>OW679200.1:42027781-42253659 GCA_940337035.1 Agriotes lineatus | reverse complement strand
GTAACTGCAAACGTCCTCCATCCAAATATGAGTGGATACCCGTTACTTCCACCAAGAAGCTTGATAAGGTCTACTGCCAGTAACTGCAATACATCCTTTCCAAATCTCACAAGATGTCCACAACCTCCAGCAAGAATCTCGATTAGGTCCACTCCAAGAAGAAGCTTGATCAGGTACAATACTAATAAATGCAACGGCCGTTATCCAATTCACATGAGGTAATCAACCAACAATAAACTCAGTACAACGCCGAATTTTTTGTAGATTGTAGCAGTTTAACTTCTTATTTTATTCCTACCATACACCTCCTCCATAAATCCATTATACAGTTGATTTTAAAATTTACTTTTTTTCATCTCGTTAATTTTAGCATCATGTATACCCTTTTATATACCAACCCGATTAGTAAAAATCATTTTTTCTACTCATGACATTGAAATCAGTAATTTTGACATTGATTCCGGTGGTTGAAATTGCATTTGAACCACTAGAGATTGAAATGCTCGAACTACCGGGATTTAAAACTGTTTGACATTCAATTGGTGACAAGAGAAATGTCACTTTATGTTTACTTTTTTCTAAAGTGTATTAATTTGTTAAAATGAGTGAACATTCGTAGAAAAAATAGTATATTTCAATTTACACGCACCCATTAAAGAGTTCAAAATTTCTAAAAAAAACAAACCATGGATTACTGATAATATAAAATTCATGATGCGGTTGAGAGGTAAAGCTCTAGTTAAATTTAAAAAATCTAGGACTCCCAGCCACTGGGATGTCTACAAATCTCTAAGAAATCTGGTTACTAGTAGTATTAAAAGAGAAAAAAAAGCTTATCTTGAATTCAAAATTCTAAATCACAAAAAGCCGGAGGTACTGTGGAAGGAACTTCGTGGTGCAGATGTAATTGTTAAACATAAAAATCGTGACTTACCAGACGCTTTACAGGATGTAAATGCTATCAATAATTTTTTTATAAATTCTTCTAATAATCCTAACCACTTGTTAAATAATTATGACCTCCAGGATTATTACTTTAATAATAGCAAATGTAATTTTGATGCACTATTTAAATTTGTCGAAACTAATGAAATTGAAATCGGAAACATAATATTTTCTATAAAAACAAAGTCTACTGGCCCTGATAACATTAATATAAAAATGCTTCAGTTGTGCTGCCCTCGTCTATTGCCGTATTTTACACATATTATTAACTATTGCATTATTAATTCCGTCTTTCCTAATATATGGAAAACTGCATACGTTGTTCCTGTGCCGAAAACTGATTCACCCACAGAATACAAAGACCTTCGACCTATTAGTATCCTATGCACTTTATCAAAAGTAATTGAAAAGATTTTGGAAAGACAAATTCGTGACCACGTTAGTAAATATAATATTCTTCCAAAAACGCAGTCTGGTTTCCGTCCTGGACATAGTTGTAATACAACCCTAATAGACATAACAGATGACTGCCTAAGAGCAATTGATAATAACCATCTGCTGGTTCTCGTCTTATTAGACTTCTCAAAGGCATTCGATACAATTAACCACGAACTTCTTTTGAAAATCTTGAAATTTATAGGCTTTGATAATTCAGCTGTAAACTTACTTGACAAATATCTAGCAAATAGACAGCAGATGGTGAAATATCAGCAGAATATATCTGACGTAGTTCATATTCCAGCAGGCGTTCCGCAAGGCTCGATCTTGGGCCCACTTCTGTTTGCTCTATATACATGTAATATAGGTTCTTGTATAAGTTATTGCAAATTTCACATGTATGCAGATGACACACAGATGTATTATTCGTTTCCTTTTAATAACTTAGCTGAAGCAGTGTCACTAGTAAATGAAGACCTATCTAGCCTTGTGGAATTCAGCAATAAGCATTCGCTGCATATCAATTCGTCGAAGTCATCTGTTATGATCTTTGGTAAGAAGGGGATGAAAGACGTGTCTTCAGCTTTGATAGAAATTAAAGTGGGTGATGAAGTACTACCGCACAAAAGTCGTTGTAAAAATCTAGGTGTAATTTTAGACAATGATTTAAGTTTTGAACATCATATCTCTAGTTGTATACAGAAAGCTTACTATAATCTAAAGTTACTTTACGCTAATCGCTATTGTCTAAATAGAGATATGAAAATCTTATTATGTGATGCTTTAGTCTTGTCGCATTTTAACTATTGTGACAGTTTATTTGATTCTTTTCTGATAGTACGACTTAAACAAAGAATTCAGTGTACTCAAAACTCTTGTTTAAGATTTGTGTTTGGTATTAGAAGAGGGCAACACATCTCTCATAAACTCAAAGAAGCGTGCTGGCTGAATATGTCCAATAGACGGAAATTGCATACTGCTGTGCTATATACTAAAGTTATACAATGTCGTGCTCCGGCCTACTTGTATGATAAGATTTCTTACAGGAGTGATGACCATCATATTAATATAAGAGGTAAATCTTCTATGTCGATCCCACGTTTTAAATCGTTTTTCTTTAAAAAGTCATATTCGTACAACATTGTCCACTACAATAATAATATAATTCCAAAAAAGTTAAGAAATTTGTCTAAACTACTTTTAAAAATTCTTTTAAAAAACAGCTCTTTTTGCTACAATGAATTGCACTTGATATCGATCTACTAAAGTTTTTTGTTTTTTAATTTAAAATTCATATTTATTAATAATTCTGTCACTCTGCACGGGGTGTAGTGGTAGACCAGTTGACCAGATTTTATATCATGTCAACTGAACTATGCCCCTTTTCCGCACTTGTCCTATTTAGTATTTTTTTTTATTATGTAATTTTTGGTGTAAGTACTGAAAATAAATGTGTTTATTATTATTATTATTATTATTATTATCTACCTGTTTACAAAAAGGGTGTTAGACTGAAGAATTTTTTTATACCCTTACTCGACCTTAATCATGAGCATCATACATTATCTGCGAGTTCATGATACACTTTGTCTCTCTTCATCTAAAAGCCTTACGGCGGCGTTGGGTCCTTGATTTGTTTAGATTTATCCCGCTCCTTTGCCAATGCTCTAACTTCTTTCCTTTCTTTATTACCAAATATTTGGTATGGTCCTCCCATTTAGCTGTGGCCCTACCTCTTTTCAATTTCCGTTTAAACATTGTTTTAAGGTACCTGTCTGCTACAATGTCAAGAAGATGGTCATAAGTTGCTTATTTTAACGAATTGGAGATGTGACGCTAGTACGGTGCTCTTTTAGCGATTTGTGTGACGCTTGGAAAATGCACACTTCTTAAGAATTTGTGCAAATTGTACATATTGCAGGTGAATGTTGGAATTGTCATTTTGAAGCTCTCGTCAAGGGCGAACTTTCTGGAAAGGTTGTGAAACTGTAAAATTCGAGGGGACGAAAATACGGGGGTTAAAACGATTTTTTTGACACGAAAGCGTTCGGTGCTGTTACATCGCATATTTTTTAAAAGATCTAAATGTGATTTGGGGCTAGTTGGAAAGAGGATGAACCAACGCTCATCGTACTGGCTGGTTTTTGGGGTCTGCGATGCACGGGGGCGAAGTTACAGGGGTAGAAAACTGAGGTGCGTTTGAAATAAATTGGAGGTTCGCATAAACAGGGGAAAAGAAATAAATGTCGAAATTTGTTTTTGGCAGTATGCGGATGAATCTGTGGGGTTTTAAGACTTTTGCGGCTCAGGTGGATTTGGGGGTTACAAAATGGCGAAAACCGTTATAATTATCAGAAAAACCTTAAAATTAATATTTGTGTTGCTTTCGCTGTTTGGAGACGTTCTAATGGTCGATTGTATTTTTTAAGAGAATGCGGGATGTGGGGCTTTGGCAACCCAGGTGGATTTGGGGATTGTAAAATGAGGAAAACGTTATAATTATCAGAAAAGCCTTAAAATTAATATTTGTGTGACATTCGCTTTTTGAAACGTTCTACTGGTCGATTATATTTTTTAGGAGAATTCAGGATGTGGGGCTTCTGCAACCCAAGTGGATTTGGGGGTTGCAAAATAGGAAAAACGTTATAATTATCAGAAAAACCTTAAAATTAATATTTGTGTGAAATTCGCTGTTTGGAGGCTTTCTACCGGTCCATATTCGGGATGTAGGAGTTTTGCGGCCCAGTTGGATTTGGGGAATACAAAATGGGGAAAAAGTTAAAATTATAAGAAAAACCTTAAAATCGATAGTTGTGTGAAATTCGCTGTTTGGAGATTTTCTACTGGTCAATTATATTTTTTATGAAAGTCGGTGATGCGGTTTTCTCATTTTTTAAATAAGGAAAATGTGCTTATTTTTTTATTCTGGCCCTTTGTGAAATTGGAAATTTGCAAGTAAATAGTAAATAGCGTGTCGGATTGTATTTTATTCTAACATGAATAATATTACGTGGGTTAATGTCATTGCCGGGCTGCAGGGTTGGGATGTTAGTGTCAGTTAAACTTAATGCGCGATTGTAATAGAAAACATTGATGGGGACTTTAAAAATATAAATACGATACATATGTATATATACGGAAAATGCAAGGTTACTTAGTTTATACAATGTAAAAGCTCCCCATACAAAAAATCCGTTTAAAATATATTTACTGAAAAATTAACACCAAACTAAAGATACATATCGATTAAACAACTCAAAGATCTAATTACATCTAATTCCTTGTTCACACTGCCCTGATCCTCCTACTAAAATCATCTGCACTCCAGTTCTTATATTTGCTATTAAAGCACGTTTCATGAATAAACAAAATAAACTATGAATAATAATAATATGTGGAGCCGCCGATCGGAAGGCTTATAATTCTCACAACTCCTTTAAAATAGCTAATAAATGTCATAATAAGAATGACTCATATAAGCAATACATCATCTAAAGTTACATAAAAAAAATTAAAAGTAATATCAAATTCAACATCTGTATCTAATTGCAAATTAATATTAAAGTGTACAAGATGCTGAAAAGGTTCAATACTGTAGTACGTATTATTTACTAATGATCTGCTATGCAGCTACACAGTAGATCTTCGCAGTAACTTTTCGGGTGGCGTATAATAAACAATAATAATACAGATGTGAACAATTTTAAAACTTTTTTTATTTTCATCATTTGCAATTTTTTCAGATTTTGGAAATTTTATGCCAGACTTGAAAATTAGCAAAATTCATTTTCAATGCATTAACGAAGGTTGGTAAATTGCAACTTTTGTAAATTTTTTACCTTTTCTAATATTGGTTGTTGATCTAACTCCAATTCCTGATTCAACCTCTTCCAGTCCTATCCATTACTCTTTTCAATTATGGAATTTCTAAAGTTTATTAATTAAAAAAAAAAGGTTTAGACTTACTCCGTTTGCAGTACACGCAGTCTGGTGTTTAAATAGCAGCACCCCGTCAGTTTTTTAACGAATTCTTCACCTCTAGTTTATCCTTCAATTTTTAGTACGATTTGCAACGAAAATCCTTAGGCTGATTATAAAAATAAAGATTTCTCGAAGGAAAGCAGAGCGGGTCGTAAGAAAACAAGGCAGCCCTGGGAGCCCGAGATCGTTACTGCTCATTCCAGTTCAGGGCCAGGAAACGTAGATTTGTTTTTCGGAAATAAAGCGTTACTGGCGAGCCTTCAGTCGAATAAACGACTACTCCAACCCATTAAGCAAAACTGCACCAGAATCGGATTAGCGAATTCTTTCGCGATCTGTCGTCGGCTCAACTGCCCGAACGGATTAAATCGGAGGCGGCCGCGCTACCCCTGGGGTGCAGTTCAAAAGGGTCGAACGACTGTGCCCCCGGGACCCGCCCCTACATGAGTCTGCTGCATGCGGCTTAATTGCTGCCTTAATTTATGTAATAACTTCTAATTTTGCACCGTTCTGCATGCATACCTGGCTGTCGCATTGCGTAAGGAGTTTACTGCCGGGAGGAAGGAGTAGAGATGGAGCGTCGGGGGTAGATCAGATAGAGCTGTCTAAAAATACTGCACGTTTAGTAGGAGAGTTCGATATTTCAATCACGAAGCAATGAAAAATGGGAATTTTCTTTGAGATAATTTTAATATCAATCATTGGAGGAACTTATAATTGCTTCGAGTCATTGGTGAAGGTTATCTGTAGTTCCAAATATAAGGAACACTTTTCAAGTTTCAATATTCTGTTAATTCTTAGTAAACAATCCATAATTCTTTATAAATTTTCTGTGTGCAGGATAATATTTGCGACATGATATTTAATTCTCGTAGAAAATGTGCTCAGCTAGTTTTATATCTAAATAAACCTATTCTCCGGCCATCATACCAACTAACACGTTTGGTGGTCGTCATTCCTGTGAAAGAGCATTCTTCGTATCAGTGGGTTAGGCCTAGCCCGCGGGCAAAGATGGTTTATAAAAAAGCACTCAGTGTTGTAATAACAGGTTCTCAGCCTATACTAACAGGAAGATATTAAACTAGCTCGTCTTCTTGTTTTGCATGTGAGAATATGAAGAACATGAAAGAATAGGGATAGCAAGTAATACAAGCACGCTATAAATAATCTACGAAACAAAAAGCTTTGAGGGAGGACAATATTCTTAATAAGCTTATTAGAAAGGGTGACGAAATTCTGGGAATAGTAATCGTAGAACCCTCAGATCTAAAAGAAACATTACCTATCTCTATCTGTAATGAGTTTAATCTATGTATGTAACTACAGAAACACATATTGAGATGGTTTAAAGCTCACAATTTAATTCTGTATGCAGAGAGAAATATTGAACAAATTCAATTAAGCACAGAGTTGAAATATTTTATTTAATTGCAATCTAAACACTAATTGAAGTTATTAAATGTACTGGTAATGGGATGCAAGACTAAATGAAAGTCAATAATACAAAAGATCAGTTATGTGCATAATGAATATGAGCGTAGAGTTAGTAATAAACGTGCAGGCCAGTGAAAAGCAAGCAAGCTGTAAGATAGAATTTGCAAAGAGCAGTACAGACCGAGGGCAACTGAAATGAAAAATAGTCAGTGACGTGTTTAAAATTGAACTCAAGTGCCCGTGCATTTTAAAACTAAATGTTCATAGCAGAGCAGTGATAAATAACGTTTTATGTGACGAGAAAGAACAATTTTTATGTACACGAAATATAGACAATTTCTAGTTTTAAGCAACAAACATGTTAATCAAATGTTATTCCTTTATGTGAAATTGTAACTAATACTCGTTTCCTTTAAACAATCTCTTTTGTTAAAAAACTAAGAAATAAATTCCTGTACTTGTCAAGTTGTGGGCAAAGGGTGCTGCTGAATTTTAATGTTTGAATACAATAAAAGTTATTTGCCAAATATAAAAAGTATACCAAATTATTCTACAAGTTACCGGGAACATGTGGGACTGTTATTGAAAGTGCAAACAAACTTCGACTTTGGATCGACACCGAGCACCTAGATATTTCGAGCTGCGACACCGGTCCATTTGAACTTCAGAAGCCAGGGATTGCAAGTCCTGCAGACCAGAAACAGGTGTAAGAGCATCCCAGAACAAGATTTGGGGCCAGGGGAGCGACTGCCAGCGAATAAGAAAATCGGCGTAACCTGCACCAGCTCCGAGGCGAGATCGGCGTGAATTTCAAAGGTACGGTTTGACATGTTTTTATGTGGTTGGAGTCCGCAAAGCTAGTGGATTTTGAGAAGACACCTTGGTGAAGAGATTCATCGTGTTTCCAAGCGTCCAGATCTGTCCCAGTTCGAGTAAATTGCGTGGCGTCACCAGAAAATGCGATTTTGGCCAGGATTTGGGGCTATCACGGGAAGTAGAACAAAAGATAGCTAGCGTCGTTTTACGTCACATCTGAAACAAAATAAAGTTAGTTGTTGCTAGGCGGAAGATTTGCTTCAGTTTACCTGTGGTTTCTTGCAAATTTCGCTTTTGAATATCAAAATAAAACGCTGTATGCACCCGCGAACCTTTTGTGGTTAAGTCAAGTTTGTGAGGTTATAAGTAATTGAAGCGAGTAGCGCGGTTGTACTAAAATTTGGCGTATTTGAGCTACTCTGAGTTAAATATTCTAAAGAATAATTTTGAAATATAACCCAAATTTGAACCTAACCTGAGATATTAGTCTTGTGTTTTGCGGGAGCAAGCCCAAAGGAATATTGAAATTCGATAAAATATAGAAAGGGGTAATTAACAATTTTATTAAAGAGTAATGAATATATTTCATTTTGATTAGCCTAAGATACTGACAGGCAAAATTTTACATTTTTAAAATTTAATATAATTACCCGGAGTATTGTGTGGTGACTTGCCATATTTAATTATTTATATTTCTACTAAACCCTTTATTAGTTGAGGGCATTATTACAATATATAAATATTTGCTTCTAATAGAGCAAATTTAGATTTTCAAACCCTGTGGTTGTGTGTTGTCACTCACGTTATTTAACTTCTGATCGGAGGGAGTATTCTCCTAAGCATTGTCAGATCTAGACATCAACAACAAGGTCAACGAAAATATTCAAACAACATCCACTATGGTGATGATGCCATACTACTGGCCACGAATCTCGATGACCTCCAATTGCTATTAAATGTAGTGTATACTATTGCTTCGAACAAAACCAAATATTTCGTGACTGGACACAATCATGCGTAAGGTGGAAGACCAAAAGATCAAGAGGGTAAATGCATTTGTCTACTTGAAAGTACTTTTAACGAACAACGAATCCAATCCCCAGAAATATTCGATATTACTTTATTAAGTCTGAGCTTGGCAATTGGTCAAATAAAGCGAAAAGAAGATAGACGCTTTTTCAATGTGAATATATCGTCGGCTATCAAGAATATCATAGATCGACCAGTCACAAACTGTATTGAAGTATTGCGTCGAATGGGCAAAGAGCAAGAACTGTTAACCATCATCAAACAGAAAAAGTTGGATTTTTTTGGTCGTGTCATGACGAATGAAAAGAGGTACTGTATACTCACTCCAACTCGTGATATAGAGAAAAACCATGTACGATAGGAGACGCAGGGCGTCCATGGATTTCATGGTTGAGAAACCTAAAAGACTGGATAAACTGTCCAGAACAGTCGCGAACATGAAACTGGTAGCTATGATGAAAGCTACCATCTGAATAGGATAAGGCACCGAAGGAAGAGAGGGAATAGTGTTTGTTAGTTGTAGTTTTAATTAATATTTTTTGTTTGTGTGTAGCGTGTATTATTTAAAGTTTAGGATTCGCGTTGTAGTTTAAATTTATTTTGTAGTGGACTCTATCCTACTAGTTGCGCCACTCCGATATTCTAACATGTGTTCCACTTTCCTAGAAATCCTAAAATCTTAGAACCCTCGAGTCCCGAAAAATGTCCTTCGTTCCTAAAACTAATTAGTCTCTACCCGTCGAAGAGCGAACACCTCTTGCTTGTTGTCGCCGGCAAATTTAATTTTGTGTACATACATTGCTCTCGTCGTAAAATACGTGTGTATCTTGTACTGGGTGTTCGAATCCCCCCTTCAGCGTTACGAAACCACGTACCTCCGAGCTTATGTACCTGTACCTGGGAAGGATTAAAGGTAGGTGACGCAATTTTGTTTGTTTATTGTCCACTTGTGTTTATTTGTATTGTCGCATCGTTTTTAATCGCTCATTTATTGGTCCTTCGAGCCGGATTATTAATCAAAATTATTGTTTCGTATCGCAAAATTATATTCGTAATCGATTTACCCACCAAAATACATACGTATATCGTAAAAGTTTCGTTGAGTCACAGCGACATTTCGACCCTCGGTTGCAAACACTACCTGCGTTGACCGCTATTTGTCAAGCCCTGTCAGTTGCTTTGTCCCACTTTTTAAAATGAGTAAATTAGTGCATTTGAAAGCGCAACGAAACATCGCGTTGAATCGTTTGCTCGAGGCACAGGAAATTTCCCAAGAAGCAATAAATGACAACTCCTTTTGGCCAATGTTGAAAATGCGTGCAAAATATACGGAATCGTATTTAAATGAATTTATGTCGGTTCACGTCGAAATTCTAAAATTGTCAAAAGAATGCGACTTGGGTACGGAAGAGATAATTCGCAAGCAAGCTGATGATGCATTTTTTAATATTAATTGCACAATGGATACGTTATTTCCTGCAACTCCGATATTAAGTGACAATAATAAATCAACTTCGAAAAATAATGTCCGTTTGCCGAAAATTGCTATTCCGAATTTCGACGGAAGTTTTAAAGCGTGAGGCACATTTAGAGATTTATTTCACCAACTCGTCCATAACAATGAGTCGTTATCAAATATACAAAAGTTTCAATATTTAATCATGTCGCTTTCCAAAACTCCTTTGTCCGTTGTTTCGAATTTACCGGTAACTAGCGACAACTATCCTCAGGCTTATAAGGCGCTATTTGAACGTTATCAAAAAACGCGAACGTTGGCAACTTATTATTGGAAAGAAATTCAAAATGCCACCCCATTATCCAGCGAATCGCCGGTTTCCATGCGCAACTTGTTAGATATATTCATCGATAATCTCGCAGCCCTAAAGTTATTAAATTTTCCTGTTGAGCAATGGGAATTCATTTTGTTTAATTTGCTATTGGAAAAATTAGATGGTGAAACACGTAGGTCATTTGAAAAGGAGCACAGTACAGTAGAGCTTCCGTCGTTCAAAAGCCTAAAAACATTTGTGTCGAATCTTCCAAATTTCCCAAAGCTGCACCCGCAAAACCTTATTTCGCAAAACCTAAATCATCGTTTGTTGTAAATAAGGTCGAGGGAAATTACAGGTGTACTTTATGTGATGCCGATCACTCGTTATCACGATGTCCCCAATTTTTGAAAAAAATCTCCGTATGACCGTTATTTGTTTGTAAAAGATCGAAAATTGTGCTTAAATTGCCTTTCACATTCGCATATTCAAAAGAACTGTACGTCAGCGTTTCTATGTCGCACGTGCCGATCAGCCCATCATTCGCTGTTGCATTTTAACTCGAATTCTAGAACCGCAGAAAATTTAACTTTGCCAACAATTGAGCAGCAACCTATTGTTTCCAGTAATGCTCAAGCATTAGTACCGACTGTTGCTGCTAATCAAACAACAATTCCTCAAGCATGCAGTTCACAAACAGTTCTTACAAACACTGTTGATGGACGTGCTACAATTTTGCTGTCCACCGCATTAATAAATATTATTGATGTTTGGGGCAATCCTCGTACGGTTCGCGCTTTATTAGACAGTGCGAGCCAAGCTAGTTTTATTACAACGAAGTGTGTAAATAAGTTAGGTTTACCTCGATCTAGATCTATAATACCTATCCAAGGTTTAGGCCAAATTTCGTCCACCGCATCAAGCGGTACTCTTAGATGTGAAATTCGTTCACAAATTCGTAACTTTTCATCGCTTGTGGAATTTGTTGTTAGAAAATATTTGCGCTTCCATGCCAAATACTCATCTCGATGTATCAAACTGGGACTACATTTCTAGCATCCAATTAGCGGATCCACAATTCTTCACTCCCGGTAAAATTGACGTTTTACTCGGAGCTGATGTTTTCCCGGAATTAATTCAAAATGGGAAAATTGTAGGCAATTCCACTCAACCCACTGTAATCAACACTGTTTTAGGGTGGATCATGATGGGTCCGGTCGCTCATAAATCTTCTGCAATCGTTTCGTCGTTTATAGTGTCTTTAGATTCTCCTCTAGATTCAACACTCAAAAAATTTTGGGAACTCGAGGAAGTGCCTAAGTGCCCACCTTCAACTCCCGAAGATCTCTTGTGCGAAGATCTGTTTATAAACTCACATTTTAGAACTGAGTCAGGTCGTTATACAGTCTCGTTGCCCTTTAGGGGCCCAGAACCTATCTTTGTTGACACTCGTTCAGTAGCACTGAGGAGATTTTGTTCGTTAGAACGTCGTTTCGTCCAGAACCCTTGCCTCAAAAAACTATACTCAGAATTTATGAAGGATTATTTAGATAGCGGACACATGGAAGTAATTACCGAGACTTGTTTCAATAAAACCTCGTATTACATTTCCCACCACTGTGTTTACAGATAGCAGCACAACAAAACTCCGTGTCGTCTTTGATGCGACCACAAGGTCAGTGAATCAGCTATCATTTAATGATTATCTATTGGCCGGTCCCAAATTACAAATCGACATCGTCACCATTTTACTTCGTTTTCGTCTTCACTTTATAGTTTTTACAGCTGACATTAAACAAATGTATAGACAAATTAGAATAAATACGTCTCATTCTGGCTATCAAAGAATAGTTTGGCGTTTCAACGCTGATGAACCTGTTCACGATTATCGCTTAAACACAGTTACGTACGGTGTTTCTTCTGTTCCATTTCTGACACTTAGAACAATTCATCAGTTAGCTGTCGATGAAGCAGCTGTATTCCCCTTTGCGTCGAAGGTTCTTCGAACGGATATATACGTCGATGACGTAGTCACTGGCGCCAATTCCATCGATTCGGCTCTCGAATTACAAAAACAGCTTATTGGCATTCTGCAAAAGGGCGGATTTGATCTTCGAAAATGGGCTAGTAATCACCTCGCATTACTTGCCTCGCTGCCCGGGGACTATTGTCAAAACCCCCTTTCTTTCGATTCTGAATCCGATATCTCGGTAAAAATTCTGGGATTGCAATGGTCTCCCAAGTCGGATCATTTCTCATTCAGATTAAATACTAGTTTATCAAAGAGTTGCACAAAGCGTGTAATACTTTCGGTACTTGCAAGGACTTTTGACCCTCTTGGATTCCTTTCTCCTCTCACCTTTTTCGCGAAGCATCTTATTCAGCATCTTTGGTGCATCGGGCTTGATTAGGATGAAACTTCTCCTCTGGACGTGACTGAGCGTTGGGGGCGGTATCAAACTCAGCTGCCTGAGATATCTTCTCTACAGATACCTCGCCTTATTCACCAAACTACTGAAACAGCTCGTCAGATTCACGGATTTTGCGATGCTTCTGAACTAGGTTATTCTGCGGTTGTTTATGTTCGCATCGTTTCTGAAGATTCGATAACTGTTTCGTTGGTGTGCGCCAAATCTAAGGTGGCACCACTCAAACGAATCTTTCTCCCGCGGTTGGAATTAAGTGCAGCCTACTTATTATCTAACTTGATGTCGTTTGTTCTCCACACTTACTCCAATGACATACAGTTTAATCAAATATTCGCGTGGTCTGACTCCACTATTGTTTTGTCATGGCTAAATTCATCTCCTCATCGATGGAAAACCTTTGTAAGCAATCGGGTGTCTCACATTCAAGAAAGGATCCCTGCTCGCTCGTGGCATCATGTTAGATCACTCGATAATCCTGCGGATTGTGCTTCTCGTGGCCTGCTACCTTTCGAGCTCGTTGACCATTCGTTATGGTGGAGTGGGCCTTCGTGGCTATCTTCAGCAGAAGATTCTTGGCCAAAATCCGACTGGCATCCGTCAAAGGTAGAAAATGCGCCATCGATATCCCTAGAAGAAAGAAAACTAACGCTGGCTACCATGGTTCATCAAGGTATATTTGATCGCCTTTTAGTTAGGTTCTCTTCGCTACCAAAAGTCCAGCGGATTGTGGCATGTTGTCTACGGTTTCTTCATAATTTGAAACATCCAAATGAGAAACGCAGTGGTGCTCTAGTTGCTTGCGAACTGCATCGCGCTCTTTTGGTCTTAGTAAAGCTTGTCCAACAGTTAGTGTTTGTGGATGACATTAATGCGTTGCGCTCTAAGCACCCGTGTTCGAAGCAAATTCGAAAATTAAATCCATTTCTGGATGAAGCCGGTTTGCTTAGGGTGGGCAGCCGTCTGTCTTACTCCGCATTATCATATGATAAAAAACAGCCCGTCTTATTGCCAAGCAATCATCGATTAACTCATCTTCTAATTGAAGATGCACACCGACAAAATTTGCATCTTGGATTAAAAACCCTACATTTTTTGTTGCTGCAAAATTTTTGGATATTATCAGCCAAAAGAGCAATTCGCCGTTGCTTGTCAAATTGCCACCCTTGTTTGCGGACTAAGCCTCCTCGACTTGAACCGTTCATGGCCAATCTCCCTCCCGTCCGAGTCAATCAAGTGAAGCCCTTCTCATCCGTTGGCGTTGATTACGGGGGGCCCTTCATTATCTCAATGTCCAAAACTCGCGGAGCTAAACCCATGAAGGCCTATCTCTGTCTTTTCGTTTGCTTGGCAACCAAAGCAGTTCATTTAGAGCTTGCATTGGATCTCTCTACAGAGGCTTTTCTAGCAGCCCTTCGCCGCTTTGTGTCTTGTCGTGGTCGATGTTCCCATATCTACAGTGATTGTGGAACCAATTTCGTAGGAGCCCAACGGCAGCTACAACTCTTAATGCAACAGGCAGCAGAATCTGAACACATTGTGTGGCATTTTAATCCCCCGTCAGCTCCCCATTTTGGGGGTATCTGGGAAGCGAGTATTAAATCGGTTAAGTCACACCTTTCGCGAGTTCTAGGCGATCAAAGGTTATCTTACGAAGAATTCTATACTATTTTAGTTCAAATAGAGGCCGTATTGAATTCTCGTCCTTTGTGTGAGATGAGCTCCGACCCCAACGATTACTCAGCTCTGACTCCAGGCCATTTTTTGACGTTGGAACCTCTAACTGCAATAGCAAATACCGATCTAACCCACGAGAAAATTAATCGCTTGACTCGTTGGCAACTGCTACAAAGGTTCCATCAAGATTTTTGGAAGCGATGGCATAGGGAATATCTCCATACACTTCAACAGAGGCACAAGTGGAATAAATTATCGCCCCCTATCGCCCCTGGTATGGTCGTTCTGGTAGTTGACGATGCAGCTCCCCCTTTAAAATGGAACCTTGCTCGGGGGGAAAAGCTCCATCCTGGCCCTGATGGTGTTTGTCGTGTTGTTACCGTTAAGACTAAATTGGGGTTACTGCAACGCCCTGTGGTAAAAAGTTGCCCCCTACCATCCCCACAATAATTGATATGAAAATACATTGTATTTTGGTGGGCGGTTATGTTAGTTGTAGTTTTAATTAATATTTTTTGTTTGTGTGTAGCGTGTATTATTTAAAGTTTAGGATTCGCGTTGTAGTTTAAATTTATTTTGTAGTGGACTGTATCCTACTAGTTGCGCCACTCCGTTATTCTAAAATGTGTTCCACTTTCCTAGAAATCCTAAAATCTTAGAACCGAAAAATGTCCTTCGTTCCTAAAACTAATTAGTCTCTACCCGTCGAAGAGCGAACACCTCTTGCTTGTTGTCGCCGGCTAATTCAAGTTTGTGTACATACATTGTTCTCGTCGTAAAATACGTGTGTATCTTGTACTGGGTGTTCGAATCCCCCCTTCAGCGTTACGAAACCACGTACCTCCGAGCCTATGTACCTGTACCTGGGAAGGATTAAAGGTAGGTGACGCAATTTTGTTTGTTTCTTAATCGCTCAGTGTTGTTAATTTTAAAGGCAGTATCAATTCTACATTTCTAACCTATCAATTGTAATTCTTCTGAGGCACAACAGACATGCATACATTTTTGTTTAAGTTGATTTGAAACAACTTGCTCTTGGATAAGATTTCGTAGCACTGTTAGGGTAGTTATTGTTTTCTGAAATTTCACCCTGTTCTATTTGAAAGATATCTTACTTGAAATACATAAATTTTGCTTTAGCGTATAAACATTTTGAAACACCCTACGTGATTGTTGTGGTTTTGGGTAAAAATGAATAGACCTCCATATGTACAAGTTTGTTCTCAATTTTTGTTACAAAAATCGTGCATTTCTCCGGAAGCTTTTGTTTTAAACTTATCGGTGACGCAAGCCACTGCTTTTTAAATTTTCTAGAAAATGGATGACATAAGTCAATGTCAATTTTGAAAAACATATTCCGAATTCTTCATGTTTTCTAATACAACGTTAAAAAATATCAGTTACAAATCAGAGCTGTATGGTGCACGTATGTGCAGTTCTCTAAGCTTATTGCCATTTAATACACTTTACCTTCCAATTTATATTATACTAATATAAAAGATTAAGTACTGGGCGCATTATCTTTGTGTATCTACCTATTTATTTAACTAAATTTTAAAAAAGAAACCGAGACACAAGAGAAGCAAATAATGATGCAGCTGGAAAAAACCATAAACGGTTTACTACCACGACTTCCTTTCAACGAGGTAATGAAACCGTTGAAAGAAAAAGTGTATGTGTTGTTTATAAATTCCACTACAACTCATAATATACAATTTATATGCGGACTTCATTATTCTATCTAGAAATTTCTATCCTACTGCTAACTAGGACATTTTTAAAGATTATTATTCCCACAGATTAAAGTTGAGTAAATATTAAAATAAGAAGCATATAATAAGTGCATATACATAACTAATGGTGAACTATAAATATACAGAAAACAGAAAAACTTTACTATATTGCATGATATTGTGTTCGAAAGCGGTTCTGTTTAATCCATTTGTAATGTTTCAAAAGTTATGGAATAAAAATAATAACAGAATTGTTATGCTTTAATCGTTAAAAATGTTAATATTAAATAAAATAAAGATGCTGTTGAATAAGACGATGAATGTTAAATGTAAAATAAAAATTAAATGCGGTTTTTTGGTGAAAATTTTTGACCTAACTTCAGAGTAGGTAGCATTTCAGGGACTAGTAACTGAAGAAAAATGTTACCAGACTGCTTTTAGATCAATATAAGACGATGTCACATTTAGTATACTAATATAAGATAATTATGAAGAAGTTCACTGTAAACTCGCCTGTAAAGTAATGATTAATAATAATTATTAATACCTAAAATTTTGAATTGAAAGTTGTTTAAAAGAAGGTAAAGATGATAATAATGCATGTAATGGAATTAAAAAATGTACATGAATGACATAAACAATGTACAATCGAATATGAAAAATAAGAAATAAGGTACCGCCATGCTAGAATGGCAGCATGAACTGAGAAGGATCAGTAATGTGTAATTTAAGTGAACTGTTAAATTGTGACATTTTACAAAATATAGGGGATGCTAGTAATAAGGGATATATAAATATAGGAAATGTCAGTTGCTAGTTAATTAATTAATTAAGAAATAATGAGCTAGAAAAATTAGAAGCTCTAACAAATAAAAAAAATACTTGGGAGCTAGTGTTAAAAAACTATTTAATAAATATGTTATTGATTTAAATGGAGTTTAATTAAGAAGTTCCATTGGTTGAGTTCGTCTGCGATGCCATCGGGCAACTATCCGCCGTGATTCGTGAATTTGTGGAGCCCTCGTGCATTGGAGGATTTCATCTGCAGAGCTGCCGAGATACAGAAGGTGTTTCTGTGCCAGGTGTAGGTTTAACTGCGGGGCTAGATTTTCGTCTGCATGTCCTAGCGGGATCAGTTCCAGGTGGCTTTGCCTAATCAGGGTGACTAATGCTGTATTTGTGTGGTAAAAGTCAACAGCCAAAACAAGGTACCTGAAACTTATACTTCTATTTAACATGTAAAGTAAAGTGCAAGAAAATATTACTTACCTAAATAAACACATTGTAATTGTTTGTTTCGTTAAATAGTAAATATATAATTGAGGTTATTAAGGTTATGTAGCTGTTAAATTCTTTAAATCCCAGAATATACTCAGTACAAAAGCTAATAATTTAGTTGATAATTTAGTAAAGCATATTGTAGTTTTTGATGTTCCGCACAATATACCTAGGATTAAAAAAATGTATTACTCAAATTAATAATAATTCTTCCTAAGACCTACTGGGGAGGTGCAGGTTTCAAACTGGCAGCACTGTGAAGAAATACTTCTTCAAGATTTTTTGAATCAGGTAATCTAGCTATCAAAGGCAATTAATTAAAATTATAATATCGGTTAGCAATCCTGAAGTATTTTTTGACTACTTTGAGGCTTCATCAATACATTCATTGATAAGATTTTTAGTAATAGCTACTTTAATCGTATTATAAAACAAAGATTTGTAAATGTAAAAAGTGGCGGAAGAAAATATGAGAAATGTCAGGAAACTGTTTTAGTTTCGGTCGGTTCATGTGACAGCAAAACTATTTTTTGTTTATTTTATTACTTTAATTCTTCTACATTTCTATATATCGTGCAATCAGCAATCTCTTGCACCTATAGTGAGTGACGCTAAATGAATTTCTACATCTTGTACCAAATTAAAACTTAAACGTGTGACATAACATACATCATAACTTAATGGCGCAAATCTGTACATGTAGCATATCTCTTTTATACGAGATTTTTGAAATTTATATACACATTGATTTGTAACATGATGTTGCTACAAATATCCTATCTGCAATTTACAAGTTTTAAAGAATCAGTGTTATAACTTTACCAAGTCAAAAAGTTTCAAGAAATAAATTAATAAATCTTATCAACAACCAATTATATAACCTAATTATGCCTTTTTGGTATTGATTTCTATTAAAAAGGTCTAGAAAAAAAAGTAAGATTCAGATAAAAATATTCTTGCTAATTATTATGTTATATAAACGTACAAGCTGCAGCTGCTCATCGAACATTGTTGTAAAAATTTACATATTCAATGTTACACTTACTTTGATATACCTATCCTACCAGGAACTGCACCAATTTCTCAAAAATAAAGTTGGAGTGTATTTTATCTTGGAATAAAAGTAAATACATTTATTGCTAACAAAATAAGAATCTATCTATAAAACTTGGCGTGTGCGAAAACCTGTAGGTAATAACATTTGGAAAAATATATTAGATATTAGATAGAAAAAGTAAACAAAATAATATAATCTTGTAACGGGTCAACCAGAGCTTCATTTATTGACAAAATTAGCCTGAAACTAAACTGTAATTTGTCGTATTGTAGTGTTTGGTGTAAGCGCATTATATATTTAAAAACGTTTAAAGTACTATCTCGCGTGAGTAGTGTAGAGCGAAGCAGCTGATTAAAAGCCAAGTGAGGCTATTAATTGCACCGGAAAGACGCCAAGCGAGTTCGCTATTTGTTAGTGCGTGAGTGAGCATTAGCGGTCGAGCTATCGCAAGGGACTACAGTCCGCCAAGATCGTGGTCTGCAGTTAAAGATTCGCATTCAAGTGGTAGCAGCGAGCGCTTTTCTGGCGAAGATCACCACAATTGAATGCTTTCTTGGGGCTGACATCCAGCTTCGAGAGCGTAGTACAACCTTGGAAGCCACACCGATGTTTCTATAATTCATCGTAGAAGGCCACTATAGTATCGCTATTGAAGAAGTCCGATCCGGTTTTATTTGCAGTCAAAGAGTAAAACAGGTCAGTTTATTTAAATCTATTGTATCTGGTCTAATCCATAATCCAGTGTTAAACTGATAACACACTTTGAGTATTGTATGTGATTGCATCATCGTTCAGGCGCGAAATTGGAGCACCGATTTCAAGTTGCGCAACCTCAACCTTATTGGTTTGGCAAATTGTTGCACCCGTCTGATTAATTTAGGATTTGATAGTGTAAAACCCATGTTGGCTGCTCGAAACTTTAGGTATGAAATTGTACCTTCCACTTCCGCATGATATAATGCTTAATAGAATTTATTTTCATACCTTTTTACGCCACCTAGGCATAAGTGGGTTAAGAGAAAGAAGAAGAAGAAGAAGAACCTTTTTACTTTTTTTCTCGCTTTTAGTGCCTTCGTTGGTTTCTACGAGCCATCCCCAGCTTTGTCATGCTATATGTCGCAAATCTGCATGTCGCACTTCCTTCCATCTGTTGGGTTGTAAATTTGACGATGGGAAAAACCAGAAAACCTGGCACCATGGGTGCTCTTTGTCAGACTGCTTTAGATTTTATACTCAAGTAGCAGCTGCATAGATCAGATTTTTTTATTTCAAGCGAGTGAGATACTTTGTTTATCGAATTACGTCCGTCGTGGAGGTTAATCCCTACATATTCTAAAATTAACTGTAAGTTTCTTTCAATTAGTAAACAACCCTCGACATCTTTTAAATTTCGCTTAATTTCAGTTTTATTGACAGTCAGTTTTTTACCAAACTAGCTGTTACTGTTTTTTGTTTTGAGTGTCTATCACACGTCGCATGTTGACTACTCCGTATGGTTCAGCGGACGGTGTGAAGAGAAGTTGTTGAACCTGGCGCCCTAAGCTTTCGTTGCTTTTGTCGTTTAAGTAAATTACTGAATTTTTCTTGAAGAACTGACAATGCCTTTCAATGACCCCACATATTTTTATTTATCCTCTCTTTACCAACGTGGCTATTTCTGCTGGAAGATCGTTATTTTTTCTCAAAAATTAAATGTTAAACGCATACCAATTAACTTCATAAACACGAACAAACACACATTAGTTCAGTAATAGCTTATTTCAGAATACGGCAGCAATAAAATGCACTATATGTTCATTTAACTCCAATTAGAATGTATACGAAGGAAAATGTCGTGTAAATGACACTCAGATAATTAAAACTGGCTAGCAGATTAGCACAACGCTATTGAACGTATAGCAGCTGCGCCCATATACTCATGCATTGATCTTTTACAGATTGCAGGCAGATTAATTCTTACTACAATGAGCTTCTGGTTTATTTCAGCATACGTTTCTCAGTAGACTTAGTATGTAAACTAAATTATATGTTTCCTAATACTACCAAGGTATCGACACGTGCCCTTATAACTAGTTTAAAGTCACTATTTAGTCATCATCAGACTGGAATCTCATATGACCGCACAAAGACCTACCTATACAACTTTCAGCTGTTATTTGATCTCATTACCATTAAATCAATACGAATACTACATCATTTAATCATTCAATCAAGTACGTATGTTTATACATAAAGTGCAAAAAAAAAATATATGGAAACGTTTAATTCAAAAATAGGACTGAGCTAATATGTATTTCAGTAATATAATTTGTAGGCTACCCAATTACTAAAAACGGGCGAAACAAATCAAAAATGAACAAAAGGTATGTATATATAGGGAGGCAGGAATTAAGAGTGTTATGAGTCTCAAACAACTGGCTATACGAAAATTTCGCATAACAGTAGAGCCAGTTTAGTTTCGAGTTCTTATTAAATTATATTTAGTTTGATTTCATGGTATACATGCAAGCAACAATGCAAAAGGAATCCAATAAAGAAGCTTTAATATAGAGATGACAGATGACCTTATAAAAGCTGCGATAAACTACAGAATCAAAGCAGACAATTGCATTTATGTCATACAAGTGAGAGGGCGTGGGCATTATAAGCAATATAAACTTCTGCAGGTAAATTCGAAATCTATATACTACCAGTGATCCTTCTATATATTAATAAGCATAAATATAGTTTGAAACATTAATGTTTAACTGCGGCACTTCCTGTTGTTTTTTACAATATGGCTATTTGTTAAAGCTGTATGGACAATTCAGTTCGAAAACACTGTACTTAATCTATTTTACAGGTATTTCATGTTATCAAATTCCTTGTCCTGTATAGTTTGCTCCAACGGCAGAAGGTGGAGAATTCGCAAGCAAACCGCACTTGCATTTGTAGTTACCCCGGCTTACGTCTTTAGTTAGTAGTATTGTTCTCTTGAATACTTTTCGGTTTATGATGCGTAAACCATTGGGATTCCGTTTGTCGTTTATTCAGTTACCATCGGACCCCAGCAATCCATGTTGAGAAGACGTGCTTCTCGTATCGTCTCGAATTCTTTTGTTTGCTTCAGGGTTTATCTTACCCCCTTCATCCAACGGACACAAGTTTTGAGCTTTGCTCGTCAAGGGAAGGCCAAATTCCTTTTTAATAAATCGGCTGGTTTACGTGCAGACTAATAAATTTGTTTACCGCAGCTTGTAATACCGTGATGTCACCTTTAGGTTCAATATAATGTATCAAGTTTTCACTGTGTGAGGCGCATGTGCAGATAAGCGCCAAGCAAATGAGGGTAAGGTGGGTTCGTTCAGCAAAAAATACCAACATTCTCACAAAGACCTAAACGTCTCCCTAAGTCGGGAACGTCGTCAACACTTATAGGCTAAGGCAATCGGCTCAGTGGTGTCCTAAAAACAATTATACCTATTTACCGAATTGAATTAGATATAAACACTTACTTTAGAGTACAACCCCGCCCATGTCCCGTTGAATCCAGCCGTTTGCATTTTGGTTTTGTTAAATGTCGTAAGTTTATTTTGAGGTGTAGACACTTATAGAAGGACGAAAGGTAAAAGTCAGAAGAACGGATATTGTTAGATCAGATTAGTGCAGAACATTTAATGGGCAAATACAGCTCCCCTTTAGTAAAAATCAAAGCAATTACTTGAATAATAAACGTTAACAAATCTAAGTGCGTGTGCATTACATCATTCTAAAACATCTGTATAAAGCGATATTGATAATTGAGTTACAGAATTAAACCAAATAGTGGAGGTCTAGAGATTATACTGTCAAGGACGTCAGGCTGATTTGTTGAATAGTCTAGGCAGAGATTCATTTAAAGTAATTGACCAACTTGCTGATAAAGTATGGAAATCTCGTGAATGACCTAACTGGTTCGATAATTTTACCTCTCCAAGGAAAAGTTTGAAGAAATGAGTGTAACAACTCGAAAATGGTTGCTTTAATTAGACACATATAAGCAAGATTATGTTCTACATAATCGAATCAAAACTGTCTTCATTTATAAATCCAGAAGAGCCCTAGAACATACCCGATTGGGTATTATTTTGTTGTAATCCTGTTTTGTCGACAGTATCAAATGGAAAAAGCTGTGGAACGTACTGAAAATCATTAAAATTCCGAAATGTCTTTTCAAACTCATCCACTGACTACAACGGAAATATATTCAAAAGTTGGATTCACCTATCGTGGTCAGTTCTTAAATATCACACAACATGCATTGCTTAACCAATACAATACATTCCACTTAACTGGAAACTCAGAATTCTAATTGGTAGTTGATTGCAAAATGATGACCTTCGGCTGAGCAATGATTAAGTGGACAAATGAACTGTGGACTGGCAAAATGTGTGGCTCAGGCTTGTCGAAGAATATACAGCTTTAGTTCGAGACGTTGGTATTCGGTGGCTAAAAGAGAAGATCCTTAGAGTTGCGTCGCGGCTCAAATCATCGTTTTATAATACGCGGTAAGATATTAGAATTAGGTAAATCGACTTCATAGGATTTCTAAGGTTCTGCTGGCTAGCTTTCTAGTTCTCGCGGTTCCACCAAGTGGCGAATGAGTAACGAATCCAAACGTCAAACCTATTGTGACATCGATGTTGCATTGTAACTTGTAACTGCTTATCAAGTGCCGTAAAATAGAGAAATTAAAAGGAAGTGACAAAGAAACTGACAAAATCGGATATATGCTAATTACAGGTCAAATACAAATCAAATAACTTTGTTTTTGAGGTAAGTTATTTACAGTTTTATTGTACAATCGATAAAGGCTTCATTTATTGGAGTCATGTATATTAGCAATTTTTTAAGATTATTTGGAGCGGGGAACACAGTAGCGGTGGTTACTGGAGCACTCACTTATTAAACTACACCCGCAATTTTTTCATGATTACAGCTTTTACTTAATTAAAACTGTAGCAGTTCAAAATGTTAAACTCATTTTCTCAAAATATTTATGATAAAACAAAACTTTGCCAGCTCTAAATTGAAGTCGATCCCCCTAATATCTTACACCGTGCTTTACGAAATGATTGCGAAACGTTAGATGGCGGGTGATAGAAGTTTTTCTAAATATCCGACCAGGAGTAAAAATAAAATTCTACTGCACAACAACGAGACGCGAAACGGAAAATCAGACTTGTATGCTGTGCTTTGGGATTGGTCTCAAATGGTTCACTCAAGTATGCACTCCCTGTATGCTGGACACTAGATCGTAGCAGATATACGCCAAACTCAGCGGATATCTTCTGTCACTTATAAAAATATACTCAAGTCCTCTGGCCACATTATAGGAAGGAAAAATTAATAATCTAAGGACGTATAGAAGGAAGAAAGCATGGGGGAAGCTAGTCTGCATGATGAAGCAATGTTACTAAACTCTTGGATACTTGCCTAAAAGATGCAACCACAGTAGTACAAAACCACAATCGTTGGCAAAGTAAAGACTAAGGAGAAGCCCTTCATTAAGTTAAGAACGCATCCTATAAGACAATTTGATGCAGCGATGTTAGATGCAATATTTCTTTGCATCGATTTAAAAAAAAAGAAGTTTACAAACAAAGACGATTCAGGCTCATACCATGGAGGAAGAATGTTATATAAATTCCATATTAGGGGTTGATTTTAGTATTTTAAAATTAGTAATAATCCATGACCTAAATCAAGTTCTTTTACTCTCACACTGCATATTTTATATCGAGCTTGGTATATTATAGCAATCCCATCAGAACTACTTTCTCCTTATGTTTGAAATTGAAAAATATATATTAAATGATGTTACGTATAAATTATGCTCAAGCTATTTTCCATTAATTGGTATAGCGTGGGTTAGGTAGCTGCTTTTTCGTTGGTGTGCGTTTGGCTGCCTATACTGTCGATTTCTGCGTGGACTTCCAAAAATCCTTGCAGCTAGGGAAAATTTTCGCGATTTTTTAAAGATTGTTTATATAAGAGAGAAGGCGATTTTCTGTATCCAACTTAGGCAAATCGGTGATAAACTACTGCTGCTTAGCATGTGGTTGATATATTCGGAAAAGCACTGTTTGTGACTTCTTAGATCTAATCCTAGGATCTGTGAATATGTACGAAGCAACTTACCTCTGGCGACCCTCTACCCTCCGGTGGGTTATTTTACTTTCGCTTTACTTTTACTTAAAGTTTGACGATGTGGCGTATTTCAGGCCCTTTGTCATTTGGCTTAATATATTTCAGTCTTGGAGCTCCAATTCTATCATGAGTAACACCTAGAGAAAAAAACTCACAAGCCGTTCAGCTGCTCTGGCTAAATAGTTCTCTGTGCTTGAGACCCTTTCCTTCTACGATTTTACAGCGTTAACTGGGGAAAAACCTGCAGAACCGAATCCTTCAGTCTTTTGGGGATGTTTTACCACAATTCAAGACTACTTTTTTCTGTGGCTTTTTTGTGGCCAGTCGCCCGCTGCTTGCACATACCAGGTACTTTTCTTTATGAGTCTCATTGTGGTCGAGCCATTTTGAGTGTGTGGAGGTATAGAACTAGAAAAATACTTCTGACGTACATATCGACCTCTTTATTGTAGTGTGTTACTCATTGATTGCAGTATGATTTAAGCAGTTCGTTAAATAATCAACCGGCTGCAGCCTTGCACTAGTTAGAATTTCCTTGTCTGCGGCGAATTAGTTCTAGTTCTTGTAGTGAAGATATTCGAATACAACAGGCATTCTGCGCTGAACTCAGTTTTTAAGTAAATAAACTTTACATGCGAATGTTAGTACCCGCACGGTTCTTATTCATGGTTGGGAAACGTGTGCTCGTGCAGAAGTTGCCAGAAAAAGTGTACAACAATTTACCCTCTATTTAGTTTTTTGCATCCAATTTTAAAATAAAATTAATATAGCAATTACTACATTCACAACGAAATAAAAGTTAAAGTTAAAATAACATCGTTTGCTTGTGTTACTCATGTTTAAAACAAAGCTTAAATTAAACGGTTATCAATTTGTTGTACCTACTTTGAAACATGGAAAAAAGCCAATTAAGTCGTCCATCTTTATTATTTACTTCCATGAAAAATGTTTAGGTTGGAAATAAAACTAACTAAAAATTAAACGATGTATTGCAAACCTACTAAAAAGTCGTTGTTTTAGATTAAACTTATTATTTGTATTAAGGATAAAGCTTGATGTTTGATCTTTTATCGGCTATTGTTTTACTACCAATAATGCAATACCACTTACCTTACGGCCATTTGCAGAAACTACACATTTTCTCTTCTTAACAGAATTTCTACTGCTTCCAGAAACCGTTTTTCAACATTGCTGTGAAACTGTAAACGGTCCAAAATTGTAGTGTGCGCTAAAAGCATTGCGAGGAAAATATTACTAGGAAAAATATCCAAAGAAAACATCTCCAGGATGGAACTAATATTAGATTAGACTAGTTTTGATAAATTTAGTTCAGTATACGTAGGTAAAATTGGATTATTGTAGATATTGCGTTTGCTTGCTGTACAAATGGAAGGTAATGCGTTTGTTCTGTATGTCGAGTTAAAGCCATACAAAAGATTTGGTCGAAGCTAATTTGGTTTTGTGCTTAAATATTAATTTTTAAAGTCATCATTTCTGCTAGTTTAGTTTACGTGGTAATGTAACTGTAACACGTAACATAACATTCACATACAACGTAACTGCAGCTTAACTAGTGCGCACCAAGTAATTGGCAAATGTGTTGCCTATACGTAAGGGACACTCATTTACCGCATTTTACACCGGCTTCTTTGTAGTTTGCATGCAAGGGTCATACTTTCCAATAAAGTATTTAGATAATTTAGTTTTAAAGTTGCTATTTCAAAGCAACCCACGTCTCTAGTAGTTCATTGATACAGAATTTTAATGAACTAGTACGTTTTACCAAAACTACCGTCTAAACTTTTTTTGCGTGTTTTAGACCCCTAATAAGCAACACTTTTTATTCTACTTAATAGTACGTATTTTATAAAAAAATCTATGTAAATAAATATCCTCCTCTATAAAGTTGTTTTAAATATGAAGGTGTGTTGACATATTCTCAGCATACTATAGAAACAACCACATGTTGAAACTGAAAATATTTTAATTTAACATAAAATTCTTCACCCTGCTCTACAAAGCATCAAATTGTATTCATGGAAATGTGCGATTTGTATACGGGCCTGTTGTTTTGCAAAACCGAGGCACGTTTGAAGAGCATTTCGCCCACTAGTTTTTCTCTCAGAATAGTCAATTATGTAGAATAGCATTTGCCACGAGCGGAAAACAATTTCTTGACTCAATTACAATGACTAGCTTCAAATCGTATGAACCGTTCAGGCTACATATGGACATATCGGAGCACCGAGTAGCTGCAGTGAAAACAGCGTGCGGTTCTTTTCTACAATTAGCAAAGGGTGTTCAACTTACCGGTGGCACCAAAGAGTCTTTCAATACAACTGCTACGTCCAGTACCTTACGGAAACTTTTAAACTCGTTAAAATTTGCGTAGCCAAATTCGCTACTACTTGAACAGGCTCCACAAATGTTAGCCATACATAAAATCAGAGTAGATATGAACAAGTTTATATTAATTTATATTAATAAAAACGGTGACTTTTGCACCAAAAAATTAATTACAAGCACTCGAATAAATTACCTGTACTACCATCGTTATAGCCAAAATTATTGTTACAAGAGAAAGCGCAGGAGTTTTAAGGCGTCAGTGAGGGCAAGAAATTATAACAATCAATAGATACCCAACAAATTTTATTAACGTAACAAAGAACAGAATTCAACATTTAAGTGGTTAACATCTGTCTTAGTATTAGACAGGCAGGTAAAATTAGCGAGCAATTATAGGTTTACTCTGATGCCATAAATATCGTGTGTTAAAAAAACTCCTTTAGGGTAGGCCTTGGAAAGAAAGCTAGAAAATCTAGTCATTTCTTATGTATGTGGGTGAATGTCAGATTGCATTTTGTTTATGAAAGCATCCCTCGCTGTGACAGGCAAAAGTTTACTTGTATCAAGCAAAAAGGAAAATAAGATGGCATTTCCACAACAACGAGTGTATTATTCATAACAGTCAATAAAAATTGTTTTTATTTAGTGTTTTGTATATGTTTAGGAAAATAGTTCAAGGTCAAGATGTAATTTAGTTCGTTCTGACTTATGGTAGTTCATTTGCTTTAATGGGTATATATCAAGTTATGGCAAACTCCAATTTGATCATGGCCTGTTGCGAATGGTTTTTTAAAACACACGATATGTTCAGTCAATGCAGAAATAAAACCCTAATAAAGACTTGGGGGTGATGCAATTTAGCCAATAAATCTGGCTTACCGAAAAAGCAATGTACACAGGTTTGCGTTCACCTTGGACAACACAGGTTCGTGTTTAGCTACTGCCGCAATAATGCGAAACTGCGCCATGAAACAAACAGCAATACTCGGCAACATTTAGCTACCAGGTCGGAGCTCATCTTCGAGAACGACGGCAAATAAATGGGAAACAGCAACAAATGCTTCGACTTAACAACGGGATTTCAGCAGTGGCTGCAGTACTAATAGACTTTTGGGTCGGTTCTTAAGCTTACGGCTTCAGAACGCGATACGCAAGACAATAAAAATCCGCAATGCGTTCAATTAATCCTTAAATATCCGAGCTAACGCGAATAAACCCAGGGACACTATTTTGCCGTGATAAAACTCTATCAAACAGCACCAAACTAGGGTAAAGGTCAACAACAAATTATTGAGTGCGATCGGCTCAAGGGACGCTAACAAAGAAAGCCAAGCGCATAATTAACAAAACACGTTATGCACTTATAAAGAACACTTGCGAACAGTCAACGACATAACCTAGTTGAAGGTCGCCAAGCGAGTTCGTGGACCTCAAAAAGTAAATCACAACAGCGCTAGGACCTGATTAGACAATGTAGCATGACGTTGATTTCGGAGGCTTTCACGGCCATTGTCATTAAGTAACAAACGACTTTCGGGATTGGACCATGTCATTATTGAGCTCGAAAAACTCAACGTTTCGCCCACTTTCGTAAGAGGCTTCATCAGGAGAAAAAGCAAAAAAGCACTGTAACTCAAAGTGTAAACCACGCCAGCTGCAAAACACTTCTAACGATCGGAATGAGAAAGGCGAGGATCTATAGGCAAATGCTGTCGTAGTTCAGCAAGTACCATCGCGGTTTACTGGCGGTGGGCAAGGCTTAGAAATAAGCATTTACCACATAGAAGGAAGAGTAAAGCCTTCCTCCCGATTGACGTTGTTAGGATGTTTGTAAATCTCAATAGCTTCGCGAATCTTTCTACTAAAGAAGAATGGGGATTTGCAAATAATGGAAGTTTCATCGAAAAGAATTTTATGGCCCGTATCGCGTTGGTGATCGGCGATGGCTGATGATGAAACGAGACCCGATTTGAGACAACGCTGGTGCTCAGAGATGCGAGTTTTTACTGAACGACCTGTTTCACCAATGTATACAGCATTACAAGTGCAAGAGACTCTATAAATACCTTTAGATGACATAGTGTTTAATTTATCTTTAGGTGAAGGAAGAATCTGTGAAATCTTGCTCGGGGGTTTAAATACTGTTTTGATGTTTTGTTTTCGAAGAAACTTTCCTACGCGGTCGGTGACTTGGTGGATATAGGGAAGAATTCCCCTCAGCCCCATTGTCAGTACCATAGATTCTCCTACTTACTCATTAGCTAAATACCTAACCACTATCCTCAGAAAGTTCACTGGTAAGTCTCCCTCGTATATTCGCAATTCAGCCGATTTCGTTGAACTTATATCCAATATAAGCGTTGAACCTGAGGATTTACTTGTGCGTTTCGATGTCACTTCCCTTACTAAAGTTTCTATTCCCGATTTCATAATCATAATCCAACAGTTGTTATTGGAGCATGGGGAGACGCCTTCAAGTCTACCTGCCTTTATAGAAAAATGCCTCTCTTTCACGTATTTCCTATTTCAATGCCAGTTCTTTAAACACATCTCTGGGGCGGCCATGGGTTCTCCTCTTTCACCTGTCGTTGCCAATATCTTTATGGAAGCTTTCGAAACCGTTGCTCTGGAATGTTCAGAATTAAAACCTAAGGTTTGGTTCCCATACGTTGACGACACCTTTATTATTTGGCCACATGGTAAAGACACGTTACCCATCTTCTTAAATCATCTCAATAGTCAACATCCAGACATTAACTTTACCATAAGATAGAAAGTAACGGCTCCCTTCCTTTCTTAGATATACATGTCTCTCGCCAACCCACTGGCAAACTTGGTCATTCTGTGTATCGCAAACCCACTCACACTGATCGCTATCTACATGCACAAAAACTTTCCGTTATCAATTCGCTTGTACACTGGGCTTTTTTCATATCCCAATCCAATAATTTCCACGCTGAATTAAACCACATGCAGAAAGCTCTTAGGAACAACGGCTACCGTGCTACGGATATACAGTCTGTCATCAATCGTCATCTTCATCCACGGCCACCCAAACCTCCAAAAACCGATCCTCCTGCAGCAATAGTTTTTCTACCCTATATCCACCAAGTCACAGACCGCGTAGGAAAGTTTCTTCGAAAACAAAACATTAAAACTGTATTAAACTCCCGAGCAAAATCTCACAAGTTCTTCCTTCACCTAAAGATAAATTAATCACTATGTCATCTAAAGGTATTTATAGAGTGCCTTGCTCTTGTAATGCTGTATACATTGGTGAAACAGGTCGTTCAGTGAAAACTCGCATATCTAAGCACCAGAGTTGTCTCAAGTCGGATCTCGTTTCATCATCAGCCATCGCCGAACACCAACGCGATACCGGCCATAAAATTCTTTTGGATGAAACTTCTTTGGTCTGAGTCCATTCTGTAAGCAAAGACGTCTTCATTCATCTCTGACAGACTATCCCAAATGTGCTTCAGCTCCCTTTGTATGTTGGCGTGGTTTCCAGATTTTCGTCTCTCTGCTATTTGTTCGGCATTGAGAATGGCTTGTTTGAACTTTTGAATTCGAAGTTGTAAATTTTGAATCCGAAGTTTTTGTTCAGGATGTTTGACCGTAGCTTCTTGCGTCCTACTTGCGGAAGTGTTGGGAACTTCAGTTGCCCTTGAAACGGTCTGCAAATGATTTTTTGCTTCGCCGTGAATAGCCTTAACTGGATCGAAATACCCCTTCGTGAAATACTTGTGGGTTGAAATTATTAGCTGCACCATTTTCGCGTGATTGTTGGTTGCGGTGTTTCAGTACTCATCTAGCTCCTTATTTCGACTACTGACGTGAACTTCTGTCTTCTGGTTGGCAGAGTCCTTTATTATATTGGAAAACACCTGCGTTATTGCGCTAGTTCTTCTTGTGTGACAGCTAATTGGTTGAATTCCTCTATATTATTTGTCATTTTCTGAGACCTGGGCGGGTTGGCAGACGTTGTTTTCTTCTTCGGATGCTGGTAATCCCGGGGATGTAAATGTTTTGAAGTTGAGATGGATCCGGTTCGAAGGACCATGACCTGAATTTCCTGAAAGCTGAACAAGTTTCCGTTACTTGCGCTGATTCTGTCCCTTTAATTCTGAGCGCACGGTTAAGACTGCAACCGTGTTTTAAGACAAAGTAGTCAGGCCACTCAGAGCGACGTTATAATTTGGTAACTACCCTGAAGTGCAGCCTCACACTTAAAAATTTTAGGCTTGGAAGTGTAGCACCTCGATGTTAATAAATCAAACACTTAATGCCGATTGTTTTTATTATAAAAATATTGGTCTATATATACAAGTATATTTGCTTACTTCTAAAATTGCATTATATCAAAGTGCAAAGTGTTTATTCTTACTGGGTCGCTATAAAGTGTCATAACAACGGTCAGCACTTAAGCAAGTTTATTTCCGCGATATATGCATTTATGTTACAGTGAATTCCTATTACTAGGTCGTTTGTGCTTGCATTAAGCAAGATTGGTAAGTTGCAGTTGTGACATTTTAAACTTCGTGAACGAAAGCATGTGAAATTAAATTTGCATTTTTAAACCTATTGCACTGTATTTCTTAAATTTGGAAATCAAATTTAAATCTGTTTAATTTGAGATTAAACAAATGCAGATACTTGGTGATTGATTGGTACTCCAATTTATCGATTTTCTCAATTGCAGTCGACATGCTTTCCTTGTTATTGCCGGGCAATGCTTCTACTCTTTGAAAAAAAAATCATAATGACTAACTAGATACCAATACCGAACACTTTTGTTCTATAGATGTGATAAGAACATTGCTGATATATCATAGAGATTGCCTGTTATATGTGTATTCTCGTATCGCAGTGATGAGTGCTAGTATTTAAAAAATACCAGTATTATTGCTACCTTCCCTTTTCTTCGATATTTTATTCAGGAGTTCGAGAAGTATTTTTCTCTGTACATCCATAAATTTTACAATTGCAAGTTCTGAAGTCTACCTTGATCTTTCTTACTGCTTTGTCTAGTTCTCCCATTGTTATACATGGTGTCCCGTGACTTAAAAGCTGTAACTTGAAGACTCACTCACTCGCTGACTCATCAACGCCCAGCTCAAACCCTTCGACTTAGAAAGCTGACATTTTGTGCAGAGGTTCCCTTTATGATGCATACAAGAAATAAGAATGGATATTTCGAAATTCAACCCCTAAAGGGGTAAAATGGGGGTTTCAATTTTGTATGGAAAATAATATTAAATAGACATTTTGACTTGAAACTTCGTCGAAGTACTCTTAAGAACAAATAAACAAACACGTATTTCGTGATTTTCCGAAAATCAACACCTTAGGGGATGAAATGGGGTAATAAACCTAAAAATCGATGTGGGTGTCGTTATTGAGGTTTTTTTGGGACGTTGATTGCGAAACTGGCATTTATTTTTAAGTCCAAGACGGTGGACATGACAAAATTAAAACTTTATAGTGGTGAAACGGGGTTTTACAGTTAATATTGGAAAACAATATTAATCAGACTTTTCAATTCGAACCTTCGTAGGTGTACTTCAATAAAAAATAAGCAATTATTTTCATAAACTCGACCCCTTAGAATAGGGAATAATGAAGAAAATCGTACGACACTCATTAATGACCAATAGAAAAACTAGATCACGAGCCGTAACCAAGACAACAACAAAATTTCTTGGAAATTTTTTGTAGGTAAACATTACTTCGTTTTAGGGTTTGTGTCGTTACGATTTTCTTACCGAATCTGCATTCGAGCATTAATTCATATCCGAAAATTATTTTTCTTGCATTCCAACAACGTCCTAATTTGCCCTCGCGTTCCGCTCGGGCAAATTAATACGACGTTGTTGGAACGCACTCAAACAATTTCCGGAAAGAATTAATGCTCTTATGAGATTATATGTGATAATTATATATTTTCGCTTTAAATTTGCCCTATTTCGTAATCTATATATATAAAAGCGAAATACCACTCACTGATTAATCGCGAAATCTCAGAAAGTATAAATGCTACAAACTTGAAATTTGGCAGGCAGATTTCTCATAGGGAGTAGGCGTCCGCTAAGAAAGGATTTTTGAAAATTCAACCCCTAAAGGGGTAAAAAAGGGATTGGAATTTTGCAAGATCAAATTTTGAACTAAGTCATTCAACGTTTTTGCAAATTTGTCCCCTGAAGGTGAAAATAGGAGATGACGGAATGGGACCGGAAGGGAAGGGATGGAGACGAGGAAAGGGACGGGGATGGGGACGGGGATGGGATGGGATGGGATGACAGAAAATAATTAGTCATTATTTAATACACAAATAACGAACCTCGCGCGTACGAAGTAGCGGGTAACAGCTAGTTTACACATATTGAGACGGAAGTGCAAGAGCCCAGCGTGCAGAAGACCACAATCGATTTTATACTCAAAGAATACGCTACTGAAGTGTACGTATTCAGCAATGTGCATCGGTGTATAAGAGAAACGAAGAGTTTTCCAAGGAATATCACACAACGTCCTATTAAACTTACTATATCTTTACTATATCTAACAGACTAGAAAATGCTACAGTGGGGAATGGGCACGGTCGTACTCTGAAAACACGTGATTTCGATAAAAGATCCGTTCGTGGGAAACGTAAAAGATAATGACGATTATCATTATCTATTAGGCGCCACTGGATATTTACGCTAACCTGAAGATGTTTGCGATGCTTCCAACTTAGAAGAAGACGTCCAGAAGTGTAGTGAGAATCTTCTGGATGAATTTTTAACATTCAATGGTAATTAGCTCCTAGATTACTTCAGTGTTTTACTAATTAATAACAATATTGAACTACGAGCATTAACAGGTATGCAACTTAATCCTTAAAGTTAGATTGTGATCTTATGGAGAAATTAAAAATTAAAAGGAAAGCTTCCTGGATTTTGGTGTTATCTCATCTTGTTGTGGCATTAATTTGAAAGGTTGTTTGCTTTTGAGGCTCTATAAATTTGTAATTCTCCATTTATAAAATGGACTCAGTGATTTATGGTAATTAACTGGTAATACGAGATATTTGAGAAGTTTCTCTTATTTTAAGGAATGTTGCACCAGCTCATGGGTGTATAATTAGTTGTTCGACCACTTAATTGCTACAAGTTCTTTGCATTTTATGTCGGTTAAGTCATGGGATATCCTTTTTTCATTTGTTAATAAATATCTTGTTACGTTTAGATGGCTCTTTTACTATTTTCATAGCTCGGTGTGTGCGCCGTCTATATTTTGAATGTGTGTGGTGCAGGTTTTCTATTTACGCACACTTACGGCATTCCTGGACTCATATCAGCGCTGACAGGCTACTCGAATATTGGCTTTTGTTTGAACGCGTCTTTTTTCCTGTCGATGGTGTCGTTATACCGTCTTTGAAATTGCCTTTTGGCTTTACGGGCTTACAGAACATGGTCGTTTTGATTCGTAGCCTCCGCAGGAATTGCAGATAGTTGTTCCCCGAACAGTTCTGTGGAGAGTTGGTTTCTCGGGCCTAGTTGGCGAATTGTATATGAGCTTTACCTGTCATCAGCTACACGCGGCCCAAATTTACCTGTGCAACCAGTCCGAGGCCCCTGGTACTCGTAGATTCAGCACTGGCCGTGAAACGCCATACCCACTACACAGCGTCTCGACCATGATCTGGTTGTAATTATTTGAACTTTGTGAAAATGATTAACTTTAGAGCGGCCAATAATTATTCGAAATTTGTACTTATGATTATACCCAATTTGTATTATTAATTATCTGATATTTGTACTGCATTCTACCGAACTAGGAACAATTATACTGTAATACCGGCATTGTGGTGTCGTTATTTGTTACTGCTGCCTGTGTTTACCTGGAGCTTTTCTTTCAGAAATGTTGTGCTACTCGAGTTTACGAATTCTCGTTGAATGCCTGGATACATTTGTCGCAATTGTCAAAATTCAATGGCGCTCACTTGGCTTTGTTTGAATTTGAATGTTATAAAAACTCTAAGAACCGCACGCCGTCTTCCTAAGCCAGCGCAGCAGGCAATTGTATCCAAGTAGTCATAAAGTTTAATATGTTTTGAGAGAATTAACCGACGAATCATATGAATGCTAGCAGTCTGTCTGGATCTTTAATGTAATTTATTTTTGTTACTTTTTTCTTCTGTATATTTCTTACTAACTATATGAAACGATGTCTGAATCCAATAAAATGGTTTCCATTCTTTTTAACAGTTTTTCTTAGCGTTTTCTTTTGTAATTTTCTTGTACTTCCTGTACTCTTCATACGACCTTTTTCCTTTTCTCTATTATGGCTTGCTTAACGTTCTCTGCCCACTAGGCTATTTGCTTACTGTTTCTCTTTTCTACTGTTGTTTTGCAAGCTTTTATGGCATTTTGTAGCATACGAGTTTACGATGGCCCTTTCTTTAATTGCGTATTATAAGACGAATACAGATTTTTTAAAGAAAATAACTTTCTTCTCCAAAATATCTACCTTTAGATAGAATTCGTTTTTGGAAGGTCGTCAAACATTGGATGAAATTAAGCTATGTTCGGAATTTGGACTGTATGAAGGCTGAGGTAGCAGCTGGATTCAAAATTCGTGTAAGACATGTAGCGTATTTGCGGTCATATACGGAATTGCATTATTTTGATAAGAAACCGCCACTTAAACCAGTTTCTTGGTGATCACTACATAATTCTTTAAAAACTCGAGAAAGGTAAACTTTGGTATATCACTCGGAAATTACAGTTTTAGAATCGTCAAGCGAAATACTGCAACTGGACTACTGCGTCTGAAATTAACAGAAATCATGTTTTTGTTTCAACTTTTACCGAGAATTGCCACTTGATTACTGTTTAGCGCCAGCATCATGACCCATAAAAATATTAAATACATTCTTTGAAGACATTTCATCGAACTTTTCTAACATAAATCTGCACCAGTCTACTGTTACGAGCCAAAAATCATTTATAGGTATCTATAATTGATCTCATTCTTTAAATGAAGATATTATCAACAATATAATTTTAACTATAACTTCACTTTACGCCTCGAGCTATTTTGGTTGCCTATCCTGAATTCTCTAGGTTTGCCATGTTTTTGACAAGCAGCTTATCGTGACATCAAATGTTCGCTCTATGTCAACTTTTCGCTGGCATCCTACATTGAAAGTTCACTTTTGTGCTGTCATATCTTTCATGGGAAGTCGATAACGTTCCTGAAAGGAATATTTTCGCGATATTCTCAAAATCAGACCTATTTTGGATTTATACCTTATAGCAGCCATATTACGAGTTTGGGCAAAAACATTTCAACGGTAGGTTCTAGTTTCTTTTTGTACTATTTGTTTCGAATTCTATGCGCTCCACACTTTTCTGCTACTTTTAGTACGGGCGAAAGCAGTTTGCTGCTTGAGTTTATCGCAACATGCTCGCCTTGTATTTGCATGTATGAGGATTTTATTCCTGCAAGAGGATCGATGTCAAATACTCTTGAGGCCTCATCGACGAACTATACTTTAACGGCAGACGGAGACTGCAGCGTGGAAATAGCCATTTATACCTTATTGCGGTCTTGTGCTTTTATCAAGTAACCTGTTGGTAATGCAAATAGCTAATTTTAGCGTAAACTGATATTGTTTTCGTATTACTGATTTATACTAAATATTCATAACTTGATTATATACTTTCTTGAAGTGTCTTTCCTTCACTATTGTGATGTTGATTGTAATATTTGATCTGGTTTGTCGTGCTTTGTGTATTTACTACCGAGTACACTCTTTTGTTATAATTATACCGATCCATTATTTATGCATGCGAGTATTATTTGTGCCCTTGCCGTCCTCTGTTTTTCAGAGATTGGTTAGTAGCGTCTTCCGACGTGTAGCAAAATGCTTTGGTTACTTGCTACTTGCTTCTATATATTTTTCTTTCAGCTTAATATTAGAGTCCTTCGTCTAACCCACGACCAGCTCCGGCTGAGAAGTCGGCTGCATTTTCTTCTCTCCTACTTACTGTCCCAACAGTTGCTGAAGGTCGTTCGAACGTACACCGTCCGCGTTAAAAATCACGAAGGCAGTAGTCATTTGAGGGTAACAACAGATTATGGTCTCCAAAAACTGTCACTAAATTTTGGTGATTTATTTTGTAATCGTAGAAAATCATTCCTCAGCACTTTCGTAGTTTCTGGTGGACAAAAAAATTAGAGAAAGCAAAAATTTGTGTCTATACGTTATAATTTCAACCTCTCAAAATTGCAACTGAAAACTGTCAAAAAGGGAGCTTTTTTGCTTTGTAATCGCATTCGTTAATTGTTACTAACAGTTCGTCTGCCACCAACAATTAGTAGAACTGCCGCCATGTTATTTTTACATAAATATTTTCCATAAGCATATTCATTTAAGGTCACCAAATTGTTTTGTAGCTATGTAGAAGTAACCCGTTTCTCTAAACTAATACACGTCGATAATTCAAACAGTATTTTAAAAAATACAGGAAGCTATAATTTCGCAACACACCAAATGTCCAAATGCAGTGATGAAGCCAAAACAGTATCAGTCACTTCCTTCACATACGAGGCTGTCACGAGCAGAAATTAGATAACGTGTCTGCAGCATTCGTATCTGATGAAATCGCAAAACTGCACCGTGCACATGTGTTCATGGCAGAACAGATAAGCTACATAGGCGTTCGCCATGGGGAGCAGCTCCTATCTGGAAGTTTCTTTCAATGTTGCACTGTGATGACTAGCAACGATATTTGCCTTGTTTACGAAGCTATCAACCGAATTGGGATTAGTTCTGGTATAAAGCTTCGTAATTTTAACAATGAGCCTGCCAAAGTTCAAAGGAAGTTCGCCATTCGATGTTGCTTTTGATGTTCCTAAATTATGTTACGTCTCGATACGGGTACGCAAGGTGTAACCATTACTAGTTTTTAATTTACGATCAACACTTCAACCAATAGATTTAAAAAATTACATACGAATAAATTGAAATTAATAATGGTGTAAGTAATAAATGTTTAACTAAACATAATTCTTTTTTTCATAAAATAGCTCTACAACTACAAAGATACCATCTTATTGCATTTTTTGTGCACTGAGTAAATCGCGACGCCTTTCCACTCATTCTGTATCTGTTGAGTCGTGTACCTGTACTACATTTATTAGGTCATAAATATATTTTCCATTAATGCTTCTTTCCTATTTTCGTATCAATTCTGCTACTATTCCATCCATGCCTGAACTTATTATGTTTTAGTCTTTGGTTACCTTGTATATTTTTTTTTTGTAGTTTTGCCCTTTTCTTTCGTTTATCTAATGGTGTGTTGCGTCACCTGCTTTTGATTTTCCAGGTTTAACGCATCTGAAAGATATTTTCCCATTTCTCCATTAGTGACTTCTGCCCAACAATTAGTCCCCCTCATGGTTTTTATCGCTTTATTGCAATTTCTTTTTTCTTATTGTACCGTTCCTCTAATATCTCTATTTCTATTTTGTTACATTCTTTATTATATTAATAATTAGTTTTCCTTTGTGTTTACCTCGCTAGCTCAGTGGACACGAAACTCTAAAATTACCCCAGTTCGTGACTACGAAGTGACAATATATGCTTAAACAGGAAGCTGGTTTGCCCCTGTAGTGTTCTCGGGCTGAATCTGACTTCAAACCATGCACAAGAAAAGCTAATTTGTTTACACAATTATATGACTTTGAAACACATATAAAAACATTTTTAAAAAAGCATAAAATTCTAAACCAACCTACGTGCGAGATAGCTGGGACTACTCGCATGTACGTTTAAACACACACATCAAGCAGAACGGTAAAATAACTGTTTCTTAAAAACGCAAATGTTATAAATGTGGTCTAAAACTCAACATTAAAAATTCCTGAAGACGGTACTTATTTAAGTCTGATTTTGTTCAGATTCCCATGCATAAACCCCTCACAATTCGATAGACACGCGCGTTTATTAAGCGCGATTCTCACACTACTGTAGCGATTGCTTATCATTCTTAACTGTAAAAAATAGCTGGATTAGTTTAGCACTGGATTACGTGATCCATGCTTTGATATAGTGATGCTAAAAACCTCCGATTGCTGGTGCGCACCTCACTAACTGCTGAGTTCACGTTTTACAATGGGTGCCTCAAATGCACATTTAAGTATGGCACAAATTGATGTACTCTCCTCGTACACAGGGAATATGGCTGGAAGCGCAATCGCTGTCTTATTTGCACTCAAGATATATCCATTTCACCTTAAAAGAATTTCGAATTACATATTTTGGAGTCGTTCGTTAACGTTAGTCCTCAAGCCAAACAAGCAAACGACTAAGATTGAACTTGAAAATGGCAGCGAAAGATGCTTTGAAGTTAAAAATACCCTTATCCCGCGAATAGGCTCTGGAATTGAGTTTAACGCTGCACCGCCAAATTCAAGTTTTACAATTCGCTCACAGCACAGTATCGGCGCCGCGTACTTTAAATTATATTGGAATACGCTGGTTAATCTTAATAATAAAAAACATATAGGAAGCTACATCTTTAATTATAAAAATGAATACCTATGGACAAGGGATACCAAACCCCCGTTTCATTGTTGGCTTCGATTTTTACTGGTTTATATGCTTATTTCTTTGTATGTTTAATAATACCATTTTTATCGTAGCTTTTTCCTTAAATCTTAATATTTATTTATATTCGTCTTTGAAGCATTCTTTGGGTTTCTGGATTATTTTAATTCCTAACACTTTATTTGATGTAGCAATCGCTCCAGTTATTTATATCCACTGATTTTCAACTTCTCTCTGACCTTCGTCTCTACTGTTTAACTGCAAATTAACTTAGATTGATATGTAGTTCTAATCTGTTCTTCTTCTTCGCTTCTTATTCTATTTTTCCTTTTATTGTTTCATATCTTATCTATTACATTAAAATTCAATATCTCGTGTTTATTTCATTTGCCAACCAAAAAGTAAACTTCAAAATTTTATTCTCTCTTCCACAACTAAAGAATATACAGATGGGGCCATAATTATATATAACAGCAATGAGATAACATGAACAACAAAATAGAATGCTTGAGTAAGATAGAGATGACCATACGAAAAAATTATTTTAGGCATGTTTGGGTGACATCTGTCATAATTAAATGTGCGTCAGGCCTACTCGAATATTTGCTACTATGTTTATCTCTTTCTTACTCAAGCAATACTTGTTATTTTCTTGTTTATGTTATCGTATTGCTGTTATATATAATTGTGGCCCCATCGGTATAATCATCTACTTCCATCATATCCTTGCTATATCTATCTTACACTGTTCATTATACGCCAAATAAACTACAAATGAGTAGAATTCCAAACCCCAGCAGATTTATGTTTGATACATCTGCCGAATTAAACTAAATGACGTCATCAGTATACTAGATAAAGTAGAAGTAGAAATTAATTGAAAACATCAATACTAACAAGTACACAAAAATTAAAGTAAATAATAACCTAACACAGCCAATCCTGATAACAGACGGAAGACAAGATTACGATATAAGTCCAATGGTCTTCAACGTTATGATGGACAAAATAATTAAAACTGTAAAAGCAGCCAATGGTTATAAAATGGGGGAGAATAAGATAAATATCATCTGCTACACTAATGATGCTCTACTGATAGCTGAATATGAGGACAACCTGCAAAGGGTGCTGCATGCCTTCAATTAAATCTATTAACAATACAATATGCTTATATCTAGAAAAAAAAAACAAAATGAATGACGATCAGTAAAGAGCCACTACCATGCAAATTGGAAATTAAGGGGATTATCATAGAACAGGTAATGAATTCCAAATATAGAATTGTTGAGCCACAGAGATTTAAACAAAGAACTACAAATACAAACATTAAAAGCATCTGCAATGTCAGTAAGTCTTCGAGACATAGTCTGGCGTAATAAATTTATGGGTATTGAGAGCAAATCCAAAATGCATCAAACGAAGAGCTTAAGCAACAGAAGAACCGTACAACAAAAATGCGAACGTTAAGACAGGTCACAAATTCGTTACAACTCCTCGCCACACAAATATTTAACAACTGCTAAATACGTATTTCAACAGCCAGGCTGTCATCATCAGTAGCTACGAAAAACTTACACAGCAAAAACGCAACGACATACTCGTGACCAAATGACAAATGGAAGTGGGCGATGTCCGCGCATTTTACATCTATTTATACTGTCTGACCCGAAGGGGATGGCCGAGGGCCAATGAACATGGCTGACGGTCAATGTAACTTTAACAAATAATACAAGGCGGAGAACGGTATTGGTCCGCCATCTTTGTTCAAAAGTTTACTATCTCGGTTCTTAAAAATGGACAAACCTTCAAACGAATTTAGTTTCGTAAATATGTTGGGCAATACTCGATTTTTCGAATCTGTTGAATCTAAAATGAGCTAAATGCTCTTTAAATCTAGTACCAAAATTACGACGTGTTTGCCCAATATATTTAGAATCACAATGGGAACAGTTAATTTCGTAAATTCCAGATCTCTCTAAAGTCCTCAGTTTGTCTTTTGGATTTCCCAACAAATTTATAATATTGTTGGTTGAACCCTACACAACTTTATGGCCCGATTCTTTAAAAATGTTTGCTAGGCCATTTGTAGCTGGGTGAAATGGAATTTTGATTACTTGAAGTACTTCACTTCTAAGAACAACAATATGTATGTGCTAAGCAGAGCATAAAAAGTTGTGTTGCGTTGAACATTTACAAGCAAAGAAAATTTTTAGCTTTTAAGAAAAGACAATTTAGAATTTAAGAGAAGAACAGTGCATCAAAACTTTTAGTCTATAAGTAAAAATTGTACATCAAAACTTAATTTCATAAAACAAATGTTATTCATAGTTGCTAGGTAATGAATTGTCAATTTTTTAAAAAAGAATCAACAAACCTCAATTTAATTATCTGGGGTTAATTGGGCTCCCAGAACTTAACAGTTTTTATCAATAACAAGTTACAATTTGTTACCCAAAGAGTGTTTTAATTGTTCTCCAAGTCGTCCGTGTCCAGATAGTGAATCCCGGTGAAAAGGATAATCCATCTGCAAGAATTGCCAAAGTGCGTTCCATTTCGGATGCCTTTTACGAGGAGGTACCACATCGGCCAGATAGAAATTTTGGTGCAGGGTTTAGAGCAGTCTCTCAGAATAGCCGTGCATGCAGATTTCAGTCCCCATGCCCTTTCCAGAATTTGGCAATTTGCTTAGTATCCTTTGAAAATGCAGTTTGAAGCATTAAAGCGGAAATCAGACAAATGAAAACCACCGCGTCCTTTGGTGTTCTAAAACAACACAAATTGCCGGAAATGACCTAACAGTGATTCGAATAATTTACCTGATGTAGTTTTGCCGTTTTGGTCTGTTTTGAATACAATTTGAGCTGTTTTTTGTGCGAGCAAGCCATTTTGAGGTTGGATTAAATTGTAGGTTCTAAACCTGTTTGCCATACAGTCGTGCATCTGTCATACTTGTTAATAATTATAACGAGTGGCAATTGTGCTACAGATTTGGTGAACCTAACCTGAGATTAAAAGTGATTTCATGCTACACCGGAGCTTAGTCACATTTAATTTGCAAATAAATAGAATACAAAGGGGCAATAAACCATTCTTTTGGCAAGTCAAAATAATTACAATATTGTTAATTACACCCGGCTTGACATAATTAATTAATTAAAAGGTAATTTATTTATTAAATCAGTCCTGAATATAAGGGCTTTATCAATACCCATAGATTCTTCTATTATAACAATATATCTTGGGCGTCATTCTTCCAGCTTTGCTTTGGGCTTCCACGTTTCCTTATTTGTACTGGTATCCGTTTCTAGATCTTTTCTGGGCGTCTAATGTCACCCATTATCTGAAAATGACCATACCGCAGTAATCGTTTGGTTTCAATGGTGTCTATTATGTTTTTTATTTTTCTCTGGTATGGTACCGTTTCATGTATAGTCTTGTTTCTCTTAGTATAGGCTGAGAACCTGTTATCACCACATTGAGTGCGGTTTTAGAAGCCATTCTCGGACGCAGAGTTAGTAGTAACCTAATGATAAGGATCAAAGCCCTTTCGCAGGGGTCACGACCACCAAAGGTGCCTGTATGATGGCTATGATGACATACTCTCTTCTATGTATTCCATTATATTGATTCTTTCTAAAAACTCCACTTCAAACGAAGAGATATTTTATTTGTAGGGTTTAGTAAGTTTCTATATGTCTAAGCTTTTTCTATGTTTTCCACGATTGTTGTATATAAAACCTTGTTGCCCCTCTTTACTATTTTATGTTTAATGGGAGCGTGGTTAGCTCGCAGAGTACACCTTTTTCTTGAGGAATTGTTAGTTATGTCCTCATTGGTGTTGGAATTCGTCGAAAAGGTTGCTCCAAGACATTTCAACTATTTACTGATTTCTTTTTGTGGTTGTAGCTTTTACTTGTGAATTATCTCGCCTTACTATTAGATGCTCGGTATTTCGTATCTTAATTGTTAGGCATTTGTAATATTCCTTGTTTTTATAAAGCTGGATCTAAGCATAAGATGAAAAGCGTTTCATCTCCCATGATTGTCCCCATTCTGCTAAATTTCCTTTGTCATGGATTTAAATTTCACATTGTCGTAAATCCTTGCTTTTTTATTAGTTTTTGCAGCACCCATAGCTTATTTAATAAAACAACGGTTTTATATTTGCCAATTTGTTATTCCACAAGAATGTTTGCAGTAAAACGATACACCAGCATCTGCCAAAAACTATTTTGCTAGTGGCGGCTGTTCCTTAGGGCCTTAACGGCTCGAGTTTTCCAGCCTCTAACAGTCTATCTATCATTAGAAGAACGTAACTATTCTATAATTGAAAATATATTTTATCATTCCTACCGAAGTTCCGAACTGGTATGGTAATTACGAGCAAAAACGCCATAGCAGTTTTTAGTGACACGGTAGCTCACGACGTTAGAGCCGCTACCGTTGCAGACTCAAGTGCTTAGCGTGCTAATCCTACTATTTACAAATATCGCACTCCCGAATTACAATGCGATCCGAGGGTAAAGGCGGCCGCCGCCGCCGGGTCGACGGTATTGCTCGTCCGGAATGTGATGCAAGATTTGACATTAAAAATGAACTGCAAATGTAGGAAGGACATTCTAGTATCGTTGTGGCCCAAGTTTGTAGTTTTACATAATGGCGGTTGCAGTTGCAGCGTGTTTATTTCTCTAGGGTGATTCCGGTTGTTTTCGTGTAGTTTATACAAAAAATGAAGGAGAATAGCATATATAATATTCTCAACATTATTTTTTTAAGTCTGCTGTCAGCGGAAAAGGTTAAAATAAAAACACTTAGACGGAATACACCGGTATTACATTTTAACCTGCAGTTATGTACATGTGGTGTATGAATACTTCTTGTTCTGTACATAGCACGTTTCCTTTTGTATTATTAAAATTAAAAATCATTGCTATATTTGGATTAAAACATGGACAGGATGTAAGGTAGTTATGAATTATTATTCTTTGCTTAGTTATTGTAAAAAAATAATGATAATTTTGTTCTTTCTGTTATAAAAATGCACTTTCTATTTTGGTTTTTATGATTTTGTAATATGATCTTGCTCCTGAGTGTATCACACCGGTTATTTTGTATGATTTGCAATATTTTGTTTATTTTTTTAATAAATAGCTGTTATTATTACCTTTTCCCATTTACTTGGTGTTTCCAAACTTGCGTTTAATAACTATGTTAGTCAGGATTTCAATACTATTCAAAATAAAGTTATCAATTTGCCTTACGACATTTATTCTACTATATCTAACTTGCAAATATTCTAGAGTATCCATTCTTGCACTAGTTTTCGCAACCGTGGAAAACTAAGCCACCGACAGTGCGGAATTTAATTGCGGCGTAATAAAACTGAAGTAACAGGGAACTGTTGCCACGTCGCCAACTGAGCTTAAATCTAATTACGTTTCCATAACTTTGTTAATTTACTTAAGCAACAGGTTTTCCGAATCGGGAAAACTGCCTGTGCGATAGCGTAATGCGATAACTGGGTTTTTCAGCTCGGCTCCTTTGCTGTGCAAATACTTCCAGTTCGGTTTCGCGTCGAACGATATTTGCCAACCAGAAAACGCAGTTCTTATCTTGTTTTCCGGCGGAAGAAAGACGGAAAATGTTTAATAAATTTGTAGGCAAGTGCAACTTGTAGGTCTACTTTATTATTAGTGTGTACTGTGTGTGATTTTGCCAAGCTGTACATAATGTATACATAACAATTGTGAAACAGCCTCTAGGCTTCTGAGGGACCTGAGCGTACACGATTTAACAAACAGTGGTAAACTGCTTATTATATTTTCTTTCCTGTCGGAAGGATTTAAATGTCCTTTTGGCAGTTTATAATCTGCCAGTAGTAGTTATTTATATTTCGAGTGCGGTAGGTTGAATTTTACAGCGCGAGATTTTAATTTTTAAAGAACAACGCGAAACGTGTGCTTTAAATTGCTTAGCGCACGGAGTAGTGTATTACATTTTTTGACAGACATATTTTTAAAAATATTTTGTATAAATCCAAGATTTAGTTTTTGAAATCAAAACCACCGTTGCCATCATGCAAGCAGCCTTGTGGTACTTTTATAGTTGATGCTTTAAAAGGTCATAAATATTAATTTTCTTTATTTCTCCAAAACTCAAGTGAACGAGCAATCGAGTAACTAGCGTTTCTACAAATTAATACCCTTTATTACTACAAAGTAACATTTATTTAAGGGTCCCTTAAATATTTTCTAGTCATTTTACCACCAGGGTGGATGTCAATTGTGTATGAATGTGTTGTTTACGTGTCAGGAGGCCAAAAATATTTTATTTATGCAAAGTAGGCGTTTATTATCGTTTTGAGTTATCGAGGCACTTGGTTTTTATTAATAAAAACAAACATTGTAATTTTGAGTAAAACAAACTTAGCTAACAAAACGCATCTACAAAAATAGACTCACACCAAAATTTACTTAATTAATGTTCCGAAGAAGAAATGCAGATTCAGAATTGCATCGTAGAAGTAGAGATAGAAGAGAGAGGGGAGAAAATAAGACAGGGTCACTGCAGATTAATATAGGCAATGTAGAGTGGAAGAGGGATTTAGACAAGAGCAAATTGGTGAATAGAGCTTAAACGGTAAAAAACTTAGGAAAAGACCGAGATGGTACCTTGATCACGACTGGGCTATGAAAAAACGACATGAGAATAGAAGTAGACATGAGCACGCAGTGAGTGAAGATGATAAGAGGGGAGAAGATAATAAGATTAATATTATGAAGAAGAGAAGAGAAGAAACGTGTTTATTTATTTCAACTACAACCAACAGCTATTTACTGGCCATTTATAGGTTACACTCGTTACAGGATTCATAATAGTTATTTACGTGACAAACTTAGTAAATTAGCCTTATGGACAAGCCGAATAATTTGCAGGGTGAGCGACGTAGGAGTTTTCTTAATTGAGAACTTGTGGAATATGAACACTATATTTCAAAATAATGCAGAGCTGGATCTAGGTATTTTATTTATTTTATTTATTTTTTTTTAATTTTAGTTCGCATTGTACATCCGTGGAATTAAGACGAGCGAGCGGTCTGCGAGATTACAAGTGCTGCGCGATAAAGCGTCTTGAGGTTAACTTGTGATATCAACTTTAAAATTCAATAAACTGTAAGTGATTCTTAAACAATTAATTTAAAGAATTCAACTACAATATAATTCATATTACATAAACTAAAATGGTGCCGGCCGGCAACGGCAATAACTGCTCATTTAATACTTATAACCAGCAGCAAATTAACGGAAATCCTATGTTATCACAACCACCACCGTTCCCGCCTATTATCCACCCCCCAAATATTTACCAGCAAACCCAATACACATATCAACCGCCCCCTAATCCAGCATTATTGCCCTCACAATGCCAACAATTTCTCCAAATACCACAGACACAACTTTCTACATCCCAGTTGAATGCAATAACTTCATCGCAACTAATACAAAATAACAATACGCCAAATGAGTATTATGAAGATGATGAAGAACAAACGGAAACTAATCCTGCTAATGATTGGCAAAGGGTCACTAAGCGAAAACGATTAATCAAGTCAAATACACAAACGGTCAGTGGAAAAGAAACACTAATTCATGAAAATAGATACACAGCTCTAAGCCCATAGAATGAAACAAGCGATGAGGCTAATAAACAACCGCAACAAACTACTACACCTAAGCCCCCGCCCATTTTCGTTCATGGTGTTCTAGATTACAACAAAATGACAAAAAATTTACTTTCCGTCGCTGAAGAGGAACAATACTGGACCAAAAGTCTGCACAATAACGTCGTCAAAATTACCACAGCTACCCCTGACACCTACCGTAAGATGATCAAACACATGCAGGAAAATAAAATTATACATCACACGTACCAGATGAAGGAAAATCGCCCATATAGAGTAGTTCTAAAACACCTACACCACACTACTCCAACAGATGATATTAAAAAAGCTTTTAAAGAAGCAGGACACACAGTTAGAAATATTATGAATTTAAAAAATAAATTAACCAAAGACCCATTGCCAATCTTTTACATCGATCTTGAACCATCTACTAATAACAAGGAAATCTACAACATAAAATCACAATTTATCAACAGCTTCACAATAAATACCAACCTGATAAGCAACACACAAACGTAAGACCCTCAAACTTAACAAGGCAAAACTTCCCACCCTTAAGACAACAAGATAATCACCACACTATCAACCGACCAATTCATCCATGTCCCTTCTATTCGCAAATAGTACAAAACCAGCCAGCCGAAGACGTTAGTCTTACACAATTTCTAGATGAATTTAAAACCATGTTCAATCAACTATTACAGCAAAATAGCATGATATTAAACATGCTAACTACAGTGATCAATAAACTAATTCACTAATGGCTAAATTTCTAAAAATTGCGTTGTGGAATGCCAACGGGCTGCTTCAACGGAAGTTAGAAGTTGAAACGTTTCTACATGCCAATTGCATAGATATTTTGTTAATATCAGAAACTCATTATACAACAAGATCACATTTAAAAATTTTACCATATATCACACAGAACACCCGGACGACACAGCCCATGGTGGCTCTGCTATAATAATTCGCAATACTATCAAACATCATGAATTACCAAGCTTTCAAACAGATTACTTACAAGGGACCATAATACAAGTAGAAAAACTTCCAATGCCAATAGTAAGTTCCGTCGTATATTGCCCGCCACGTCACAACATATCCAAACAAATGTTCCAACCCTATTTTGAGCAACTAGGACCTAGATTCTTAGCAGGTGGCGACTACAACGCTAAAAATACACACTGGGGCTCGCGTTTAACAACTACAAAAGGTAGAGAACTATACAAACTTATGGCAGATAACAATTATAGTTTCCTATCGACGGGCAGTCCAACATATTGGCCAACTGACCCCAATAAAACACCAGATCTGCTTGACTTCTTTGTCACCCACGGTATGTCCTCAAACTACATGGACTTCGTTTCCAGTTACGACATTTCATCTGATCACACCCCCGTAGTAGTCTCAGTAAGTGCAACTATACTTTACAAAGAACCCAAACCTACTCTCAGCAATATAAAAACTAACTGGGAAACTTTTGAATCACATATTAATGAAAATCTTAACATGAACTTGGCATTAAAACAAACGAAGACTTAGAATATGCAACTAACCACTTAATAACAACTATTCAGGAAGCGGTTGGAAATCAACACCTCAGTCCTACAACCACAAAATCAATACACCTAATATCCCAGCTGAAATAATGGAAATAGTAAGGGAAAAAAGAAGAGCAAGGGCAGCCTGGCAGCGTAGTTACAACATTGCAGACAAAACTATATTTAACCAACTGAATAACAAACTAAGAAGAAGACTTCAAAAGATTCGCAATGAAACTTTTCAACTTTATACAAGCACACTCTCTGTACAAGATCAGTCAATATGGAGGGCAACTAGAGGGATCAAACGTCCTAAAAAGCACATACCACCACTACAAGATGCAACAGGATTATGGGCGAAAACTGATAAAGAAAGGCTGAATCCTTCGCGCTGCACCTTCAAAATACCTTTGAACCTAATTCTAATGAAGCAGACCATTGCAATTATCACCCCAAATAAAGAGTTTCACTATCCACGAAATTGAAACCCAAATAAAACTACTTCCTAACAAAAAATCTCCAGGACATGACCTTATAACAGGAACTATATTAAGCACTTACCTGAGAAAGGACTTCGTTATCTCCAAATCCTGTTCAATAGAATACTATGTCTCGCATACTGGCCATCATTACTCAAATTTGCCCAAATTATCTTAATCCTTAAACCGGGTAAACCTCCCACTCAAATAAAATCCTTCCGACCTATTAGTTTACTTCCGATAATCTCGAAGCTGCTTGAAAAATTTATATTAAAACGCATTAATGAAAGTGAACTTCAAAGTGAATGGCTACCAGATCACCAGTTTGGATTTCGATCCCAGCATTCAACAATCCAACAATGCCATCGATTAACACACATAATACGCGGTGCACTTGAAGACAACACTTACTGTTGTGCAGTATTCCTAGATGTGAGTTGTGCATTTGACAAGGTTTGGCACAGAGGTTTATTGTATAAAATAAAAAAAACTACTTCCATACCATTACTACTTGCTTTTGCGCTCCTACCTAGACAAACGATTCTTTCAAACCAAACTCGGTAACGACACCTCCCAGATATATAAAATTAATGCGGGTGTCCCTCAGGGTAGTGTGCTCGGGCCTCTATTGTACCTGTTATATACAATTATAGGCGTCGATGTACATTTTATGGAAACTTCAAACCCCACTAACGACTGTCATGATGTTATTATGACATCCGGGACCAACTATTTCCGTGACAGCCGTATCACGAGGCGCCGAGAGAATCTGCCGTGGAACTCCCATCCAAGTTCTGACCAGAAAGAGCGTTGCTTAACCTTACTGATCATACGTGGACACTTGTTCAAGGTACACAACCCGGGACCTTAAAGAATATCGGTTATTGCATGAGACACATATTTGCACAGTGTTCTTTAATTTGAATTAGAGAAGTAGAATGTATTCATAACAAAATACATCAAAAACACAAAACTTTTTACTAACAAATATAACCTTTCATGTGATTTAGAACCCCTAATAGATCAGTGCTAGTATCAGAATCATGTGTACCTTGAGAATGTTTCGATGTGTTTTTCGATATAGTTTCGAATAACGAAAGGTAAATTCCTTAGCAAGCATCGTCAATCTAGTTTCTCTTTGAATCACATTTTGTGGATATAGCAGCTATTTGTCTCTCTGTGTCCGTTTTCCGAAACAACTTGTGTCAACCCTGTACATGCAATAACGCTGTTTTTGTCCATGGCATCCTCAAAGGTTACGTTGAGAATTGTGAACACCTCACGCATTGTGGGTATTCAGCGCAGGTATAAGTATACATAATTGCTCGGTTTTATATGTGTGTTGCGAAATGCGTCGATATACGAGTGTTTCGTCAATTTTGAACTGAATAAAGCTTTTTCATTGGCCTTTCGTGTTTATATTTATTTTTATACTTCAAAGCATTACTTTTGCTTGTCATTCCAATAATTAAGTACTTAAGCATTGGCTGGATACAAGTATAGTTAGTTAAGTTATAATTACGATGACGTCTTCTATGATTCAGGGCTAAATACATCGTATACTTGCCACTTAGTTTTTTGCTCTATTCAAGATAACTTGTACAGTTACCCTCTATTTTTTGTGTAATTGGTAGCATTTGTTATAACATGGGCTGATAGTGAATGCATTGAGAATCAAGTTAGGTACCCAATGGCGAACGGCAGAATTCACACATCATCTCTAAGAAATAGCGTGACGTTTTTCGCCCCCTTCCTCAAGTTATCACGGTGTTAATTCGGATGGAATTAAGAACTTGTGGCGCTCCAAGCAAATAACACTTTGTATTTAATTAGCTGCAGCGTACCGTCCCACCCCCTTTGTGTAGACTTTATCTAGCCGTGCAGTTCCTTGTTACGTAATGCTGGGTTTGCGTAGCTTTTCTAGAAATAAAAACATCCGATTTGACACCCCTAAAGGAAAATTGAGCTTCTTTGTTTTGAACAAGCGATAACCTAGCTTGCCTGCAACGTCGGACGTAGTTCTGGTCTTACGTAACGTTTTATGTTCTAAAAGAGTAAAACAAACATCAATAGGGTAATAAAATTATACAGCAATATGATTAGAAAAATAAATATTACATATTAGAATGACAATAATAAAAGCCCAAAAAACAAATATTTCAGTTTCGTCTTTGTAATTCTACGTGATCTGTGGTTTTGTCTCTTACTGGCAATTGCGTGGACATTCAGTGTCAGTGACTGCAGTACAGGGCAATAACGTGCACTGTAAACGAAGTCACGACCACACAAATACGAAAGATCAAGAACTATAACACTGCAATTAATAAAGATATATGAAATATTATAAAACTTAAATTATCTTACAGTTATTATTGAATTACTCGCATCATTTGTCGCACCCCCATATAGGGATCCCCTTCTAGATTGTGCAACCCTGCTTTATTTGACCTTAAGTATCCATTACAATCAGAGCGTTATAATTTGTATCAATGAATACGATACTCGCATTATATCCTCTTTTAGTTTTATATACTAGAGTTGCTATTTTAGGAACGTTGTTTGTGCTGTCTGTAACCGAATACATCATTATATTTTTATATTGATGTTGTGATCCTTCATTTTTTACTATTGTTTCGGATATGACGGATCTGTTTATTCCTCTTGCTAACAGTTCTTCTTGTAGGTCCTACAGTTTGTAAGTGAAGCTTCTCACGTTTCAGGAACCTATTATAGGCATTTTCATTGTATATTTACCCATGCTTGTGTCGCTATCAATGAAATCTGCACAGCTAAAAAATGCATATACTATCAATTGTTATATTATAATAAAAGGAAAAAGGGAATTTTCCTCGATAGTACGTAAGTTGCTTGATTCATTGACAATTTTAAATTGTTTACCGATAGTAACGGAAGTAGCGTCATCTGCCTTTTTAGGCCAGTTGCACATGAAAGTAATTACAACAGTACTACTTTTTACTTCCCTCGTCTGAAAGACGAAGGAAGTATTGTAATCACGAAAAAATCACCTTCCGAGATTTCTCCAGATCTTCACGTTTCAGGGTCCCTAGATGGCGAAAAACAGGTTTTCTCAATTCCGTCTGTCTGTCTGTCTGTCTGTTGGCGGTATAACTCAAAAACTATTTGTTGGAGAAAGAAAATATTTTGCATACACATTATATATCTACCTGGCATAAAACTGAGAACATTTCAGACAAATATATACAGGGTGAGCACCTTAAAAAATAAAATTTTATTTAATTTTGATTTAACTTAGCATTAGATGCAAGTAATAATTTGTACATATCGCAGGCTTTATTCTTGCCAAAAATGGGACCCGAAAGATGCAGAATAAATGATGTATGATACAAGAAGGAAAAACGAGTTAATGTGGAACGTTAAATAGAGCTGTAACGCAGCAATTCGATAGGTCGCCGTAGCTCTGCAAGCGACAGTGTAAACTACCCCCAAACAAAGAAATCGAATGTGCCGGCTCGTTTGCAAGCGCTGAATTCGAGTCGCACCACTGGTAATATTTTTATTTTTGGTTTAACTGAGACACAGGAAAGTAGCAATTTGAATATAGTTGAAACTTTATTTTTGACGAGAATCCAACAGATACAGCTCAGCGTAAGTGCTCTTTCTACTTTATAGCGTAAGAGGTGTTCTGCTCCATAGCGCAGGTAGAAATAGTTTCCTTGCAAAAAATTGAGATTGCATACGCATCCGCCGGCCCTTCGAATTTCACCAACGTTTTTTTTTAAATTTGAAAATGTATTTAATTTATTAGAAACGTGAAGATATTTTTACTCCTAACGTAATTTGATCTTTAAAATTATTTAGTGTCACAATGTGGACGAGGGGAGTTCTGGGTAAAGCCTTTTACAGATTTTTTTCTATTACTGCCCAAAATTGCTTTCGTTTCAAAATGTGTTGCTTTTGCGTAAAAAGTTATCAGACACAATACTTGTATAATGAAAAGAATGGTGAGCCGTGAGTCACGCCAAAGCATTTGAGACTGATTCAAGCCCTACATGCATAATTGTAGCGAATAGCAATACTTAGTTCACTTGCTAAAGTTGAATTTATATGAGTGTTTTGGTACTTGCAATTGCTTGTTAACATTAACATTATTTATCGCAGGTGCAGCTTCATCACTAATTTTTGAGTTTTTATGTGTACTACAACTGACAATACTCTAAATTATCTACTTGATTTTGTAACGAACATTGAAAGAAGAAAAAAAATCAGATCCGATTTTCCATTTAAAGTTAATAGTTTGACGCTAGAAAGAAAGTGCATATGTAAGCAGTGTGCTTAAAGTATGGATATGCTCTTCCTGTTTTAAGAAATATTTACAAAATAAGTGGAGCGGATTAAACGAGATTTCAAATACGTTGCGCTACTTATATTGAAGATACAGTATTTTGTAATTTATGCATTACGTAATTTCCACTCTGCATGTACTGACTTTTAAAAAGCTGGAAAATGGGCCATTACTAACTTTTATATCCCACCCCGTGCGGTGAGTTACCAAGATAGCGGCTGAAAAGTAGTAACTTCTCGACCGCTGTCATGGCAACGGATTTTTGCCGCATTGTATTATTATTATTAGCTTATCTCCAGTTTTAAGAATTTTCGAATTCTTGTTTAGAATAAACTGGTTGTGAATAAAACATACCACGGTAAAACTTTCATTCCTTCTCGAGATAAATATAACCACGACGTTTCGCGTTTTGCTTAACTACTTGATCTCTTGATAGTAATGAAACACTTTCCACTTCGGTAACTAATATGCTATTAAGAACCAGTTTAAAAATCTGTTTATAAACCGGTTATCAAACGTAAATTGTTTATACTTATCAAATGTGTAAACTATACAATCGCGTTTTTAGTATTAATTGCAGACTTTGAAATCAGTTAATAAGTCGATTTTTAAACCAGTTTATGAATCGATTTTTAACCAGTTTATAACAAGTTTTCAAACCGATTTACAGACCTGTTCGGGAACCCGTTGAAAATTCGGTTTTCGGTTAACCGGTTTACCGGTTGTCAATTTATGACAAAAGCCCGGTTAACCGAGAGTCGGTTAACCTTCAAATCGATTCTTTTTCAGCACTATTATAAACAATGCGCGAAATAGTACACATTTATATTAATATTTTATTAAAATGTAGAGCGACGCCTATAATTGGCCTAACGGCTGTTGGCTGAGTACCAAAATAAATAAAATAAAAATAAAAAATAAAATAAAAATCGTAAGCGTGTATGCGTTAAAGTTTTAGCAATTTTCCTTATTATTTGAGATTCAAATTAATAAAAAATTTGTAGTAGTATCTGTCTACTTTTTAATAAAAAAGGGTGTGAATGGAATATCGTTAGCTACAATTTTCCTAAATCGTCAAATATTGCAACTTTACAAAAGTATACTTAAGGACCCGCCAGCTTAGCTCAGTGAAGACGGCTTGCAGTTCCTTATAAGATGTTTTCAACAAATATTATGAGCGCCGGCAAGTTGCTACTTGCAACAAATGTGTTCAGATAGGTCGCAAATTTATAAACTCGAATAAATCGCTGCAGGCAATCGTACAATATCTAAAATACAAAAGGTAGCAGTACTGAAATCAGACCATTAGTATCATAAGCAGTTTATGAAACATTTTTAGCAAACGTTGCATAGAACAGTCAATAGAACAGGTTCTAAAAGCATTCCCAAATAGCATTTAATACTGGGAATTAATCACATAACGAAGAACAACTAAAGGCTAAACATATAGGTATAAACTACACGCAGTTTCACTCTACGCTAACCCTCATTAGGGCGAATATCATTAACCCAATTTAGAATCGGCGGAATACTGAAGGTAACCAACCAGGTGCGTCGGTTTGAATAGCACCACACGAAGGTTAGAACGCTGCGCCAAGTAGGTATAATTCCACAATTCTGATGCGGCTGCTGCGACGCAATTACTTATCTGAGTCGCCAAGCTTCTGCAGTGGATGGCTAAGTAGTCTCCAAATGGCCTCTCACAGCTAAGCTGGCAATAGGTTAAGGGTGGTTAGAGAAATCACCAGATCGCGAGCAAAATGTATTGTCCAGGGGATGTAAATCAAGGTCAAATGCTCACAAGACTGAGGGAATGCACGCCTTCCAGGACAGGCTGTATCGGATAATTTCATAATCTTCTGTAAATGCTAGAAACGCGGTATGCAATGAACTAAATAAAAAACGCTGTTAAAACTAAAATAAAATAAACGCTCACATTGTATTACACACTTTTTATGACCAGGACGACAAATCATAATAAATGATCCGTCTAATCCACAAATACAAAGAAGCAACGGGTTAATCCGGGGCATTAAAACCACATACAAGTTGCCAAGCTGAAACCACGCACGGAAAACAGCGCTATTCGAGTTGCAACAGGTGGCGTGGTATCTTGAAAATCGAAACAAAAGACGCCTGCACGACAAGATAAGCATTTCAACGCATAACCAAATTACACGAACACTGTCAGAAAACCCGAACAGCGAAGTTATCCTGTATAGCAGATAACCACTATTTATGCATATTGCGGACGGCGACTAAAGAACCGCTCACACGATTAACGAACACAAATAAAGATGAATTCACGTGACTAAATATATGCAACAAAATAAATTCTAACGCTAAGTACGCTTCTGCCACGTAACAATATTGGAAGTTACACCACTATGTAAAATACGACGTATGATATTGGTAGCTTACAGTTCCAAATGTATTAATTTCTTAATTTTAATACGCCAAGCATTTTAGCTATGTTATTATTAGCAATCTTTTTTTTATAGAAAATTACATTTTTCATGTAGATTTTGAAACTCTGAAACCGGATATATGAAAAAGACTCTATTTGAACATTTTAAAGATAATAACTCCTAAAACTTAACAAGGGTGGATGTTAATATTTAATTAATAAATAATAACGTTGTTATCATGACGACATCATAACAAAAACACAATATTTCACACTTTATAGCAACATAAAAAGAACAATTAGAGTATGCACCACATACTTTCTATGTTGATTTTCGCAGTTAAGAGGAGCTTACTCGGAGCGTCTAGTTTAATGATATTAGCTTTTAGTTGCTTTATTTGATTTTAAGCCTTAAATTGTCGCACGGGCTTTTTCAGCTTCAATAACTTTACATTTCTGTAACTTTTTATTCATCGACCGTACAACCTCATGCTTCAACGCACTCTTGCAACGAACAGATATGTATTGTGAATCACCCGAGTTACGCTTCGGTTCGCAAATTTAGGAGAGATTTATTAATATAAATTAATAAAAAGATGCATCGGCCGGGAATCGTACCCGGGCCGCCAGCGTGGCAGGCGAACATTCTACCACCGAGCCACCGGACTTTTCATTCCACAGCCTGCTGAGGAACAGTTTTTTTTTTTGGATTTCTCGATATAACGATTGTGTCTGAAGCCTCCATAATTGATTGCATTTTTAGGAAGCGTTTCAGAGAATGTGATTTTTGATAGGATCAGGTTCTTAGATAATATGTTCTTAGGTCATTTTACTAAAGCGTTGAAACTTGTTGGAGAGGGATGAAGCGGTGAAGGGTGTATTTTGAGAAGGTAAGCCAGGCCAAATTTCCCTTTTAAAACATTTGTCGCCTACGCCAATCTACAATTAATGACCATAGCTAAAAAAAGTAACAAAAATACCATTGAAAATATTTCGTATCAAATCTAATTGCTGACAATTAAAACGGATTTTAATCATTCGAATAATTGAATTATACATTTAGCGTTGTTTCAACTTAGTCAATCGAGCACATAACTTATAATAAAGCAACACGGGCTGAAAGAAAAATGTTTCTCCAACCATCGCACAGTAGTTATAGCGGAAAACTATTCCAACAGCCCTCATTAATAATTATCGAGAGACGAACCAGTACTGAACTGTGCCCTTCTTGCAGGAGAGCATAGACTCGAGCTTGCAAATAATTCACGACGTAGCAACAAGGAGCCTGGGGGCCTTATGTGTAACGGAGAAGTTCCGCTCCCTCAGCGTCCCGCTGGAGACGGGCCGGTTCGAGCCGGCGCGCCAGAAGGCGGACCTCGCAGCCACCCTTCTCCAGGATTTAGGGGTTGCTCGTCACAACGGTAAGTACTATAATAAAGCTGTTATGTCAACGGAGAGTGCAAAAGAAGAACAAGGAAATTAAACGGAGCGGCGCTGGAAAAGATAGGGGCTGCTTCTCAGCCACCTCGCAAGGGGATGCGCTTTCGAATGTGGGGTGGGCTAGTAAGCGACGTAGTTAGCTCTGACCTTGTTATCAGAGATCGTTAGAATAGTTTATTAGTAAATGCATAGCTTGGTTGAAAGTATTAAACCAATAAACATAGTATCTACCTATAAATACAGCTGGTTGCATGGGCACGTACTACGGGCGCTGTGCAAATGGCCTTGATAGTTGAGCAACGTTAGCCATGGCCAGCACTCGGATGGGTGTACAATTGTATATGGCAGATAGCGTTAAGCAATCTACAAAACAAAAATAAATTTTGGTTTATTATACAGCATGACAGTTCGCCAAGTTTAACCATAAGAATTGTTGCAATGCCTTTTGAAATAATCATGGAAAGCTGGTTTATTATTTTAATACATATAATGTTAGTTATGTGGTGATAAAGCTACGTCCAAATGATGATAGTGCTATTATTCCAATGTGTTGGTGTTATTCCCTTCAACAGACATTCATATTTAAGTGTACTGAGTTCTTAATGTAGTTTATCCTTTGGAGACCTCGACTATCATTTTCCATACAAATGAGAAGATATTATCAACCTTGGAAATTATCCTCCAATCAGTCTGTTAAGGCACATATACAAATCTTGTTATAGGATTAATTATCAGTACGACCTGCAAGAGACTAGCAACTAAACTCCGTCTAAGTAAAAAACTCCGATGAAAAATTATGATAAGTACCTAATAAAGTAATGGCACTTTCTCGTTTAAGCAGTTTATTGCAATACTTTTTTAAAGTACTATAAGATACAGTACAGTAGAGGTTAAAGTAGCTGATAAAAAATTTTGCTAGTGCGGGATGTTCAGGTATGTACAAATTAAGAAAGGCAGTACTGATGGCGACTCTAGAGTTTAAAAATCGTACGCTTCCCGGCTACCACGCTAACACCTGTGGTAGTCGTTAACCTCTAAACAAGGGAACTCTTTCTGACTTTCGACGGGCAAGGCTAGCCACCTACCCGGCCTAAGGGCAAAGAGGGCTTATGGAACCAAGTTGTGGTTAAAACAGGCTACTGGTCTATAATAAGACAAAGAAGAAGAGCTACTGATGGCCTGAGGACAAGTCAGCCACTGAATCCAAATAGCGATCTACACACCCCAAATGGTACTGCACTCAAACTCTAGATCCGTTAGACTTTGGCGTTCCTTCATTAAAATATCCAGACACACGCATGTCAAATATTAAAAAAATGTGACTACGCACGAATAGATCATTGTTACACCAGTCTCATCTAGTATATCTATGCGAATGCTACAGCTATCGTTAGAATCCGCAGAGATACAAATCATGTAAACATAGATAGAAGGTATTAATATTCCATTTAAATGTTTTACCACTCTGCCTGAATGCATGTTCAAAATCATAAGTTTAGCGGAATTGGGAGAAAATATTAACCATCTGATATTTTTTGACTATATAGTCCTAATAACAGACGATATTGCAACTATTAAACGCAGTTTCTCCACTAGTGGAACTTAAGATCAATGCCTCAAAACCTACTCTATTTGAATACATCTTCAAAATCATGAGTTTGGGAGACTTGGGCAAAAACTATAACCATCTAAGATCTGCGGTCGACTTTGTCCTAATAACAGACTCTATCGACCACGCAACGACTGTGTTGAACGTAGTTTATCTACTTACAGGACTGTATATCAACGCCTCAAAGCCCACTCTGCTTGAATATATGTTAAAAATCAAGAGTTTGGAAGATTTGGGCGATAATGTTAACCGTTTTTGATTTTCTAACGACATCTGTAGCCCTAACAATGTTTTTACTATAAAACGCAGTTCCTAAACAAGTGGGACTGGAGACCAACGCCTCCAAAGCCCACTCTGTTTGAATACTTGTTTAAAATCACAATTTTAGAGAAATTATGCGAAAATCTTAATCATCTTATATTTGTTGATTATATAGTCCTAATAACAGACGATAGGAACCATAGTACAACAATGTTACAACTATTAAATGCAGCTTATCCACTAATGCAACTGAAAATCAACACCTTAAAACCCACTCAGTTTGAATACATCTTCAAAATCTTACGTTAGAAGGACTTGGGCGAAAACAATAACTATTTAAAATCTGCGGCCGACTTTGTCCTATTAAAAGCCTTTATCAATAACACAACGACAATGTTGTAACTATTAAACGCAGTTTATCCATTTGTGGAGACTGTAGAACAACGCTTCAAAGCTCCCTCTGCTTAAATATATTTTAAAAATCAAGAGTTTGAAGGATTTGGACCATAATATTAACCATTTTTGATTTTCTAATGACATATGTAGTCCTAACAATGTTCTCACTATTAAACGCAGTTTATCCACAAGTGGGGCTGATGATCAATGCCCCAAAAACTCACTCTGCTTGAATACTTTCATCGTAAGTTTAGGGGAATTGGGCGAACATCTTAACCATCTGATATTTGTTGATTATCTAGTCCTAATAACAAACGATATGGACCATAGTACGTCGATATTGCAACTATTAAACGCAGTTTCTCCACTAAGAGAACTTAAGATCAACGCCTCAAAATTCACTCGATGTGAATACATCTCCAAAATCATGAATTTGGGGGACTTGGGCAAAAACTATAACCATCTAAGATCTGCGGCCGACTTTGTCCTAATAACAAACTCTATCGACAACACAACGACAGTGTTCAACGCAGTTTATCCACTTGCAGGACTGTATATCAACGCCTCAAAGCCCGCTCTGCTTGAATATATGTTAAAAATCAAGAGTTTGAAGGATTTGGACCATAATGTTAACCATTTTTTATTTTCTAACGACATATGTAGTCCTAACAATGTTCTCACTATTAAACGCGGTTTATCCACAAGTGGGGCTAATGATCAATGCCTCAAAAGCTCACTCTGCTTGAATACTTGTTAAAAATCATAAGTTTAGGGGAATTGAGCGAAAATCTTAACCATCTGATATTTGTTGATTATCTAGTCCTAATAACAGACGATATGGACCATAGTATTTTAATATTGCAACTATTAAAAGCAGTTTCTCCACTAAGGGAACTTAAGATCAACGCCTTGAAACCCACTGAGTTTGAATACATCTTCAAAGTCTTACGTTAGAAGGACTTGGGCGAAAACAATAACTATTTAAAATCTGCGGCCGACTTTGTCTTAATAAAAGCCTTTATCAATAACACAACGACAATGTTGTAACTATTAAACGCAGTTTATCCACTTGTGGAGACTGTAGATCAACGCCTCAAAGCTCCCTCTGCTTAAATATATTTTAAAAATCAAGAGTTTGAAGGATTTGGACCATAATATTAACCATTTTTAATTTGCTAATGACATATGTAGTCCTAACAATGTTCTCACTATTAAACGCAGTTTATCCACAAGTGGGGCTGATGATAAATGCCTCAAAAACTCACTCTGCTTGAATACTTCAGAACCATAAGTTTAGGGGAATTGGGCCAAAATCTTAACCATCTGATATTTGTTGATTTTCTAGTCCTAATAACAGACGATATGGACCATAGTACGTCAGTATTGCAACTATTAAACGCAGTTTCTCCACTAAGGGAACTTCAGATCAACGCCTCAAAATCCACTCGATTTGAATACATCTTCAAAATCATGAGTTTGGGGGCGAAAACGACAACTATCTAAGATCTGCGGCCGACTTTGTCCTGATAACAGACCCTATCGACAACACAACGGCAGTGCTGTAGCTATTGAACACAGTTTATCCACTTGCAGAACTGTAGATCAACGCCTCAAAGCCTACTCGGCTTGAATATATGTTAAATTTAAGAGTTTGGAGGATTTGGACGATAATTTCAACCATTTTTAATTTTCTAACGACACATGTAGTCCTAACAATGTTTTTACTATTAAACGCAGTTTATCCACAAGTGGAACTGATGCTCAATACCTCAAAAGTCCCCTCTGCTTGAATACTTGTTCAAAATCATAAGTTTAGAGAAATTGTGCGAAAATCTTAACCATCTGATATTTGTTGATTATATAGTCCTAATAACAGACGATAGGGATTATAGTACGACAATGTTACAACTATTAAACGCAGTTTATCCACTAATGAAACTGAAAATCAACGCCTCAAAACCCATTGAGTTTAAATACCTTTTCAAAATCTTGAGTTATAAGGACTTGGGAGAAAACAATAACTATCTAAGTTTTGCGGCCGACCTTGTCCTATTAACAGCCTCTATCGATAACACAACGACAGTTTTGTAACTATTGAATGCAGTTTATCCACTTGTAGAGACTGTAGATCAACGCCTCAAAGCCTGCTCTGCTTGAATATATGTTAAAAATTAAGAGTTTGGAGGATTTGGATGATAATGTTAACCATTTTGTATTTTCTAACGACATATGTAGTCCTAACAACGATTTTACCATTAAACGTGGTTTTTCCACAAGTGGGACTAATCAGCGACACATCAAACGCCCACTTTTCTTGAATACTTGTTCAACCATCTGATATTTGTTGATTATCTAGTCCTAATTATAGACGATAAGGATCATAGTACGATACAATTGCAACTACTAAACGCAGTTTATCTACTAATGGGGCTGAAGATCAACGCATCAAGAACGTTTCTGCTTGAATACATTTTCAAAATCATGAGTTTGGAGGACTTGGGAGAAAACGATAACCATCTAAGATCTACTGCCGACGTTGTCTTAATAACAGACCGTATCGATAACACTTGTAGGTCTGTAGATCAACGCTTCAAACCCCACCGTGCTTAAATATATGTTAAAAATTAAGAGTTTGGAGGATTGCACGAAAACGTTAACCATTTTTGATTTTCTAACGATATATGTAGTCCTAACAATGTTTTCACTATTAAACGCAGTTTACCCACAAGTCGTACTAAAGATCAACGCCTCAAACGCCAACTCTGTTTGCATATTGGTTCAAACTTCAAACATTTGGAGGAATTGGAAAAATCTTAATCATACTAGATTTGTTGATGGCATAGTCTTAATAACAAACCGTATTGACCACACTTCAGTTGTACATAAACTGTGTGACTGGAAAAACACATTGAAAGTCCATTCTGATTGGATGCATGCCCAAAATTATAAATGTGTAGGACTTGGGCGAATTATTAATTATCTGAAATTTTCTAACGATATAGTCGTAATACCAGACCGTATCGACAATACTACGATAATGTTCAAACTATTAAACCAGTTTATTCAAAAGCGGAACTGAATATCAACGCCTCAAAAGCTTTTTCTGTTTGAATATGCGTTCACAGTCATGTTGGGAGCAAACTGGCGAAAATCTGAACTATCTGTGATTAGCTGACAGTGTAGTCCTAACAACGTTTCAACTATCAATCGCAGTTTATCCACAAATGTAAATGGAAATCAATGCTTTAAAAGCAAGCTCTGCTTGAATACATGTTTAAAATCGCGAAGATAGAGAACTAGGGCGAACATTTTAGCCATCTGAGATTTGTTGAAGACATGATCATAATAACAAAACAAATCGGCAAGTTGCAATTATTAAATGTAGTTTATCTACAAATGTGACTGGAAATTAAAACCCACACTACTTGAACACCCGTTCTACGTAAATAAAAAGTTTCTAGGGTTTGGAGGACAATTTTAACCATCTGTGGTTTTCTGACGACATATGTAGTCCTACCCCTGGTTCTACTATTAAATGCAGTTTATCCATACGCAGAACTTAGTCCAACGCCTTAAAAAACTACTCCGCTTAAGGACGTGTTAAAAATAATAAATTTAAAGGACTTGGGCGAAAATCTAGATCATGTGAGATTTGTTTGTGACATGGTTCTAATAACAGACCATATAGACCATACTCCTACAATCTTGCAATTATTAAACGCAGTGTATCCACAAGTGATACTGGAGATCAAGGCTTCAAAAACCCACTCTACTTGGATATATGTTCGCAATCATGGGTTTGGTGGGTTTGGACAAGAGTCTTAACCGTCATAGATATTTTACTGACAATTTCCTAATGGCAGACCGTATCGACCATACTATGCCAATATTGCAACTATTAAACGATATTTAAACCCACGTAGGACTATAAATCAACGCTTTATAGTCCACTCTACTTGAATACGTGATCAAAATCATGAATATGCATGACTTGAGAAAAATGTTAACCATATGGCATTTGTCGATAATAGTCGTAATAATAGACCGTACCGACCGTACTACTACAATTTGGTAACTTTTAAAGGCAGTTTAAGTAGGACTGAAGACCCAGCCTTAAAAATCCATTCTGCTTGAATACATGTTCAAAATCATGAGTGTCAAAGGCTTAGGCGAACATCATAACCATATGTGGTTCGCTGACGACATAGCCCTGATAACAGACCGCATCGACCATAATTTGACAATGTTGCTACTATTATTCACAAGCCGGGTTGAAGATCAACGCTCCAAAGCTTACCGTGCTTGAATACATGTTAAAAATCATACTTTTGGAATTACTAACTATCTGAAATTTGCCAATGACATCTAATAACAGACCTTATCGACCGTACTACGTCAAGGTTCTAACTATTAAACTAGTTTACCAACAAGAGCTAAGAGAAATTCACTTCCGACATAGCACTAAAAATCTGGGCTGATTTTGGTGCATGTATACGCTCATAGGCGTCAGTTCAAACTAACTAATCTAATTCAACATTCATACAAGTAAATATTACAATACACAAATGCACAAATTGGCTGTGTTTCGAAATGTTACTAATTGTTATCAAGACGTTCAGGTGGAACTTGGTCAAATTCCATTTTAAATGTTAAGAGTAACCGAGAAATATCTAACCACAAACAGCACTATTAGACAGAGAATAGGAACAATAAACGCCATAGAAATAATAATATTTCTTAAATTGAGTTGGGGAGACTATGTGGTTATAATAATAAAGCGTATTATTCAACGGCGACCAAAATCTAATGTCTACAGAAGTAGAAGCTGGCGCCTGACTCAGTGGACCGATGATATCAAGCGTATTTTATCACACTGCATACAAGTAGCCCAAGATCGTAAATATGAGTGATATTAAGGGAGGCTTATATCCAGCTGTGGGATCAATAAGCTGTATGGTGGGCATCATGATACTATATGCGATTAGTCGAAAGATGTTAATAGCTACTATTCACTAATGCAAAATAATAGCTTAAAACACACTTTTATGACATTTTATATTAGAGGTACAGTTGTAACGCTTGCTACTGTATTACATTTTTTTATACATAAAATGTATTGAAATTTGATACATCGCCTAATCAAGCGCTGCATCAATTCGACGCGTAAACTGGCGATAAGAAAGCCTATCCGCGGTGCGCAAAGTTGCGCGGAAGGACCGATCGCGTCGTTCCCCACTCCAGTAGAAGCTAGGGCAAGTACCCCAATAACGCGGCAGAAAAGATATAAAAAAAGATTGCACTGCCAGTTCCAGTCACTTGAGAAAGTCCCGTTTGAGTCCCAGACTTGAAATTACCTGTCCTGTCCAGTCCCCATACCCCTTCTCTTCTACCTGGGCCCTCCGGTCTGACAAGCTAAACTGTCTAACGGAGTACGCCTCCAACCCTTACTAGACCAGCCTTCAAGATAAATGACGTGTTATACTGTCAGCTCAAAAAGTTGACTGTACTGTAAGAGCAAGGCGCTAGAATTTGATTTTACCTTGATTATTGAACTTTTTAATGGTACCCCAATACTACCCACTTTTACGTGATAGATGGGAGGTTGTTGAATCATTGCAGCAATTTACGGTGTGGAATCAGACAGTGCCACTTAACCACACTCCAATCAGGGATTCAATACCTATATAGGTCGTGGTCTTTCTCATATCTGCCACTTGGAGGCGGTTGGGACTGTAGATGCATGCCAATTAAACCGCATTCCGGGCTGCCCTCCCGCTAAAAGATTACTTCGACGCGCAACTTTACTTAGGACTGGGAAGGTTGTTCTGGTCGTACCTTAGGCACGCGGTCGCGCCCTTTTTAGTACTATCCCAATACGCACCACTTTTACGTGACGGATGAAAGGTTTTTGAACCATTTCAGCGGTTTACGGTGTGGAATCAGGCAATGCCACTTAACCACTCCTCACTGAATTGAATGCCTAGTTAAGTCGTGGTCTTTTTCCTACCCGTCCTATCCTTGGAGACTCACCCGGTTGGCCATATTCCGAACTCTTCTTATTCGTCTATGACAAAATCAGTTAAAATCAGTTTTTGGTGTCTCGTAGAGTGAATTTAAAGAAAAAATTAAAAACTGAACATGAAATCTTGTAAATTCTGACCTACGTAATATTCCCCACCAAAAAAATAAGAGTTATTGTTTTCTGTAAAGCAAAATTTTGTTATACTTCCGCGATAGCTCAAGTATAACGTCCTCTAAAAGTTAATCTGAGCACTTTCAACTAATAGTAGCATTTACCCCCGAAACGTGTATGATCATCATGCATTGAGGCACCTTATCTAAATTAGCAGATAATTGATTGATGGACAGCAGCTATTCGGTTTAATATTTAAACTACTAATGCGGTAGAACAGTTCTCTGTAAAGCGATTAATAAACAACTCATAACCCGTCAAATAAATTGGAATTCCCGTCATTGTTTGATGTCAGAATGCTCACATAGTATTGTAGTGTTAGGAAACAAGAAAATCCATACTTTTACATAATTCGAAAACTTTCACGGGAATTCAATTACAGTGTGTAAACTTTGTACTGATTCCTTATTTAACTTGCACATACTTAATCTAAACACCTTGAGTACTTTTTCTATTAAATCTCTTATATTAGCAAATAATATCAACGTCTAGTAGTCTAAAGTACAACAATAAAGATATTACTCGTATTTCAAGAATTACTTGTACTTAAATTGGGGTAGGTGATATTACCACATGAATTAAGTCTAAATTCAAATAAAATAATTGGTAAAAGTTTCATATTAAAGAACTAATTCAGTTTACTTTGAAAAACGTTACAGATATAAATTAATTTTCGTTCAGGTTGTAAAAGGAAGTTAAAAGTAATTTCAGTTAGATTTTATATTAAACCAGGGAAGCAACAGAGGCCATTTTTATAAATAACTCAAAAATACCAAGCACTCTGTTGACAAAGTTATTTTTTATCTCAAAGTAATCTCCGGTGGAGGGTGAACATTCAGCTTCAATATCAAGTCTCGCGAGAATCGACGCAAAGGCCCAGCGTGGGCATTGAATTAATTTTCCATACTTTATAAAACAGTTCCAATAAAGCCAAACTTTGCTCCTCAGTTTACTTGTAATTGTAAGTACGCAGCTACTATTGTTATATCAAAAATCACTTAATCATACGAATACCCTCAGAAGTCCAAAGTTCTACTTCACAATAACAGACCAAATATCATGTGATAAACCAACTCGAATTAATCTATTTTTGGCCCTATTTGGATCAAAAAAGCTTGTGATAATTCGCCGCGGGGCAGCAATAAAAATTCGCGATTTACTTTAATTTGTTCCAGTTATTTGTGGTCACATCGAGTTCTCTTATCGAAATATCGACCCCAATACAGTCAAATCTTCGAACGCAATGGAATTTCCGGATAGAGTGAAGCATAATTAATGGAGCTATAATTGGATTCCCTGCATTCATGCCTGCGCATTTATTACGAAAAACTCCGTCGAATATCTGTGGGCTCGAGATGCCTCGGTAAGAGTATCTAATTTAGTCCGATGAAGACTTCGAAAAGGCTCCAATTACTGCAAGGAATGCGAATAAATTGTAAACAGACATTTATTGACTGATTAGAAGCATGTCGTCTGCTAATCGAGTCGTAAACAAGCAAAAGCAATACTATCGCACAGTATCTACTAACACCATGCTTTATGTTACCTTTTCAGTAGAAATAGTAATCTACATTAATTATAATACGTCCTTATTATCATTTTTATCTACCGTTCTGACACACTTTCTCACTACAATTTGTTTTTAGAAAGCAAATGGTTGGCAACTACTGTGATTTTGCTAGCGGGGTGGTCAAATTATTAAGTTGCTCTAAGAATTTTTGACGTGCAAGAATTGGAAATATCAGAACTGTATATTAGATACATTGCCTTTTTGATTTTGACTCTTAGAATAGATTTCATTTCTGCTTAAAAGTAAAGATAAAGGGCGCGATGCTTTTATTCCTCAACGAATTTAGCGTTGGCTACCCAATTAATTCTCTCGTCGTTATTCTTTGTTATCGACAAGATAGCTTGAAATCTCCAAAGCATATGGCGTTTACGACTTATAAAACTTTCAGTTGAAATACATCAAAAAAGGTGGCTAGGTGACGCCTTGTTGCAACCTAAAATGTATATACGACGGTAATTAAATTAAAAGTGCCTCCAGCTAGCTATAGCGGGAAGCGGGCGTGAGACTACTCTGAAAACGTGTGTGCTTCTATGTAGATACATCCCAAGTAAGTAATTATTATTATAAGGGCGCTACAGGATTGGATCCTCGCTGACAAAAATATTAGTCCGAACGGCATTAATAGAACTTACGAATACACATACTTCAAATTGTCACCCACACATTAATATAACTAGAAATCCTCAGATGATAACAAAGTTAACATGGTGATAAACCAAATTGATTTGGTGATAATTAAATGATATTCCAACTCAATTAAGAGTTAAAGCCGACCCAGCGATGGATCTCTTAAGCAACCACATATTTGTACTATACAATATAAGCATGCGTCTGAGTAAAATGACATCAGCATGCTTAAAAATCAATAAAATTGGCCTCAATAATTTCAAGAATTATCCAGGGATGAGTACCACAAATTTAAAAGAGGCAACAATACCATACATATGCAAGCATGGTTGGATGCACGAAAAATACTAGATGTGAGGGAAAAATAACGATGACAAAAATATTGATAAGGTTTAGGCTCCTCTTTGTGTTGCCTATAAGTTTATGTTTACAATTTAAATTGCCCTATTTATTTAATTTGGATATTCAAATTATTTATGCTAGCTCCTGTAGATACACTCGATTGAAAATCAGAGTGGATTCCTGTTATCTAGATTGATTAATCTGAAATTTGATGTTTCGATTTTAATTATGACAATTCAAAACTGTCAAATAGTACGTCAAACTATTTCTGAATATTCAATTACAAATACTTGATCGTTATATTTGCTATATGACAATATCAAATAGTAAGTGCTTCCTTAATTAAAATTAATTTACCTTAATCGTTATTTTATTTCAGTTCTTATGTAATACCTGAATTCACCCACCTTTCATCCAACTTAGCACTCCTCTGCTGAAACTAATTCGTCCCACTCTGCAACATATCACTCCACAACTGCTCTGCTCAAAACCTCGGTGAAGGCCTAAACTGTCCACCAAACTTCCATAAATGTTCAGAATCAGGATCCGAATTATGCCAGGAACTTAGTTTGCTCCATGCATTTGCCTACACAGCAAAAATCCAAACAGACCTCGTTCGTAGTTACGTTATTTTAATACTCAATCATTCATTTGAATTCCGTTACAGCTTAGCACCAAGAATCCAGACCAGAAACAAGCTCCACAAATACGCTCACTCTATCAACGACTTCCCTGTGATCCTCTTCTTTGGTAAATTGTTACTTGTTATCCAATTGAATCAATGCCAAATGTCAAATTCAATCCCACAATAAATCCAATTCAATAGCTCCCTCCTATTATTTGCTTTTATAGATTATAAATGTTTTAGTTTAGTCTTCTCACCACATTCTTTATCTTCCTCCATATAACTTTTTTAACACCACCCAAATTTTATCTTGAACTTTAACCGTTCTATATGCCAAAAATGTTTTTAAAACTTTTAAATGGGTTTATTTATTAATTTCTTATTACAAAAATTGGTTACATGCTTTTCGTTTCAAATTTTCTATATTAATAAAAACAAACTCCTTAACGATCTAGCTTATTTTTCAATCCAACACACTATAAAAGCTTTATTATTTGATTAACACCCAGTATGTTCAATAGCCTATTTCTAAAAAGCATTTGTCATCAATTTCCAATTTAATTTCAGATATTAAATTAAATTAGAATCCTTCTGTTTCTCAATCAGCTTCATTTTATAAAATTATAAATTCTATTTTATTTCCTTACTAAATGCATCTTAATAATTTTAATATCCAATTTACATCAAAATTGGTCTTTATAATTTTTAATTACTATAATCTGTTAATTCTGTTAATATGAATTTTTGATCCCTGTATTAATATCATAACATAATAAAAGAAACAAATTACAAAAAGACCAATAATTCCATAAAATCAGAAAAAGATACAAGGTGAAACAGGCCTTGGTTTGCTATACCACAGCTCAACACAATAACTAATAACTTTATAATAAACAGCCAGTTGTATCATGCAATACAATTAAATTTTAATGAGCTAATCGGGAGTGTAGGCTTTTCTGACAGAGCTAAAACGCGTGGTTGAATGTGCAGTTTCGCCGGAAGTGAGCGAAAGAGACGAGAACGAGATAGTAAGTACAAGATGCACTCGCAAAAAATGCACCATTAGCAGTGCAAGAGTTGAAGGATCAAGTGGTTCCTTCCTATCGCTGAAAACTGGGATAACGCCCTAATGGTAAATGCACTTTAGTGTAAGCATTAGAACAACTACGTTTCTTTGCAAATTAGTGCCTCCAGCCCGTTATCATAATTTTTCCGCCCCAGGAGCTGCAGAACACCCGATGATAATACTGCCAGCGGACGCTGTAAACGTCCAACGAGCAGTTTTCGCTTGCAATTACGTGAGAAGGCTTGCTACAACATACTCAAATGCGCTTACAAAACTTTCTGAGAACTACATGTGAATTTCGGGGCAATTAGCGAATTGTATCATATTTGTCAATTTGCATCCCAACGCTGCCACGTTGCTTTTTGGGTGTAGTTGCAAGAATCGAAAAACCTAGTGACGTCAAGCACCCGCGAATCTCAGGAGTTTTGAATTACATTCGACAAGTCCGGTGCAATATCGATTCCGAATAGGACAGGCGCGGCTCCAGTGTGATTTAGAGTCGCGGTTAAGCCAATTATTAGTCTTGTTTTCTGCTATTGTTATGTAATTATAAATGTATGGCAGGTAGGATGGGATGCACTAGTTACCTTAACTGTTAAATGCTTGTAGAACCATGTACCATCTTTCGCAGAAATTATCACCGTGTGCGTATGTATCCGCCATTTATTTATAAGTTGTTATATTTGATACCTTCTTTTATATGTCTATGTGTATTACACATATTACACTAAAATTGGGTTTTATTGGAGTAGAGTATTTAGTTTCATAATTTGAGCTGTGGCGGATCGTGTACCAAAATATTGTTGTACTGATTATTCGTAACCTTGACTGAGAATCAAATATAAGAGTGCTCTGTAAACTGAACTAGCTAGCAACGAGGCAAATAACTATTCAAATATTAAGGTGTCCAAAACGTCGTTTTGTTTCAATACGACCTATAATGGTGGGTCTGAACCGCAGTAGGACTAAAGAAGCCGTGTTACAAAGGCTGACAAACCAATGTCCAAATAATTCAAAAGTATGTAGAAGAAAATCACGACATACTAAACCTACACAAAAAAGTTAAAGATGTTGAACAGTCAAAAAGAGACGTGTGGGAGTACCAGCGTGGAAGAGCAATTTGGAAAATGCAGAATAAAATAAAGAGATGGGAAGTATACATGAGTTATTTCATGAACAACATCGAAAAACAAATCTGCAAACATAACGGCAATCAACCTAATAATGTTCAAGAAGGACGTATAAAAGCAACAAAACTAATCAGAAGAAATACAGCTGCTGGGCAAATCACGTACATGGAGAACCTTGGAAGTGAAAGCAGAATGTTTATGCAATACTAAACGTTTTCAAGAAACAGGCAAGTATCGTGGGTTGCCACTTTGTCCAAGACGAGTTCTGCGGTGTCCCTCCGAACGCATTTTATTCTCTTGTTTAATATTGTACATACATGATATAAGTAATTCGAATTGCACAAGAAGCTGACTTGCAATTTACTTCGTCTATATACTTGAATTATGAATCGGACCATGTCGCTCTGACTACCGATACGACTAAATTAAGTAATTCAACAAAAGTAACTGCGCAAAAAATATGCTTAGCTTAGACTGTGTATTACACGTTGGGGACATAACAACGTTTACCTCATTTATTTGATCTATTTTTAATTTTTGTGTTTTCTTTACGTTTCATACGTAGTAATAACTTCCATGTAGTATCATCCCCCCTCCACACATTACTCCTTTCTTCTCATTTATGGTTTTTCCTTGTTCACATAAGAAGCGTTTTATAAAAATACTAACCAGATGAAAACATCTGATGTGAGAGGACATAATGTTGGTAAAAAGGTAAAGGTTAAGGTAATTTCAATTACCCCAACTGGGGGCGGGCTGGTATAGGAACCTTGCGTCCCTCTTCAACCAATTACGGAAATTTCAAAATGAGTGAGAGAAAGGAAGGGTGGAAAATGGCATTTGCCTCAGAGAAAGTACTCTGTTGACTTAGGAAAACCACCTAAAAACCTGAATCAGAGCAGACGGCTACGAGAATCGAACCCGCTACCTCCCGAATGCTAAGCAGACGTGGCAACCACTAGTCCACAGAGCTCGGTACATACATACATTTGAAGCTTTTCTAGCATTCTACTCCTGTGTTTCATATTACTTTTACAACATTGCACAAGTCTGTTCCAAACAGAGAAGATATCTAGAATTCTCTGGAAAATAAAGCGACATCTTAGAACAACGTAGCAGTAAGTGTATGCAACCAAATGAGTTCAAGTAATACAATACCAGAATATTTTAAATTTAAACGAGGTTTCTACCCACAATTCTCCAAAAAGCAATCTTTCCTTCGTTTTATGGAGGTTTACTTTATGTAGATACTTCATGACGTATGGGTTGAAATTTCTTATTGTATTTCAAGCATCAGATCAGATCAGATAGCGAAATCGTAAACTTACTTAAAGAGGATCATGTTTAAAGTTCCCCGTTTTATTTACCGAACGCTCAACTAATACCTCTCCATTTCTGGCCAGAAATATTACTCCAGGTTTTAAATCGATCGAAGATCAGCAGAAGACAATTGTGCGGCTTTGCCCCAGAGTACATTTCTTATTTCAAAGCTAATAGCTTAAGCTGATTACGCAATAACTCGAGATAACTAAGCGCTGCAATTTCGTCTGCTTTTGTTTCAAGCTGAAATTTCCCGGCCAACTTAGTTTTCTGCCATATTCCGCCAGAGATGAATTTCGTAACTTATATTGGAAACGCATGGCCCAAGCAATTTCCACACTCTGCTTGGCTGCAGGTATTGTCAAACGCAGCTCAACTTTACTCTTTTCTCCGCTCAAGCCGAAGATGGGAACTTAAATTGCGTTAGGAACTTTTGAAAGCCGGGTGAGACGCGAAAGAGCGCACTTACGCGGCTCGTTCTGGAAGTTCCGCGAAGTCCGCAGCCCCAACTTCCTAATTGCTCGAAATCCAAGAAAGTGGCCCACGTCGGATGTGATGAACCAAAGCTGGAAAGTTGCGCTAGGTGAGTTGTGGGCTGCTTTACATACGTCCCTTCTGGCTTTGAGGATCAATCAACGGGATGAGTGTGGGAGTTGGAGATGCTTGAGCTGTAATTTGATTTACTTCCAGCAACCGCTGCCCTGCAAGATAATTTAGTTCATTAGCTCACAACCACGTGCAAGCAAAGCAGTGAATCGATGTAATGAACGGTTGTTTAAAAAAATAACAGACCCATTTCTTTCAATTTGCACTCTAATACTGTAGTTATTATTAGTGCACACTTCTTAAAGGTTGTATATGAAGTTTTGGCAATTCGATGGAGTAAAATTAGTAATGTCTGTAAAATATTAAAAAAATGTAAAACCATTCCGATTGCCCCAGCATTCAATTTAGGGCATGTGGATGTAGCCCACTTAATTATAAATATTTTATAATTATGTGGCTACTGAAAAACTTCTGTTTAATGTGTACACATATAAAACAATAAAGTGCAAAGGGTTAAAACTTAAAATAAATAGTCACTCCTAAATAAAACCGTGTTAACTAATAATATAAAAACTACAAGCGTTTGCTAAGTGCTACGCGCATTTACCAGTCTAAGAAAACTAGAATGACTATAACTGAATACATTATTCCATTTAAACAATATCAACAAGAAACCAAGAGAACTGTCTTTTCTACGCTAACATTCAACTGCATGAAGGTCGTACCTGCATGCGGTATTTCACCAATCCGCTTGAGGTAGTCCGATACTGCAGCGGCGAGATGACGCCTGACGTCACCAGTCAAAACAATAAAGAACCTGTTTCAGATCGCGTCCCGGTTTTGATCTACATTATGCTACAATACTTTATTCTCTCAAATTCTAAACGGTCGAGAAAACACTAACCTTTTTGCACATCCGTAGCTTCACCCTTGTAGTAGGCTTCTTCACGGTATCAGAATGAGTTGACAAAGATGCTTGCAGCTGTTAGTTTAACTGTCTGTAACACATTCGTAAAGAAATATTCTTAAAATATTATTTAAAACGCCAAAAATTTATAATTTCGAATATTTTCAAAGAAGCGTATATACAAACGACCATAAAAGCAATACACCAAGGGCCAAACAGTGAACAGAATAAAGTCTAAGTACATAACAACGAGAAGGGGTGTGAAACACAGAAGAGTGGTTCTGTACTCGTTGTAATGGTCATAGATTATAGCATAAAAGAACGTCGAATTAAGTACGTATTGACTGTAACCAATATTGACAGAAATTTAGCCTTACAACACCAAGTGGATTTAAGAAAAACTGTCGATGTCTTTCTCCTCTGAACCACAGTCACCATTAGTCTTTATCTTGCCCTCATTCTTCGTCGAGGTCTGTATCTCCCATCGCCTCATCTATTTTATCCCTCTATGATATTCAAGGTCTGCCTCTCATTCTTCTTCCTATTGGGCTCAATGCTGTTTCTTTAGATATCCATTTATTCTGATTTGTTCCTCTGACTTGTTAGTAGATATCACAAAAATCTTCTCTTCGAAGTCAGTAATTCAGTGTTTCCTTTCCTTATACCACACTTCTTTTCTATCCGCTCTTCTAAGTTTAGAACTTCTCCAGAACTCAATTTTAGTTGCAATTATCTTATCGTTGTTATTGTTTTTCAAGACCCAATTTTCTGCCTCTCATAATCATTACGGATGTTAAATTCTGTTTTGATAGTCCTAGTGCATATCCTGGTTTGTTCGAGCCCTTTGCTATTAGAAACCTTCTTGTTATACTAACGTTTTCTATTATAATTCTGATTGTGATCTTACTTATTTCTTGTATCCATGAATATTTATGGATATCCCTGTTGCGATAGAGGCAATTGATGATTCTTGGATTACTTATTTTCCATTTCTCAATTTACTTATTCTTTCTCTGTTGATATTCGTTCTTACATTTAAATCGCCTGTTATAATAACCTCTTGAGTTTGATCTTTTGAAGTTCTTCTTGTAGAGTTTATCTTCCGAATATCTCCAAATTCATCTTAATTAGCCTCTCGTTGATGAGCTTCTTTAACTTAATTTTTTCACCCACCTTTTCGCCAATAGAGTTTCAATTCATACTACTCATATGTTTGTATTTATACTAAATGGCGCAATGCAACGCTCAAGGTGTGGATTGTTCAGTGAAACTATTTTATAAAAGGAGCCTGAATGAGAACAGGTGCTTACACTTCTTTTAGTAAGTAATTTACATGAGCAGCAGATACAAAAATAAAAATACTCATTGTTAATAACCACCTAGCGTGCTTCAAAGAACTAATACGAACACTAAAGCACGATTTATTTCTACCCTGTTTTAGCAATGAAACTTCATAAATCAATGCAAAATCTAAAGTAAATATACCGACACACGTGCTACACTCTAAAATGAATTTACGATCGAGCAAAAGTGCACCCAGATAGCTACAGTGGGACACAGACGCGGTTCTATTCTGAAAACGTAAGTGTTTGCGGCTAATTCAATTCGGGAGGGGCGTAGAAAATAGATATCATATTTTTGTACGCTACTGAAGTATAAACTGTCGCCCATCTTCTGGGCCATCCCCTAACCAAAAAGGGAACGACATCGGCGTAAGAGAGTCACTGAAACCGGTGCAGTTGTGTACTTACCTTGCCTCCACCTATTAACGTGTAATTCGTTTATAAAATCACCTGCATACAGTTGTACACAGTAATTAAGCACATAAGTGTACGGGGCAAATATTGGGCTGCAGCTGGGGCCGACCTCTATTTAATTTATTCTTATCCGAGAAAATAAACCTAATGGTGACGTCATGGTTAGAAATTGTAAGTTGTAAAACCTATTAGGCGGGTTACAATCCACTCTGTATAGTGACATAGTTACTGCCTTTCCTGGCGGGGAGAAGCTCAAAAGTGATGTTCGTGAAACGAACTCTCGAATAACACACACACATAAAATAATGACAGGATTAATTCTAATTGTAAAAGTAAGTGCGCTTAAGCTATTAGCAGGAAGAAGTATAAACTTGCAGAATGTACAAGCTCTGTAGAATCTGTCCACATAAGGCATTAACTGCACAACGTAATGCAATGTTCACAATATCGATATGAAAAATAATAAGTCTGCAACTTGCAACGTAAAGTGCAAACTCCACCCCGCATGAAGGCTTTTCTGACGGAGGGTAACATATGTAAAGATGATGGAAACGTGGAAAACAAATCCAAATTTCCAATCGGTTGTTGGCGACTGATGAAAAGAAACTTTTCGGTGATACAGTACCTTCAACAAACAGTTCGAAGTTGATTTAGATCCTGGCAATTACCGATTGCGCTACAATAGCAAATTTTCTAGACTCGCACTGCGTTTGCACATCGTGAACGTTGCGTAAAAATGGATAATCTCTACTAACACTTCTGGCTTTGGTGCTTGCTTGCTACTTAATTCGAAACAACAATTACCAACAGCCTCATTCAAGGAGGCCTGCTTACGAGGGGCGTCAAATCCTCCCTCCCCCCCCCCCCGGTAGCTTAAAATTTAAAATATCCTAACAGGATATATTGCTGAAGATCATCAATACATGTCGAATACAAAGAAGCATGTCTTTATCAGCTTGAGAAAGTATCCACAGAGCTTGTAGTGGAGAAAATTTAATTTCTGAAGAAGAATCATAGAACAAATAGGTTTGAGGAAATCGCTAATTTAACTTAACACAACATGGAGATTTACAAACATCGTCAATTACAACTAAAAATGTATTTCCAGTAGAATAGATAGCTTGCAGCTGCATGCAGCGATTAGCTTTTATTTCCAACACCTTTTCTTTGAACTAAAGGAATAATAGAGCGTTAAAGTTGGATGTAATGTTACATCATCATAAAGTTAAGAGCAGTATTCCTCAACCCAAACTACTCATTGTTATACCTGGTTAATAAGCTGTAAAATAGAAACAAAACTTAGCAACATCACATATCTGGAAACTATTCAAATATGAATTGTTTAAGATCTTAGAAGCTAACTTTACTCGCAATTAAAAAAATATTTGAGGTGCCGCTGTTTACACTTAATACACGAGAACAACACTTTTATCAGAACAGGTGTAGATAGGTAGATAACAAATACTTAAATTTTGCATGTATAAGTTATACCAAACACAATCAACACAAAGTTATATTCTTTAATTAGTATTTATTTAATTCGCACTCAGCCAACAGCCGTTAGGCCAATTATAGGCGTCGCTGTGCATTTATGGGGACTCCAACCCCACTAACGACAGTCATGTTGTTGTTATGGCCGCCGGGACCAACTATATCCGTGACAGCCGTACCACGAGGCGCCGAGAGATACAGCCGTGGAACTCCCATCCAAGTTTTGACCAGAGAGAGCGTTGCTTAACTCTGCTGATCGAACGTGGACGCTTGTTCAAGCTACACCACCCGGGACCTAGTACTAAAATGGGTAGAAAAGAACATCTCACTGACTAATTGTACCAAATTTTTACAATGTATTAAGGTATGTTTGACAACCGTTATGTTTTTAGGAAAATAGTTAGAAATATCTACATTTATGCATAGATTAGATAACTAGAATCAAAGCGACAAGGAAACCTGAAATCATGACATATACGAAATGGAGCAAAATGGAACTCCATTTACCTCCGTCGCCAGTTGCATGGTCATTGGGGGAATGAAATTTGTCCGAAGAGGGATGAATGGTATTCAATAAATATGTTTTAGTCTATTTAAAAGAGGATTAAGAAAAGTACCTACTACGTTTGTTGCTTGAAGGTATCAAACGGTGATTGGCATCACCCTAGCTTCAATAAATGTTTTAGATGAAATAACAAACTTTTTTACCTGTACAGAGGTAACAGGTGAATCTTCTTCAGGATCAAAGCAGGTAGAATTAAAAAGGGGACTTTTAAAAACTCGTATATAACAGAGCTCTTCAGAGAGCTGTTGTCAACCCTGCCGAACTCGTTAAAGTAACAATATAGAGACATTAGAAGACTGTTTATCGCTTTGCAAAACACTCTTCTTACCTCATATGAAGAAGCCTGACCGTTACTCACAGCCGGTCTTAATCACACAACATGATGGTGGTACAAGACATTAGAAAAAGTTACAACAATAACGCGAAAAATTTCAAAAATGCCAATGATTGGGAAGCATATAAGGACTACCACCATAATTTAAAAAAAATAAATTCTTGAAAGCACTTTTTCAGTGGAAATGAAGACACCAGTACAGCCTCCCTGTTGAAGAAGATCTTATATAAAGATCCTTTCCAGCAACTGGGCTTGAGAATGGTACTTTTACGATTTTTCGGGCAAGAATATGCTAATGGAGATTGTAAGAGGAAGCTACTCTACAGCGCTTTTTGGGCCCAGCAAAACTGAACAGGGCAAGCGTTGCCGAAAACCAAAGCCAAGCCACCCAGTGCACTTCGAGTTGTGAACACAGAACAAAACGTTGTGACGGGACTTGTATTAACCTGGAATTTTGTGTGTTTTATTTAATACTTTATTTGTTTCCACTATATTTTTACGGTAACCTACTGTTATTTTGATTATAATAAATCATCCTTTGTAACTGGCGCCCAACGTGGAGCCCCAGTACGTCACAACGTATTGTATTCACAACTCAAAGCGCACTGTGTGGCTTGGCTTTGGTTTTCGGCAACGCCTGCTCTGCTCAGTCCTTGCTGCGCACGAAAACCCTCCCCTGTAAGGTGACTTCATCTTACAAGATTGATTTTCCAGGCTACCCTCTCACTGCTTTGAAATCATCTTACCTCGCCCTACGGGCTCAGGCCTTAACTTATCTTTTTCGCGATTAAAACTCTATTAACTATTATAAACTATCAATTTGGATATAAAATTGTAATGCATTCGCTTCGCAATGTTTTTATAGATTAATTGACGCATTATTCACAACCTTGTCATTTAATCTCTTTATCTATTGCAATATAAACCGGCGATTATGCCGAAAATTTTTATAACGCTACGTTATCCGAGCAAATGACTCCTCGAATTCCATTTATCACAATCTTATCACAGTGTCAATATAAATAAAATCGATATGCATAAACCCATCAACTTTAGCGGAAACATATTTTTTGTGCTTATAAGAAATTGCTTGTGGCCCTGTTTTGCTAGTGTGATCTCCATGTTCTTACCTTTTTACTTATTCGTCGCTCTTAAGATTAAGTTCGGAATATTTCTTTATTGAAATAAGTAATCATATTTCATTGCCAAAATTAATTTTAATCGTTGATTGATTTGCAGCTTTAATTTGTGAAGGGTGTAATAATTCATTTTACAACTGAGAATTAAAATCTTTTTAAACTGCGAAATAACAACGCAGCCATAAAGTTGCCTATAAAAATAAGCTCAGATTTTTATCGATGGTTTTATTAGGCTTCAGTTGAGTAATCAAGGTAAACGCAACTACATGGAAAGGCAGTTCAACGAGCCGAGTAATTAAGTAACTAAAGTGTTTTTGACATTATATCTCATATCTGTAGTACTTAAAATGTGTTCCATTGTTATTAAGAGGCACATTGTAGACGCAAACGAACGTTAAACATCACCTCACCAATTCAAGTAGTTAGGCGTTTATTGATACCTTAAAAGAAATAACTTAATTTTATTATTGTACAAGAGGACATTAAAAATGATAAAACACTTAAGTTTGTATTAATTGATAAAGTACAAGATACGATAAGAGAAAAGCTGTCCCCATTTTTGTTAAAAACACATACCTCTAATTAGCATATCACGATATTTTCTTTATTCCTAATTTATATATACAAAATATGTTACTAGTACTTAGTAATAATTTTCAAAACCACCTAGTTCTGTATAGAATAAAACCGAGACTCTATATTTGCAAAAGTAGGAATAGAATAGAATAAAGTAGTATTCATTGATCCGTCTCTATGCAGTATATGCACAGCAAATAAGTCTCTAAGAATAGACGGAATAGTCGGTCTTCTTGGGTTCCTCTTGCATTTGATAATAACTATTATCCATTTCCATTCTTCGCCCATTAGGCTGCCCGTTGGAGCCGTTTCCATTTTGGGGAACCTTCCTTAGATGCTGCTTAATCCTCAACTCTTGAATCAAACTAGGATGCCCCATAGTATTCTCATAAACGCTATCGGTTCTACCAAGCGCGGAGCTCCTAGGGTTCCCATCTCCGTGGCCATACCCGTTGGTGTTCTCATATCTCTGTTGTCTGTTCTGTTCATAATCTTGATATCTAGGATCCTGATTGTACCTAGGATCCTGGTGGTGTCTAGAATCTTGACTGTATCTAGGATCTTGTTGATATCGAGGATCCTGTTGATACCTGGAATCTTGTTGATACCTGGGGTCCTGTTGATATCTCGGATCCTGTTGATATCTGGGATCTTGGTTGTATCTGGAATCTTGTTGATACCTGGGGTCCTGTGGATGCCTGGGTCCTTGTTGATATCTGGGATCCCCAGGGTTCTGGGGAGGTTGCGGTCGACCATCAGGGGCAACCCCCCATTTCTGAGCCAAATTGTCCCTGTACCTCTGGAACTCGTCCAGAAACATCTCCTGCTCGTTTTTATTAGAAGATGGGGCGAACAATGGAGCGTTTGGAGTAATGGTGGCGTAAATGTGGCCCGTTTGGGTCTTAATAACCCCCCTCTCCTTCAACGGTACCTGTTGAACTGAGTCCATGGGTTTTGCCTGCGACTGCTCCGACTCTCCGCTGTGGCGTTCCTCTCTCGTCGCAGGCTCCCTCCTGTAGGGCTTACCATAAGAGCAGTCGATTTCGTGCTCCTTCATCTGGTTCCCAAATTTGAACATCTGAATACATCCCCGGTAGCGAAAGATGCAAGGAAAGATCATCATGTCGACGAAGATCTCAAAGGCCGCGTCGCGGATGAACTCAGAATTTGACCCTTCCTGCGGAATATGCTCGCTGCAGCGATGGCATATGCTGGTTCCATCTCTACAGACGTAGATAGGTGTGGAGCAAAGGTACCCGGCGCAATTGGTGCAGCGCAGGTACTCGAGAACGACGTCTGGAATGGCTTCCATTTTGATGTCTGAAAAGGATAGCCGGAAATTAGTTTTAGTGGCATCTCAGAGGGAATAATTTGCTAGCAAGGTTGGAATTAAGCTAATAATTTATACCGAACTATTCAGGGAAGGGATTACACTGGTTTACAGTGTATCTGGGGTTTGAATAAAAGTATGAGTTAGTTGTATATGTATGTTCACTAAATACTGAACCGAAGTCAGTTTGTTTCTATGGCATAAAGATTTTTCACAATTCATTAACATAATGAAGTCATATTTGAAATCATATATATATATATATAATTAGGCAGTAGAACCTATTAAAATTCAAACCCCAACCAACAAACGTAAATTTGTAAACCAGAGTTATTTATGTCGGTGGTAATGACGTGAAGCGGTCTAAGGATTAACAGATTATCGTTAACGAAACACACAAGTTTAGACTGAGGCATCGAATATCACACGAAATTTTGTCATTAGAAAATGTTGCGCATGAACTATAAGCTCTACATGAATTGTATCATATATTCCTAAAATGACCGAAACGTCGCAAATCTAAGAAAATAATATTACAAAAATGTATTCTAGACCATCGAATGGTAATGGTACGATATAATCGCCACAATTGGTTATGGAATGTGACTCTTTAAATGTTGTGTACATGAAACAAATTTTGATCTTGTAAAGCTGAGGTAGGAGTGTCGTAAAAATTGAGTTCTGAATCATTGAATGGTAACAGTACCATATAATGAGCACGATTAGTTTTGGAATCTGACTTCTCAAACATTTTCGTAAAAATTATCTTTTAACCTCACAAAACTGGGAATAGCGTCTAAATTGGTTTCTGGACCATCGAATGGTAACGGTACGACCACACTTGGCTTTGCAATAATCATCTGTTCACCTCGCAAACGAAGGAATGAGTAGCGTGAAAATTTGATTCTGGACAGACGCATGGTAACCGCACGATCTGCACATGAAACATCGCTTGATTTCGAGGCTGAAGAAAGGTTGTCATGAGCTATCGAATTTTAACCGTACGATATAATGATCACTTCTGGTTTTGAAATAAAACTTTTAAAATGCTCTTATGAAACATCTTTTGATTTCACAAATCTGAGGAAGGAGTGACGGGAAAATTGGGTTCAGGGCCATCGAATAGTGACCGTAGTATAATTTACATAGGCGGTGGAAATAAAAGTATTAAGTATGCATTACACGGCGTGTGGAGCGGCGTGCTTGGCGTGTGACTTGACGTGCCACGCGCCATGAGAACTGGTCTCCGCGACGAACTTGAGGCCGAGTGGTTCCCGTCGATTGGCGGTAAATTTCGCACACTTCAAAGAAAACGCGTCGTACGCGGAGTGGGGCGACGGCGACGTAAGTACACAGTCACAGGGCACGGCTGTTAAATTTTTAAATTCAGTAGTCATTTACCTTTTAAAGTGGCAACTTGTCGTGGTGAAACGATGTAATATTCAAATTTTTAACGTTATACGTAATTATGGAACCGCGTCTTCTCTTCTTTTGTAAAAAATTATTACTGTTTAACAAAATGTAATAAGCTTCTGCGCAACCGAGCATCCGTTCTCGACGCCTGGACAAATGCGAAAAAGAAACCCAGCGGGGGTGTAAACCACGCCTGGGCGGCGTGAAACTTGTCAATCTACAGGCAGTAAGATCGCGATCGTTCCAGGTACGCATCGGTGTATCACTACACACACCACATACCAGGGACGTCGCTCCACATGCCGTGTAATTCTCAGATTAAATAGACCACAGAAATAAAAAAACACAAACAGGTTTCTTAGACCTAAAGTTATTTCATTATACAACAGAAAGCCTAAAAATTTCTGAGTAGAATAGCATCATTCTAAAACATAACAACGGTCAACGTCACGTCCGCTTGCTCCGTCTTATCGCCGATGTTTCTCTAAAATGTTGCCTACTCAGCTTGAGGCCCTTTGCTGGGGAAACCAATCACTATTTGAAAACCCAATGGTTGTTATAGGTTGCGATTATGAGCTCTATTTTATTGTTTACTGTTGCCAAACGGCAGCGTTCAAAGTGAAATGTTTCTAAGAAATTTCAAAAGAAATAAATTGGATTAAAAGAACTACATATAATTTGAATAAGATTTAGTTTTTCCTTTTTCAGCTTATCAAAGTAGCAAGAAAAGATATATCAGACGATAAATAAATTTTAAAATTCTAAGAAAATTAATTTACTAAAACATAATCAAAAGATATAATTTTCTAAATGATAATTTTATTAACAGTGATTAATTTTAACTGATTAGAATTCTGGAAATATTGCCTACCATTTATTTTATTTATGTCGATAATAAAACATTTTTTGTGTCGAGCAAAGATCAGCTGATATGATGTTTTCATATTACATTAAAACACTAAAATATAAAGCAATTAGCTTAACCGCCCCGTCATACGACACACCTTCAAACTTTCTTCATCTATCACCATCCATAAGTCTTTTTTCTAGGCTCCTCGGCTCTTCTTCCAGCCTTCCCTCTGCCCCACCCATCCTAGACATATTCTTCAGTTTGTCTTTATTGGGTATCTAGATCAATTCCTGCATTATGGCGGTTATGAAAATAAAGGCAGCAACCGCAATTGTAAGTCCTTATCAGGGACGAAGTGTGAAATTTTAATTAATTCTTAAGGTTTTTGAGTGTGTAAATGTATTATACGAGGCGCATTTCAAAAGTAATCGCATTTAAAAAGCTCTGGCAAAAGACATCACGCCTCCCTCGCTCTGTATAAATTCCGTTTTGTTACAAACACTTGTATTAAGTACCCAAAAACTAGTTTATACAGGAATTTGTTGCAACTTTATTGTCTACACTGTAAAAGTACTGATCATCAAGTTAAGATATTTATAAAATTGTTATTTTCACTCATCCCCACATTTGTCCTCTTACATTTCTAATATGAACTCATAAGCATGACTACAACCTCATCAATTTCAACAAATGGCGATACATTTCGAATCAGTGAGGATATTTTTGATAAGTAATGGAAATGAACATACTGACAACAAAACGGCAGGTAACTATCCGATGAGTCATTTATTCAGTAAGCTCGATGTCACTCACTATAGCCAATTGTCTGTAATTGGCGGACCTTACTTTTGAAACGTTCCACGTATATAGCAATTTAAATGTTAAAACTTTGTTAAAAAATACAGTTTGTTTCAAAAAGTTAAAAAACCGCTGGAAAATCAGTGATGCCTCATTATTGATCTAAATAATATTGAAGTCATACCCTCATTTTCTAAAATTCGTAAGTACAATAATTGTGGCTTATTTTGCGTGAATTTTAGTTCAGACTAATTTATTTTTTTCTCACAATTTGCTTTTTCGTATTCAATTTGCACTTAAATGATCTTCAAAGTTCTATCATAAATACAATTTCGAAAGAAACCATTCAAGTCTCAGGGAAAAATAAAAAATATGAGTTAAAACCAATACTAACAGTTAGAAAAATACTTCGTAATACGTAGCAATGGATAACGATATTCCTTGAATATTATACTACTGTATTATAGATTAGTATTAAAATTGTACTTGGTGCTAGCTACAGCTGTAAAGTACTTATTTTTGAAATTAAAAAAGTCTATAAAGGGATTTACACGGAACTTCCCTAGTGCGAATTAGATCAGTTTGCAAATAAAAAATGTAGTATTCTAGGATTTGAACCCTGCTCTCCCAGACGAATATTTGACGGAAGTGTCTGGTCCGCCGCTAGAATAGTTGAGCCACGGGGGCGCTCAAATTCGACGTGTTTCTGCGTTATAAAGATACATATTATTTTGTCCCATTTCTGATGTTTACCCTGTATCTATTAGGTCTCATTTTCGCCAATGCTAAAACCTGAGCTACATGCAAATTATTACGTTTATCTTTTGCAGATAAAAGAAGTGGAAATATATATTTAAAAAATTCAAAGGCAACTAGGGATAAAAATATCATAAAGCTCCTAATGATACTGAAACAATAAAAGACACCACTCGGTAATTCAAACTAAATCAAATTGAAAACAAAACAAATTGAAAAGCCGCCCGAAGAATCGTCATGGAAGGGACGTTTCTTGGAATATGAACGTTGTTTATTAAATTGAAATAATAAATGACATTTATAATTTTGAATATTAATTTAGAGATGAGTAATGTCAAAAAGAATTCTTAAAAATACTGTGTGTTACTTCATTGCGTGATTTTAATTATTTTTTTAATGAAAAATAAAAAATCATTTGTCAAAAACATGTATATTATCGAAAGTTAAAATTTTAAATTACAAATCAATACGTTTCGCAATTTTTGATTGCATCTTCAGTTGTTAAAATTAGTTGACGGTATTTATTACAATTCTGAAAGGAGCAAAAAAAAAACAAGTAGAATTAGCGAAAACATTCCCTTCTAAAAACCTGCATACTTACATAATAGTTTTAATTGTAGAGTCATTTATTGCAAGTTGTTGATGAAATTATGTTTAAATTTGAACTTAAATAGAAACACTTTAAAACTTAGTTAAAATTTTTAGCGACTAAGACATTTACATTATAAAATTTTAATTAGAACGACGTAGGCACAAACATGTTAAAAAGCTGTCGCTTGTAGGGGTGAAATTGTTTTAATTAAATTTACAATAATCATTTCGTATGGAATGCGAATGTTTGAATGCATACAATAAGTGAACTTGAATAAAAGCATGCAAGGTTATTTCCTAAAAGCACATTATCGCGCTGCGCAGTCGGTTTGAAAATATGTACAAATGTTAATAATAAGACAGGGTTGTATTAAAGTTAAAAATTTTATGAGTTTTGAGAGTAATTAAATGTAAGAAATATGAGTTAGATACCAAAAAGGTTGTTTATAAGTTTGAGAAGTACAAAAACACCCGATATAATTTATTTGAATAAGTTATGGTAAATAGAACTTAAGTTATCTATGTCTGTTTTGTAATTAATGGTGGTTGGGCTTTTTTGTATTTCTATCATCTCCAAGCAAAGGCGTTTTTTTAAATTGCTCTCTCTATGTAGGATAGTGGGTGTATTAAAGTTGAAATTATGAAAGTGTTTAGTTGCGTGATCAGTTAGGGCTGTTTTATTGGAAGAAGGTGAAATGTGGTTAATTTTAACAGAGTATTTGTGTTGATTAATTCTGTTTTTTAATAACTGTTTTGTTTGACCAATGTATGTAGAGGTACAGTTGTTACATTTAAGTTGGTAAACTACTTGAGATTCCATATTAGTGTTGGTTTTATCCTTTAAGTTATTAAAAAACATATTACCTAGGTTATTGTTGTTATTAAATACTGTTTTTATATTATGCTTTTTAAGTTCGGTTTCAATTTTTTCAGCAAGATTGGGAATGTATTCAATAGAAACATATTTATTTTTTGATGAGTTATTTGAAATATTGAAATCATTGCCTAAGCAGTTAGGTTGTAGGGAAATGGATTGGTTAAGTTTATTTTGGTTTTTGATTTTTTTAATACGGAAATTGATATGTTTATTGATGAATTCAATTGGATAATTATTTGTAACAAGAATTTGTGTAATTAGTTCTAAGCTTTTTTTATGAAATTGTTTTGATGATAACTGAATTGAATAATTAAATAATAAAATAAAAACAATACAATAATTAAAAACTTTCTCGATAAAAATTACATTGACAAATCAACTTATAAAAATTTAATTTCACATAACGAACTTCCACCTAAAATATACGGTTTACCGAAATTACATAAAGTCAATATACCTTTAAGACCTATTGTTGCTTCCTACATGAGCCCAACTTACAATCTATCTAAATTTCTTTCAAAAATATTAACTAATATTACTTCCCTTAATAAATTCAGCATTAAAGATTCATGGAAATTCAAAGAACATATAAATAACACTAAATTTAATCCAAACCATACTCTGTTTTCTTTAGATGTTGTCTCCTTATACACAAACATACCAATAGATCTTGCCTTAAGCACTATAAAAAAATACTGGAATAAAATTAAAAAACATACAAACATACCACTAAACGATTTTATCAACGCTGTTGAATTTGTTTTAAATACAACTTATTTTACATACAATAATAATATTTATTCTCAAACGTTTGGATGTGCAATGGGTTCACCTATTTCATCAACAATTGCTAACCTCGTAATGGAAGATATCGAAACTAATATTCTGAATCACAATACCAATTTCTCTCTTTATCTAAGATATGTGGATGACATCATTATGGCTACAGACACTCAAAACAAACAAATATTTTTTAACCTTTTTAATAACGTACACCCCAGACTTAAATTTACTATAGAAAATGAAAATTCCAATTGCTCTTTAAATTTTTTAGACCTTACACTTTTCAGACAAAAAAATGGTTTTATCTTAACAAATTGGTCTACCGAAAAAGCATTAAAACAAACAGATACTTAAATTATAACTCTAACACAACAATCAAATATAAAATCAGCGTAATAAATAGTTTAGTTGACAGACCAATTCAGTTATCATCAAAACAATTTCATAAAAAAAGCTTAGAACTAATTACACAAATTCTTGTTACAAATAATTATCCAATTGAATTCATCAATAAACATATCAATTTCCGTATTAAAAAAATCAAAAACCAAAATAAACTTAACCAATCCATTTCCCTACAACCTAACTGCTTAGGCAATGATTTCAATATTTCAAATAACTCATCAAAAAATAAATATGTTTCTATTGAATACATTCCCAATCTTGCTGAAAAAATTGAAACCGAACTTAAAAAGCATAATATAAAAACAGTATTTAATAACAACAATAACCTAGGTAATATGTTTTTTAATAACTTAAAGGATAAAACCAACACTAATATGGAATCTCAAGTAGTTTACCAACTTAAATGTAACAACTGTACCTCTACATACATTGGTCAAACAAAACAATTATTAAAAAACAGAATTAATCAACACAAATACTCTGTCAAAATTAACCACATTTCACCTTCTTCCAATAAAACAGCCCTAACTGATCACGCAACTAAACACTTTCATAATTTCAACTTTAATACACCCACTATCCTACATAGAGAGAGCAATTTAAAAAAACGCCTTTGCTTGGAGATGATAGAAATACAAAAAAGCCCAACCACCATTAATTACAAAACAGACATAGATAACTTAAGTTCTATTTACCATAACTTATTCAAATAAATTATATCGGGTGTTTTTGTACTTCTCAAACTTATAAACAACCTTTTTAGAATCTAACTCATATTTCTTACATTTAATTATTCTCAAAACTCATAAAATTTTTAACTTTAATACAACCCTGTCTTATTATTAACATTTGTACATATTTTCAAACCGACTGCGCAGCGCGATAATGTACTTTTAGGAAATAACCTTGCATGCTTTTATTCAAGTTCACTTATTGTATGCATTCAAACATTCGCATTCTATACGAAATGATTATTGTAAATTTAATTAAAACAATTTCACCCCTGCAAGCGACAGCTTTTTAACATGTTTGTGCCTACGTCGTTCTAATTAAAATTTTATAATGTAAATGTCTTAGTCGCTAAAAATTTTAACAAAGTTTTAAAGTGTTTCTATTTAAGTTCAAATTTAAACATAATTTCATCAACAACTTGCAATAAATGACTCTACAATTAAAACTATTATGTAAGTATGCAGGTTTTTAGAAGGGAATGTTTTCGCTAATTCTACTTGTTTTTTTTTCTCCTTTCAGAATTGTAATAAATACCGCCAACTAATTTTAACAACTGAAGATGCAATCAAAAATTGCGAAACGTATTGATTTGTAATTTAAAATTTTAACTTTCGATAATATACATGTTTTTGACAAATGATTTTTTATTTTTCATTAAAAAAATAATTAAAATCACGCAATGAAGTAACACACAGTATTTTTAAGAATTCTTTTTGACATTGCTCATCTCCAAATTAATGTTGTTTATTAAAGTTCAACCGAACTTCACAAATGCTGTTTACCACGTTTCACTCAAGAATCCGGAATCATACATTTGATCATAACATGTACAGTCGAAGATATAAATAACAAACAACCGTATCATTATTGAGATCGAGGAACTCAACGTTTCATCAGGAAAAGCAAACGAGCACGGTAACTCAACGTGTAAACCACGCAAGAGGCGAAACTCCTCTGAAGAGTTTCACCCTTGGCGTGGCACTTACGAAAGTGGGCGAAACGTTGATTTCTTCAACTTCAATACGCGGTCCAATCCCGGAAGTCGTTTATTATTTAATGACAATGGCTTCTGAAAGCTACTCGAAGATATAGTTTTAAACAGATATGCACACTATCTGGAATAATCTTGCGGATTTAAATGTGGAGGGCTCCATTCTTTTTGCGATTGCAACAAAGCAGAAAAAAAATTTTCAGATTTTTTTATTAGTAAAAATTTATTAATTTTCCGTGTACAGCTGATTGCAAATAAAAGTGGGACAAGTCTTGAGACTACTTTTTGCGTTTTTAATAACGTGTGAAATTTTCTCTAACTTATATTTCCGTAGGTGAATACATAAAATATTATTAAAGATAGAAGCATAAGAAAAGAAACATAATTACGAGTATTTAATATGTTATTGTACTTCATATTACAATATTACATATTAGCTGTCCCAGTTTTATTTGCAATCAGCTGTACATCGCATGCACTTTTCCCAGAAAGCAGCTATAAGCACAAGAAAAAAACGGTAAATTGTTTTACGCCGAAAGTCCTACGCAAGTGACTAAACAATTTTAAAAATCAAAGGAAAATAAGTCTAAAACTATTATAAAGGGCCTAATAATATTGATACGTACAATAAAACGACACACTTGGTTAATTTAAAAAAACTACCGGCAATGTAACGGCATCAATATGTTACAGTGGGCCATGCAGCCCATTGGTACGTGTGCGATGCGCAGCTGTATTAAGCAGAACGGTCTTATTGTTGAAACGTTTTGACTATTTTTGCGAAATTATCCCTATTTTCATCAAGTGTAAAGCCTGACCTATTTCTCAGTTAACGCAAAAATAAACAAAACTTAATTTTTTTAAGTGCTCATCCTGTATATAATCTGGAATTTTATCGGTTTTATGCCAGGTAGACATATAATCTGCAAGCAAAATATCGTCATTCTCCAACAAATACTTTTTAAGTTATAACGCCAACAGACAGACAGACAAACAGACTGTTTTTCGTAATCTAAAGACCCTGAAACACGAAGATCTGAAGAAATCTCAGAAGCTGTTTTTTCGCAATTACAATACTTCATTTGTGTTTTAAACGAGGGAAGTAAAAAACACATACAAATGATATTGCCAGTAGGCATTCGTTAAAAATACTACTAAATTGGAATTTCTGTTTTTGTTTCGCTGCATCTCTGCAGAGCGATTTCTATGACCACGTTCTACTTAGTATTTTGCAAGTTCAGAAATCCACGCACAATCTGTAGGAGTCGCAGGAAACATTTAAAAAATATGGGAGGTGCAGCAGCTCTAAAGGGGGCCACGGTAAGCTTCTCATAACAAAGGTTTCAATAGTAAAAACATACGTTTTCCCGATTAGTGCTTCTTATTAGCGTTAGGCCTGAACACAAAAATCCTGGTTCTGTTAGAAAGAAACAACTTTTAGGGGGCCTCAGTGAAGTGGAAGACTCGCAGGAGGGCCACAAAAAAATTTGAAAGCCACTGTACTAGCTTACTAGGCACCAATATTTTTTTCTTAAAATATTACTGTTTGGTGTACTGCTCTTTGCCTGCATAATGCACATTGTGTCTTTCTTTAGTCAAAATTAATATTTATGGATTCTCTTTATTGTGATTGTTAATATGAGAAACATTTTTTAGTACTTTTTTTATCGTCGTTATCGTATGTTAAGCTACTGATTTTAATATATATCAAAAAACAGAACGAGGACAGGGTTCCTAAAAAAGTATGTACTTGAAATCCCAAGTATAGTAGAAGGATTGGGTGACAAAGAGAGGGGGGGGGGGAGGGGTAGGGGACTGATAGAAATTCAAGATCGCATTCTTACACTGGAATAAAATCGAAAGAGAGAGAAGAAGAAACATGAAAATTGCGCTATAGCGATCTGCTTTTCATATGATTGATAATAATTTTTGGCAAAGGAATTCGTACGATGACGAACAGGAAGAGTTACTATTGAAAAGTGATGGTATTAACAGCTTAATATACTTACTGATGACAGCATATGGATTTGCGGCGTGCATGACTTTTTGGAAGTTAGGAAATGAAAATACTACCAATAGCTACTTCTTCCACAGGATCATGAGCTTAACTTGGGGTAACACTTTGGGGGGGGGGGGGGGGGACAAAATCAAGACCACAAAATTTTTAAACCTAAATTGCAAAAAAAATTTTGCACTTGCACTTTAAAATCAAAATTTTGGGAGGCCACCGCCCCCCCCCCCTTGCACCTCCCAAGTTACGCCTATGCACAGGAAGACGCACTGTGTCATACTTCTGTACAGAGTAATTGACGTTTTGATAATAATACTGTACAGGTGGTGTATTTGCTAACACAGGTACCAGATCTCTCCGCATTTATGGTAGTGAAGCAGTCGTAAAAGAAAAAGGTGATGATCAGTAATATAACATCTTATCTTACGCTATAAACCTTGAAGTATGATGTAAAAATTATGAAAAAAATTGCTGAATTGACAATAACTGGAACTGAAATAAAGTCAAAGCTTTCAACTTAAGGAGGTTTTGACATATCACTTCAACAACAACAAAAAATCCGAGGTTCATAATTCGCAACAATAAGCCTGCGTCGTCACATATCTACCATTATCTCGTTATCATTACCTGCTTTCATATTGAGATATCTCTTGGGCTTGCACGTTGCGGAGGGGTGGGAGAAGAACGTACAGCCGGACCCATAGGAGCACTTCTTCTCATGGTCCAGCATCTTTTTGAAGGGCACAAGTTCCGGGCAGTGGTACGCCCAGTTCTTGCACGGGAACTTAAAGTAGCACGCCAGAGCCTCGAAGGCAAAATGGCGGTACTGATCCTTGGGGCCGTGGACATGACAACGACCGCAGATGCTGCCCCCGTTGGGGAGCAGCCGCACAGGGCCGCAGGACAGCCACCTTTTGCACCGCACGCACGTGAGCTTGCCCAGAATTGGGTCTGGCACCGTAGGCATTTTGATAGAGTTCGCGAGCGAACAAGCGTCAGCGGCACATTTTCGATATGAACTGCTGGAACCTAATCTTCGATGTGTCGGCAAATAGTTTAATCGCGATTCGTGTAGATGATAATGATAACGGTAGCTTAGACAATTAGTTTTATCGCGGCTTGGGGTATCTACAGCTCCACAAAGGCTGAACGCTCGGTGAGAGTATTTTTCTCGATGGCGCTATTAGAGATTATTTAATTTTACAGCACAAAGGAGCCGATAAGTGGCAGATAAACATGTTATTGCGAATTAAAAATTAGGTTACACAAAGCAAAAATTTAATAGATAAGGGGTTGTTACATGAATCAGCGTAAACCAAAACACTTGTTAGCTCGCAAGGTTACATAAAAGACGTGCACCCTTAATCATATTTTCCGTTGATCGTTTATTTAGGGGTTTCATTAATGTATAGAGAATCGTCTATTAATGAATGATTTTTTATTAATGAACGATTTTAAAAAATCTGTTTATGTTGGTAGCACTGTAAGTCTATGTCAAATTCGAGTTTAGCAGATTAGGTTTTGCGTCAGTTTTGACACAAAACCTGGCGAGCGCCAGCGAGCGCGTTAAAATGTCTCGATTATTAATCGCCCTCATTAACATACTTGTTTGTTAAATAACTATTTCGGAATGTTGTTGAATTATCTGTAGTAAATACACAAGAGGCTTGATTTTATTCGATTAAATTCTTTTTTGCAGGCACTTCATTTCCAGCTAATTTGACGAGACGAACTGTTACTGATAGAATGACTAGTTCGCAGGACCAGTCGTTTTATCTAACAATTTGTCGAGTCACAATTGGAAATAAATTTGGGATTAAAAATGCTGCTTTACTCGAATAGAATAAAACCCCACGTGTGTTTACTACAGATAATTCAAATTTTTTTGGCACAACGTGGCAACTGTTCACACCTCGTAATTTACCAAACGAAACACTAGTCGCTTCCCATCGCTAACTTTGCTGGAAAAAACGCTTGGAGTACGATCGCTCTTCAGGAATAATACATAACTATCGGCCAAAATTACGATAACAATGTAAATGCCTCTCGCTACATTATAATGCCCCCAATCACAGAGTGCGCTACTGTAACTTCAAGAACGAACCGTAACAAATTAATTGAAGATCCAGAGAGTACAACGTATCTGTGTACATCAGGGTTGTGGATTACCAACGGGGTCCTCTATGGTTATAATGGAGGTACCTCTATAAACAACAGGAAAATAAGTGGCTTAAGATACGCAGATGACACCGTTATTTTAGTCAAAGTTACAAGAAGAAAGTAAACAGATGGGACTATATATCAACCATTCGACAGCTAATGTGAAAATTATCGATAGGGCCAACAAAAGCGTTTTATTACGACCTGATTCTCTAATAAAAGACCATGAACATTCTGAAAGTGAAGAATTGAAATAGCCAGGAATGTCGTGGTCAAATCAACTATGGAAATATGGCGATATTACTAAAACCAACGGGTAAAGATCTAAAGGTCTTTTCTTGCGTCGATGGACAGACCATATTTAGGAGAAAATCGGTATATGATGGCGAGCAATGGAAAACGACTACCGCAGAATCAATCATCACACGTCTGGAAAAAGATATGAACGAATAGGAGGAGTGAGCATCTTAAGGTATTCTCATGTTTCTCATTACGTCTTTTTGCATATATATTACGTTTAGTTTATTTTAATTTTGTTGCACTGTATTTCTTCGCTGAATAAAAACTACCCATTAAATAGATATAAATAAAATAATCTGTAAGGAATAATAACAGAGAAAGATTAGGGTTACGTATTATGCAAAACTGAACAATCGAATTCGCTTCAACGAAGAAGTAAGACCAAAAATGTAATGTCATGGCAGTAAAAGAACTGGTTTGTACCAATCTAACAACTTCAAAAATATAGAGCATAAAAGAACAGAAGTAGTAAACCTGTACACTTGTACAGGAATAATGGAAATATGAAGGGCAAACATAGGAACATGATTCGAAACAGAAAAGTAGAGATTAACGCATTTTGAAAGCAACTAAAGTAACCAAAGAAGACTAGAAAACCCATTTCCACGTCAAGTAAATAGTCAAGAATTACAGAAAAATAGCATTAAATAATCGAATACGAAAAATATTCCAGACCCGATGGAATAAGTCATCATGCGGGGGAGAAGATCTTATCCGCGAAGTACACGAAAGTAGGAAACATTTAATAACATGAAAACTTTGTTGCAATGTAAAATGATTTTAGGGTTGTAATCAAACCAAAAGTGCTTCCAGCTAGCTACAGGGGGACACGGGCTTGGGGCTATTATTAAGGGGTGGGCGTTTTCATTTACATATGTCTCAAGTAATTGGGTCCCGAGTGGTGTAGCTTGAACAAGCGTCCACGTTCGATCAGCAGAGTTAAGCAACGCTGTCTCCGGTCAGAACTTGGATGGGAGTTCCACTGCTGCATCTCTCGGCGCCTCGTGGTACGGCTATCACGGAAAAAAGTTGGTCCCGGCGGTCATACAACATCATGACAGTCGTTAGTGGGGTTGGAAGTCCTCATAACTGCACAGCGACGCCTGTAATTGGCTTAACGGCTGTTGGCTGAGTGCAAATTAAATAAATAAATAAAAGTAAGTAATTATTATTATACTTGCGCCACTAGTTTTAATTCTCCCAAACATTTTCTACTCTAGAAGGAAAGGCCTATGGCAAAAAGGAAACCCTCCATCTGCTAACGTTAATTTCACTTATAAAATCACCTTCATGCAAACGTGTAGGGTACAGGCAAACATATTGTGCATACAATACACAACGGAGGCTGTAAGGCCCTAATATGACGTCATAGTTACAAGCTATAGTTTATTCAACTTATTAGGCTTGCCACACTCTAACCGGTTCATTCACAATACTTGAAGGCCTAGCAAGGGGGGGGGGGGCGGGAGATAACCTAGAGGTGTGTTCGTAAAGCGAACTCCTAAGTAACACATAATGTATAGAAATATTGTCCGATTTGCTTCTAATTATGTATGTGGGTAAGCTTTAGGTACTAGAAGCAAATGTGTAAGAATGCAGGAATTACATTCTATGTAGAAGCTATCCAGAAAAGGTATATTTATCACAAGGTGTTAACCGACTTGAAGGTGCAGCAAGCCTGCACCACTTGAAGTAGTAAAGTTCAAGTGGCTCTAGGGCATCTCTGGTGGGATGGGAAGTCCTTGTCCAAACCTGAGACCTTGGTAATCCTCCAAAATGTTCGTCGAAACAATAGAAATATTAATATTCTGACCAAAGCACTCGAAAGACCCTTGAAGATATTCGTCGGAGTTGCAAAAATACGAATGTTTTGACCTGGGGCTCAAAAGATCCTTAAAGATGTTCGTTAGAGCATTTCGAAGATTCTAGTATCACCCGGACAAAACCAATTAAACACGATTTATCAATAAATGCAACTTGGCTGCGGTCGCGCACGTACAACACTTTCGTAGTTCCATCTCTGTGACCGATCTTTACTTCTCTCAAAATACCAAAAAGTCGAAAACCATTAAATCATCCTTTCACCGAAAGCCGGACGGCTGTCGAGCAGCTTGTATGGTTAGGATGCGAGGAAACTGACGGTGTCGTACATTTTCAAGCCGCGACGATAAACAGAACTAAAATATCGACCTTTCCATTGATCGTGTGCTTGAAAATTTCGCGGAGATTTTAAAATTTAAAATAACATAACAACGGGTTAAGCAAAATTGAACAATCTAATTCACCTGTAGCAAGAAGCATCACTAAACATGGTTTATAATGGTAGATAAAGAATTCGCTTGAAAAATAAGAAACTCTACCAATACAACGGAATCTAAAACCAGTAGCATAAAAGGAGATGACTGTACAGCTTACAAGTAGAATGGAAAACGGTTTGTATGACGGGCAACAAAAATAGGAGTATGATTCGAAGCAGAAAAGATGCCGTCATGATACTTTAACGTATTACAGAAAATGTACTTTGGCTGAAAAAAATGTTTTTTATCTACCACTCGTGAGAGTTCACGAAGACCAATACAACATTTTGATATTACGATTTTCTACTCAGAATGTTATGACCAACATCGCCACATGTAGTTCTTTTGCCAATGTATACACACCCTGTAGAAACTTAAACTGATTGGAAATATACATGCAATATTTGCTATCCTACTTTTATTGGCAACAGTAGTACAATTCCTGTTTTTAAGCAAGTTGATCAGAAGCAACCTCAATTCCATGGGCGCATAACGCTGTAAGTGCCTCACAGCAAGGGTTCCTAAGAAATGGAGCGAGTTCCTGAAAATGCAATATTGGTGCAACGATAAAAGTTAGCTTGCTGAAGATCCCTCCATAGCTCTGGGAATTAGACAAGGCGACAGGACAAGATAATTAATAACGTCTCAAATAAATAAGATTATGAAATGTGAAGTATGAATATAACAATGCCATATAAACACGCTCACTTAGAGCTGATACTGAGAATAGTACACAGCGACCGCTGGTGCTGTATGAGGTTGCAAAGATCCCAGAAAAGCATAACGTCGGTTCCCCGAAAGATAAGATTAAATGCCTAACAGTATATAAAAAAAGTGATAAGATGTAAGCTGGAAATAAAAGAAACGCTAATCGAGCATATGAGTAATCAAATGAAGCAGAATTTGCTCAGTGAGGTAAAATACGGCTAAATAATACGGAATAGCAGTGTGCTTAAGAGATCTCTATGGACATCCGTATGAGGTTTCTAGTTCCCCTCATCGGGCACCTCTCCAGATGGTGGATAGGAGAAAGCCTTCCAGGTATGGATGGTACCGAAGAAATTAAACAATTGAGGCGAATCAACATCCTGAGTAGTGGCAGCTGGTTATTCAGGGGCGCAGGAACAGGGGGGCAAGGGGGGCAATTGCCCCCTCACAGAATATATTGTAATTTGCCCCCCTGATATATTTCAGAAGGTTTTTAAAAATACATAGGGTTTTCACATTAATCTATACAAGATGCTAAAATTCGTTGTTCTATTGTAGGTGATGCAGAAATAAAACACGGAGAATTTGTTAAACACGTCTTTATTTTTAGGTCGACAGCGGACAATTCGATATAGTCCATTTTTGTTTTATATGAAAATGCAAATTCCGAAATTCTAGGGAAATCATTGACAACAAGCATTGTCACTGGACCGAATTGTGTTGGTACGTAAACATCTTATTATTTTTGTGGTGAGGTTAGGATTCATGTCGACAGGTTGACATTTCATTATTATAAATTGTAGCTTTGGCTATTATAAACTTGAAATGAGATTTTATAATTTCATTTTAACTAGTTGGTAGGTATTGCGCTAAGGACAATTTCAGTTTATAATAGCCAAAACTACTCACAATTTAAAATAACTACTGTATCAATCAGTCAACATAAAATCTATCCTCATTGCAAAAATAATAACCAGAAGTTTATGTACCAACACAATGCAATGTAGTGACATTTCTTGTTGTCAATGGTTTCCCTAAATTGCATTTCCATATGAAAAAATCTGTAAAGGGGTTTACACTGAACTTTCCTCACACGAATTACATCAATTTGCAAACAAAAATGTGAATTACATCCATTTGCGCTCCCAGGCGAATATTTCAAGCCGAGTTTTTAGTCTACCGCTTGCACAAGTGAGCTACGGCCGTGCTCTAATTGTACGTGTTTCTGCTACGTTATAAAGACACCATATTATTCTGTCCCACTTGTGATGTTTACTCTGTATCTGCTAGGTTTCATTTTCGACAATGATAAAGCCTGAGCTATGTACAAATGATTACTTTTGTCTAATTCTCAGTTAAATCAAAATAAACAAAATTTTATTATTTTAAGGTGTTCACCTTGTATAGATTTCTCCGAATTTTTTTCGGTTTTATGCCAGGTAGATATATAATATGCATGCAAAATATCGCCTTCCTCCAACAAATAGTTGTTGAGCTATACCGCTAACAGACAGAGTTAGTTGGAATTGAGGAAAAAATATTTTAGCTTAATTGTAACTATTATAGCTATGTATGTATCAAGTACATAATGTAGGACTTTATTGGAGTCTATTTTATGCAGCGTAGCGTAACGGTAAAGAGGAAGAGTCAAATAAGGTCTGATTATGTACGAGCTGCATTCAAAGCTTTACGTTTGACTGCACTTCAGAAGATTTCTTTTTATCTACAATATCATTTATAACAAGAGATCAATAAAAAAACCAATTAGTGTAGGCTGTGATATGTGTTATACGTTTGGCAGTACTAAAGTGTATTATCAGTCTATGTCAAATTCGAGATTAGTAAGTTAGGTTTTGTTTGTTGTTTGACACAGACTGACGTAAAACTTAACCTGCAAATCTCGAATTTGACATAGACTGACAATACACTTCAGTACTGCCAAACGTATAACACATCTCACAGCCTACCCTAATTGGGGGTTTTATTGATCTCTTGTTATTACACACATTAGAAAATTCAAGTTGCTATTGAAACATTTGTTAGTTTCGAAGTGCGCTTCGCTATGTTAATTGCGTTATTAATATCAAGAATAACTATCTATTACCGTAAGGTATTAAAGATGAGTTTATTTTTATTATATGTAAGGTTAACCTAATACAATCTTCTTTTCTGATTAAAAAAAACATTTATTTTCATAATAACTATTGCACATTGACAGGCGGTGGACTAAAGTGGCACTTTATGGACGCTATATAATAAAGTGTTTTTGGAACGGTCGAACGTAAAGCTTAGTCATGTTAAACCATTAACAAATTTTTTTGCCCCCCCATAATTACAGTAGTTCCTGCGCCGCTGTGGTTATTTCAGTACAATCACAAACAGAAGTTGGTGGAACAGAAATAATTGTGACACAGTTAACTTAGAAATAAGCCTACTAGGAATACGCGAAATTATATGGGCTCAATCAGAAAATGCTGTGGTGATGACTTGCGTTTATTATTCTGGAGGAGACAAGAAATAGATAATTGTGATAATGTTCTAGTCCGTTGTATACACGAATGTTTAATCTACTTATATTTTATGAGTCAACCGATTGTGATATAATTAGGCTACCTGAATCATTGTTTTAAACCTCAAACATACTGTACTAGCCAATTTATTACTCTTTGTGCCAATTATGATGTATTAACCTCACTTTTTTGCCTTGATAAAGAAAAACGGTTTTCAGAAATATTTTCTTAGAAAAAAGTACGAAGCCCAATTATTGACTATCTTGTTTATATGGTAACTTAGTAAATCACCCAGAACAAACAATTGCTCGATGACAATCATATATTAACGAATTCCTTGATGGAACACGAAGTTAAAAATGCTCTAAATAACATAAAAATTGAAAACGCGGTGGGACCTGATAACATCCATAGAAAAATGTTAAAGATTATGCAATCTGACGGTTATAGGATAATGACCACACTTTGAAATAATATTTATAACATTAATACAAAGAGTGTCATCCGCTAGGGCGAAATAGCATAAAATTTAACGTAACAAAACCAAATATGTGGTTATTATTATGCATCGTTATTCAGGATAGCGGTATCACAGTTGACAATGTAGAACTAAAACAAGTGGAAAATGTAAGTAACTAGGTCGATACATTGACGATAGTTGGAATAACATATAAGAAATAAAATGCCGGATTGGGCAAGCCAGAAGTGCTTTCAGGAAACTAAAGAACATATTGTGCTCTAGAAATTTGCCAACGGGCTTATGAATAGGATTTCTGAAGTGTCTAGTGTGCTCAATTATTCTGCTATATAGAGTAGAACCGTGAACAATTTCTAATGTTGATACCAAATTTATACCAAAATGAAATAATCGTTAGTACGTGTATACATGAGGTCCGATCATCTAACAGTGAAGACGGATTGGATTTGTTAGAAAGGCTTAAATTCATTCAGCATTACAGAGAGGGTGCCAATGAGTCTTTACACAACAAATGTGCTCAGATTGAAACAAGAACTCATAATTTCAAAGCGTAATCGAAATCACAATAGTCTGTAATGCAATAAGTATCATAATGTAGTCATACCTCAGCTTGCAGTAACTAAAACACACACACACACACACTCTCAGTCCTGTCTTTAGTACGCCGGGTGCACCCAATAAACATGTGATCTAAAATAATAGTACTCCCCTAAATATTACAGATTCTACAGCATAAGCTGGTGAACAGCATTATAAATACAATAAACAGTTAAATGTATAAATACAACTGAAGTCACGTTAAATTGACAAACTAGTTTGTTAAAAACTGATAATTGAATATCATTATTCAGCTTCGATGAGGCCGTAATGAAACTCAACGAAAGCGTTGGCGCCACGGCACAACGTAAGAGATCAAAGGCAAATTACCACACATATAAGCAGATGCGAAAATTGGAGGAACCCTGAATGCATTCAAGCAAACAAAATGAACAGAAGTTAAACTTGACGGGAAGTTTAAAGAATTCGGTCTGAGACGTGGAAGCACTCCACAATAATCATAAGTTAATAAAGAAGCTACGTGCACAACCAAACAGTTTTTCCTTTGCGTTATTTTAAGGCTACCTAGTTAGATTACCTGCTGCTTGTTAAACAGCAACAAGCCACGCCGCAGTAGGTCAAGGCCGCATCACAAATAGGGCTCGTCGGAAGTGAGGTTAAAAATTACCCACCAAGGAAGGAAACAAGAAAAGTACGCTAGCAGTAGTGGCTGAACATTCCACGCAAATCAGCAAGATGCAGCTCAAACTAACGAAACAAAGGCAATACAGTTCCGTGAAACTGACCCCAAATTTGGGTCTCTTACCACTTAACGCAAACTTCAGCAAACTCGAACGTCTAATCCGTCATCCTGACGAAGAAAGAATACTCCTAAACCAAGATCTACTTTAAGGGCTCTAAGAAATCCTCCTTCATTTATACACGGAATGAGCGAAAACGCCCTAACTGGGTTGACGACACGCAACAAGTCTTGTGTGGTTTATAGCAAAATGAAAAAGAAGCCAACGTCGTCACCCGTGTGCAAACTTCATGTTCAACACAAAACGACCTTCGGGCGAGCAGAGAATGCGACGCACAAAAATCGAACCATCGGCGCTAAATAACTTTCGACCAGTAACACTATGTCAATGAAGCGTGTTGCAGCATAAGGCAGGTAGACATATAATAAAGAAACGTTGCAAATTATTAAATCGACCGAATAACAAACGAAGATATTCTACAAAGAGTTTGAAAAGACAAAGTATACAGGAGCAAATACAAAGAAGAATGCTCCCTGGTAGAAGAACATTCCCAATAAAAAGCCTAAGTTATTCCACTGTATAGTCTGTCGTCATAATCGCTAACATGTTCGCCAACGTTCGATAACGGACAAGAAAAAAATGAACAAATAAATATATGACGATCGACAGCAATAATAAAATCTATAAGATTATGCTAAGTAAGGCAAAATCCAAGAACATGCAAATCAGGACTACCTCGAAAATGAACACTCTCAGATTAATCATGGGAATAAGCGGGCAGACCTGGCAAGCAACCACAGTATGGAAGATATTTGGAATATTCATATTGGCAAAAGGGCAGCCAAAACATTACTTCTTGTTTTTATTATTCTCTAGCCATCCTTTATTTAACTTTAAACATAGGCTTCCTCCATCTGCTTCCATTGTTCCCTGTCTTGGGCAGTTCATATCCATCTGCATCTTGCAAACTGCTTGATGAATCTTCCCCATCGCATCGAAGGTTTCTCTTTTTCTCTTCGTTCTGCACACATTACTAGGAATGGCCTTCTTCGTCCACGACTGCAAAAAGGAGTGTTCTTGCAGCACTACAATGCGTCGTCGCACAGATCCAATGCAACGGAACTGGTATTTAAAATTCTGCCACACCCAGACTATTCGTCGGATTCCTTTCTGGTTGGAAAATTGCATGCTCACCTTCATGCCACCCATTTCAGACACTATGACAGCACAAAAACAGAGCAAAACATCGGCGGCCGAAGTGCGTCGATTTGCTCGGAAATTACATAGAGAAAACCTAAAATGTGTCTAGGTTTTCGGAATTGAAGCAGCAGTAGCTATGGAAAACGGATTAATAGTGAATTGCGTCCTTGTTGCTTAATATCTATATTAAAAAGGGTATGTAAAATAGCGACAGTGAAGCTGCACAATAATCGACCTTTAGGTAAGCTGTTTGAAATAACAAGTTTTAGAAGACCGTTGACATTTGCCTGAACGAATTACCTTTTGTATGATTTCTTTGTAGAAATTTCAATGAAAAAGTTTCTAAATCATTAAACTTGAAAAGAAGCTCAGGCCCAGCTCCGTTGACGACGCTGTCACTTCTTTCATGCCTAAGGATTTAGCAAGTTTCTCTAACGCTAGATGCTGAACATGTCCTTACAAGTATCGAATGAAACCCGAGAGGGACTGAACACTTTAATGCCGGGATTAAAGTGCAGGTGAAGTGGCCCTTGTACTTCCAACCTTTTGAGCTGTGTGAATCGTAAGCGTAACCTTTTATTGAAGTTTACTACTTTGAGAATGTACATTTTATAGTAGAAAAGGAAGCAATGAGAGCTAAAGACTTCATGTCATTTTTGTGATGATTAAAATTTAATAGCAACCAAATGTAATTTACTAGCCTCCAATGTTGTTTTCTTGTCCGGGAGTTCAAATAAATTTTGGCTCTCGATTCAGATTATGCTAAGATTAAACCTTATATCTACCTACGCAGCTGGCTATATTTAGATAAAATTACTTTATAGCTGTTGCGGTCGTAGTCCCTTCAAGTATCTTTTTTTGAACGTATATTTCATGTGGATTTATAAACCAGGCTTTTTAATGAAACCTTTTTAATCGCTTTGCTTTTTAATAATAGAAATGCCTAATATTTTGATAAATATATATTTCGGGACAACACAGTTAAGAATTGTAGAAACATGAATTTTAGATCATTGTGCTATTTACACTTGGACAGTCCTATGCCTCACCTTTCTCTAGATGTATATTCCATGTCCAGTTTCAAAGGACGCTCTTCTGTATGTTGTTACATTTTAAAATAGAATCATAATGATAAGTAATCACACCAAAAGTTCCCCAGCTAGCTACAGTAGGACACGGGCGCGGTTCTATTTAAACGCGTAGGAATTTCTGTTTAAAGCAATTCAGAGGGGACGTCGAAAGTAGGTGTTATTAGTTCAGCGCCACCAGATTTGATCTTTTCCTGATCCATAAGAAAACGATTCGGCTGGTTCAATTTGGCACAACTGCCGACTTACCTGCCCTTTACCTGTTAACGTTTAATTCGCCTATAAGAATACTTGTACGCAGTGATGCAGAGTACATGTAAACACACTGTAGAGTATAACATACTGATCACAGAAGATTACAACGCTTAATCTCCTGCCGCAGCCGGCGCTGAACTCTATGCTCTATAACTATCTGAGAAAAATATGGCCCTAAGGTGACGCCAGGGTTACAAGCTATACTTCATCAAAACTGTTAGGATAGTCACAATCAAACCCGTTCATTAATAGTATTTGACACTCCCTAAGGAGAAGAGGACAATACCGACTGCAACTTCAAGCAGTGAAGTTTGGAAGGCTTGAGCTCTTTGAAACACTTGATGGAATGGTAGATGATCGTCAGAACGATAAAGATGCGGGAATTGTACTTGGAGCACGGCTGACCCTCGCAGACGTTTGCCAACACGACAGAATTGCGGGAATTTGGCCTGGGGTATTGTGCGCTTACAAAAATCATACTACCGCCATTTGTAGGCATTGGAAATATAGCAGCCCACGGGGAAGTTACCGACCAACGAATTTGAACAGATCGAAGTTGATTATCACTCCAGTTAAGCCAATTTTTCACGATAGCACGAATTAACCTCACTGCATTCGCACCGCTTATACGAGTAATACGCAGGAGCGTCGTCGTTCGTGCTTGCAAATTCGTTGCCCTTCGCTAATTCTCTGCATTAGTTTCCTAGACTTGTGGCTGGTGTGCATTACACGTGACATTCTTCCATTCCCGGAGAGAGTTCATAGGCGTACGTTCCGAATTTACAACGGGGCGATAATAACATAACGCAGTGTATAAAAATGTTATTTTTATTACGTTTTAATATCGACCCAGATGTCAGACTTGTACCTTGTAATGGTACTTTTGGCCGTACCCTATACTCTGCTTTACTATAAATTTAGATTGCCCTTTGTTTGATAAATAATTCAGTTGTAGAAGCACAAAACCCGCTCAGCTAAGGGAAATGTCAATATAGACAGTTCCGGCCTGCCGTCACTCATAATTCTGTAATTAGACATACAAATCCTGACAGAAATAGAAATCAAACAATTTACGTCAAAATACATATACTCCGCACACAAATTCCCTTAATGCGGCCCTGACTCTAGTAGCTTGAAATCAGCTGGGGCGATATGTCAACAGAATGAATCAAGCGCCTTGTTTTGACGCGCTGATTCAGCAGCAAGCTCGTTGCTTTCTTCGCGGCTATGGTGTAATGTGTTGCAATCGCTTCGTAATTCGCTATTATGATTCGGCTCCCAGTTTCCTGGACGGGGTATTCAAGGGTGGGTTTTATTTATGATAATTAAATTTGCCTACTTGCAAGATAACGAAAAGGTCAGCTTTGCTAGCTACTCCCACAGACTTCTTTCGTTAGCAAAGACGACTGGATTCCTCGAAGCTCGAATGGCAGGTGGAATAGCAGCTTCCTGCTATGAAATGTTGTATGTCGGGGATGCTTTCCCAAACTGGCACTTTATAATACTTCGCGTGGCGTTCCTTTTGTTTCGACCCACGCACCGGTCAGTTATTGGCAAACGACTGCTTTCCCGAACCTCTTCGCTCGGGCACAGTTTGTTTTGTTCTATTAATAAGCGCACTCAAAGACTGAATCAGCTGGTTTGAGAATACAATTTAACCCGCAACACTCGTTGCCCGTTTTAAATGCATTATAGGCTTTAACCTAAATGTTATAATATAGGGAATACAGTTTGGCTTAAATCTATCAAGATGATTATTAAATACAAAGGTGGCACAAACTAGCCTGTTACAACGTGTGCAATCTTTACCTAGTTTTCTGAATATTTCGTTAGCCATTGGAAAATAGTTTCTCTACACAATATACTATATCATGCTCTGTATTAAATACATATTTTACTGCTGACACCTACTACTTACTCATTTAGCTTTCCCATATTTTTGCTTGTACTCATAGAAGAAAGTTCACGAATTACAGTAAAAACTAATACAGGAGAATATGTGCAGAAAGAAAGTACGACTAGCAAGAGCAGAGTGACACACTCGAAAATGCACTAAAAAGTATGTACTAATGTAGCTTTTATTGCCTTCTTTATATCTTCAATCTTTTCTAACCCTTCTTCTAATGTTCTTTGCTTTTTCTTGTTAGCACATTCTTTTTACATTTTTCTATTGCACACAATATCCTTTGCAGCTCTTAATATTTTATTCTACACTTCAGTATGGACATTTCTATTTTCTTTTTCGTTGTAGTCTTTTTGCTATTCCTGCTAAGTAGTAATTTCGCCATAGTCTGCTCCTGTATAGCTTCTAAAACGAATGCTATATTTAACCAAAGTATGCTGCACACTCTAAAAATAACCTAACGACAAGTAATCAAGCCAAATATGCATACAGCTAGCTACAGTGGGACATAGGTGCGGGTCTATTCTAAAAGCGTATGAGTTTATGACGTAGAAGGTATGTAATACTCATAGTCCGTGCGCCACTGAATTAGAAATTTTCGCCTAACAGGTGGTGGACGTTTCCTAACCCAGAAAAAAACAAAAAATCAAATCTGGACCACTATGAACTAACGTTGCCTACATGTAAAGGGTGTTTTTTTAAAGGCGGAGAACTTTAAATTGAAATAAAACACAGAAAAAAAAATTTAATATCCATGAAATTGGCTTTATTTGAAAGATAATTTTATGACATTTATGTTTGAATATGATTTCGGGTATGTGACCGCCGCGGCTGGCGTGTACATGACGTAATCTGGAGGTCCAATTTTCACACACTCTTCGCAGTAAATCAGTAAATCGCTATAACGCGTCGAATGATGGCTTCCAAGTGCTCAATTGTTTTCGGTTTATCGACGTAGACATGCGACTTTACATATCCTCAAAGAAAATAATCTAACGGCGTCAAATCGCACGAACGAGGTGGCCAGTTAACAGATCCACAAAATGGATCCACGAAATGGATTTGTTAACTGGCCACCTCTTTCGTGCGATTTGACGCCGTTAGATTATTTTCTTTGAGGATATGTAAAGTCGCATGTCTACGTCGATAAACCGGAAGCAATTGAGCACTTGGAAGCCAACATTTGACACGTTATTGCCGAAATACAACCTGATTTACTGCGAAGAGTGTGTAAAAATTGGACCTCCAGATTACGTCATGTACACGCCAGCCGCGGCGGTCACATTCCCGAAATCATATTCAAACATAAATGCCATAAAATTATCTTTAAAATAAAGCCAATTTCATAGATATTAAAAACATTTTTCTGTGTTTTATTTCAATTTAAAGTTCTCCTCCTCTAAAAAAAAACACCCTTTACTAATATCAATTCGCTCATAAAATCACTTCCACACGGTTGTACTAAGTACATTCAAACATAATGTACAAGTGAAAATTTTATTAAACACGCAAGGAAAATATTCGACAGCAGCTGGGTTCGCCTCCATTTAATTTCATAGCTATCAGGAAAACGATGACGTCATAGGTTGCAAGCTGAGATGTATAACATCTATTAGGCTGGTTACAATCGACCCTGTATAGCAACAACGTTTACTGCCATTCCTCACGGGGAGAAGCTCAAAACTGGCGTCTGTCAGGCAAACACCTACATGAAAATAATATCAGATATAGTTCTAATTCATGCTGAATAGGCGAAAGTATAAACGTGCAAGAACTACATCCTCTGTAGAAGTTATCTATAAAAACCTATAACGCAATGCATGGTTACCAATACCGCCACGAGAACAAAGCTAGTTTGCGATGAGGTTTCCAATCAACTTCCTGAATGTGTCCCTAGTGAGATGAACGGTCTTTCTCCAGCCCTAGAGACCGGTTTATTCCATGGAAAGGTCATCAATCCGACAAAATAACTGAGATTTAACTTGGGACACGATTAACCCACTACAATGATGGCCGGAACGACAAAGATTAGGAAATTTGGGAATGAAAATTGACCCACGGAGTTAGTCGTTTGATGAGAAAAAATATTTTGTATTTATCTTTTGGTATTGTATTTTGTCCTAACTCTCTGTACCGTTTTTACGTCTATTTGCAGCTGACACATTCTTTTCTCTTTGAGATTGGAACTGTCTGTTGCATATTTAATTTTCTTGGTAAGCAGAAAACATTTTGCAAAGACTGTTACAATATTCATGCTATTGGAGAAGGTTATATATTTTTTCAATTATGTTTTGCCTAGTAATTTATCATATTCTCAATTCTCGCCCTTAATATGTAAGCGGTTGCTTTTAATTTCTTGCTTTTCTTTCTCTTGTTTTTGCTGCTGGCTGCGTTCTTTAATGGCTCTACTAAAATCCTTTATCATGTTTTTAATTATATTTTGTATTTATCTTTTTTTAATTCAGCTCTCCTTTTTTAACGTTAAAGAATTCATTTCCGCATACTTTCTTTAATCCGGAATTTTTCAATTTCATAGTTTTGATGCTTTGAAAAATTCTCCATTCTCCACAGATTGCCCCTGCTGTAGATGCTACCTCATGTACACTAACTTGTCATGAATGTTGCCTATCTATATACGTTACAGTCTTACACATGGAATAGACATGATTAGGTATATGTTTAAAAGAAAATGCAGGTCAACAGCGGCGACGCAAAAGAAAAAAATGATTGTATCTTTATAATAACGTGTTACTTTAAAAGCAACGTGAGAACAAGCATTACTGACGGTTAATTAGAACAGAAAAATCTTGGTAGTTACATCAAATGTTTTACAGGAATGAGCTACAGTATTTATTCCTTTCAGTGCACACAAACCAAATCTGCATTCTTGTACTAGAAGTTAATCTCATTAAAAATTTGCAAAATATGAATGCGACTTGGAAAACTACTGTCTGGCCGCATTTATATCTAAATGTCACTCTTTTCTGTACTTCACGAAACAAGCCTTTTATGATCGTAAACAGCAAGAAAGGGCATAAAATATATATCGCGCAAACCGTTGCAGCTTTTTCCGATAAAACTTTCGACACTTTTCTGCAGCTGTCGAGCCGTCTCGCATGGCACCTCTAGTAACTCCATTACTTTTCTTCCAGGTTTGCAGGATGCCATATCCAGAAACCTATTAGTGTCGGACAAAAACATTATGTCGGCACGTGTGTTGGCGCTGAACGCCTCCACGGGGCAGCTCGTGAACTGCGCTTGGTGGCAGCGCCAAGGGTTGGAGGTGGGTGGCCCTAGGAAGCTGACGGAAGGGATTCCGGAAGTGGGACATCGCCCCGACGCCGACTACCCCTGGTAAGAAAATTCTGTTTAGGAGTGTTTGCCAGATTTCACATAAAGAACAATGCTTGCTCAGACACTGATTTTCAGGTACGAAGATGCTGACTCGAGTCCTGGCCTGAGGTCCCCGAAGTTCATGGACAGTCCCGTCAACGTCTCCTACAGGGGGTGGTGGACGTTTCCCTATTATTCCTGCATTTCCCGGAAATGGCTGGTCTCGTATAGCGTTCCCATTCCATCGCCAGGACGACACGGGTTAGTGGGAATTTATGTGATGTTATGATAAGGAGAGACAAGGTTAGCACATTCGATGCTTAGACTTTGAATCTTGGCGTCGTTTTGAAAACTGCTCTATTGTAATAACTGGGTATGGCCGTTTGTTTGTTCCTTTGCAATAATACACTTTTGTAGGCTTTGGAAGCAATTAACGAACCTTTATCAATTAATCCAGTATTCTCAAACCGAGTGACTGAATGTTGAAGGATATTGGTCTCAAATAGAAAAATATACCAATATCCCTAAAAATAAATTTATCAAAGCTATTGAATATATTTTAAATTCTACTTTTTTCTCTTTCAATAATCAAATATATAAACAAAACTTTGGTGTCGCAATTGGACAACCCCGATCAAGCACAATAACTGACTTAGTTTCACAAAAAATTGAATCTGAAATGTTTAATACTTTATCTTCATCAGTGTTGTTATAGATTCTTAACCAAATTAATTTTAGTATTGTTAAGAGCTTCATTACCGCACTGAGTGCGGTAATGGATATTACCGCACTCAGTGCGGTAATTGATAGATATTACCGCACTCAGTGCTGTAATGAATATTACCGCACTCTTTTTGTATAAAGAAATACAGTGAACCAGAATTTATTGATGAAGATAAAATATTGAACAACACACGTTCGCTTATGGCACTTAACGAGACTCGTTTGATTGCCGCAAAACTCGGCTCACCGCCTCCTTTTTGGCAATCAAACTCGTGTCGTTAAGATGCTCATAATCAAACTTGTATCGTTAATATCTATTAAATGATATTACTTTCTATAAACGATATGTCGATGATATTATACGAGTAATTGGGACAAATAAAAACAACATAAATAATATATTTAAAACTTTTAATAACTACCACCCAAGATTAGAATTCACAATTGAATATGAAAAAAACAACTCTATAATGTTTCTTGACTTAACATTAATAAGAACTGGTTCTGGTATAATTGAAACTAACTGCTTTAGAAAAGAAATTAAAACGGATAAACACTATCATTCTCAAACTTCAGTAAAATATAAAATAAGCGTAATCAACTGTTTAACAGATCGTACAATTTTACTTTCTACTAATAAATACAATAGTAAAAATATTAAAATAATTCAAACCATATTAATAAATAATAACTACTCCATAGATTTCATAAATTCAAAAATTAAAAAGAGAATTAATAAACTTAAATACAAAAACACAAACAATAAAAACGTTTCCATTGACTTATACTCTAATTGCTTAGGGCAAGATTTTAACAACTATCAATTTTAGAAAATTCAAATTACATATCTATTCCATACATACCCAAATTGTCAGTACAGTTAAGTAAACTTTTAAAAAATTATAACCTTAATGTGTCTTTTAAAAATAATAATACCATTGGTAAATTTTTCTTTCATAATTTAAAAGATAAAACTGAAATTCAATCAGAATAAAATATCGTCTATCAAATCAATTCCAACGATTTTGATGTTAATTATATTAGTCAAACGAAACAGTATCTAAGGAAGGGTGTTTCACAACATAAAACATATACCCGATGTCCATTCTCAAAGTCGAACATAGGCAATTAACTTTAGTGCATTCACCCGTTCTTCCTTGAAATAATTTATTTTTCTGTAGATAATTTTAACAGACGTTGACAGATAATACCTGATTTACGCCAACTAATTACCAATTTTTTTGACAAATGCTATCGAACTTGAAAGGCAAGGCACGGCATATTTAAAAATTTCCAAGTTTTAAATTACTATTTTAAAATAAAAATCGCATCTTGAATATTATTATTGGTATCATTTGATGCGTAATAATGTTATCTTTCCATTGATACCATTACCTTCCCTGTAGGTTGAATTGGCGAGCAGGAACCGATAAAAACGTTGAATACAATGTTAATCGCCTATGTTCGACTTTGAGAACGGACACCCGGTATAAAACCAAAAACTTTAACTCCCAATAAAGCAAACACTGCATTATCTGATCACGCTGTTGACAATTATCACAATTTTAACTTCAACTCCCCTTGCGTATTACAAAGAGAATCACATTTGGGTAAACGAATTGGTTATGAAATGATTGCAATAAAACTAAATTCAAAATTAATTAATTATAAAACAGATATTGAAAACCTACATTCTATTTACTATAATCTTCTCTAAATTAAAAACTTTAACCTATTTGTTAATATTTTTTGCTTTTTAATTTTATTTGATTTTCTGTCATCAGTTTTAAGTTTTACAAATAAATCAAAATATTAGTTTGATCCATTTGAAAATATTTTCATATATTAATATTTTGAACCAACGGGATCCATCCTTTTAGATAACTCACATCAAAATTGTTAATTGTCGTGACCAGGCATAAATCATTTATGTTTCTGCATAATATGTTCTATTTAAATCAAACTTTAGGGAGTGTTAATTCCTCCCTTTTAAAAATGTTAAATTCAATTTAGTCCAATTTTTAACTTTTCCAAGTTAAGAATTTGTTATCAAAAAATCACATGCTTAATAAGTTTTCTAACCTATTTCTCTCACTTCCAGGATGCTGTTACCTAATTTAATCTTCTTAATATGAATATTTAAATATGAACCTGAAAAAGTTTGCTATGCAAACGAAACTTACGTAATTTAAATTAAAAAAGCTTCGATGTTTTATTAAAGACATTTTGGCTGATTTTATTTTTCCTATCAACATTCTAACCTCAACAACAGCAACATACAATTCTTAAATAAATGTGTTTTTACTAGGTTATTTGGGAATGTACAGTGTGGGCCACAAAGATTAGAGCTCCATGGGATTGTAAACCAGCGCACACATTTAATAATATTGACGGAACATGTTCTCCGATGGTGCCCCTGTAATTGCTTCGATGTGGCATAAGTAGATAAATAAAAAAACACAACCACGTAATAACTGAATGCACACGGTGTTCAATTCCAAGGAGCTCCGTTTCTCCAGGCGAAATCCGTATTTCTTCCTTGGCCAGCCCAGAAGAATGAGTGTGAGAGAGAGTCTTCCAGTGACGAAGGTGTGATCACATTTGAGGCCTGAAGATCGGTAGATGGTATACGGAGGACGTATCTCTTCTAAAATAAACACAGCTGAAGATCGAATGTTAAGTTTGGAGGATGATACTTCTACTCAACTAATTTTCGGTTGAAAATGCGCCGAAATATACATAAAAACAATAAAATTTATTTCGAATTGACCAATCTCGATAGGTTAAATGACTTAATGCGCTTATGTGGTATAACGGCATATTTTGACAAACCGCACAAGAAACTTCAGGGTCAAATCTCATTAACAATCAATCCTGCTGAAATCGATATATTTACCAATGATTTGAATACGATAACAATGAAATATTATCTGCAATAACAAAAGCTTTAGAAACTTATGAATTTACAAATATCAGTGCTACCAAGGAAAGCATTTATTCAAGTTTTCAAGTTTTTCCAAATGTTTAATCAATTTAGGCAACTGGAAGTAACTTCACATTTTGTTTTGTGTCCCTATAAAATCGGATTTAAAGATTTAAAAGCATCTTTGGTTTACTGGAAATTGATTTAATAATGGGATTAGTGAGTTTAAAAATAATTTTAAAGTTGACGATATGCATTTTTTCGTTCATGGTTGCCTCGTACAGCCCTGCAATTTTAGCACCCTCTAATCTAACCTTTTCAACTGCTACATAGCTGGGAGTGAACAAGCTGTCGGAGACTGAGAGTCTTGAATAGTTAAGTGACATACCATTTAGATAATCTTACCCATACCCTATCATGCCGGTCAGTACGAGTTGATGAGTTTCTGTAACATATGGAGGGTTGTGGGAGGTGGAGCAAAATCATTACCACCTATAACCCAAAACACTTTCCACCAGCTATAAATAACAAATTACGTTAACGTCAGGCAATACCTTTTACTAAAAAAACGGAGATAGTTTTGTGAGAAAAGTAGTAGTATTCATAGTAGATAAAGGGTACACAGAGAATATCCTCTGGATCCAAAGTATCAACACGGTTTGCTATTTAGTATCTAAATGACAACGCCAAAATCGGGATAGAAGCGAATCCTCTGTTGCTGACCATAGTCAAGCCAACTACTAGATTTTTAAAAATTATAGCCTATATGTCATGAACACTTTCTTTTACAAACCTGAACGCAGAAACTTTGGTGATCACAAACAAGAAGCAACGAATTTGAGATGTTACGCTACTTAATAAACTTTTCTTTAGCAGTGATCATAGAATAGTGCGGGGAGAAAAGAGAGAGCATTTTTATAACTACAGAAGTATATGAAGGGAAGTAGAAAACGCGAAGGAATACAACTGCACAATTGGAAAAAACTTGAGAAATGCAAATGCAAATATAGACATAACGAACGTCGATGATCATAGTAACTAAATAATCAAATCATGAATGACGCCGAAAAGAGATGCTATTCAACACCGAAGAAAAGTAATCACACAGATACCTACAACAACAATATTCATTAACCATCTACGAGGAGAAACATAACAAAGGCAATTGGAAAGGATGCAAGGAAATACAACGGCAAACTGATAATCAATGTAATAAAGGAAAATAAAGCGATGAAAGTAGTTACTTCAGAAGAAACCGTTTACAGGGGGAAAACATTCACAAAGTGGAAAGCCCTGAATGACCATCAATGCCCAGAGAAGATGAAATCCTCAAGATATCACCAAGGCTCGCAAACAGTGCCTGAAATGACCATAGACGTTGCACTACCCGAATAAGTGATGAAGCATAATTGAACACCCGCTGAAGGCTATAGTAATTGAGGCCGTTAAAGAAGGTTGAGAAAAGCTATTCAATAGGTAGCTCTTGGAAACAACCATTCCTCCAGTTTGTAATAAAGCAGTCATTTTTCTAATACATAAGAACTGCAAGATTGCAGACCTAGACAACTAAAGGCTTATAAAACTTTGGACGCATATTGAGAAACTCTTCGTCAGGTTCATTACGCTTGGCCTTCACAAACCACGACAGTAGGTGGAATTCAAATCTTAAGTATGAAACGAACAATCATCTACAGGTACTCAAAAAGCTCATTTGGGAAACGGTATTGGGTACAATAAGCCACTTGTGTTCAGCTTTGTAGATTACCAAAATGCTTTTAATTCAAAAGTTCTGATAAAATATATTTGTAGACTATAGTGTCGATTATCGTCACTTCGTGGTAGTCTATGCCTCACAGCAAGTTAGTTTTAAGATCAACGTCTCCAACACTAAACTTTTAATCTAACACGAAAACCGATTAACAAAGCACAACGGAACATGGAAGGAATTCGAATCCGGAAGAAGAAATACGACGAAGAACGTAGCTCTCAGGTGCTGTTGAGAAGACCCCTCAAATGGAACTGGGCGGGACACGTCGCGATAATGTCGGAAGTCGATAGGAAGGTTAATGGAGTGACAACCAAATCAAGACGTACACTGGAGTAGGAGTTAAGAAGTTAAATTAAAAAATTCAGCATTTTTTGTTATTTTTTTATTGCTCAAATTAAGTATTTGACTCGCCCTTTGAAGTTACAAAATTTTTTGTTCAAATATCTTGCGGAAAAAGGACCTCCATCGCTGAATTAATCCTTGGGTTGATAGCTTAATCCACTAGTAAATCAGATTTACATTCTTAGAATCCTACTTTCTAATTAATGCAAAATTTTAAGTTTCTATTGTCATTTTATACTAATAATTACTCAGTGACGCAAGTATATTACGTATACGTATATTTTGTGTACTGTTAAATCAAACACTTTAAATTTAATATACCTATTTTCGATGTGCATTTCAAGTGCGTTTGACATTCGTTCATGTTGGTTATCATAAAACTCGCAAATGTTCAAATGTTTGTATCGCGTAAAAGCTCCAAGCGCGAGTATTCTAACAAGATTAATTAAAACTGATATGCTTATGACACTCTATAAATGTGTTGTAACTACAATGCTGTTTTCTCTTGGATGTAATGCTAGCAACAATTTGGTAATTCTCCTACAGTTTTGACATAATATTGCAACCTTGTTTCATATTTAGCAGGGGCAAATTGCAAAGATTTTTACAGCAGAGGAACCCTGATAACGGTTCCCAAAGGAACTAAAATATAAAATGCAATTTGGCTTCACAGTGCTGGCATAATAACTTTTATTTTGTTAACGTTTATTCGACTGATAAATGGAAAATAAAATGGAACAATGCTGACGACACAGACTATGGACAAGAACGATAAAAAAATTAAACAAAAAATAAATCAAAGAAACTCAAATATAATACGAAATGCAAACATATAGGCTGCCTATGCGATCATAAAAAATAACGAAAACGTTAAAACTATAACAAAATTAAAATTTAATAAACGAAATAATTATATTGATAACTAGCCAAGATGGGATACTAAATGAAGAGCATATGTTAACAGTTGCATATGAACCAAATGAGGAAGCTAACAAACAATAAAAATAAATTCTTTAAGGTCTACATCAAAAAGTAGCTAGAAACAATGATTCCATTATCATGGGCGATCCGAATGGACGAGTGAACAACATTAATGGTGGCATCAAACGGATACAGAATACTACACTTCTGTAACGAAAACGACCTAGTAATTGGTAATGGCCACTTTAAACACACATACGTACATAAAATAACAAGAAAAGTATCGAGTAAAATCGAAAAATCGGTAATAAGCGGCTTCTTAATAAACAGAGATGAATTGCCAAGAATAAAAGACATTGAGAGTAAGGAGAGATCCGGGTGTGACCTACTAACAATGCTGCTTAAAGATAAGGTAGTAAAGAAAAAAGAAGAAAAGGAAAAAATCCTAAAAATAAGATGCTACACACCGAAAATCCAAAAATATAGGAACATTTTTAAAAGAGACTGAATGAAACACTACGAACCTTTGGCAAGGAAATAGATATCGAATATATATTTTTCACAAAATGAGAAAAAACTATAAAGACGGAAAACAAGTTAAAAGATCATAAAAAAGAAAAGCAAAACACATGGAAGAAATTTGGAGACACAGTTAAAATGAACATAAAGAAAACTGAAAGCCATTTTCGGAATGATGAAAAATATAAAGCAAAGAAAAACACTTATAATTTTGAATGAACGCAAGGGAAAATCATAATGGAAGAGAATGAGTTCATAGAAAGGTAGAGACAATACTTTATGGGACTTCTAGAAGGCAAAGAAAAAGAAAATCAAAACAAAAAAGATGAGATGCTTATTTAAGAATATACAAAAACAAATAAAGTGAAAACAGATGATGAAGATGAAATAACAACCGAGGATACAAAAAAGCACTAAAATGAGTGAAAGCAGAAAAATGCCTGGACATTATCAACTACGTAACAAGAGGATGGTAAAAGCTGTCGCAGTAAAAAACATGAAAAATGAATACAGTGTGTCAAAAATAGACAGAGCTGCAGAAAACTGAAAAACATGCTAAACTAGAAAAAATACATAAAGAGGCACTCGAAAATTATAAAGTGAAGTAAAAAATTATATGGAAGCATTATAACAAAAACTATTAGAATTATGACAAGGAACAGTAGAGCACAGTCATTATAGCTTTCGACCAAACAGAGGGATGCGACACGTCGCCTCCATCTTAAAGTAAATTATTGAGAAGACAATAGGGGAAGATGGAAACGTGTAAAACCAATAAATAATACTAAAAACATGGCAATGAAGCTAAGCATAATCAGAAGTGTATATAATCGATATCAAAAAAGAGGAAACTCGGTAAGGATACACCCAGAAAAGTAAAAAATGTTCCACACGAAGTTAGACAATGGCGTATCTTAAGTCCACTGCTGTTCCCGAAAGTACAATTAAAGAAAGAGCATGAAGTGATTGGAGAATACAATCAAAACATCTGAAATATGTTACTGGGACGATACATCTTACAAAAGCTGATAAAACACTAAACGAGAACATACAGATATACAGAAGAAAAGAGAGCTAGTGAGAATCCATATGGACCATCGGCAAAAAAAGACCCAAACACAGCTAAACGAAGTAAATTTAGAATATATGACAACATCTAAATAGCTTAAGGCAGTAATGTCATAAGGTAGATGACTAGACGAGGAAATCAGAGAATGGATATATGTAAGAGGCAGATTATTTAACAGTATCAAACTAACTCCCTCTTGAACAGAAAACTACCAAAAGGAATCAAGGTCCAAATTTTCAAAAAGGTGACAACTCAATATTAACAAAAGGGGGCGAACTTATGGACAATCACAGAAACACGTCGCAGTAAGGCAAGAGGTACAGTAATCCTAATGAGTAATGACATTTGTAAGATTCTTTTAAACCACGAAAATGGATAATATTAGAAATGATAAAACCTAACACCGAAATACGAACCCCCTAGAGAATAGTATGGTATAGAAGAAAAACAATTACAATAGTTTCAGCACATACGGAGAATGAGTGAGGACAAGTCAAACAACAGAATATATGAAGCAGAAAGATATAGAAATAGATCCAAAGGACGGCCAAAAAAAAAAGCGTGAACTCAAACAGTGCAAGAAACAGCAGACATAATGTGAATGGAAATGAGTAAAACGATAAAAAAGCAAGAAAAGATAAACAAACATGCTTACACTCGATAGGGCTAGAAAAGTAAAATAATCAAAGTTTATCTAAACGTTAATTTCTAGCTTAGTGTCTCACACAACGAAAGTAAATGAGTTAACTGCTACTAGCTGCGGTTAACAATTTGTTCGTTTGACCATGCAACAGTTCAAACATCCAGCACAACGAGTCATTCAAATAACCAGGTAACTTAATAAAGAGCTACAAGACCACGAACGAACTTATATCATCAAAACCAAGGTCTTCAGAGGAAAATTGTTTGCGCTGGAAAAGCCTATGCAAAAATTAAGAAAGATGAAAAGAAGTTAAACTGTTAAAAAAGACAGAGTCTGTGGAAGGACCCGATAATATAAAAATAGAAACATCTTTCAAAGAAAAGCAAAAGATTACTGCAAAATATTGCCATGCAGTTTATACAATAAAAGTGGAAAAGAAAGGTAAACGTGCTTCCATCTCCCCAATTGGAGGCAAGCCTCCCTAGAAACAAGAATATCAAGTTTGGGGACGATTAGAGAGAGAGAGAGAGAGAGAGAGAGAGAGAGAGAGAGAAAAGGGTTAGAAAATGGCCGACATTTGCCTCGCAGAAGGAGAAATCAACTCACAACCTTTTTAATGCGAAGCAGACACGTTACCGTGAACCCACACAGCTCGGTCAATAGCAGTGAAACATGACGAATCACTTTTCGTAATTTGAGAACTAACGAAATGTAAAGAAATGGCCGCCAGGAAGCTGCGGGTATGACGCTAAAAAATAGTAATAGGTTTTAGTGATCGCGTTGTAGACCTCTTCTTCAAAAAGAAATTGCAACCCCATTTTACAGAGCAAAACGGTAATTAAAACCTAAACAATGTTTATATGACGATAACCCACAAAAGTAATTATTCCTGCAATAGATCTGCTCCAGCTAACTACAGTCAGGAATTGGGCGAGGTCATTGACTATATAATTATGGGTACTTTAAATAACTCGTAATTGAAGTCTGTCCAGGAGCGGCATGCAGTCTAAAATTATTTCCCAAACTGAGAAATGGAAACCGCCGAGATCGTCCTAAAAGTGTGGTTTGCAGGTTTTTTCCTATCAAAAACTTATCTTTGACGTCTACGTTCTCTCTAATGCCTGGAAACCTTGGGTTGAATTGTTCTAAACCTATCCTGCGGGTTTCCTTGCAATGTAAAAGAAAATACGCAATAAAACACACATGGCGTAATTTAAACAAATATATTTCTGCTCTTAATTACACATATACAGACGAAATTTTAATTAGCAATTCCCTAAGTCACGTCACTGTATCTAACTTGAGAAATTAGTATTTTAACCAGCAAGTACCCGCTTGAACTTCATTCAGTAAAAAGGACCCTGGAGGGGTCTTTTAACTAGTTAAACTAACACGAAGGTACGTAAAACCTGATGGGCTCTAACGCATTTGACTTTACAGTTTTTCCGTAGCCGCTTATAGACCCAAGGTCAATAAATAGATTTACTTCACAATAATTCTAACGCATTGTTGCTACATGCCAATGCAAAATAAGATCGATGTGACAGCGTCTTGCAGGGCATCGAACGCAATGGAACGTCCTTGACTGTTGGTTATTTCTGATAGCACTCGAAAAGAATTAACACCCCTTGAGAAAGGAGTCCACTTTATATTTGACAATTAATTTGACGATGATCCTCGGCATCGTCTGCGAAGCAACCCAGAGAAAGATACAGAATGCGAAAAAAGTCTATATTTACAGAGTGGAACAATAGTGGACACAACACCAGATTGCTTTAAACATACTAGAAAAGTCAACTTTCTTATCCGGTTTCGACCGTAATGAGAAAACACCCTTAATTAACAACAGCAACTCCTCAACAAACAATCAGCCGGGGAGCGGCGTACAACATGTCGGCTCAAACTTTAATCCCCAACTGAAGATTCACGACGAAACCTGCCGGCCTGCCAGCATCATCCCCACTTAGCATAAAACAGAGCGGACAGAAGTAAATTCCACCCAAAATGACGTCGAAAATACAATTTCACTACGAGAGTAGAATTTTTAAATATTTTTTACGGTGTCCTCCCGTTGTTTATCAGTCGTTCTGGTTTCTTTTCTTTTTTCTATTGGAGTCCAGTTCCAAGCATTTCTTGTAGCCATATCGCTTTAACTGTTTTTCGTCTAGTACATCTATAATCGTATGCTTTACTGCGATCTTCCGTTTTATTTTTGTATTTCTTCCATGATCTAATAAAGTTGCTGAGATTGAACTGCCATATTTAACGGCTGAATATTTTTCTTTGTATAAAACTTGCATGACCTTCAGTTTGTGAAAAAATACTGAGACGTAGGGCTTACGCAGATCTATAGATATCACATGGAGTACTCCTTTTTGTTACGGTTTCTTCTCTGCCATCTGTTTCAGTGTAAAGAGGTTGTCCAGACGTGACCTTCCATTTTGTTCTTTTATCTTGTTGCTTTCCTTTTTGATTCTCACTTTTATAGCCCTTCCGTATTGCCTTTCTACAAACAATATTAACCGTCTATCTTTCTACTTCTTTTTTTGTAAAAAAAATTAATATATGACATCTTACAATCAGTTGGAAAGTTGTTTCTACCTAAATTCTTATTAAATATTCCGCAATAATTTCCAATGTTTTCGTTGTCACATGCTTGATAAACAACTTCTCACCTGGCCCTGGAGCTTTCATATCCTCTAATATAATATTCTAAGTTTCTCTTTTATTTCCTAATTCTACATATTCTAAGTGTGTGTTTATGTACTCAGGGAGATGTTCTGCTGTTTCAATCATGAAATTGACAGAAACACAACAGCCAATTATTCCTGTTACCTGGTAATGTAATACAAGTTGAAGAATAACTAAGGAACCATTTTGTAATTGTAGTCTAACCTCCTATTTAAAAATCTCGAGAAGAAAATAGACACATTTTGGCTTTTCTGAAACCTTAGAACCTTAGTAGTCTCTTTGATGAGATCTTATAAACAACCTCCTCTGGTCTACATCCATTTCTAGATATCAGCACTACTACACTGATCGAGTACTAACAATTCCCATTTTTTTATTTCTTTATCTTACCTTTAACTCGCCAACTTGTCGGGAAAATGTTAAGTTTCCTCACCAAATGCCATTTTAAAGGTGATGGTAGCAGATCTGGAACTATTGACTACGACAGCAGTTAAGAAACTAAACTGACTATAAGAACATACAATATCAGATCAATGGTTGTGAAAGTGCAGCTATTAATTATTTAAACCTTCAGTGAATCGTGTCAGCACGTAAAAGAGCCCTAATTTATTTCTGCGCGTTTGCTTCTTTCCACAGCTATCTCAATTTCGAACGGTTCACTAAGCTCAGGATTACGCCTCTACTTTCAAACGTCCAAATTTCGCGTGCGATTAACTCTTCGCTCTAACGGAAATATACACTTAATATTAGACATACACTTCATCTCCATTTCCTTTCCAGTATGAAGGGGTTCCTGAGCTTAGACGTGGACGTTTCCAATCTGGAAGTGAACCAGTGTGAGACGAGACCCCCGAAGCCGTTCTCCCAGGTCTCCGTGTTCCACGGGACCCACAAGTGCCACAACGTGACGTCGCAGGTAAACATCGAAGCTCACAGCGCCGCGTCAACAAGGCAGATCCATAAAGCTTGCTTTCAGTGCATTTACCGCCCCCAGCAGACCACGTCGGCTTGGTCGAGGGGAAGCTACCAGTGCAAGTGCAGGGCCGGATACTACTCGCCGCACCACGACGGAATCTTCAACGGGACTCTAGTGGAAAGTAAGGGTTATTATTATTATTATTATTATTATTACTATTCCAGGTTTTACCGGTATATCTTACCAATACGAATAGGTATCGGGGACTGATGTATTAAATTGTCATGTTTTAACATCGTGCAGATATCTATTATTACTATTATTATTATTAAATAATGACTCGTTGAAAAGACTAGAATCTTATGAACTCAAAAATAAACATAATTAAAGGTGTGTATATATGTTTTCATTTCAAAATTTGAGAAATGCAAACCAGCAGTTTAATGCACGTGAAAGTAGGATGTATCACAACTACATGTTTATCAGAATTGCAAAAATTATCGCATAGCGCCCTTACTTAATTCTGATTGTTTGTTATGACATAAGAGAGCGACCTAGTAACGCAAGCATTCTTGTACTTTGAAATAATGCAATTTTTAGAAGTAAGCAATATCTAGATATGTATTTTTATGGAATGGCTGTATAAGCTCCACGTTGGGCTAGCCAATATTTTATGTAATGTAATGCACCACTTTAAGCTAGCCCTATATTATGTAATAATACTAGCTCCTATTACTACTGCATAACATTTATTATGTATTTGATATTTTACTTAAAACTTGCCCTTTATTAATGCAATGCCCTTTCTAATTAAATAATAATTCCTTTCAAATCAAGTTCTCTTATCTCAAGTGGTTTGCCAAATCAAGATCTCTATTAATTGAATTTTAATATTATAGTTAATGACATTTGCTGTCAAACCGATTTTCAAAACTCATCAAGCCAGGTATTGACAATTGTATATTATCTTGACACACATATTAATCAATTCACCTATGTAACCACTATATCAAGTCCAATTTAATATTTTCTTTTACTAATTGTTATTTAAAAATACTTTCATAAACTTGTTACACAAACCTTAATAACTTCTTTTGCTTTTTACTGTCAAAATCCAACCAAGAATGGATCCTGATGTCAACCGTCTGTAACACCCACCGCTCACTCTTACCCCTTTTGCTCCTAGAATTCGATCCTTCTTCCTTTCAAATGTCACCACCACACCGATTAGCTTCTGGTAAGTTCCAATATTATGATGTTCCAAATATAACCTTGGTTCTTTTACAGATAGTCCGACAACTCTAGTAATATTCTCCAAATTATCCAAATCAAATAGTTACTTGTAAGCACTTCCAATAATCTCCTGTATGCAAGAACAAATCCAAATATCTTCCATTAATATAAACATATGTATTTGTCAATTTTCAATTACTGTACTTGTATAATCTCTTCACCGATTAAATTCTTCCAATAACTTCAATTAATATTTTTAATATACCACACCACGTAGATCTGCTTAAGCCCTATTAAATTTGTATAACCACCTAATAATACAAATTTAAGGCATTAATTTCTATGTTTTATTAATCAAAATTTGTAATTTTTAATATACATGTCTGCTTTTACATGAGTTGTTTTTGTAACTAATTAAACAAAATTTTCATTCATGTTAGATACAATTCTTATTGCACACTTATTTATTTTAAAAATCCTATTATTACATGCTATTAGTTCTTATCATTCTAATACATTTGTCAATTGTAACCTTGGCTTGAACTTTATTAAAATTTTCTGTAACCATTAAATTAGTATTCAATTAATATCAAAATCTCCTATCTCATTGTCTCAATTAAATTTATTTATAATGTTTAAAATTTAACACCCATCAAGATTTAATTATAGCAATCTTCCAAATTTATTCGTTTTAAATATTTCTTTATTATATTTGATTACACTGCCTCATGTATCATAACAGTATATGTTACGGTTAGTTTGAATTGAAAATTATTAATAATTCCCTGAAAACTATTAATAATTACCGGCAATTATTAATACTAACCAACCGGTTATTATTAATAATTCAAGTATTTATTACTCTGACCGTAACATATAATATATTGCAAAGGCACCACGTTGCTGCGCCTATAAAAATGCAATGATCTACCCGGCTGTTTGTTTGTTTATTTTGGTACAAAATTTTTAAGTTAAAATAGGGCAAATCACCACACAATTCTCAGGTTCATTTTTATACTGTGCTAATTTTTGCCTGTCAGTAATTTAAGGCTAGTTAAAATGAAACGTATTAGCTGATGTTCAAACTAAAATGGTTGAATGCCCCTTTCTTACCATTTTATTGAACTGCAATATTATTTAAGCTAGCTCTCGGAAAACACAAAACTGCTTATCTCAGGTTGGGTTCAGAATTTTACTATATTCACAAATTAGTAGTTCAGTTTAGATTATTCGCTAATATACGCGGTTCTGGTATATAAAATTTACAATCTGTCAGATGACACAAAAACTTCGCCAGTGCAACAGCGATTACTTAAATGTTTAAAAAAATCGTGAAGTTAACAAGGAATCGCCAGGTAATTTGATTCAATTATTGCTTGGCAACAAAACCTCCACTTCAGCGTTACATGAATGACGTAGATAGGAAGCCATCCATTCACTTGTTTCTGCTGCTTGGAAATCAGCCAATTTCACAAAATTTGATGACGCTTTGCAATTTTTGGATTATTACGGCGTAGCTGAACCCTTGGATATGCGATACGCCTCTTCAGCAAGGTTCAATCTTGTATGTTAATAAGTTTCCCGAACTCTGACTCTCGATTTATAGCCAATTCCTACCTCGTAAAGATTTCAACTTTGCTCAACTCTGCTGCAAACGCTCTCCTGGCTGCAACTTTTACACAGGATGCTCCTGCAGAACCCGCTGATGTGATGCAGTGCAGATCTCTAGCTTCCGATGCTTAATTGTGCCGGAATCGAAGTTCTAAAATTTCAGTTGTCGGCTGCCGATCTACAGTCGCAGATGAGATTGGATTTTTTTTTATTTTATCGTGGCGGAAAAAGCCACAAACACTTCCAATGGTGCACGGTGATGTGTACAATAAAATGCAAGATTTTTTAGAACTGGTAAACACTTTTTATTTGCAAAAATATTCATTTTAAGAGAGTACAATTTCGCTCAAACTGTCTTAATTTATATCTTCAATTGTTCTTCTCATTTTACAAAAACGCATCGCGTTACTATGTTACCGCGATAATTTTTGTTAATTAGAAATTAATTTTGATAGCAAAATACACAAATGTAGTAAAGTTTGATTACATAAATCTTAAATTAACATTTTCTTAAATCTAAAAAAAGTCCTTTGCTTATAACTATCATTGTTCCTTCCGTTACGCACACAAATGTTTTAATATTACTGCTCTGCTTTTTCACTTTGTCTTATTAATGCACTGAAAACTGAGTTCAAATTTACACACGTTGCTCGCTTTCTTTCTTTTCCGTTGCCTAATTTCGGGATTGCTTTTTGCAATTTTCTATTGTCCTTTATTCCGATCTCATTTATCTTTCAGATTGCTTGCCATTCACGGACCTGTACTTCTATTAATAATTACGCTCATTTTGTCTGCACATAACAAACCTTTTGTGTCAATTAATTTTGTTTGGTCTGGCGTTAAATATGCACAAACCTATTTTATTTAATTATATGGCTTTATTCAAACCCTCTGAAATATGCTTTGCTTATGCGTACCTTTATCCGTTTAATTACTACTTCTCGCATCTCATTACCAATTCATTTAATACTTTTATTATTGTTTAAATTGCAATTTCATAAAATATCTCAACTCTGTGCTTTATTGACTTTGTTAAATATTTTGCACTGCAAACAGAGCCAAATTGTAGGCTTAAAACCATTTCAATATAAGCCGAGATTTAATAATAAAAATATTCAGCATTAAATGTTTGATTCATTAACATGGAGGTATTACCTTTCCAAGCTCATAATTTTGGGATTTGAGGCTAAATCCCCAGGTAGTTACCAAATTATAACGTCTCTCTGAGTGGCATGACTACCCTTGCCTTAAAATACAGATTGCAGTTTCAACCGTATGCTCAGAATTAAAGGGACGTAACTAGCGCAAATAACAGAATCCTGTCAGCCTCCAGGCAATTTTGTTCATATACCTATATAAAGTAATATGTAAAAAAAGTCATACATACATACCGAGGTTAAATTAATATAAAAGGGGACAGATCAAATCTATGACGTAGCTATAGAGGAAAGTATTTCTAGCGCCCTTCAAAGTAATCTCTCCCGACTTCTACGCACCACTTGTCTTGACAATATAACTTCCATAAAGCCTTTTAAATCTTTCCGCAATGAAGTGTCTTCCACGTCAAATCGCCATCACTTTAAGATTAGAGCTAAGGGAACAGCTTAAATCCGTCTGAAGTAGCTGGCGAATAGGAGAGATGTTCCAAACTGCGACACTTTTATCGCCAAAAACGACTTCGTAATTAACGTAGAATGCACAAAGGCATTACCGTGTAAAAGATGCCACTTGCATACAACAAAATACATTTCACTAAACCCTTTATCACACCTTGTAGTACAGAATAGGGTACCACCTGGTGGCACAAATCGCTTGTGAATGATGAATTGTCCAAAAAAAATCGCCATTTCATGCTTTGTCTTTTGCTTTCTAGATCGTAGTGAAAGCACCACGACTCATCACCAGTAACAACAATTGAATCCAAAAATTTTATGCGCTTCTTGCTCAGGGATCACGTTTTGCGGACAAATTTGACACACATCTTTTTTTCTCCAAACCCTTTTCCTAAATGGTTTCGTGGCTGATTCCCACCTTCTGCTCATTAATTTGCAATGTCAGCCGTCGGTCAGAGGCCACAAGTTGTTGGACTTTATAAATCTTTCCGGGGTTTCTCGCTGTGATCGAACGACCAGGATTCAGATCATCGCAAAGATTTTCCCAACCTGCACGAATTCGGGAAAATACAAGTACACTGTAGACAGTTTTTAACATTTCGAATGTCTCCGTGGCCGTGTTTGACCTCCAGTTTGAAGCAAAACCTGGTGTTCGCTCTATACTCCAAATCTACCCTATGTTACGCGAGATAACTACACTAACCTATTTACGCGCATGCACAGCCTACATATTTCTGACCTCTTCTATTTTTTCGGCGCTTAGATGCTCTGTACAAACTTCTTCCACTGCTTGCGGTTCGTCGCTATTTGCGTTGCTGCTTCTTCTCGGTTTCTGCCACCCGTCGTGTGTATATGCCGACTCAACAATTTTCTTTTATTTCTTTCTGCCACGAGCAATTAATTCTCCACCATTTGTCAGCATTAAACCTTTATAGATCGTTGTACACACCATCTATCTAGCTGACTGGCTGACTATTGAGCACTGAATGAGTCGTAATATTGGATCTCATCCGTTTCACGTGTTCTATCCTAGTATCCCTGCCCATTTTATAGCGTTCACTGCTTCAGGTAAAGTATAAAACCCCGTTATTCCATTTTTATACCTCTATCTTCATACGCTCTGCTGTTGTAATAATCCAATATGCTTCGTAATCTACTTCTTTCGAAATCTCTTTAACACGTTCTTCCTCCTTGGCCAACGCCCATAGGTAAGTATCGGATGTATTATTCTATTATATATTTTAGAATTTGCTCTACTTCACAATAATCTTATCTTGAACGAATGGAGTTTTTGTGTTTTTCGCTATGTTACATTCTTCATCAACGACAGCAACTGAAGATCTAAATGACATTTCGTCTTCTACTCCTAGGTCGGGGATTACTTGGGGTAAGTCTCGTGCTGATGCTATTGATGTTTGGTGTTCGTTTCTGAATATAACAGTATTATTCGTCATTGGGTTTCTCTCTATTATGCCATCTAGCACCATATTAACAATATTGGGAATAGAGGCCTCTCTGATCTAACCCCACGTTGCTGTTGATAGGCAATGATGAACAATGTCACTTCAAGTCGGTGGCGATTCGTGGAGAATTTTGATGGTAGAGCCAACCATTGAACGTAAAATGCATTTTCCATCCCCAGAGACAAAGATAGATTCCGATATCTCGAGATTTAAATACGTCGCATATGGACTGGCAAAGATGTCTGCCTTCCCTTAATCTCTTACACTTTTAAACCTAGTAAATCGCAAATCGTTTTTCAAAAATTGTGCCTCCCTGCAAATTGCAATTTGATTCTGTAATCGCGAGTCCTACATAAAAGTTACACTATTTCGGAGCGAGCACTCTACTAAATATGCAGGTATTATGGTCCGCGTTTCTTTATCAGACATCTACGTGTGAAAGCTATAATCAAGCATCAGTAACTAAACACTCGACACACAATCTATCGTAGACTGAGGCATTTGAGACTGATTGAGCCTAATGTCAAGCGGCTCCCATTGAATCTTAAAATATCCCTATCTTTTGACCTAATTCTTGCCGCTGGTCCCCGCTGCAGTCTTAAAAGTGTCGAAAATCTGAAGAGCCGCTTCGATTAGCACTATGTCGATCGAGAAGGCAAACAGCACTGACCCTACAGTTCATATTCGTGAAATAAAAATTACTCGTTCTTGAAATGAGAAGAATATTAGAAAGTAAGTACAAAAGATGTTTCTTTCAGATTTCTTTAGTTCTGTGGATTTCGCCATCTTTTAACAGTTCCAAAGGAATATCATCTTTTCCTGGTAAACTAGTATTTTTTATTTTTGGTTACTGTAACTTCCATTATGGGTACTTGACTTACTATATCTCCCACTTCTTCTCTTTCTTCTTCTTCTTTTTCTGCTTCCCTTAATTGCTGTGTTCCTTTTGTTCCATTTTTATGATGTTCTGGTGCTGGGTTACTAGCTGTATTTAATAAAATTTTTAAATATTTACCCTGTTTCCAGTACTCGGTCTTTGCCTATAATCAGTGTTCCTTCAGTGTTCATGCACATGTTTATTTTTATTCTTTCTTTATACGATGTTTTTATTTCATTTTCTTCTACTCTTCCTAACTTTATAGGTTCTTTTAACTTGCCGGATATTTAATTGCAACATCTACCTTCATGGGATACAATTAACGTCACTCTCTACTGAAGGTCTATGAGATAGAGTACCAAAACATCAATCTTCGTGCCATTTACCTTCCATGCACTCCGGATCAAACCACCGATTTATTCTAGTCTTTATCATTCCTCCCCTGTTTCGGCAGCTTATTTAATTGCTTTCTTTATACGATTTCATCATTATTGGTAGCTTCTTCTACTTACTCTTGGGCTTCTCCCTGCTTTACCGTTGTGGTGATTAACTGATGGTATTCTTGTAGTGCTTCAGAGTCTTGTAGGTTTTCCAAAACTCTCTTAGAGAGCCTCGTATTGTCTTGCCGCTTGATAGTGGACACCTTATCCATTGACATGGCCTTCACGAGGTAAAACCCGATAAAACGAGATTACGTCAATTTTGCGTAGTTACAGGCCCAGCCCGCCCGGAATGGTGGTAATAAAAAAGTTTGCCGGCAGCTACTCCAGAGGACGTAAGTTATTTCGGGATTGTCCGTTACGCCGGGCAAGGATTCGATAACTAAGAAGGGGATAAAATGCCTAAGCGCCACCACTTTCCTAATGATAATACTGAGCGGTTTCTGAAAAAATGAAAAGAGAACATCGCCCGTAGGTGTGGAATCCCGTAGGATAGAACTTACATTAAGTGATTTCCCACAGCTATCATTTTTTATACTTAAATACAGGAAAAAACGCATGCAACAACCGTCAAATCCAAAGAAAACAGAATTAAAGAAACTAAAATTACTATGTACAATGATCAGAGCTGACTTAGTTACTAAATTCTAAGTCCTACATGACGTGATGGTGTTTTACAAACTACTAAATATCATCATTCGGTAATTTAATTTAACTATTTACATGATTATAAATTCGTGAAATGAGAAGGACGATGATATTCTCATTCGGTATTTTTAATTTAACTAGTTCGCCGTTATCTGAACACTATAAGAGGTCTTTCAAACGTGCGCCACCTTAATTTGCTTCCGCGACACTATTTCACTTAGCGAAAATAATGGGCTTCTACATTAATATAAATTTTACACAGTACCTTTTAAAATCCTCTCTGCGGCTTGTGTTGTTTGATGTCCCTTCCGGAATCGCGCTTGGGCGTGCCGCTGCAGTGAATCCGAAAAGCTCGATAAAATGGAAAGTGGCAGGCTAGTCCGACGTAACTGCTAAAGAATCCGTGAGAAAAATCGATAGCTCGAAATGACAAGCGCTGCAGTGCGAGAACTCGGTCTAACGTGTCTAGTCCCTTGTGCCAGAAAATACGGGAGTGCCGCGATACGATACGAAACTCCGATACGCACCCTTATTAAATGATTTAAAAACTTAAATCGATCAGTTCCGTAAATTAAATCCCGTAGCGCGAATTTAGAAGATATTTTCTGAAATTAGAATCGTCATGGTCAAAACACGTAAAGACACTTGCCTCCAACTGCACAACTTGCTTGAATGCTGTAACTGAAGGAGTCCCGTGCAGGAATCTATACGAGACCCTTCTGAAAGATCTGAAAGTCGATTGTGGTGGGGCATAATGAGATGTTTGCGACCATTGATTGTAAATTGAGCAGGCAATTAATTCGGCAATGTAATTGGTTGAAACGCTACGAGATAGCGTCACTGATTTTTGCGAGAAGGTATTTACCGTTTTTAGTTTTATGGCTCATATATCAATCTTGAAATGACTTACCACCCTTTTAATAGCCTAACGAGCGTTTTGATTGACATCTCAAAATTATTTGCATGCAACATGTGTGTTCTATGGCTCATATCTTAACCTTGAAGTAACTTTTACTGCCTTTTTGACTAATTTATGAAACAACAGCTGGTCGTTATGCACTGCGGCTGTAACCAAGGAATGTACCTATCGAGGCAGCTGAGCTGCACCTGCGTACTTGTCAGTTTGAGTAATTTATGAATCAGCGGCTTGTTGAACACGTGGTTAATAGTTTGTTTGGGAAACATATACTGCATATAACATCTGATTTGATTTGCTTTGCTTTGCCCCACAAAATTCTCTTTTTCTCCAACAATTATGCTACTTTTGCATTTCCCGAGTTCCATAGTTTTCCGTCCATTCCCTTGTTACACAACCTTTTAACTTCTCTGCTATTCCTCATGTGCACCATATATTCGAACAACGGCAGCCAACTTTTTATAATAGCCTACGCCTTATGTCACCTTTTCGTAGCATGTTATAACTTATGGTTTCTTAAATTTCTTCTTAGGCTCATTATTTCGAAATATTGGAGTTTAGTTTTTCATCTAGAGTCGTGTTGTTCATGTCACTCTCTAATTGACTTCTGCTGTTGGTATTAAAGTCTGAATAGTTCCAGTCGTTTACTTGTCTGATGGTTATCTGATCCAGCCACTACTATATTTATAGTCAGCATACATTCACCAAGTTCTTACATTTTCTTGTAGGTCATCGACAACCTCAGCTATCAACGCCAAATCATCTGGATATAGAAACCTGCGTACTACCAGTTCCTTATTCGTGCTCAAAATCTTCATTCATCAATAAAACAAAGAGTAGTAGACTTTTAAACCTCCTCATCGCACTTCTTCACTGGTCAGGAATGTTGTCAAAGATTTATTATTGTACCTAATATGCCATCATGCTTAGTTGTCTTCTCAGATTTCATAGATTTAATTGCATCTCTTACTCCTTCCATCTCTATATTAGGTTTTTTTGCTGTTTTCTTATCAGTGCATTTTCTTCGATGCTTGGCTCATTATATTACAACCCAGTACTTTTCTAACGTGCTGTACTTATATTTTATTAATTGCTATCTCTGTCATACGTACAATTCCAGCTTTTGTATTATTGTCTGGACGATGCCTTCTTAACTGTCTCATTTTTTTCCTGAAGTTTTATTTTCTGAATAATTATCTTGTCTGTTCTTAAGGTCACTGGATAGCTTTTAATTCTCAAAGGTAGTCGCACTGTTAAAAAATAGTCGAACATACTAGCCCACAATGTAGACCTATTGCAGGACGTTGTACTGTACAGGCTCAAGCAGATGCTTCTCTCTTATGAAATCGAGATGCCCTAAAATGGATATATCCAAATTAGCAAAGAAGTATATTTGCGAAGAAGTATAATGATGAGTTTGAACGTTTGGAGATTGCCGTTTAATGTGCAGAACAAGACAAGTTTTCAGTTATAACAACTACTAGGTCAGAATGAAAGACATCTGTTTTCAAATTATTTCCTGATTTTGTTTCTGAAGATGAAGACTGCAGCCAATTTGAACATCGAGTTGAAGTTTTGTCAATATGTTCTTGTAGTTGAATTTGAATAAATGAAGCAAATCAAACTGTTATATTAGAAATAGTAAGGGTACAAGTGCAGATCTTTATGGCACATCAAAATGTATGCAACCTCTTTGTTTGACTGTCAAAGAGATATAACACGTAATTATTACGCTTGATAAAAAAAGAGTGGGCTCACTGATCAAAATTGAATAAATTGCGTAGGCTAATAAATTATTCCCACGGTAATGGAAAGAAAACATATAGAAATCGTTTATACAGCTTATTTGCGTTGCTAGGAACTCCTGATCCGTCATACATAATTCAAGATGTTCCCCGGGACGCTCGGTTTATTTGACGCGGGCGTCTTTTATTTTGTTTAATAAAATGTAAATACCCCCGGAAATGTGCATTATTTCAGAGGCGGCTTTGTACGCATGGAAAAATTTGCAGGAATTCGTAGCCAACCCTTTGAATAAAAATTTCGGACTTAGTTTACTCGCGCTACCAACACAAAGGTTCACTTCAAAGTATTTAGGAGAAATAAAAGCGCGGAAGCAGAAAACTCATTTCCTTTGTACAATTTCATTTAAGCGGTGCTGGACAAAACGCGAAAGAAACGCAGGCCCTTCGTGGCTACTTTTAATCGCATTCCCCAAGGTTTTGGGGCTTATCGTGCTGCCATTCCACATCGATGACCGATGAAATTGCCCTTCGTGGTTATTTCCTCGCTTAACAAGCTCTGTGGCTGTAAAACTGCAGGTTATTCCGTGTTTGTTAATAATACAATTTACTCTCTGATTCTGCTTCTTCAACTTTTTTGAAAGTTTGAATAGGCTTTCGTTTTTAAGTGTTATTACGTTTTTAAAGCGTAACGCTTTTAAACCTGTTTAGATCGCCCCGCCGCGCCGTCTTTATACTTTTTGGACACCCCTGTCTGAACGCCATAATTCTGGAATCGTGAACTGGTTTTGAATCTCCTTACAATATGAATCCGTTGTAACATGTCTCTAGGCCAATTATTCAAGTTGCCGCTGCACCTGCAGCTATATGTTTTTGTTTTTATATTGTCTCCCGCCAACCCGCCTTGGATTTCCTCTCTACCTGCATCTCTTAAGCTATTCGTACGGAAAAAAAATCGTGGTCAACCTTGGCCTAATTTGTAGAACCCTTATTAGTGATTTTCTTGGACAAAATTAGTGTCTTTTTTTGGCGTTTACTCGGGTACCGCGAATTTATATAAGTCGTACTTGTCGAAGATTATTGAGTCTGGTCTGCCCAACGTGTTAGTCGCAGATTCAAGCAAGCAAGCTGGGAACTTTTAAGTATGTACTTGCTTTTTCCTTTTTATTCTTGGTTGTAATTAGACACCGTATTTTTAGTTAGGAGTCGTTCTTGACACCGTGAAATTTGTAATCGTTTAGCTAGCACTAGCTGACGAATTAGCAATTCTTACTGAATTTTCCCGTCCTGGTTACCAAGAGCCCCGCTTTCTTTGGAATTACAATTATCCGTTGCATTTTGCTTCGTCAACGCCGCCTTGCGGTTCTGGGAGTATTGACACACGATCTCGTGTAGATAAAGCCAAAACTTACTAATACATTTACTGAAACAGTTTGAACTCTGCAACGGACTTATTCGTGCTACCTGAATATATGCATTTCACATAATCTTATTATACACTGTTAGCAGTAAAGCTTAACCGTATGTTTGCATAAGCGGCCACGCAGTATAAGTGTAATCGAATTTGAGAAGTGTGGAAGAATTTGCAAGCCAGCGGATTTAAAATTAGAACGATGCCAGCGTGAGGAATTGAGCGCGGAGGGGTAGTCGAAAATGCGACTCGCTAGCGGCTGACAGGTCATGTCCTAAAAATTGCAGGGACGCATGACCTGAGTTAAAAGGTGCATTTTCAAGTGCCTAGAATAGTAAAGTGTTGGGCCACAATACTCGCCACCGTCACACATGGAATCCGTCCTCCGAAAGCAAGTATATTCTTGGGCAACATCGTCAAAGGCTGCCGCCGTTGCCAGAAGAAAGCTATTATTTCGAAGCCATAGAAGCGCCGTCCTGGTGCAATTGCAGGGACACTCGGGAGCAAGCGAATGCAGTGTTACTTCTTATTAGAAATCGTGCTACGAAATAAGAGGCGATTGCAACATCCTTGACAATTGCTTCAATGCAACGTTGCGTTTCAAAGGCAACGGGGATTTACTTGTAAGCAGCCGACGCGACACTATTGCGTCATCCGCTTCTTCAGCACGTTGTTTAAATTGATCGAGCCAGGCTGCGCTACTTGTAACAAGCGCATCTTTAGGAAGAGGCAACTTTGCGGAGTTATTAGTGCGCTGAATTTAATTACCTTTCGCATTATGGACATATGGCTTTGCGTTGATAGCTGAACTTTAGCGGTCTATTTAAGGTATTTTCATACCTGTAGCGTACAAACTTTTTATTGTGTATTTTTGTATGTATATTGTGTTTGTGTTCTTCTTACAGATTATATATCTTTTTATGTAAACTGTTGGGTTTTTATTGTTGGTAGTGTTTGCATGTGTAAGTTCAACATTCCAGGTGACAAAAAGCTACCCCAAAACAATATTAGCTTGCCCTTAACCGCACTGACGATATTAATAGAGTCTTATACCTCTCCCACTGAACAAGGTAGCAACCCAAGGCAATATAATGTAACCGTAAAGTAGAGTATAGGGCTAGGTAAAAAACCGTGTTAGAACTCTTACCTACGTGTTGGCATGCTATAAGTTGCTTGCTTGCAAACCCACTATAAAGCTGAAATTGGTATACCTTGCTTGTGGCAACATTATAATTTGGCATGCTTAGATTTACTTGCTTGCGGCATCACTGCGTACTGGTATATTAGTGTCCCATAATGCATTTTTTGGCTACTTCCTTGTAATTAGCATACCATATTGTGTCTGTTTGCTACTTCTTTGTAATTTGGCGTTAGTTAAAATAGAACCTCTGTAATTTGTGGCTAAATAGAGTGCGTCGCCGTTTCTATTATTCCACCTATGATATAAAGTCCTGGAAGCTATACGAGTGCTGATCCTCAAACTATATATCATCCTGTATTGTGCGTATTATCGCTAATTAATATAAACCTGGTTCATGCTTATTAATGTTCCGTGTAAGGATGTTGAGGTTTTGTCTTTTGTTGTTTGAAATCTGTTTGAGGCGTAGCGAACCGGCTATGCATGGTACCTTAGCGAGTTTAAGAGTTTCCGCAAGCTTACGGACTAATCGGTTGTATAAAGACTCTTCGGCATCACCTGGTAATTTTGAATACTATTTACTAATAATAGAAAAATAGAAACTTCAGACCGTCTTTATTGTAGCTAGTCGGCCCTTCAATATCTCCACGTAGTCAGAATAATCGTTTGATACGATTTGAAGCTGGTAAGGGTCATTAGTCAATGAGGGATTTTGTTTTATGGCTGAGTCTTGCTTAATATTTGCTGTTGGTAGCAGTGTCTAATGCTGTAGCCATCTTCTCGGGCGGATATTCTTTTGTGGCTTAGTAGTGTCCTCTATGCTTCTAAAGAACCACGACTGCTGCGATAGAGATGCAGTATTCTAGATGTCTCGTCTTTAATATTGTAGATTTAGCCAACTCCTAACGGTCGTTCATGTTTATGTTTAATACACAAATAAAGATGGCGTATAAGCAAACAGCCAAGCTACTAGCTTCTTATATTAAAATACTATTTACATACATTTTTACATGGCAAGCCAAGCTCTAGATTTAGAGGAAAGAAAGCAAATTTGAAGTATTACCAAAGTCACCATGGTTTTGTAGGTAGCAATTTCAGAACCGAACAGCTTCAACCTTTAAAAAAATTTAAAATCTGACAACCAAAGCGACATCTTCCAAAACCGTAGACAAAGCCGTGAACGTCTTCATTTCACTAAACTCAATTTCAGTTGCGTGGCAGGAGAAGGCGACCAACGACAGCAACTCCTGGCTGACCATCTTCAAGTGCAGGCAGTGCGCCCCCGGTTGCCACCACTGCCTGGGCCCTGAGCTATGTCTGGCGAACTACAACTGGCCATTCAGGTGAGTTCCCGGGCTTCTAAGGCCTCGTTTTAGCATTGTCTTGTTTTAGAATAACACTGCTGAGCGTGAGCGTTTTCTGCGCCTTCTGCACGCTCGCGCTGATCGTCTACATGTACAACCACAAGAAGCTGAAGGTCTTCAAGGTGGCTAGTCCGATATTCCTAGCCATCACGCTTCTGGGGTGCTGCATTATGTACTTAGAGGTAACGCTTCCAGTTGTCCGAAGTCGGGGGTTAAATTGACGTTGTTGCAGATGGCCGCTATTTTTCCTGTCTTGGACAAATACTCGTGCATAGCCACCAAGTGGTCGCGCCATCTTGGTTTCTGTGTTACTTACACTGCCTTGCTCATGAAGACTTGGAGGTAAGTCTATCGCTTATCTCTATTTTCGTTAAGTGCAATGTTAGTCATGTAACAAATCGCATTCGCAAAATACGTGTAATATACATATGTAATAATTAATTGGAATTGGAATAATTTTCAATGTTAACACTTTAACCTCCAGTTGATGCAAGGTATGCGTTAGTAGCATGCACGTATTAGACATCGGAGATATGAATAAGCCAATTTTCATTAAAAAAACAAGCTTGCGTTTCTTAATCCAATCTTTAGCAAAAGGGAGTGCGCAATGTTTTCTTGCAAATTCTGCTGAATTGCAAAACGAAAACATTCCTACGCAAATAGCTTTGAACAAAAAAGTGAGTACTGTATAGTCAAGTCAAAGATAGTCGATTAAGGGAGTAAAAATCAAGCTGTAAATAAATACTTTCACAAAATGGCTACAACTACAACGACTAGTAGTGCATAATTAGGAATAACTACCCCTACGCAAGCTTTTGTTATACTGGTGATCGCTTCAACTTCCCTCTAGAACTGGCCCTTGACACAAATAAAGTTAGTCAAAGCCTTAGTTTACCCATTTTTATTCGCATTTTAAAAAAGAGCGGAAATCAGAATTCCCGCCATCAACATGTGAACACGAGTTCTTGCGAGACACTGTTACGGTATTAAATCCTCAGATCGACAAAGGTCGTATTTATTGTCCAAACTCGGGTACAAACGACAGGGTTCGCCGGCTTTCCCTAAAAATCACAGATCTTAATGTGTCGGAACAGATTTTGTTGCTCCGGTTACTCGCACTTAGCGCAGTCGGGAAGGGGTAGTTCGAAGACTTGAATGAAAAACCGACGGGGTACTTACCCTAAAGCTTGCTTAAAAGAATTGCAAAGGACGCCACTCGTTTTGATGAGATTAACAGCCCTCGTGGCCCAATACGAGAAATGCCACAGAGCTTTACCCACGGAGTACTGGGTTGGCTGCAAACTGCCTGCTCCTCAACGTCGCTCACCAAGCTCCCTCCAGGCCGGCTGGTACAAAATGCAGGGTAGCCGTGGAACAGGTAACTTACCTTAAAATTGGCCACCCTCCTAGAAGATCAACACAAGAGAAAACTGACACTAGCCCAAGTCTCAGGGCTTGCTTCTCAAAAGAGACATGTTTTGGCTTTACACTTAGTACAGGTGGCCTTGGCCAATTACAGGTAGAATACCCCAAAGGTTTCTCAAAGGCTACTAGTAAAATAGGTTGTCTTTAACAAATGAGTATTTAATAATCAAAACACAATGAATTTCAAGTTGATTTTACATACGGTACACCCTAACTGAAAAGTTATCGGGATCCCAGCCAAAGTTAACTTAACTACTAAGATTCAAAATAAGAAACAAATCGTTATACAAAAAGAAATGACAGGGATAATTTCCCAACGGTACACAAATAATGAGACGAAATAACTTCTCCAGCGCCAAAGTTACATAAAATGCTGCACACACTATAGATACGGAACTTCCGCGAAGCACTTAATTGCGCAATCTAATTAAAGTTTGACATTACCTTGAATAGCCAAATCATGGTTATCTGGACATGACGAGGCTGGCCTGGTGATTGCTCGGCGACGAAGCTCGAAACGGTGACAGCAGCACCCACAGTGTAGAAGAGGATGGAGTCGGAAATTCGGCCGAAATGGTAGCTGAAGATGTCAGAAAGGGCAGCGATGCGGATACGCGACATACACAGAATTTGCAAATGCAGAGTGTGCAGTAAAGCACTTGCGAGGCTTAATCGAGAGGTGTCTCCTTCAAATTTGCAATGTAGCAGAATGTTTTCCCCCACAGACAGGTGAGCGAAAACGTCAAACGAAACTAAACACTTCGCCCCGGAAATTATCATGTCGGCCGCAACGCACCAAAACTAGAATTCAACCCACCAAGACGCCGGAACGGCGCAATTAATTACATCACACTTGTTAACACGGAAACGAAATTCTTGAAAGCCGCCGGGTACCCACAGAAATTCGTAAAAGTCCAGCACGAAGCTATAAGTTCTTTAACAAAGGGTTCCCCCGATCGAAATCACAAGTCTATAATGGAAAGCTCCCCGGTTCGCGGCACAAGCTGCGAACCGGGGGTGCAAAAAAACACCACGTCTAGTTTACTCAAGAGCTGAGTACAGATTCTTAAAAACTACTATGCGCAAATCAGCGCAACCCCCGGCTTCCGAAGGCCGGGGGGGGGAAGGTGTAAAACTTTACACAACTGACTTCTGTAAGTGTCGGATACTGATTGATTATTTCAAATGCACAGGGCTTAAGAACAACGTAACGGAAGAAAGTTTTGAACTTCAAAATTAATAATCCCACATGTACGGTTAACTAAGGGTTTATCAAACTTTATTTCCAATGGTCCCAAAGCTGGACGTAAAATGCGTGGGCTGAAAGCACAACAAAGAAGGCTTTAACGGGTGATGCAATTGCTGAATTGGCAAGAACCAGGGGAAGCCCCCCAGTTTACCATGAACATTCCACAGTTCTCGAATATCATACTGATAACGACGCCTTCTACGAAAATATTGAAGCTATGACAGCCGGAAAGCAGGATAGATTTCTATTCACTACGCGGCAACCAGAGATTTATCGAACCTTATTTTCAAAGGCTAATTATCGAGCAGTAATCAAGTTAAACGAAGAACGTTCTAGAAGAGTTGGTTAATGCTACAGCAATTCTCAAAGGGTCGAATTACCAAAGTACAGTTTGCAAGAACTGCAGGCGTCAATTTCTTGACAGAAAACACTAAGCTCCAAGGCCTGAGTTTCGTTACTGCTTAACATAAAGAATTTGATTTATTTAGGCGTTCAACGCTTGATTGTCGAAACAAATACGCACTTTGTGCAATGAACGAAAAATGCTTGCTAAGAAGAATTTGAATGTAACTGTACAGGGCCGTAATCAGTAAGAATTCGGGCGACAAATAAACGTAATTTTGAGCAAAACGAAAGAGGTCGAAAATAATCTAACAACACTGACTGTTTTTATTCCTGCTTATTGCTTCTCAGGTAATTTTTAGCTTCTATAATCAGCTATGGTTTGCATGTAGCCGTAATTTTCCGTTTTGTCCAGTACGTGGGTACTATTTTTCAAAGCCATTCGCATAAGAACGTTTCGGATTTTCAATTCTGCAGGTCTCACAAGAAAGTATGGCGTACTGCCTTCTTGCAAAAATTGCATGAAGAAACGCAAACCTAAACATTTTCTTGCTCATTTCCCTGATGTCCCGGACACCTTGCATTGTCTGCAGTTTATATTTCAACTTGAGGCTGCCGTTTTAACATTTAAAATCGTTAACTCCGATTAATTATTACATACCAACAACAGAAACATTTTGCGAAAGCAATTTGTTACAGTTATTACAGAAAACTCAATCTTTCTCTTACAATAGCTCAAACACAACATCTAGTTAAAAACTAAAGCAAAAATGTAAATACGGAACAAGACAGTAAGCAAAAACGACCAACGTGCTAAATAAAACTGTCGCATTCTTTGCGGAACATTGGCCATCGTAAAATTCAAAGCAGTCGTCAGGAAAGTTTTACACAATAGAGTTCAAAAGTAGAGCAACTTCCGCAGTTATATCATTCAAATAGTTGGTATAATTGTGTAGTTGTATACACATGCACTACTGGAAAATGTACGTTTTATAGTAGTCGCGGTCTGAAGCACAAATCGTTAACTGAACAAACTTTTACATTGTGCGATATTGCAAAATAAAAACCCTGGAAACTAATAAAAAAAGTGTAATTGGCATTACAAAACTTGATAGGAATATGTTTATCGGATGGATTATCTTTAGGGCTGTGATGGAAATTCAAGCGATATGAAGTATTTTAGAATCTTAAGATTTAATGTGCCATATAGAGATGCATCTGTATTCGTAACAAGATCTTTTTGGAATTAATGTTAGCACCAGGATAATTGCACGAAATAATCAGACGTGATGCCTATGCGTTAGCAGACAAAAACCTTCAAAGACGTAATATATTCGATACACATAGAGAATGAAAGGAAACATTTGTTCGTTGAAGAGAGCGTTCTTTACGGTTACTTCACACCGCTTCTTAAACTAAAATGTGTACAGATGCACAGTCCCGCATCCGATTAGCTGATGCAACTCGCCACGTCACTGACGGTGTGACGTGGCAGCGTGCAAGCTACCCAAAGCAGTCCCGTAAGCAATAGCACTCAACGGGCCAGTTGCGCTATTTTTGAGGAGGGGGCGGATTAACACTAAAATGAGTAGGTACTGCCAAATACGGGCGCCACCAACTTGCTTGTTCATCTTGGTAATCCAACTTGGAAGATTCCTCGGTGATATGTTAATCGCAAATTATACTAAAGGAAAATATCTCAAAATTATATTTATTGGACGCAGGCTTTTTGATAAGCTATGACCTGTTATAGAAAGGAAAAGACATAAATACGAAACAATTAAAGTTATATTTATTTCCAACTAATATAAAAGGTTGGTTACTAGTACTGAAGTAAAATATTGTATCTATGGTATTTCAAGACAAGGTATGTACAAAATTGAGATAATCCCAATAATAAACAGGCGACGTGTACACGTGGGGTTCACAGCATAAAGTATAGTTTTTAATTTTAAATGTTTAATGCACAAATCAACAATGCGCAAGGCACGTAGTAAATACGCAATTAAATCGCTGATGCATTAATACATCAATAAATGGTAAATACGGGGTATGCAGGAAATTTTAATATCGTTAGTTTTGAAACTTATTCACGATATATTTTAAATTGAGGCAAAAATGTTTAGTTAGAGTGCAAGAAGTACAAAAAAACTGATGTGGCTTCAATATCGCATAATGTGCTGAATATCGTAAGCAAATCGTACAGATTACGAAAGCAACATCAAAGCGGTGCAATACTTACAACCAAATCTATAAACTGGAAAATCTAGATACCCAAATTCATAAATACAAAGATACAAAGGTACGAAGGTACTAAGATACGACGAAAATACTACAATAGTTAAATCCGCAATTTATCAAAAACAAAATCCTCCGGTGTAAATACGAAAAGTTTTGAAACACTATGCGCACAAGCCTTTGGGAAGAACTACTCGCTTCAGATGTAAAACGGCTTAGTGTCCCAATCTTTAGAGGAGGTGTTAACTTATGAAAAACAATCTAGAATAAAATTAAAATGCAAAAAGACAAATTGCCCACATTTCGACTAAATACATCAAACAATGCAATAGCGGGAATAGCCTTGCAAATAAATTTACACAAGTGAAATAAAAGACACTGCTTGTTTCCACTCTTAATGTATAAACCAAAAATCACTAACGGTATATAAGCATATAACACAACCTCTCAAAACGTCAAAGTGGACATCAAATTTTACAGGTAAATGTTGAGCTGCCAGATCTAAATAGAAATAACGCTGACAGATGGGCTAACAAAATCATGAAACATCACGTTACCCGTCAGGGAGAACACAAGAATTCTAAATAAATCATACGAAAATGCCCCCAAGCGTAATGTTAACCACACCAAATAAAATTACCTCTATTTTTTTTTATTTGAATAGCCATTAAGTAGCGTCTAGGAAAACTAAGGTGAGTCGTATCGCTAGGACTAACGTTAGTAAATAAGGCAAAGAGGTCGGGTTACGTTAAAATGAACGTAACAATGACAAGCTTCAATTGTGTCTCGACGCTTGTATTGATCACACGTGCATATTCCAAGTTTACTAGTATATTACTACAGGAAATATGTACTTGAGTATTTACGTCACCTAGAATCTCATTTTTTATTTGCCAATGTATTATTCAAGTGTAGGCGGATGGCCCCGAGAGCAAATGCTCGCCTCTCAAGCAACAGGCCCGAGTTCGAATCCCGGCTGACCCTAGAAGGATTTTAAAAAATCGTAGGCTCCCCGGCTAGCACGCTAACACATGTGGTAGTCGTTAACCCCTAAACAAGTAAACTCTTCCTCACTTTCGACGGGCAAGGCTAGCCAGCTACCCAGCCTAAGGGCGAAGAGGGCTCATAGAACCACTTTGTGGTTAAAACAGGCCACTGGCCTATAGTAAGAGGACGAAGAAGTATTATTCAATAGATAAATGCTACAGCAGTATTTGTAATTTTTATTTATTTCACTTAGTGTGAGTATTACGTTTTTGCTACAGTATCAATGTTTGGGGAGCCGCCTTTATTCTGCAATCCGAAAAATTTGAAAATCCCAAATAGAATTGGTCCCAAGGCTTTCGAAAAAGGTAATTCTACTGACCCAAATGGCGAAAAAGGTTTATAAAGAAACAGGGACGAATGAGTGTTCTCTTCAAATTATAACAATTTTTGTGTCTGCAAAACGTAAGAGTAAAATAAACCCTTAAAGAGTATTATAAGACGTTGTAGCAAAGGAAATAAGATAACATCAGTCGCTAAAATTTTTGTCCCTTGCAAAGTCCATTATAGATGGCTACACACACCGTGGATTAACCAACTTCTGTAAGATATAGAATCCTGCGAACTTGTTGCAATCGATTGTAGCAAAGGAAGTACTTTATTTAGAGGATATAGTGAAAATATTCTTCTTCATTCTTCCAATCGCGTCCTGCGAGTTCAGACTCTCTCAAAAACAAATTTTCCACACGCTTGGTGTTCTGTCGATGGTTTTGCTACGACATATTAACCTCCGATTCAATTTTCCAGTTTTTTACAAATGAAGCAAATTTTACCGAGGCGCTACTCGACATTGTCATAACAACTACACAGGGGCGAAGGAAAATCGAATAAAGTTAATCGTTTAATATTCTTGCTATTTTCTTCAAGCATTTACGAGTATTTCAGTGTTTTCGGTTATCGTAGTCAAACAGGAAACAGTGTTAAAGCATTATAATTCCCCGCCAAAATGTATCCTGACCTTTTCCAATCGCCCTATATATCGTTACAATTGAAAATTCGATTACGACATGCAACCCAATAAAAGATGCACAGGACTTGCTAAAGTGGGACATGGGCGGGGTTTGACTTTGAAAGAGTATATGAGAGCGTGGTAAAAATCAGATGGACAAACTTACCTCACCTTCATCTGCTTGGTGCACCTTCCAACTGTAAGCGCACATGTATATTTGCTTTTGAAGAACTAAAGAATGTAAATTGATATGTTATATTCAACACACGATAATACAGAACTAATTTTAGCGGGTAGCATTGGGCTTACCAGTGAACGTCTAATAGTAGGGAAAAATTCCTACAGAGTGACGGCAATACATTTAAGCCATATTAATTTTTTAAAATTGGTCGTAATCCACCTACGTGTCTGGCGTTTAGACTCCCTGACGAGGAACGGCTCAAAACTTGTGCCCTTTTGGAGAACACTTATGAAAACGCATATTTAAGCAGTATAATAATATTTTCAAACAAATGCGCCTTAAATATTATATCTAAGATAACGGATAATGTACATGGAAGAATTATAGGTGGGGGAAAGTAAGCTGGGGATTGACGAGACGATTCACGCAGTTTGACAATAGATCTCGAGCACTTTCCACGACTTAAAAAGTTTGGGCAAACATTAGAAAGAGTCGTAGCGATGCGTGGCGATGGAAATCAATCGTTAGAGTTCGGTGGTATTTCAAATAACGAAATCGTAACGTGCTTTAAACACTGCAGGAAATTATTCGGAACAACCGAAGCGTCTATATAACTGTAATGTTGCCTCTGACCACTATTGCATAACGATATGAAAAGCGCGTAAGCCCCACTGCCGACAAACTGTACGTGCCGTTCGCTTAAGGTCTTTCAAATTCCCTCCTTCACTGCAGAAGCGGGTCGCCTGGCTCTCGTTTAGCTCAAAGTCATCCCTTTCACCGGTTCAAGATCAGCGGCGTACGCTCGGTATTCTACGCCCGGGAAAACGAATATTTACACAAAAATAAGGAAGCATAGGTTCCGTAACTAGTTTAAATTGTAGTATCACAATTAACAGGTGTAACATACCTGGCGTGCAGTTGGATCTACACGTATTTCAAGCTTCAAATGTTTAACGGGCAGCAGTTCGCAGAGTTCACACACTTTATGTACACTTACACCTAACTAAACTAACGTAACTTACTAAAAGGTTCTGAAACCACGTTGCCTCTTGCAAATATGTACACGCTTTAAAGAAAATCAATCACTAACCTAATGTTGCTTGACATGAAGATTATATCAAGCGTTAATGCGTTTCCTTTTAAATCATTAGCGTAAAAAATCAGTTTAATATACTACCTCTTTTGCTTTACAGAGTTTCACTAACATACCGAGTTAAATCAGCGCACAAAGTGAAGCTCACGGACAAGCAGCTCCTGCAATGGATGGTGCCAATTCTGCTAGTGATGCTCATATATTTAAGTACTTGGACGCTGTCGGACACGCCAACGGCTGAAGAAATTAAAGACGGCACGGGTTTGAAGTTCAAGCAATGCGCTTACAACTGGTGGGATCACAGTCTCGCCATCGGTAAGAGTTGCGTGTTTGCTCGTTAATGAAAAGCGTTGCTTTCCCTGTCAACAGAGGCTCAAATGTAATTAAATGGAAGGTTGTTGATTCAAAATCTGCATTCAACTACGTAGAAGTTTAGTGCTGTCTGCTCTTAGTCTGGCGTCATTAAAGTAATATTGGAGCAAACGTGTTTATTAGAAAAGAGAAATCGGAATAACTAAACAATCACAATTAACGATGTTTGCCTATTTCAGGTGAGGTACTGTTCCTTGCGTGGGGTGTCAGAGTGTGTTACAACGTGCGGAACGCAGAGTCGTTATATAACGAAGCTAGACTGATAAGTTACGCGATTTATAATATAGCACTCGTTAATACCACAATGGTAGCATTTCAGTAAGTACCTCAATTATCTGAAATGGCAGCCTTAATATCTCTCTCGTTTTTCAGTTTGTTCATATTTCCGCAAGCGGGACCTGATATTAAATACTTATTAGGATTTATAAGGACTCAACTATCCACCTCCGTTACGATAGGACTTGTGTTCGGGCCGAAAGTAAGTTAGGGCCACCCTAAATCACCGCTGATTTCGGGCAGCCTAATTTAATTTGGGCATGTTTTCTTCAGCTGGAGAAGCGGGACTAAATTTCTGCACCTTTTTAGGTCTTGCGGGTCCTCCGAGGGCAAGGAGATCAGTGGGACAACCGGGCGCGGTCCCGGGGCGTCACTGCCTCGTTTTCCCTCAACGGCATAGGGTTAGTTCCAGAGGAGGCCCCTGACCTATACCAAGAGAACGAGGAACTAAAAGTACGTATAAATGTGCCATATGCTAATGTAGTGGGTTTTTGTGTAGCTTTTCGTGCAGATGGTGCACATTCAATGACATCTACCGGTTTGTTTAGTAGCATGTGGAATAATATTATTTTCCGTCATTAACAGCAACGTGTCAACCGGTGAATGCTCTACGATATAATCGCAACAAGCTACAACAATAACCAATGGATCCCCAAAAAGATAACAAGATAATTAGCGTTGAGCGGAGACCGCTAACTTAGCTCCGGAAGAGGGAGTGGATTCATGATAATCTTATAATACTCTAATACCAGGCTCCACCAACTTAACATATATTCAATTACTTGCAAACCCACAGTTGGAAAGTTCCAGATATTACGGTATTTAACACTTATATTAAAATTCTGATCTCAAATTATCTTCACTAGACGATGTCTCATTGATAAGGAACTTTATCTGTTCCAATGGTTTATACAAAAAATGTGAACACTTTGTTGTTATCGTATATACACATACGTACAACGTTCCACTATCAATAAATAATATCGTCTTCTGTATACGTCTTTCCCTATTTGTAATTCTGACTGCATAGACTCTTCTGCTATTGAGCGTTGGAGTGATAAAGCCTGCTTCCGATATGTTTACATTGCGCATTTCTCTCTTCGATTATCTGTTATTACTGATTAGTCATTAACTAGTTGAGTTATACATTCAACTGGTTGCCATCACTTTAATATTTTCTCGGAATAAATTTCATAGAATACGCCGCACTAATTTTTAAAAAGTTTTCACCATTTTTTATGAAATTTCCGTGGATGTTATTTGTCTTACAAAGCGTATTTATTTAGTTTCCACTATAAAGCCATCTCTAAACCTTATGAGTAAATATTGTGTCACTTAAACCTCTATATTCCTGTTGCATAACAATTGTCCATAGTGCATATACGTTGTTACGATTTGCGTTCCTTACTGAAAATAAACTATACGCGGTTGTATGAACAGACTGTACTTTAGTTAGCCATAGGCAATTTGTATCGTAAATATTTTAAGATAGAATTACGTAGGCGAGTATTTAGCCGGTATTTGGAAGGTGCTTTTCTCTGGGAAGATGGAAATATTCAAATCTTACGGAACGGTTAAGGGTAAACTTATGCAGGGTTTACCTCCTAAGCCGAAAAAGTGGGCGAAGCTAGATTATTAGTACGTTATAAGTGCAACTGTTGTAACTTGGTCATAAAAATTACGTACCGGCTGGAGCAAATTCCTTTAAGAGAATTGTAAAATTTATTAAAGATTCTTTGAAACCTTCAAGTTTGTAGAATTCATAGAGCCATTATGAATTGTCACGTATGTCTATACGTGACAGAAGTACAAAATTTAGAGCTGCCCTGATAGGCTTATTAGAAATTTTGAGAACGCCTACCGAGTTTTCTTGGTCAAACTGGACTTAGAATTTAGTGAGTTAATAAGTAACGGTGTTAAACTTAAGTTGTTCTGTAAATGGCGAAAAATAAATGCAAGTATTTGTACTTAAATGTCTTATTAATCTCGCAACCGTAGCTGTAGTCTTCGTGTACAAATATATTTTGACTAAAGGATTGTCAGATTTTTGACGAATTCGCGACAACGTATTGCTGTCTGTCGATTTTCTAAATAAAAACAGAAGCAAAGAATTTGCATCAAATTTAGTGCAACAAAGACAGTGACCAAGGTTCAACAAATGTTGCTGAGCAATCTAATAGTGAGACATAAGTGTTTCAGTAACATACGCAGTACGATAGTTTGAATTCTGACTGCAATTTTGGCTACGATGAAGCGAATGCCCACTTGCTCAGGCACGGTCCCTTGTCAGAGTTCACAATCAATCTTGAAGAATTGTGCCCTTTGAGAGCTTCTTTGTGTGATCATCGTCTCCACCTGAACTGAAACATTTCTTTTATGAGATTCGGACACAATTTTAGGCAAACTCTAGAGAAGTACTCAAATGAGAAAATCATGATCTTGTCCGAAGTAACCATCACAATATTTTTTCCGAAGAAACTACCATATAGTCCTATGTTATTTTATTATTAGCTTTACATGTAAGAAATCAACATTCTTATCTTTACATGAAATATCCCTTTATTTTACCTTCCAACCTGTCCAGGAAGCGTGGAATATTAATCATTAAATACTCCTTAACATCAATATTTTCTTTTTCTCCTTTGAAAGCTCGAAATCCGTCTTAAACAAGATGAACACCATACACTTTCCACAAAAAACATAAGTACTAAAGTGATTCTTTTTCTTTTTGTAGGAAGAAATTCAGAATTGGCTGCGCAGATCGAGTTCATGAAGATCGTCCACATGGAGGTCAACAACAGGCACGTGAAGCCGAAGAGTGGTGGATACTTTAGCAACCTAAACGCGCCCGGGATGGTGCAAAGCCTCTAGCGAGGCCGGGGTGTCTTTTAACAAAGCCTCCAGATGAACTCTGACTAAAAAGTGGCAGTAGTGAAGAGTGGTATAGGCTAGGGAGACACGGTAGTGAGAAAGATACGCGAAAACCGGTTTTCGTCTGATTTTGTATGATAGATGTATGTTGATTCAATAGATGTCCGAAGATTTGGTTTTAAAAATTTCCGTGCTTTTTTTTCTGTTTCCGATTTTGTTGCCATCATCTAGACACAAACTTGTTCTATTTGTTCTACTTGTTCACTTGGGAAAATTCAGTTACTGTTGTAATCCTTAAAACCTAAATGTGTTGAGTGTTATAATTTGATGTTTTACGTAGCCTTCCACTTACTTTGCGAAAGATGCACCGCGCGTTGCACGTGCTTAAGAGACTTACCTACCCTGACCTTTCCTCATTACTGCACTTGGAATTGTACATGTATACCATTTATACCTGAATAACAATTACAAGTAGTCAATTGTGATTTGCAGCTCAGAATCCTCTTCGTTGCTTTGTTCGTAAGATATTTACCAAACCCCGCCCGTATTTACAGGATGTCCTTCCAGTTCTTGCAGATGAAGTGACCAGTTTTGTTTGTGTTGCCATAGTGACCTGGACACCCTGTACATACTATGTGTAGTATTATACTTACTGTTTTCTTCTAATACTTGGTTATTAGGCACAAGTGCCCACTTAAGTCGTAATTATGTTTGTTGTTCCCACTATGAAGCATGTCCACAAAGTAAGTATCACTTGCGCAAAGGAAACGATAGACAATCAGCAAAAAATATTTTATTTCTATGTACACACTTTTTAACATAACCACAGTCAGTGAAGACCTTTAGATATCAAGCACTTGAAGTGGTAAGTCAGAAGTTGGAAATTATTTCTTCGACGGAATACCTCATCAACTTTCTATAACAAATCAATATTTGTAGATGGTACTTAAGTTATGGACACAATTCATATACCTAATAAAATATAAACTAAATATTTTCCATTGCATATACCTTCCATACATGTTTGGTGGTAACCAAAATATTTAGACTGGAATCGTGACACCTAAATCGGTTGTTCCACTAGATGGCAGTACCAGCATGTGTTGTGAGTCAGTGTGTCAAGTAGCACAGAACTATGCAAATCTAGAAAATAGTGATTTTCGCAGCTTTTGGTCGGACCACACAGGAAGACCGTCGATCAACACAACTCCTCAACTAATCTATGAAAGTGGATGTCGAACTGTTCACGACATTTGTGAAGAGGCAGAAGTTGAATATGGGACATCAAACTATTCTGACTGAACAATTGAGCATGCACCCTATCACAGCCAAATTCTTCACTCAGAATTTGTATTATCGTAATAAGCTGAATCACAACACATGCTAGTACTGCCACCTAGTAGCTCATCGCACTACTACAACCTGTTTAAGCATTGCGGATACCACCTCATATAATTTTATAAAATAAAAATCACGAAAGTATAAACGAACTAACTGCGACTTGGTGGAGATATTACTGCTGAATTCAACTGTCAATTCTTATTTACAATTTACTACTCAGTGTGATAAAATTAACCAATTATTACCACCCTATCCTTACCTTTCTACATGTAAATTGTAAGGGAGAACCCTCGTGAATGCTAAGTTGGATTCAGCAGCATTAGACGTTTCCAATTACTTTTACGAGGCAAATCAAATGACAAAATATGACTGACCGTAGTTCTTGCTGTCAAGTGTGATAGGGGCGTTAGATGTTGCCCCAGTCGAGTCATAATTTCTGCAGCAGGGGTTGTATAGATTGTTGAATACTGAGCAAGAGTTTCCACTGTTCTGTTACGTTGCTGTTTTTTTTACCTAATGTGACTGTGTTACTTGCTGTTCGATGTTCAAATATTCATGTACATACGGTAAAGTATTTAATTATTTTTATGGAAAACTTACATGTAACTGGATTCAAGGTTGCATCAAAGGTAAACAAAATATATGTGATAGAAGATAGTCAACTCAAAGTTTATGTGTATATAGCATTCGATGGACGACAATACTTGTAATACTATAACAGTTGGGGCAATATACAAGGATGAACAGAAGTTCTTAACTTCTTAACATCCACTTGTATATTGTGTTTTGTTTATTTGATTTACGGTAATGCATTAGCAATGTTTGTCCGTACGCTAAGAAGATATCGTGCCTGTGATTGTACCAGCCAACGATCCTGTGCGATACAAACATTCCATGAGTCATGTGTAATTGTTTTCGTAGTCCTAATCAAATACGTAATGAAGCATTTTAAAAATTGTCTTAAGTGAATTATACTTATTATGCAATTAACATATTTTGGACTGACATGCAAAGTGTAGCTTCCTGTTTGTCAGCGCTGGTTCTATAATTGAAATTTATTGTTAGTTTAGTTTTGTAATAATGCCGGAGAAATGTTGTTACTGCGTTATCGTCAATTATTTTAGTCTTGAAACAAAAATTAGAACAAAAGTCTGTTATATATTTGTAAAAAAATGTTTATTAATATATGTATTAAAAAATTGTTGTCTTTTATTTATTACTGACAGAGCAAACTGACAACTTAATTTTTATTCTAAATTGAATATTTTCGAAAGTTTCTCCAGTTTCAAAAGATTCTAATTTCATGGCAGCATCTGATAGCTTCTCAAAAATATGTAGATTAAAAAAGCCTTTGCTAACCAAACCAAACTAACCAATTTGATCAAGAATCCATGCAAAGAAACTAAAATCATAGTGTGGATAAAAAACCTAAGTACAAAGCATTTTAACAAATCGTGACGTTAAACAATGAGGAATTCTTAGTACATTACTATTTTTGATAATCATGAAGGAAATTGAAAGTACAGCGAAAAAAACAAAGGCAGTGAATTTATAATTCAAACATGTAAGACCTGTAAAAGTATAAGGTGGTTTCATAATTTTAGTAAATTTTCCTAGAGATTTACAGAACAATCTAATAATGCTTATACGGAAGAAATCCCGTGAGGAATGTAGCATAAAGATAAATACTAAGAAATAAGTACAAAGTAATACTTATTACAAATGGAAAATGAAAAGATAAAGCAAACGGACTGGAATATGTATATAGAATGAGAACTGAACAACAGAATAGCAACAGCCATCAAAATGCTTTACGCTTTGTATAAAACCCGGTTGTGAGAAATACAGCCAATAGTGTGAAATTACTAAAATGTACCGGGTGGCCAATTAAGAAGGGCACTCGGCCCTATCTCAAAAAGTAATTGTCGTAAAGACTTGGGGTAAAAAAAATTACGACTAAAGCTGCCAAGAGAAAATGCTGGAAATTATTTGTAAGTTTCTAGAATGGCCGCCAGGGGGCGTAATCGCAGTCTTGAATTTTAAATCCCGTTTTTTGAGAAATATTCTTATATTACAGATAGCTACAATTGACACCGTTTTAAAGCTGAGATAAATTAATTTTTTTTTCTTAAATTCTTTTTGCTCTATCTCTTAAGGGAAAGTGGTGGGGGGTGTCCGAACATTTTCGGAAATAAATGTCAATAACTTCAAAATGGCTGAACGGATTTTGTCAAACTTGGAGTCGTTGAAAAGGGCTTTTCTTAGGCTATCAACGCTACCTTGAGCGGACTGATTTAGATTGCTTGTCTCGCCGGTAGAGGGCGTTTTGCGACAACACTACAAATGAAATGGAGTTTCTCAAAAAAATTAAATGCAACGATATCACTTTTATTGCAACAAAATATAGCCAAATAAGCGTCTAACGTCCTGCTTCTCGTTGGTTAAATAAAATACACATAAAAGACTGACCTTCATCCAGGTGCCGTTGCTAGAACTTGGAGGGTGAATGTTAATTTTGTTTATTTGCGGTACGCCCGAATTGACTTAAGAAATTTAAATATGTTCGGCTAGATTTTAGATCCCCTGGTCGGCAATCCTTGAATTTTGAGTGGCTTGTCACATGCACTAGTCACATAACGATTTGAATATAACTTTCAATTTTTACTTAGGTTGACTAGCGTTTCGCGCGGCGTCGCGCCGGACGCGGTACGCCCGAAAACGGCTTTTGCCGGTAATTAGTTTATTATCTCGCGGGATACGGGAAGACTGCCTGTCCAGTTCGCATTCCCCAAAAGGTAATTTTCTTTCGGTACAAAAACGAATATCTTTCGTACTCTCCCGTTTTGCAAGATAGCATTTTTGAATTAGAACTCGCGCGCTCTGGGATTGCAAATTCTGCATATCCCACGCGGTTTTGCACTACCTGCCAATTCGGCACTTCTTTATTCTGAGAAAGCTTTTGGTTAATTAACACCGGATGTAATTCAACCGCTTCTTGGATTATAACGATGTAGTCTTTTCATTCTTAGCAAATGAACTTTTGCGTTCGCAATAAATGTAATTTATGCAGGGGCGGCTTTGATTTATTCTTCCTTCTGACAACTTAAAATCTATAAGGTTAAAATTATAAACGCAATTTCTTGCGGGTTGTTACATAACAATATTTCTCAAAAAACGGGATTTAAAATTCAAGACTGCGATTACGCCCTCTGGCGGCCATTCTAGAAACTTAAAAATAATTTCCAGCATTTTCTCTTGGCAGCTTTAGTAATAAATTTTTTTACCCCAAGTCTTTACGACAATTACTTTTTGAGATAGGGCCGAGTGCCTTTCTTAATTGGCCACCCGGTACAAAAGAAAGGAATAACTGGGGATAGAAGATAAAAAACTTGAAGCTTTTTAGAAAAGTAGACGAGCAAATGGAGCCACAAAACAACTTGGAGATACAAAAAGATTTCAAAGTATTTTTGAAAATTCTGGAAGAAATAGAAGAGGAAATAAAGCAGAGCAACAAAGAAGTAAAGAAAAACTACAATAGAATTAGAAGTCTCGAGAAGGAAGTGAATAAGAGCGAGGAAATATTAATTAAAGCAAGGGCTATAAAAACTAGAAAAAATCACAAGTTTGGAAGATTATCAACGGAAAACACTTGAAGATCATTGAAAAATAATAAAAGCGGCAACTACACAAATAGCAGTGTCACAGCAAGGAAAAAGAAAACAGACAAGGACAAGCCATAGTTTATAATGTGGAAATTAGACGTCCGGTCAGAAACAATGAAGAGAATGATGGAGACGAAAAGACAGGGAGCAAAAGAAAACTATGAAAAGAAAAGGAGAGAGTGTAAGAAGTTATGTAGAGAGAATAAGACAGTAAATAATGAAAAGAAAATTGAAACAGAGGAAATACGAAATTTTTAGACATTCTTATACTAGACTTTAGAATAACCAGAACGGGGTACCCTAGTAGTCAGTTATATGTTGAAGACCAAGATCCCAACGGTAGAAGATCAACAAGAAATAATAGAAATAGGGCAAAGCACTTCAAAAACCTATTAAACAAAAAGGTGAGCAAATGAAGATAGAACACGAACAAAAATTAGAAAGAACTAAAACACCAAATCGACAAGAAATAACCCTACCTTCCCGGCGAGCTAGCTCAAGACAATTGGGGGGTTAATATCGTTGTCTCCCAACGAAAACGAACCTGTGATAACTGCGGTCCAATTATACCGTAACAAGTGTGTGCTAGAAGATTTAAAAAACTTAGATCACGAAAACTGGAAAGAAAAAGTAGAAAATAAAAGGTAATGGAGAAAAATCCAATTGTGGGTAACCAATACTTAATTAAAAACTCTGATGTGATACACGTACACAACTTCCTTTTACAGTGATCTTATAATTAGCCAAAAATTTTATTTTTAATTTTTAAGCATTTGTCAAAAAATTTCAAAAATTACAAATTCTACAGAAACCGTACAAAATATAGTGTTAATTGAAGAGCCAAATTTTCTCTAAAATTTTAAGCTGAAATATAAAAATATGTTAATATACCGGGTGTTCTATTTAAAATAGAAGTTAATAAAAAAATTAAAAACCCCATCCATCCATCCATCCATGGCATTACAGCCCTCTGTGGGCCTTAGCCTCCTCTTGTTTTAGCCTCTCGTAGTCTTTGGTTCCATTTTTGTCTATCCCTTGCTGCTGTTGTCCAGTTTTCTAATCGCAATAGCTCTCTTGCGTCCTTTCTTAATTTGTGTGCCCATCGTGCTCTTGGTCTGGCCCGTTTTCTATTACCTTCCAGAGTTCTCTTGAATATTTTTTCCGGAATCCTTTCTTCGCCCACGCGCTCCACATGCCCGGCCCACTTCAATCGCATAATTTGGATATACTTTACTATATCGACATCCTTATATAGTTCCTTTAATTCGTGATTATATTTTATTCTCCATATGCCTTGTTCTTGCGTAGGTCCAAAAATTCTTCTCAGCACCTTGCGCTCGAATTTTGTCAGTAGGTCTTCACTTTTAGCAGTCATTGTCCACGTTTGGCACCCGTAGGTCGCAATCAGTCTTATGATACTTTTGTATACTATTCGTTTGGAACTAACTCCTACTAGCTGTTAATTCATCACGTTTTGTACTGCAAAATAAGCTTTATTTGCCGCTGTTAACCTTTGTTGTATAGTCCGCACTAAGTCGTTTTGGTCATTTAGTGTTGCACCCAGATAATTAAACTCTCTTGTTACTTCTATGTTCAAATCATCAATGGTTAAATTTTGTCCCAGTCGTGTTTGTGACATGATTGCCATGTATTTAGTTTTATTTTCGTTAATCTTTAAGCCAGTTGTTTCTGCTTCTCTTAATTTTACCATTGTTTCTTTAACAGCTAGTACATTCCTGCCTACTATGTTGAGGTCATCTGCATATGCAATAATTTGGCACGATTTATTTATAATTTTACTATTGGTGTTATATCCTATGCTTCTTATGACCTTTTCGAGGACAATATTGAATAATAATGGAGCTAGGCCGTCACCTTGCCGCAGGCCGGTATTAGTCGGGAATTTGTCCGATAACTGATTTTATATTCTAACTTGATTGGTAGATTCTGCCATGGTTAATTGTATTAGGTTCACTAGTTTCAAGGGTATACGGAAGTCTAGTAGAATCTGACGGAGAGTATCCCTATTAATACTATCATAGGCTTGTTGAAAGTCTATAAACAGTTGATGTATGGGTAGTTGGAATTCCCATGCTTTTTCCATAATTTGTCGACATATGAATATTTGATCTATCATAGATCGCCCTCTTCGAAAACCCGCTTGGTACTCTCCAATCGGTCCGTCTATGCAATCTTCCAGTCTTTTGCGTATTATATATGTTAAGACTTTGTATGCTATGCATAGTAAGGAGATGCCCCTGTAGTTACTGCACTCCTGTCGATCACCTTTTTTTAAATATAGGGCAGATAATCGCTACTTTCCAGTCATCAGACATTTTTTCTTCTTTCCAGACCGATTTTATTAGTTTGAACAGTTTCTCCGCTGCTGCTTCACCTCCTTGCTTTAGCAACTCAGCTGGTATGCTATCTGCACCTGGTGCTTTGTTGTTCTTTAGTTGACTGATCCCTTCTTCTACTTCTGCACGGTTTGGTTCGGGTATGGGTGATTGTACCATGTCGCCGTCAGTTCGTACTCTTTCATCAATAACGCCGTTATTGTCCTTACATAGATTTAGCTGAGGGTGGAATTCGTTTTTTGTATTTTTTACTGTTCTAAAAAAACTTTCTTGTTTCATTGTGCTCTTTTGTCTCATCCAGTTGTCGGAGTTGATCATTTATTTGTTTTCTTTTTTCTCTTCTACACACCCTTTTTGCTTCTTTTCTTAGGGTCTTATATTGATGTTCTTTCTCTCTGGTCGGTCTTTGCAGTAATACTTCTCTTGCTTTATTTTTCTAGTCAATTGCTTTCTTGCACATTTCATTCCACCAGCCATTGCGACGCCTTTTATCTTCCATTCCAAGTGTTTCCTCCGCTGCTTCTGTTATCACCTTTTTAAACTCTTTCCATTGATCTTCTACTTCTTCCAGCTTTTGGCTGGTTTCGTCTGGTGTTCTCTTATCTCGGAGTAGTCTCGATATTTTTATCTTCACCGCTTTTACATATTCTTCACGTTTATCCACGTTCTTTAGATTTTCTATGTTATACTTCCCACCCTTTTCAGCCTTCTGTGAGCGTGACATGTTTATTCTATGTCGTAGTGTCATTTTAACCAGGAAATGATCTGAGTCCAGTGCTGCCCCCCTCATTGATCTAATATCCATCACGCTTGAGTAAAATCTGGTACTTATTAATATTAGTACAGTAAAATTAAGCTTTAACCCAAACATCCAAAAAGAAAAGTTCTACCCTGCGGTAAACCGTTCAGTACTCTCCTCTTAGTATGTGGTAAAAAGTTGGACGACCTTGCGCGTCGGGTTTCGGCGGGAGGGGGGTAAAAATTTGGTACAATGGTAGGTGTCAACAATTTTTCGCAGATATCTCGTTAACTATGAGGTTTAGCGCAAACTTTATCTTATAGAAAATTAATCTACATTAAATTTAAAATAAAAATGGTCTTATACATTTTTGCTCTCCAGTAAAAGATTTCGGAGATATGGAGAGACAAAGATGTTACTTTTTCTGTTTGGCCAAAAAAAGCACGAACGCCTATGGACTCGTAATATTCGCTCCAAGTGTATTATATAAAGGGTTCAGGAAAGTGGGGAGGCCAAATGGTTATGGTGAAGAACCCAGCACAAAAAACGAACAACACTACTACACACGTTGAAATGAAAGTGGAAGAATTAATTAATTTCACTCATGAACAAGCAGAATTTCTAACTAATAGTAAGAACAAGATTCAACCGCTTGTTGTCATCCCAGTACACTTACAGCAAGCTGGCTTCAAAGTGACTCAGGCAGAAGGTGATGCTGACACCAAGATCGTTTTTACTGCAATTGACGAATCAAAAAAGGAAAAAGGGGCTATCGTGATTGGCAATGACACCGATTTATTGGTCTTGTTGGTGGTTCATGCTCCAGTCAACAAACAGTTGAAGATGGCTGTACTGAAGAAAGGTAACCAAGAAAAAGTGTACTGCATTGGAGATATTCAGAGTGGTATCGGGAAATGAAGGATGTTCTCCTTTTTTAATGTATATATGTAATTTCCCCGACACCACGCTGAATGTCTGCCTGAGTCACTTTGAAGCCAGCTTGCTGCAAGTGTACTGGGATGACAGCAAGCAGTTGCATCTTGTTCTTACTATTAGTTAGAATGTTAGAAATTCTGCTTGTCCATGAGTGACATTAATTGCATCTTCCACTTTCACTTCAACGTGTGTAGTAGTGGATGATATGTGCAAATGTTGTTCGTCTTTTGTGCTGGGATCTTCACCATAACCATTTGGCCTCCCCAATTCCCTGAACCCTTTATATAATACACTTTTAGCGAATATTACGAGTCCATAGGCGTTCGTGCTTTTTTTGACCAAACAGAAAAAGTAAAATGCTTACCCTCTCCATATCTCCGTAATCCTTTACTGGAGCGCAAAAATGCATAAAACCATTTTTATTTTAAATTAAATATAGATAAATTTTCTATAAGATAAAGTTTGCGCTAAACCTCATAGTTAACGAGATATTTGCGAAAAACTGTTGAAACCTACCATTTTACCACCTTTCCACCCCCCTCCCGCCGAAACCCCCAGCACAAGGTCGTGCAACATTTTACAACATACTAAAAGGAGAGTACTGAACGGTTTGCCGCAGGGCAGAACTTTTCGTTGTGGATATTTGGGTTTTGACAATTTTTGAGGTATCTTTACTGTACTATATATGATCTATTTGGTTTACAGTGCTTCCGTTTAGCGATTTCCATGTTACTAAGTGATTTTTCTTATGGGGGAATGTTGTACTGAAGACCACTAAACCGTTTGATGTCGCAAATCCTATGCTTCTAATAGCGTTGTCGGTTGACTCTTCCTGTACACTGTATTTCCCAATTGTTGGACAAAATCCAATTTTCTTGCCTATTTTAGCGTTAAAATCGCCCATTACTAGTTTTATATCATTCACTGGCGTAGTATCTACATGTCTTTCCAATATCGAGTAGAACTCATCTTTCTCGTTATCTTCTTTGTCCTCTGTAGGGGCGTGAACGGAGAAAAGTAATAAGTTGTTAAATCGCATTCGAATTCGTATATAGCATATTCTTTTGTTAATTGCTTTGAAAGCGATAACGTTCCTTTTTATACGATCACTTACTAGAAATCCCACTCCAAATTCATGTTTATTTTCTGTGTCGCCGCAATAGTACAAATCGCCTCCTTTTTTGTAGTTTTCCTATTCCAGGGCATCTCATCTCCTGTAGGGCTAATATATCTAATTTATACTTGTTAAACACTTCTAGTAGCTCTTGTAAAGCTCCTGTTCGATGTAGACTTAAAACATTCCACGTTCCCAAAATCGTGTCCATTTTAGCTCGCCGAGTCCGTCTTCGTTGTAACCTTCCGGCTATCCGAGGCTTATCCTGAGGTTTCGTAACAAGTTTTGTTTTTACGGTGATAGGGTTGTAAGCCCTACCCCAACCCTCCTCTTTTATCTGGGCTTGGGACCAGCAGAGCGTCGTTAAAACAGTCACACCCTGGCGGAAATTAAAAACCCCATTGTAAAGGTATTCAACTAGAAAATCACCTATCTCACATGAATACACATTAAAAATGTAACGTTTGAAAAAACTGAAAAGTCACAAGAGTCAACTCCATACTTCCGGTTATACGATTTTCTTCAAAAGCTTGCTGTCGCATCTAGATAGTACACAAAACTTATATATGAAGTTTCAACTACCTACCTTTTTTCGGTTTAGAGATCTTCTATTCACACACAGATAGACCAATGAACAAAATTATATTTTTTGGGTTCAGGCGACTCTAAAACGTGAAAATCTGTTGAAAACTCAATTTCTAATTTTTGGGGTAAATCCAATACTTCCTTTATTGTAAAATCAAGTAAAAAGAGCATATATAAAACTAAAATTCTGGAATAATCAAAAGAAAACCAAGAAATACTGCAAAAAAACTGTAAGAATTTAACGGGGATTCCTCTGTCCGATAAAAAATTATAGCCACCTGTATAAACAATAAACTAAAAAACTATGCAGAGAAAATACTGGTTATCAATAATACTGGATAAGATCATCAGTGCTAAAAGATATACAATCAACAAGCTACCAGTAAAAACTTCCTTCGTACCTGCTATTTATTGATTTCAAGCAAGCGTATAACAGCATTAAAAGATATAAACTATACTCTGCACTGAACGAACTAGAAATACCACACCAGTTGATTGGATTGATAAACATAACTTTGCAAAACACAACAAATGTAGTAGGCTAAAGGTGAACAGAGGACTATAGAGAAAGTTACAGATAGGTTAAGTAAAGGCGACTCCCTTTCGTCTACACTATTTAATCTCGTGTTAGAACAAACCCTAAGAGACAGTAACATAAAAAGACACGAGACACCAATGTCTGGCATTCCCTGACAACTTAACAATTCTGAGGAGGTTCAGAGGAAAATTATAGAACATCCCAAAGATTATTATCAATACAAAAAATTGTGTTAGAAATTACCAAAAATAAAGGTAAATATATGGCAGAGCTGGGTAGTAATTAATTATTTTATAATTAAATTTCTAATTAAATTCCTTTTTGTTCATTTGTCTTGGACTTGTATTACTTTTCAAAATACAGTAGGTAATTATACTTGGTAATTGTCATATTTGTTGTAAAGTATTTAACAATTACTTTTTGAAAGTAATTAATTACCGTACCTGCCGATTTGGAACAATAGGTAACTTTTTTGAATTTTGCGCCATACCAACTAATTCCGATGACAGATTAGTTCGTGCACGTAACCACAGCTAGAAAACAAAATTCACTAACAAATTTTTACGTTTGGTGACATTAATTGAATTTAGTTTGTGCCCCAATTAGAGGTCAAAGTTAAGGTAACTTTTATTATTTTTGAATTTCAAAAAGTCTCCTCTCTAGTGAGGTGATTATATAAATTATAAAATTTCTTTATTTGAAGTTATTTAGTAAATATCCTCAACAACAAATTCCTTTGTTTACTTTTTTTTACATTTGATAGTAACGAGTGAAGCAGCTAAATTATATCAAAACTAACATTTGCAGGGTAATTTGGAACACCTGAAAATGCCCTCACAGACCCGTTATCTCTAGAGGCATCCACACTTTTGGTTATTTTATTAATTATAAGGCCATATTTTTATTATTGTTTTTTATGCAATATTATACCGGGTGACAATAAATGGTTGTGATTTGTTTCTTAGATTGGTACTGTTTATGTTGGTGGCACTGTAAGTCTGTGTCAAAACTGATGCAAAACCTAACCTGCTAACCTCAAATTTGACATAGACTTACAGTGCCACCAACATAAACAGTGCCAACCTAAGAAAAAAAATCACAACCATTTATGGTCACCCGGTATTTGTGTTCCTATTATTTTAAATATATTATTACCAAGTTATTATGCATAGTTTTACTTTTTTTCTTTTGTTTGAAATATATTATTAGACATATTTTTAATTTTGTTTAAAACAGTCTTGTTGCTTTTCAAGATTTATTTTTATATTTTCATAAATAAAGAATGAATGTAAATGAACGCTGTTTTCTTTATATAAAATACTATACCCAAAACTTTTTGTTGCCTGTAGAAAGACTTGTATAACAGAATTGCTTAATTTTTTAAATATAAATTGTGATTATATTGCTGCCTATTTGGGATAAATATGGTTTGGAACATATTTTAATGACTATTTCCCACATCTCTTATTATCCAATGAAAAGCTATACTTTTTCAAAATTCAACCAATCGTGTGTTTTTGTAGTGGCAAAAAATCGAAATTTTCCCTTGGGATTTTGTCAGTTTCTTTTGCCACTTGCATCCACGGCAACCACCAAATATGTTGCTTTAATCAAGGTGGTATTTAAGAAACGTCATTTAAACTGTCATTGCGCATCAGTACAAATGTCAAAATGAACCGATATTTGTGAAATAGTCCACAAAATGTATTACGGGCTCATGATTTTGCTCGGCAAATGTTTTACTCACGATTTGTTGTTTTTTTGGCAATGCCCCTCGACAAACTAACTTTGACAATTCCCTCGCCTTCGGCTCGGGAATTTGATCAAGTTAGTTTGTCTTGTGACATTGCCAAAACAAAATACTTTCGTAAAACATTTTTACCGTCAAAAGCATTTGCCCTTAATACATTATTACTGATAAAATTCAGATCGTTCCAAAAAGGAAACATTGCTGTGTAATTTGGAACATCAAAAATTTGTAAATAAACAACCAGAAAAATATTTTTTTGTTATATGACCAGTATGTAAGTGTCCTGAAATATATCTTCTTACTAATGCCATTTATTGTTTCTTACCAAAAAAACTTACTGCAAAATTAAAAAAGAAAAACTACTAAAATCGTTTCAAATAGAACCGTATTACGGTACTACATTGAATTACTCAATTACTTTTGAGTAATTAACTTACTCTAAATTATAGCCGCGCTCCATAGCTCAGTGTTTAAGCATTCTGGCTACTGATCTAAGGATCGAGAGTTCGATCCGCGATCCCGGTGAGATTTTTAAAAATAAAAAAATGCTGATAAAAATCTCTGCAGAATGCCATCATTCGGAAGTGATGTAAAGCCGTGGGTCCCATGTTACTATGATATGTAGCATGTAAACGATCCCTTGCTAGGGCTGGAACTCCTCGTCTCGGCAAAATTCTAAGTAGGACTAAGGTACCTGGTACTCTGCATTCTTAGACCTTGTCCATGGGGTTGGCAAAAAGGGCCTATGAAGGCCTACTTGCTAGACATATACTACTACTACTACTACTACTCTAAAGTATTTAAATTACCTTACAAGTGTTTGAATTACCTGTGAAATGAAATTACTCTGGATAATTAAATTATTTTCTTATTTAATTACTAAATCTCTAGAACGAAAAATAGGATAAGGTCTCATTAAGTTACATGTTAGGCAAATCGCAACAGGGCATTTTTGAAAGCAATATAAGTATAATTTATGATTTTCTATGACTAGCTAGTTGTGTGCACCAGCAAAGTAGACTGTACAGGATGTAGTATTATAGCTTCGTAATAATTATTAAGATTAGAGTACGGTAAAGATACCGTGTGTCTTAAAAAGAATTAGTAGGTTTTAAATTTTTTTGCGTGTACATTTTTATGTGCCCTACATTATTATTGGTATTGCATTATGGGAAATTCAAAGCATACTAGATGTAATTCATTCTAAGACACCGGGTATAATAAAATTTTTTCCATAACGATTGACAACAAATAGTTTCATTAGACATTATTGGTTCAAAATAATTATTCATTCATTTCATTTCGCTTATTTAAAACAATGCACTAGCACAGGGCTATCTAAATACTAAATACCACAGCAATCTCTAGTGAAAGTAATTAAAAAAGTATTTATTTTGTGCAATTACAATTGCACAGTAATTGGTAATTGAATTACTATTTTATGTGAGTAATTGAAATCTCTAGTAGTTCAATTACTTCAATGAGCGGTAATTGCCAATTAAATACTTTAAAAAGTAGGTATTACACCCAGTTCTGATATATGGTCTGGAGCGAAGATACCTTTAATAAAAACACGCATTTCGAGATCAAGATGGAAAGTTAAAAATATAATTACACTGTGAATAGGATTGGACCAAGAACCGACCCTTGCAGAACATCACTCAACACTGGTTTTATGGCAGATGAACACTCTCCAACATGAACACAGGAGGATTAATCCTGATGAAAAGCCTGTATCTATAACAATAGATTCCTGCGTATACCAGCCGGTTCAAGCTTGGCTAAGATGGCACAGTGAGGTACCCTATCAAAGGCACATATATAAAATCAGTAGGAAAGGTGTTGTCTAAAGCCATTGTCCAATTATTAATGCATTCAAGGAGATTGGTATTTACAGATCTACCAGGAGTAAATCCATATTGTTGGACAAGTAAAGTATTTTCATCCAACAAGAAAGGTACTCCGTCCACAATTAAGAACTCCATAATTTTGATTGTAATTGGTGTTAAACTAATGGGGCCGTAATTATTAGCGTCTAGCTTATCTCCCTTTTTAAATATGGGTGTAACAAATGCACTTTGCCACGATTTCTGTTAGAGGTTGAGAAATAACATGCGAACAAGTTTTCAGCAACACAGCAGATAGATGATCGGAGCCTAGTGGAATACAAGACTTCAGTGGAGATAATTTTTCTTCACCAAGTTCAAGAGTAAAGTTAACGTGAGTTAGACTTTTGGTAGTCCTCGGAAAGCGAATAGGTGGAGTAACAAGGTGAGGTACATCACAATAGACAGATAGAAAGTTATCAGCAAGCATATTTGCGCATTCGTATTGATTTTTTGCAAATTGTTCCGTCACTTGACTCAACTAAAGGAACTTGAACAGTAAATGAAAAAGTTGTCCGTACATATTATTTATAAGATTGCTGTGAGTTCTTGGAATTGGCAATTTCATCTTCACAGTCCTTGTTTGCAACATCGATCACTGATATACAGTGGTTAGAGTATTGTCGATGGTTATTTATAGTCTTTCATGGCTTTTGTTTTATGATACCTGTTCCATACACTTTTTAGTCGATATCATTGCGAATATCTTACTTTCCAGCCACGGTTTAGAGGGATTTACTTTGATTGGTTTCAAGGTGGAATTAGTTTAGACAGCAGTAGAAAATTGTGTATGTAAAAACGACCAAGAATCATGTACATTTAGAAAACTGATAGCTTGACACCAATTGATGGAACGGTGATCATCAGTATTGTATTGTATTGTATTATCGATAACCTCACTTTACCTTGAGCTGTAGAGGCTGGTGCCTTATCGTCTATAACGTTGTCATAATTTTTACGAGTTTTATAATAATTTTATTGAGAGTCACAGCTTTGATAAACAACTTGTAGAGTGGCACATATAACATGATCTGACTTACCAATTGGAGACAAATGGCAAATAGTAGAACAAAGGTTCATATCATTAGTGAATAACAGATATAAATGTAGGAGTCTAATTTGGAAAAGTAATACCAAAGTTAGAAAGATGCAAAAAAATTGAAAATTTTTATAGGAAAAAAATTTACTTTGTTTGACATTATTATCCATTTACCTACTTGACATCCACACTGTCAGTGTCAAGTTTATTAAAAAATGTCTCGACTATATTTCCAAAATAATTTTTTATTCAATAGACTGTACACTAATTTAAGCTGCGTTCAGAAAGGTACATCTGACAGCTGTTTCCTCGAAAACATTTGCAGAAAGAGATCGATAATAGCCATCGGTGCAGGTGGAAGTGAGATGAATGAACGATTTCGAGGAAACAGAGGTACCTTTCCGAACGCAGTATTAATTGTTAAAATGTGAAAAATCGCAGTGGTGCCAACATACTGTCAGTTTGCCAGTGCGGATGTCAAGTAAATGGATAATATACTCGATTTTTTTGGCGACAACTGTACCTTAATATGCTCCCCGATTCATCGAAATAGTAACAAGTATGAAAAACATTTGTCAATTAATTGATGTTGACAGGCCCCCCTGAGCTGAGTGCCTGAGTTCTTCAAACACCTTTAGTCCCACCACTGGCTAGTGGTGAAGTGTAATGACAAAAATGGTACGAGAATAAAACGCCACTTTATAAAATAGATCTATAGAAAAGAATCACAAAAATGTACAATGATATAAAAACTGCGACACTATTACAATATATTCTATTATATCAAAAACACCTAATAATATACAACAAAATATACAATGGACGGAATAAGGTCAGCATGCAAGCCTGTGTTTGTACGTGAAACCAAAGTTACATTAGTCGAATTTTAAATAAAAATCAGGCACTATTATTTTCGGATAGACCAAACATTTCGAGACGTAAAACGAGTATTCTAAAAGTACGATTTTACCATTTGGTTTCTACCGACGATAAAACCTTGTAATCACCTCATAAAAAGACGAAGAGTTAATTAACCAGTCGATACAAAGTCAACACTAACGTGACAGTCATTAAACTAACACTAAACTTAATAATACTGGACGAATTACATTCGTCTTCCACGCAATAGCACTCCTCCCAATACACTCCGTTGTCGTAGACGCCCCAGTTGCAAACGCCTGTGACTCCGGTTTCGGCGACTGATGCGCAGCGACGGATTACCTGACGCCACCGACCGTCCCCTGTGCATAAATTCCAAACATTACCATTATTACTGCGTTACTAAGCACACAAACTTACATATAAATCCTATGGGTCCTTGCTGAGTGACTTTCATGCAGAACGACCCGGGCATGTGGCTTTCTTCGCTGTTGCAATCTACAGCTATGTGCTCGGTTCTGTCAAACTTCTTGTAGGCCCCGCAGTTGTCCTCGCCTTCCGGATCTTGGCCGGAGCTGCATTGGAAGCATCGGATTGCTTCGCCTGCAACCACATGATTAGTTTGATTGCTGAATTGATGATTTTCAAGACGAATCGTGATTAATAACAGTTTTGACCACACCTTCTCCGGATTATTTACTAAATTTGTTGTTACGCGGCTCCTGCAAGAGGATGAATTACTTACCCAGTGTAATTAAGGACAATACGGTTAAACAAACAATTACAGTCCTGGTCTCCATTATGTTATTTCATTGATATTTTGTACTAGCAGTTTTAAAATGTAGCAAATAAAACTATAAACACACAAAGGTGGCCATGTATAATTCTGCGCTCTTTTGTTCTTGCGCAATGGCGGAAGTTATGCGGGAAATTTCAAACGATGAGTTACAGAGCTTTTCCAGAAAATAATTTATAAATACTCCGTATACAATACAGGGTGCCCATTTAGTGTGCCAGTCTTCGATAACGCCATTACCTTTTAATCCTATAAAAAGTTTGAATAAGCCGATGCTAATTGCTCTGAAAGGCGCACATTTTAAAATTATATTGATTTGTACAGGGTGCACCAGAAAAGTATTACTCAAAAAAGTATATTTTTTAAATTCAACAAGCTGAACTTTTTATAGTTATTTAAGCCTTTATAGGTCCTACTTTTAACACTTTATATTTTTAAATGCTCTTCATGTTTTAAATATGTTTTGGTCAATATCAAGCTTCCACTTGCTTTTACTCAAAACTTCGCACTTTTCTCCAACTTTCGAATTCTTTGCTGACTTTTATAGATCTAAAGGCAGCGTTTAACACCATAGGACATGAAAAGGATATGAAAACCTTATCCCTGCAAAACTAAATACTCGTAATATATTAAGATATGCGAATGGTATTTGCTCATAGCGATAACACAAAAAAAGCTGCAATCTACGTTTAACATATGGTTACAATATGAAATAGAAAAAAAATAAACGATAAAGAAATAATAGACTAGGAAAAACCAATAAGGTGCAGACATCAAAACTTAGAGGTTGCAACCACATATGAATATTTGGGAAGTGTAGTAAGAAATTATGGAAAATTCCACTTGGAAAAGAAGATAAAAAATATCAACGAATGTTTACCACTCTACAAATAATATAATTTTGGAAAAATAAAATATCGACATTACAACAAAGAGAACAACACAATCGCCGTACCAACAATACTCTATGCTAGTGAACCATGAATACCTCTGACTATTCAATTCACCTGTTATCTGTCAAAAAGTGACCAATGAAAATCCATAATTCTGACGTTTCTTGACCAATCAAAAAAATATCAGTGGATGAGGATACGGAAGCTCTAACCTTCCGCCTTGCAGGCCAAGCTCCTTCATGGGGTGTTAGTGCCTCACCATTATTATTATATATCTTCCTAGAAGGTATTCAAGTGACTATTTTAAACAAATGTGATTTTTATTAGAAAAAGTCAATATTTGCGTTCTGTTACTATAGAAATTGACTAGTTTGTTGCTAGATTTACTGAAAACTAATTTGAAAAAGTAGTTTGGTTCATTAAATAGTCCCTCGAATACCATTCTTAGTCAAAGTTAAGTAGATTATTTTTGCGGTGGTATCACTACTCATGTCCATTGCGCTTGGGATTAGGACTCGTGCTATCGCACTCGTCCTAATCGTACCAAAGCGCAATGGACATTCGTGACACCACCACAAAAATAGTCGACATAACTTTGACTACTCATGGTATTATAAGTGACTATTCATTTCACCTGTCACCCGTCAAAAAGTGACCAATGAAAATACAGAATTCTGACGTTTCTTGACCAATCAAAAAAATATCAGTGGATATATCTTCCTAGAAGGTATTCAAGTGACTATTTTAAACAAATGTGATTTTTATTAGAAAAAAGTCAATATTAGTGTTCTGTTACTATAGAAATTGCGTAGTTTGTTGCTAGATTTACTGAAAACTAATTTGAAAAAGTAGTTTGGTTCATTAAATAGTTCCTCGAATACCATTCTTAGTCAAAGTTAAGTAGATTATTTTTGCGGTGGTATCACTACTCATGTCCATTGCGCTTGGGATTAGGACTCGTGCTAGCGCACTCGTCCTAATCGTACCAAAGCGCAATGGACATTCGTGACACCACCGCAAAAATAGTCGACATAACTTTGACTACTCATGGTATTATAAGTGAAAAAACATGAGCCACTAACTACCTACCTTAGAACAATAACAGGTGAAAACAAAATACGACAGAGTAAGAAACGCAGAAATGCGAAAGACAATGTTTTACATCTTCTTTACTTCTTCCGTTTTTTATGAACATACTGGCTAGGAATCTGAATTTCGGTACTTGTTTTAAAGCATCGTCGTCTATTTTAATACTAATCTTTACAGGATCTTTAGAGCAAACTATGATTTCTGTTTTTTTACTATTTATTATGAATTTATAGTTACACTTTAAAATGTCATCTAGGCTTTTTAATGCTCTTCTTAGATTCATTTCATCGTGGGCAATTATCGCTATATCATCCGACGTAGCATCTGTGGTCGCACTCCGTTCACCATAATTCCAGTACAATATTCTTTACATTCATTTACTGCTTGTTCTATGTATATATTGAACGGCAACGGCGATAAGTTGCAGCCTTGCCTTACTCTTTTTTTAATTACAGCTTTTCATTCACTGCCTTTTATTTTAATAAATGTTGTTTCATGTTTGTATAAGTTCTTTATTATTTTTCCATCCTTATAGCACAGAATAAAAACAAGTCCATTAGGTGTTCGTTTGGTGCCTATAGTCTATTTTGATCTTTTTTAGTATTTTTATTAATATATTCCAATTTACATTATCGAAAGCCTCTAGTAAGTCTACAAAAGCAATATATTGCAATGGATACTCTCTAATGACTGGGTTTTAATTAATATTTAATTGTAAGTTAGAGCAAAATCCAATATGCACAACTCTGTTTAATATTTTACTGTGTACGGAACTTTGCCTGTTATTAAATTCTTAGGCTGGTTAAAATGTGAGCTGTACTTATTTACTGCTGAAAATAAATGGTTATATGTCCCTTTAATATTTTATTTATCTGCAATTAATTATAATAAAACGCTAGTTCAAGTAGAACAACAAGCCTCTTAACTCGTGGGTTCCTAGTTGATTGAGAAATTACACATTTTCTGATACAGCTCTGTTCACCGCATTTAGTTCGAATGCGCGGTAGCTAAATGTTTGCAATATAGTCAAAAAACCTACAAAACGTAGTCAGTGTGCAAGTCTGCGGTATTTGACGTTTAAAACCAGTGTAATTATGAGAATTCGTACCGTAATTATTTGAATCCTTGCACTTTGGCGGCAATTTACATCTTTTGTTTCAGACATTAATTTATTTCGTGACGTCAAATGGAAGCGGCCGGAAATTTAGCAATTGTTTTACCTTCGCATAACCTCAAATCTGGAGACGCCTCGCCGATAATTCTAAATGCGCCTTCGCTGTAGCCATAGAAATGCTCGAATCTTGTTAAGTAAGGTCTGATCTCGCATGCACATAAATTTCCTGGCGCTAACACAGATATTTTCTACGCAAAATTGGTACCTTATTATCGGCCGAACTGCTTCGAGATGACGCCGTTGGAATATTGTCGCTGTTACTAGCCCCCTTAAAGTCAAATCTCCTGGAGACGTTGTTACCGAGCTGCACTACCCCCTGGAATGTTGATCTCTTGGCTCAGATGGGAATTTGGGTTGCAGTCGATGATCGGAAACTGGAGGTGCTCGCTCCCGAACACACAATCGGAGGCGAAAGGAAAATTTAAATTTTTATCTTGCGGATCTGGCTACAAACACTTGTACAAAAGCACTGAATGTGTACAATAAAACTGGGTACTTTTTATATTGGTAAAACACTTTATTTTATATTAAAACAGTATTTAATATAGAGCACAAATTTGCCCTGTCATTCAATAATTTATTTCATTTGTTCTCCTTTTCCTCCGTTGTTAAAACAACTTAGAAACTATCGCTATGGTTACAATACAAACGGAAATAAGTTTTGGTTAATTTAAATAAATTCTAGAAAAAAGTTTGATAACATAGTTTTAAATCTTCAAATTTCTTACAAACTAAATTTATCGTGTTTCTTAGATTTAAAAATTATTTATTTGCGCCACACACACAAACACGTTATATTATTTGCTCTGCTTTTCACAACCGTTCAATGCACTGATTATTTTAAGAGTTCCTTGCTTCTCAATTGCTTTCTTCATATCCTGTTGCCTGATTTTCTAATTGATTTCTCATGTCCTCCTGTCTGCTTTTTCAGATTGCTCTTTCGCAATGTATTGCTATCTTATTCTGGCTTCTTTATCTTTTTAGAATTCTCACCAATTTCACTGACTAGCTTTATTGAATTCTACGCTTCTTTTACTTGCACATAGCAAACCTTTTTTGACTATTAATTTCTTTCGGTTTGGCTATTCATTATGCACAAACCTATTATTTAATTAATTTGCAAGTCAACCTCGACCCCTGTGAAAAACAAGCTTGCCTTTTGCGTTCCTTACTTAATTGCTTTATTATTACTGGCATCTCTTTACTAATGCATTTATCTTTTAAAATTTAAGCTTAGCATTGCAGTTATATAAAACACCTCAACTCTGTGCTCATTGAAATGTTCATTAATGTGCACTGCTAGCAGAGTCGAGTCGTGGGCCTAAGACCATCACAATATGTATAATTTTTTATCTACTCGGAAGCTTCCTTCGAAATCCGAATTGATCTACCAAATTTTCATCAATCTTCTCTATTCACCGCAGAATGATTTGGTTAATATTTTAGACGCATTTTGTCGATGTTCCATTTATACAAAGCAGTTTAATTTTTTTCGATTAATTTTCTTTTTATTCTTTCATAAGATTGTTTAATTTCTCTTGTACCTATTGCTTTTTTGCTTTGGCCAGTAAACACACATCATCTGCATATTCTCAAGTTCTTTAGAGTGTGATTTAACTCCCAAATAATGCCTTTCCTTTCCTTATTTGCATTTACCACGATCTCATCTGTTGAGATTAGAAAGAGCAATGGTGAAAGTATACACCCTTGGCGAACTGCTGTTTTTGTTGCAAATGGTTTTGACAGCTTTCCCCAGTACGCTATAATACAGTTTGAATTTGCCTAGCCTAACTTTATTAATTGGACTACCTTATCTGGTATTCCTCTATTTATTAGTATGCAATCTCTGTTGATATAGTCAAAAGCCTTTTCGTAGTCTATAAACAACAATAGAACAATGGCGAGTTAAATTCCAGTGATTGTTCAATTACATTCGTTAACATGTTAATGTTATCAGTGCATGCCTTGTTTCTTCTAAATCCCGTCTGTTTCTTCATCTGTTTGACCAATTATTCTATTCGAGATTATTCTATAAAATATTTTACTTGCTATACATAGTAAAGTAACACCTCACTAGTTTTCACATTTACATAGATGACCTCTTTTAAGGACCGCTTCTTTCCAGTCTTCCGGAATAACTTCTTCCTGCCACATTTTCACCATCAAGGGAGTAACACCTTCACAGTAGAATTGACGTCTAATTTTTAGCATTTATGCCATAATCTGATTCGCACCAAGTGCCTTACCACTTGCTGTTTGTTGTATTGTATTCTTACTTTTTCTTCTGTTGGTCGTTCCTCATTTATATTCATTTGGGTATTGGCAGACACTGCTGAGAGTTCTATTCCTTCTTCTATATTCATGGTTTCCTGAAAAAATCTCTCTATCATTCTAATTGCTGTTGTGTATTCAAAATTTGTTCTTTTTTATATAAAATTGGCGGTTCCGTTCTTTGCGTTTTCTTTCCCGTTAGTTGGTTCATGTTTTTATACATAGAATTTCTGGTTATTTCCGTGTTGTGTTGCTATTTGTGCGTTCCTCACTGGTTCCTCCAAGTATTTAGTTACATTTAGCCTTTTTTATGTTACTCTCGTCATTACTCTTTGCTGACTACTGTAGTTGTAATTGCTTTCTTTTATACTCATCTTTAGCTTTTTCCCCTTTACATACTAGTAGTTTCTGACTTTTAAGTCAAAAATTTTGTTTTCCGACGACCACTACGAAAAATGCCAAAAATTGCATGGCTTGGTGTTACTGAAAGTGACACATTGCACAAGTCACCTGAAAAGGTCACGTGGAGCTTGCGTTTTCCGTCTTGAAACACTAGTGCGACATGGTCTCCCGTAGCAACTAAAATGCGGGAGAACGTCACCGCCAATTCGGCACAAAACAGCGCGCAAGTCGCGAAACAAGCCGGTTAAAAAATCTAGTAAGCTAATGTCACAGAAATTTATTTTATATTTATTTGGCCAATATGTAAATCAAGTAGGTGGTCGTCGGAAAAGTATAGTGTATAACACGTGCTGATTGGATATTTCACACTTCTGCGAATGAGCCACTTGCCTTCGGCTCGTGGCTCAGCTATCGCATTCGTGTGAAATATCCAACTTTCAGCACTAGTTAGATAATATGCTATTAAAAATGTTGGAGCTGCAAAATATCATTAATAAAGAAAAAATATTACTCACAGTACTTTTGGTATATGATTTACATAATACTGAAATAAATTAAAGTAATTTAAAAATTAATGTAAAAATATAGGTAAACATCAACTAATTTAAAATGAAAATTCAAATTTCTCTAAATCTTAAGATTGCAACATATGATCAATAACTAATAAATATTATTCAAAGCATACAGAGTGATTAAAAAAGGGATGCAGCTAGTTGCTTTTGAAATTTTATATAAAGTAAAGTTCAGGACGCATAAAAATTTACAAGTAAACAAATTTCAACTAGCTGTATCTCCGTTGAATCACTCTGTATATTTGATACCTTTTTATATAGTAATGAACGAAACTAAAGTAATATGAAAACAAGTTAAAAAATATATGCACGACCAAAATTTCGCCTTATGAATCCAAAACATATAAAGTTATATAAATCTAATCTGAATTAATTCGTAGAAATAAGATCGCTTCTAGTAGGTCCGGCTTCATTGAAGTTCTTAAATCCGATCTGACGAAAGGCAGAAAACAATCGCTGCACTGTAACCTGCGTGGGTGGCAATGCTGCGACGATCAGCGCGGGTATTGAAATATTGCACTTTTGACCTGAAAATTTGAAGTTCAGTCAAATTGTTCCACTTCCACAAGAGCGCGGTAAATTTCTGTTTTAAATTTATTTAGAGACGATGGAGTTTCTACTTCACCGCGGCGACGCTTGGACTGCTCCTGTTCGTCTAAATATCTTTCAAAATCAAATTCTGCATCTTCAATATGAAGGTGAAGATGGTGGTGAAGTTCTGCTACATTCATGCTCGATGCACTTTGTCCTCCACTCGTAGACCTTTCATACGAATGGTCAACTCGCATAGAGCATCTTTTGCTTTATTTTGTTGCTCTTCTGTTAATAGCACCAGTGGTGTATTGGTAAAAACTTAGGTACCGGCTCGCACATGTGACACCCTCCCCCCCCCCTCCCCCGATTTCCGTAGATGTCTTCACATAATTCGAAACTTCCACAAAAGAGTCAAACTTCGTAGCTGGCGTTGATGCACTTTCAGAAACTTCGATTGGCCTATGGTCCATTTCATTGTTATCTACCAGCTTCACTCGTTTTAAAAAGTAAGACTTCAACGACGTTTGCTTTCTTTCGCAACTCATTACAAAGGGATCTTCTTTAATAGTTACCTATAATAAATCTACAAGATTTTACCCAGAACTTCCCTAGTCGACATTGTGACACTAAATAATTTTAAAAATGAGATTAAGTTAGGAGTAAAAATAGCTTAACGTTTCTAATAAATTAAATAAATTTTCAAATAAAAAAAAATCGTTACCGTAGGGATTTGAACCGCGGCGCTTGCGACTGCGAACAAATGTTACTGACCAATTCCTTACTACTCTACGGAAAACTGTTGGTATCGTCGGGTTTCAGCTGGCTTAACTTTCACGACGGGCATGTTTTAAGAAAATTAAGTAGATTTTTTACATCAATAAACGAATGCAGATAATTCTTTCACTAAACATTTTTTATTCATTTTTAAACATATACGCAGGATGTATATATTTATGTGCGATAGTTTTTACGATATACGTCGATGCCTTGCGCAAATATACGTTTCCCGTCTATTTCAAGGTTTGGAATTTACGCATTTATGCGGCTCGGGGCCTAAAAATCAAAGGAAAATAGAGGTAACAATATCTTAACAGTTGCTTATGCAAATTAAAGCAACTATCACATTTAAAAAATTACAGGGAAGGGATTCGATTAACATCATCTGCGGATACAATCGTCGATAGTCAGATAGATTTAACTGCGCTATGAGGCTCGCTGATGTGTGCGACGTGCGGGTGTATTTAAGCCAAGGGTGTTATTGTGGAAACTTTTTGAATTTTTTGCGACCTTATCTTGTATTTGTTGGGTTCTATTTTCGTCAAGTGTAAGGCCTGGTCTATGTGAAAATTACTACTTTAATCTATTTTACGCTTAACGCAAATATAAACAAAGTTTTATTTTTTTAAGGTGCTGACCCTGTATATATTTGTATGAAATTGTACCGGTTTTATTCCAGGTACATATATAATATGTCTGCAAAATATTGTCTTCCTCTGACAAATACTTTTTGAGCTATACTGCCAAAAGGCAGACAGACATACAGACGGAATTAAGAAAACCTGTTTTTCGTCATCTAGGCAATCTGAAACGTCAAAATCTGAAGGAATCTCGGAAGGTAATTTTTTCGTGATTACAATACTTTCTTCGTGAATGCCTATATTGACCAACCGGCCCGGCTACAAAACGGTCAAACAACCTCAAGCAGGTAATTGGACAATAACGTGCAAATCACCTGCTGACAGCTGTTTAACTGTAAACGAATTCAAAAATCACTCTAAAGCCGGCTCGCGAGCCGTCTGGGAAAAACAGGTACCGGCTCATCGAGCCGGCTCCAATACACCACTGAATAGCACTCTGACCAAAGGGTCGACGAAAACAGCAGCCAATAGGATGTCAATGTCAAGCTACTGGCTCTCCCTTCGCTCCATTGAAAGCTAAATTTCATTTGCTATTTGACCACCCACTTTTAAAAAGCAAAAAAGGAGGTTTTTCCACTCTTTGTTGAAAATGAACCTGGGGTCAAGTCTTCTGATTGTAACCTTTTTGTGACTAAGTAAGGTTGGCTAAGCAACATTTCCATTCCTTTCACATTTTCCCAGTGTCTCAATGTCACTAAAAATAGGTTTCTGTTCCAGCAGATGTTGAATCATTAAATATGAACTTCCCCATCGAGTAGCTTGATCTAAAATTACCCCCATACAATTTGGGTGTTCTAGCAGCAACTGCGACGTTTAGAACTCTTGCAACAAGATTACTTTCCGATTTTGCTTTTAAACCGTCATGAATTGCCAGTTGTAAGGTATGTACGGTTGATGTGATGAATTCTGAAGAGACTTGCAGCAGCATCTACAAACTCATTTAATACATCATCGTCGTCTAAAAGTTGATCTTTATTTTTTTTATTCGTACTCAGCCAACAGCCGTTAGGCCAATTATATGCGTCGCTGTACATTTTATAGAGACTTCCAACCCCACTTACGACTGTCATGATGTTATTATGACATCCGGGACCAACTATTTCCGTGGCAGCCGTATCACGAGGAGGGGCCGAGAGAAGCAGCTGCAAAACTCCCATACAAGTACTGACCAGAAAGAGCGTTACTTAACTCTACTGATGATATGAGGACGCTTGTTCAAGCTACACCACCCAGGACCCTTCTAAACTTTTAAAACTATTTTAACTTTTAAAATACATCTTGAAACATTTGAAACTTAGAAATAAGATGCACTATAAAAGTTAGAAATTATACGTAATACTAATAATACGTACTATGCTTGTTTTATTGTTACACATAAAACAGTTAGTGGTAAGATATAGAAAAATCATCTACTACGCTGTGCAAGGGAAAAGTCGGCATTTGAAATAGTTTGGTAGGAATTTAAATTTACAATAGTTGACCACACTGATTCTAGAACACACTCTGCGCACTTGTGGATCTATGAATTAACACATTATACGGCAAGTGCATTTTCATAAACTAACATAAAGAAAAATTGATTTATATTAACCCTAAGTCTGTCTTCAAATACTCAGTACTACAGTCGTTCAAATAGCTTGTGTTTTTATTAAAAAAAAATTGTAAAGTGGGAGTTACAGTCGGGTAATTTATACGGACGCCAACTCCGACTCCACCCAAAAAGTTCCGACTCCCAGCGGCGCAGGAACTACTATAATTATGGAGGGGCCAACATATATTTGAGTGTTTTAACATAACTAAGCTTTATGTTCGACTGTTCCATAAACACTTTATTATAGTACTATTTAGCGTCCATAAAGTGGCACTTTAGTCCATAGAGTACAGTAAAACGGCCGCCTGTCAATGTCCAACAGTTATTATTAAAATAAATGTCATTTTATTCAAATCAGGAAAGAATATTTTACGTATTAACTGAAAACTTTACAATTAATAAAAATAAATTCATCTTTAATAGCTCCCGGTAATAGGTAGTTATTCTTGACATTGAAAACGCAATTAACCTAGAAGCACACTTCGAAACTATCAAATGTTTCAATAGCAATTTGAATTTTCTAATTTGTCTAATGCTACAAATGATATTGTAGATAAAAGAAAATCTTTTGCACTGCATTCGAACATAAAGCTTTGCATGCAGCTTGTACATAATCAGTCGTCTTTTTTATCGCTACCCTACGCTTCTTGAAATTATCCTGATGTGTTGTTCAATCGTTGGGATGTCGGTTTCCCTGTGCAACTGCGAGTTTCTGACGAACCATTCTGAGTTAGTTATCATTCTCAGGACTTTATTTTGTAAGATTTGAAGTTTTTTCAGATTGATCTTAGATGTTGCGCTCCACACGCTACAACCGTAGGTAAATATAGGTCTTATCAAAGACATGTAGATTAAAGTGCCACACCTAATTTTGAGGGGCGACTTTTTATTCATTATTGGATAGAGCGAGCTCAGTCTTACATATGACTGAAAGTTTTTTGTTAATGTGAAAATTCCAATTTAGTTTCTTATCAAAGTATAAACCAAGATATCGCACTGCACTGTCTACTGGATTCCATTGGATCGCAGTATTGTTGATATGTAAATTGGGGGATCTGGGGACCGGCGGAGCGTAAAGATTTTTGCTTCACATTTGTTAGCGTTTACGGTGATCTTCCATTTGTTAAACCATAAATTAAGTCTGTTTAGGTCTTCTTGTAGATTGGAGGCTGCATTAGTAATATCATAATCTTGTCTGATGATCGCTGTGTCATCAGCGTACATAGCTAGGCTTGATCCAGATGGGGAGGGAATATCAGACATAAAAATATTAAACAGTGTGGGGCCCACGATTGATCCTTGTGGGACCCCAGCGTTAATTTGACGGATCGATGAAGTGAAGGAATTAACTCTTACTTGAAAGGTCCTAGCGGATAGGAATGAAGTTATTACCTTGAGTAAGTAAGCCGGAATATTCGTCATTATCATTTTGTGAATGAGCCCGTCAGTCCATATCCGATCAAAGGCTTTCGCCATTTCGAGCATTTTGTTTTCAAAGCCTTCTTCTATTAACTCTGTGAGTCTAAGAAGCTGGTGTGTTGTTGCATGAGAACTACGGGATCCAAACTGAAATTCTGGAATAACGTTGTGTCTCCAAGTGTATGCTTAACCGTGCGTGTATGGTTCGTTCCAAAAGTTTTGAAAGTGTGGATAGCAGGCTAATTGGGCGATTGTTCGCAGGATTTGTCTGGTAGGTTTTTTAGTACTGCATTGGGTATAAGATCTATTCCTGGAGCTTTCTTGAATTTAAGTTTCTTAATATACATCTTTAATTCTGATGGCGATATTGGGTCAATTTTTGTTGTATCGGGAGGGTCTTCTTTGTTTAATTCAGCTTGTTTAGGGTGGTTAGTAACATTTGGGTTAGGAGGAGTGGTGAACGTTTTTTCCAGCTGGTCTGCAAAAATCTCACACTTCTCAGAATCTTCTGAATACGTACAACCATCATATCGGAGTTGTGGAATTAGGACTGGTTGTTTTAGAGTAATTTTAGTTGCCTTCCACATATTGGGATCCCCAGGATCAAGGGATTTTATGTGGCGTTGATAAGAAGATATTCTGAATTGGTCTAGTTCAGTTTTAACTATATAGTCTAATAAGTCTGTTCAGTTGAGTTTTGATTGCTGGGTTACGAGTTCTTTGCCACAATCTGCGTGCTGCGTATTTATCATTTATTAATTGCTGTATGTACGTATGTAGGCGGCGTTTGATCCTTGTGATGTCGATGTGTTCGAGTTATTTTGGTTGCTTGTTGTGTAGCTAGCGTTGTTACATCTTTGAACTTTTCCACCGCTTTGTCAATATCCTCAAGAGATTCTATGTTGGAAGGGCAAGTTAGTAGATTATTCATAGTAGATCGGAACTCTTCCCAGTCAATGGGTCCGTTAATTAATCTTGGGAGAGTGAATAACACTGGTAGGTGGTCAGAGTCGAGTTCCATGAGTACCTACTGTCTGAGTTATTGGTAGAGTTAGGTTTTTATGCAGAATAATGGCAAGGATATCTGGTAGCTGGTTATGTCGATATGGGAAGTAAGTGTATTCGGAGGGTGCAGCCACTTGTAGTGCCAGTTGGGAGGTAAGATTATTAAGTTTTATCCCGTTCGCGTTAGTTGCTCTGCATCCCCAGTTCGTATGTTTGCAGTTGAGGTCACCAGCAAGGAGTGTGGGATGTTGGCTTACGAAAATTTGATTGAGATCATTTTGGCTGAGTTGATTTGTGGGCGGTTTATAGGCTGATACGATCCGGAGTAATAGAGTTGTCATTTACTGTTATATTTATAGCGACGGCTTCTAAAAAGTGTACATCCTCTAATGCGACTGGAGCAACAGTTAAGTTATTTTTTATTAATATTGCGCTGCCTCCCCACCCGTCACCTGATGGTCGGTCTTTCCGATAAATGTGGTATCCCGGTAATGTGAAGCCCGGTGAAGATCACAGCCCCCGGGCCCAAAATTTGAAGTTACGCCACTGGGTACAGACGGCTCCTGCAGTTTACACAGGTATTTGTAGTCATATTTCAGTAATATTTCAGACGTTTTCAACTGAAAACCATTATTGTTAGTTTCAGTATCACCGTTTTAAAACAGTTTTTTTGATAAAACGGGAGTTATTTGTAGATAAACACCCGTGCAAGTTTTAATTGATGTTAACCGTCTAAAGGAGATCTGTTATCATTTGAAGAGAGAATAATTGCTTAAAATGGGGCCCTCGGGGATCCGCCCCTCTCCAAGGGGGCTCACGGGCTTCCGTCCCTCTCTAATGGGGCCCTCGGAGATGCCCCTTTCCAAGGCGGCTCATGGAGCTCCGCTTTTCTCCAAGGGGGCCCTTGGGGCTCCGCCCATCTCCAAGGGGCCATGGGGCTCCGCCCCTCTCCAAGGGGGCTCACAGGGCTCCGCCCCACTTCAAGGGGGTCCTCAGGGCTCCGCCGCTCTCCAAGGAGCCCTCGAGGATCCGCCCCTTTTCAAGGGCCCCCCCGGGGATCCGCCCTTCTCCAAGGGGGTTCACGGGGCTTCGTCCCTCTCAAAGGGGACCCCCGGGGCTCGGCCCCTCTCCAAGAGGGCCTTTCAAAAGGGCCATCGGAGCTTCGCCCCTCTCCAAAGGGGCTCTCGGGGCTTCGCCCCTCTCCAAGGTGGCCCTCGGGGCTCTGCCCCTCTTTAGGGGGCCTTTGGGGATTCGCCTCTCGGGCTCACGGGGCTCCGTCCCTCTTTAGGGGGCCCTCGGGGATCCGCCCCTCTCCAAGGGGGTTCACGGGGCTCCACCGCTCACCAAGGGGGTCTTCCCCAAAAGGCGCTTGGGGCTCCGCCCTTCTCCAAGGGGCCCACGGGGCTCCACCCCTCACCAAGGGGGCCCTCGGGGCTCTGCCCCTCTCCAAGAGGCGCTCAAGGCTCCGCCCCTCTCCAAAGGGGCCTTCAGGGCTCCGCCCCGGTCACGAAATCGAGGCGACGGCGAAATTAATGCAAACGCAAATGTCGTGACGGACACACACGTTTGGATCGTTCTCCTTTATTTATATGATTGTAGTTCTGGCTATTATAAACTCAAATTGTCCTTGGTGCAATGCCTACCTAATTAAAGTATGATCAAAAATTAATTTCATCTAGTATGGCTATGGAATAGGTACTAATTTATGAATGTAACTACGTTTACACTTAAATGTCAAACTTGACATTTGATTTGTAAATTACTTATAGTTGCATTCATACATTAGGAACTATGTCATAGCCATACTACTCGTAGATGAAAATACTTTTTGATCATATATAGTTAAAACCAAATTATAAAATCACATTTCAAGTTTATAATAGCCAAAGTTACACAATTTAAAATAATGAAATGTCAACCTTACCACAAAAATAATAACCAGAAGTTTATGTACCAACACAATGCAGCCTAGTGACAATGCTTGTTGTCAATGATTTCCTTGGAATGTCGGCAGTTGCATTGCCATATGAAAGAAAAATGGACTGTATCGAATTCTCCGCTGTTAACCTAAAACTAAAGACGTGTTTTATTTCTGCCCCTCCTACAATAGAACAACGAATTTTAGCATCTCTGTGTAGATTAATGTGATAACCCTATGTACAATTTTTTTAAAACTTCATAGAATATATCAGGGAGGCAAATTACACTATTTGCCCCCTCGACATATTCTATTAGGGGGCAATCGCCCCCCCCCCCCCCTATTCCTGCGCCCCTGCCGACTCCAACTCTACAGGCCTGGTTAGAAATAAACCTCCATTAGCACTATGAAACATTCCACAATTGTACAATTATTGTTTCTTATCCTTCACACAAATTGGTAGAAGAGACAGTATTTTTCTTTTCTTACCTTCCGCCTCATGTAAATGAAAAATGAAATTTTTATAGAAATACGAGTCTTATGTATTACAGACGTATACATAGTTATAAATCCTTATAGGAAACTCCTATTAAATCTAGGTCATAGTAACGTGGAAGCTATAGCTGACACTCTAGTTATTAACCTCAGAATAGAACGTTTTCATATATTCTGCGTTTTATAGTTAATTTATTTTTTTAATTGAAATGAGCATCAAGACATTGCAAATATCAGTATCTGCAAAACATTCAATTATAATGTACAAATTGCACTTCATTTTAAAATTAAACTTTCAAACAGCAACTATTACCATACTTGAGAATGATCTTAACATTTTATAAATATTTTAATCCCAAATAATTGATTTTTCGACTGTCCTATTGTATTTCTATAAGAAACTCAATTTTTGCACGATTATAAAATAAAATAACTTACTCAATGCTGAACTGTTTCAAACTCTTCATATTAACATTTTCATAAGGCCACACAACACAAAAATCTCACAAAGGTCTACTTTCACGACTTAAAAAGATTGAAACACATTACATAAATATTCTAATTTTTATTAGAAATACAAAGTATAAAAAGGACGGACTTAATACCACATATAAAGATTCTGCTTAAGTAGATCTAAGTTAAAATATTTAAAAATGGTAAAACTTTAAGGCTACGATTTATCACGGCTTCCACAATGATATTTTCGATTATAACAGTGCTAAAAACTTGCTACCAGTCATTCAGATCTATGTACATACTAAAAGCTAAACTCAAAGGTCATGTTTATATAAACAAATCTCAACAGAAAGCTTAATATCTACACAACAAAAAATTGCTGCACTTGTACAATTAAAACAGTTAAAACTATCAGTTCTTCAAGTAACGTTGTCTGAGTACGGCTCTAATCTTCCCTAAAGAGTACGATTATCTCATATTTCGCAACGCGAACGGAACGAGGAGAAACGACGCTACGATCAACAAAGGCGACACTGGCAGCTTGCTCGAGCTATTGCACCCATCCTTACTATTACACGTACAGTATTCCATAAAGATATTGTACGTCCCCGTCCTCATCAAACAGAAGCGCTCGTCGCCTTCGATGCCCGGCTCTCCCAAAAAGGCACAGCTTCGAAAGTACTTCCAGACGCCGTGAACTGAAAAATGGCAAGTCAATATCGACAGGGCGCTATGGAAACGGCTACCTTTCTGACGAATCTTCCTGCAGAGCGTGGCCTCCAGGCCGACAAGGAAGTCAGATCTGAAGTCGGGGCAGAACGTCATGGAAAACGTCCTGTTGTCGAAGGGGTCGGAACACCGTGGGTCGATATCCGACCTGCAGTCCCAGCACTTGATTGCGTTAGCTGAAAAGATGTTAAGAATTGGGTGTAACCTAACCTTAATTTGTGTGCAGGTGTGAAAAGATGGGGCAGCGCTTACCCCCTTGTATGATTACGAAGACTCCGGCTACACACGACGCGACGATTAATTTGACGTTTAATTCCATCTTTTACATTCGGTTAAGTTTAAAATTCAGTTTGTTTTGATCACTACACCCAAACCGTAATGATGACGCAGCGTCACGTGACGTAACTTATTCACCTTTGGCGTGTCGGCTACCGTAACTGCGAGTAGCTACATCCGAAGTGGGTGTGCCCAAAGATATTTAAACTTCGTAACTTTGTGAGTCTACGACTACTAAATGTTAGTGCTTGTAAAGATAACAAAGCTTGATATTAAAGTACTAAACAAGCACTGTTTTGAGTGCTGCCTCAAAAAATATATAAAAATATCTTAGTAGGCCATGAAACAACTGCAGCTACGACTGACGGCTTTTTACCTTTTGAATATTTTTGAAACGCTTAGCTTTGAGGCATTTTTAGTAACGATTTTTATCGACGTCACTGCTATTTTTATATGGTAATAATAACATTTAAAATTATATTAAATGATAAAGCAGACGACGCAAAACAAAAGAATTGAAGGCGAAATGGAAAAGACTATAGAACGAATGGAAATTAACTAGAAAAGGTCAAGAAAATACAGATTGTTGTAGAAGAAAGATTATAAAGAGACAATGCGATAGTAATAATTTGCAGATAAAAATTTGTAATATTGAAAGAAATAAAAATTTAAAAAAAGTTTGAAGAATACAAAAGGAATCAACATCCTAGGAAACGATAGTTAAAAAATAGGGTATAACAAATGACTACGGAGGATTTTAAATGGAACAGTAACGTTGTAGGAGTAACGAAAGACAGTCCATGGAGGAATGCCAAAAAACTACAAATAAATTAAATATAGCAAATAGAAAAACATCTCTATCCCCGACACCAGGGCCGTAACTAGGCCAACTTTTATTGTAGGCAAGCCAACATTTTTACGCCCCTCAGTACACTAACGATATATGACAAAAAATACTCAAGTTACTGTATCACTTGTAAATTAATTTCCGGTTGTATGATGTAATGTATTTAAAACAGGCAGATATTCAAAAATAAATCCAACATTTTTAATTCAAAATTTTGAAAAATACACAACTAAATATTAAAATAACCAAATTCCAACCCCAATGAAATACGAACAGAAAACAAGATTATATCATACAATTCTAATAAAAAAATCTCTAGAGGGTATTACTAAGAACTTCCCTCGCAAGTGGACGTCATAACACTAAACAATTTTAAAAAGTAAATGAAACTAGGAGTAAATATATCTTAACGTTCCTAATAATACTGAAATAAGAAAGGAAAACACTTGTTAATGCAAATTATATCAATTTTAAAATAAAATAAAGCATTACCGGTGGTGGGATTCGAACTACAGCGCTTGCGAATGCGATTTCGGTTCTACCCGCCTGTCCCATTTGACCATCCAGGATCTCTAGGATCTGTGCAATGCGCGGTTATATTAAACTGAAGTGTAAAGCCTGAGCTATGTGCAAATTATTGCTTCTATCTATTTCTAAGTTAAAACAAAAATAAACAAATTATTTTTTAAGTGTTCACCCTATGTGGGGTCCAAAATATTTTCTTTTTCTTCAAGGATAAAAACCTGAGCTATGTATAAAATATTACTTTTATTTAAGTAATAGTTCCCGAGTTAAAGCAGAAATAAAGAGAATTTTATTTTTTAAGGTGCTCACTCTGTATATATTTTACCGAAATGTTCTGGGTTTCATGACAGAAAGGCATATAATCTGCATGCAGAATATCACCTTCCTCCGACAATTCGTTTTTGAGTTATACAGGCAACAGACAGACAGGCAGGAAGAGAGAGAAATTGAGAAAACCTGTTTTTCGTCATCTAAGGACCCTGAAACGTGAAAATCAGAAAAAATATTGGTTTTTTTCGCGATTATAATATATACTTCCTTCCTCTTTTAGAAGAAGGAAGTAAAAAGTACATATTATTATGTAGTCAGTCGAACATTTTACAGATCGCTATATATAAACATGTGGTGTACCTGCGTCTCTATATCACCATTTCATCGGCACCGATCGGGCGCATTCGCCCAAAATCAGAACGCCACTGCCTTATTTATAATGCAACGGTAAGCATATGTATTTATCAGCAAACGCGAGTTCGAATCCCACTGACTGCAATGTTTTTTTAGTTTTCCTAATTCATATAATTCGCATTATTAATAAGAGTTTCAGTGTTATTAACGGCGTTAGGCTACTTTTACTTATTTTGTAGATAATTTTGAAGACTCTTCAACCATAATTCGATTTAGCAAAAGTTGTTTTTTTTTCAACGGGCTTTCTGTATTAAAGACCTTGATAAAGTTTGTTTGGTAACTTTTTTATGTGCAAATCAATTTTAAAAATGCAAACATTATTTTAATTAGGATAAGACCACTTATGTGGCACGCTCAAAAGCTAGTAATGACATGTCAGTATGTTATAATATAATAATACAATATGGACCAATAATTACATATTATGCGTAGTACTATATGAACGTAGAATAAGGTTCTCTACTCGCAGCCACACTGTCTTGTAGTAATCAATATATTTGCAAGCTGATTTTTTTTCTGTCGGCACCTACTATGAGTATAGCAAAAAATGCTATAGTAGTAGAACAAGTAAACTCTTGCAATCCTTGATCATATATGTCCATCTCGTTCTAACACATACAAAGCGTGTAAACTGTATTCTAGCTCATTTGATTGCCTATATTTTGACCAATCTCAAACGGTACCTAAACATGCCACCGATTAACTCGGTAGAATGGATCGAGTTCAATTTGTAACGACTACTAATTTATGCAACTTGATTTTACATTCAAGATCAACTTCTGATTATTTTACGTTATTGTTTAATACCTGTGGATAGCTCTAGCCGAGGGTCCATTAACAACTGCAGTAAGAGATAAACTTCGGTCAAGAACAGATATTTATTTTCTTTAACTATTGTAGGTACAGAACTAAGTAAAAATGTCTCCTAAAATTATTTACACAAGTAAGAAAATAAAACAAATAATGATGATAACTCCAAATTATAGATTATTCTGGTACCTTGGGTAGCCCTGGTGGAGCTGCACTGGCTGACTAGAAATATTGCGATCCGTCCCTGGTCCTGTGATTCGGGTAGCTGTAATCAGAACAATATTAAATAATTCAAAAAACTGCGTCGTCCCCGAGTCGTTGCAGATTTTAGACTTGATTAGACAAAGGCCGAAATGACTCTAAGTTAATTAACAGCGGCTCCAGACTGAACAAACGCGAACGCTCCTCCGCGTTAGCGAAATGAATTTAATTTCAGACCCAGAGAATGACCTTCTGGAACTAGTGCTAGTCCACCGCTGGCCGGCGGAATTAGAGCGTCGGGGTCCGCTCGCTTTACAGTTCAAATACTATACCAGCTCGCACTTTGCGAATTATTCAACTAAATTTTAGGTCGCTTTGCACCTCGAGCTGGCGGATCTTCTGCTGCGGACTGTCGGAAGGATTTATTTATTAATAGGGTGGATCCAGGTCGGGTTTTTGAATGACAAGCTTTTCCGTTGCGCTAGAAAGTTAATAGGTTATTCAGCCATAAGATCTTTAATTGCGCTAGAGGGTTAATAGGATAGGGTGATTTATCAGCGGCAAGAACTTTCGTTGCGTTGGAGGGTTCATATGTTATTCAGCTGCAAGATCGTCCATTGTGCTGGAGGGTTAATGGAACCAGGTGGGTTAGGATTGCTTCTGCAGTTTTGCTGACATAGGCAAATGGAGGATTCTGGTCAGGTAAGGGTAGCTCAAGCAGTTTGACCTCTCCGTTAGGAGCTGGGAATCGAATTTGTTTCTGGACGCTGAAGATTCTGTTTTTATATTTCTTCGAGACGATGGACCTGGCGAATCTAGAGTGGGATTTAAAACATATTAGTTAAATGCGAGCCGAACAGTAAGGATGCGTAGATCGGGCGACGCGGCGAAGCTTGCGCAACTCGTGGGCTTTGCACCTGCTAGACACTAGCTTATCAACAGGATCTCTTCGGAATTCTCCCAGTTTTGACTATCTTCCACGTTGCACCAGATGCTTACCTGACACGAATTTTTGTGGCCAGATTGCTATTGATACAATTTGTACAGGAGCTATCGTCAGAAACTTACCTTACTAGGTGAAGAAATTAATTAAAGAGTGCCAAGTGGTTCTATCTAGAAAGTCCAGTGTTGGATTCATGAGAGGACAAACCACTAAATGACTCAAACGAAGCTACAAATCAAATGAAACCCAGTAGAGTAACGAATACCATATAATAATAGACAAAAATATGACGCTACCAACAGCAAATACTAAGCAAGACTCAGCCCCAAACTAACATTTCCCAATGACTCTAATCAGCATCAACTCGTACCAAACAAACATTCAGGCTATATACAGATTTCGTAGGGCCGACTAGCAACAATGGGGATTGGGTGCGCTTCTTTTTTTATAAATAGAAAAGGGTGTTTAAAAAATTAATCACCATTGCTACATTTAATATCAAAACACTGAAAACTAATGAAAGACTAGTAGAACTAGAGCAAGAAGTTAAAGATACCTAATGGGATATAATAGGTCTTAGCGAGATCGGACGAACAGACGAGAAATGCACCAAACTAAAAAATGGAAATATTCTGTATCACAATTGTTATGATTTATTATTATTGTGTCTTTTTATTTATTTAAAATAAAATAAATGAGTTTAATAGTCTTAAAAGGGTCGGGTCTCTACATCCTAGCAAGTATTATTTTGATTTGTATAAATTATAGGAAATACATTTGATATTAACTTGATTATCAGAGTATTATTTTTAATATTTTAATTGTAAACGCTTTGTGTAATGGTGGTTTAACTAATGGGATCGCTACAATGCAAGATACCATTTAACTAAAAGGAAATTAATTTAGATATGGCGATCCAACCTCACAATCCGCAAAACAAGTTCGCTCTTAAACGACAATTATCTGTGATTACGTAATTTAAGCATTGCCTGTGTGATAACAATTGCCGGAAGTGCTCAAGAAACCGACGCTACCAAAAAATTTACTAAATTTAATCTTTCAGAGTAAAGTTTTCTGACCTTTCTGCTGCTTTTGGAATGAAAACTAGATCATAGCTTGAGCCTCAGCAAGTCCCACGATGTCTGGGAACTACCTCCTTCGTTGGCCTGCCAATACAAGCCACTGAACGTCCTGCAGCTCAACCGCTGAATAAACTACTTCCACCTCACGCCGGTGCTTACATCTTGTGCTCCACTGCTTTCTATGAAGGTCACTGCAGACCTCCAGCTTTCAGGGGTTCCAACTACACTGCTCGAAGCTTGTACAAAATCTCGGAAAAACCACCCAACATTCGATGCACAAAACAAACACTTTTATAACTTCTACAGAGGTGCAACTAATTACTGCAACCTGCTACAACTCTTCCAAAGATTATAGAATTAATTTTCAAAAACACTGCATTGGGAAAAGGGTATTCATTCACGTATTAGTAATTATTTATTGGGGAAGCTAAATTAACACCATTTCACAGCTTGCTTGCTTTCCCCAATTGTTTATGTTCGATCTTATATTGTTTTACATTATTTCGAAGCCTACTCTGATTATATTTTGTTCAAATCAAGGCTAACACTGGTGTCAACGGATCACCAATCGGAGCAGCCGCCAAAACCTTAGACAATTACTGTGTTTGTTGCTATAGTTAAAAATGTTTGCAAACAGTTAAATAGATAACAAACGCTGAATAACGCCGTACTTTATTCACAGATTTTGGCTGCAAGTTTAGTTAAGGTACATATAGGTAAATGTTTTAACAAAAGTCAATAGCTACTTCTTTTAGCGGTTACGTGTACCATCTATGACGTCATATAGTAATAGGGACATTTATTTGACCATTTAATTTATGTTTCTTATATAGTCAATAGAGACAGGTTGAACTAACCGTTGCCTTTTATTGTGGTTGCGGCATTCCATTTGTGTTTATTTTGTGAAGGATTTTACCGACCTGCAAGAAAAAATCAGAAAGGTAGGTCCGTAGAGATGCCAAGCTGGACCATTACACGCCGCTGTGAATGAGCAAAAAGACTGTTTCCCCATTTCAGGCTTCAAAGGAACAGTTCCTAGAGAGAATTTTAAAGTTCGTGGCGCCCTTTTTGACATTATTAATTAATTTATTTGCCCAAGTGAATTCGAACCATGAGAGAATCGAAAATTGTTTAGTTCCGATACGAAAATGAAATTAGACTTTTCTAAATTTCTTTTTACTAAGACAACGCCTACATAACAACATACAGTATGATCAAAAATAATTTTCATCTAGTATGGCCATTGAATAGTTCGTAATTTATGAATGCAACTACAGAAGTCACTTAAAAATCAAATTTCAAGTTTGACATTTAGATATGCTATTATATAATCAACTAGCAACCAGTGAGACAAATGTCTCATTTAATAAAACAAAAAAGACCGTTTTCCAAATAGAACGCGTCCCGGACGGACGAAAATCACGTGATTTCTCGAAAACCGGAAGTATCACGTGACTGAAATTCGGTTCCTGACCTAACATGACCATTCCAAACATATAACTTTAATAACTTTTTTCTCTATCTCTTACGGTTTGGCTGCTGAAACAGCGTCCCGGACGGACGAGCGTCCCGGACGGACGGAAATCACGTGATTTCTCGAAAACCGGAAGTGTCACGTGACTGAAATTCGGTTCCTGATCTGACATGACCATTCCAAACATATAACTTTCATAACTTCTTTCTCTATCTCTTACGGTTTGGCTGCTGAAACAGCGTCCCGGACATACAAAACAGCGTCCCGGACAGACAAGTCTATTAGATAAAGGATATTACAGACGTTAGCGCTCATATGAGCTGATATCATAGTATGTGGTTATAATTATCTTTATTGAGGTAGGCGTTCTTTATTTTCAATATATACTGATTAAGGATGTTGAAGGTTTTCCGTCATTGTTATTTACAAGGTCTGCTCTATTGCTGTACGCTTTCCCTTTTCAGCGATACTTTGATTTTCTTCTCGAAATGATTTTATGACGGTTAAATAGCGTTTCTACTATTTCTCAATGTACGCTTTTAGAAACGCTTCTACCCAGTATGTTTCATTAATTCGTTGATTATTTTAAATTTATGATTCAATATTGTCGTTGGTCTGTCTCTTGTCTTTATGCTTCTATTATTGCTTTCCGCATTTTTCTGACAAACTTCTGATTTTCTATCCTGTTCACATGTTACCAAGATTGATTCTCTTCTGTTCTTCGTTCTGTTACCACGTCTAGTTACATCGATTCTGATTCAATCTGATTTTACTTCTTCTTTTAGCAACAAAATCCCTCCCTATATCTCTATATTCGTCTTTTTTTTGATATTCCCGTGTTGTTTATAAAACCATTAAGTACGCACAACTTTGCTTAGTCTCTTAGTCATTTTGTTAGTTTATCCTTCCGTAACTCCACTGACTCCGATTGTTGATTTTAAATGCTTGCAACACTAATACAGGATTTATTTTGCAATATCCCAATATTTTTTGCTTCTTAGTTCTTTTTTTCTTAATTCTCCGGTCCGTTTAGGTTGGCATGCTCAACTTTGGTATTCCATTTCTTTCTTTCTAGTGCCTTTGTTATCCATTTCTTGACATTCAGTTTTCTGAGATCGTACGCTTTGTCACCCCAACTCCACCTGGACCTGCTTCGTCTTCAACTTTCTCCCACTTCTCTAGATTAATATGTATTCTTCCTTCTCGCATTGGCATCACGTGGACTAAGTGTCTTACTCTTTAACTTATTACAATACTGGTTATGCTGAGCTCGTTATATATTAGTTAAAGTACTCAATTTCTTCAAATACAGGGTGGCCAGAAAATGGAGGATAAGCTTCAAGTAGATCGATTCTTTAATTAATTCTGCATCGAAAATCTTAATACCGAAATGTTAGATTGATCTTCATGAGCCCTCGCGAGCGGTAGATAAAAAACTTGTTTTTATTTCAGGTAAAGTAGCATGAAGCGCCACAATGAAGTTAAAGAGATTATTTCTATCTAAATTGAATATGGCTGTTATAGCTGTTAAAAGCTTGTAAGATCTCTTCCACACCATCTGATGGCATGGATAAAATAAGGTCATCGACATACTTCTTAATTAAAGGTATTTTGAGGAGACAATTTAGAGATAAAATAATCCAACAAAGAATCCATAACTAACTGAGCAATTATTGGACTTAAGCTGCTGACTATCGGACATCCAAAAACTTGTGCATAAAAAGATTATTAAATATGGAGGAAACGTGAATCAAAAATCAAATGTATAATGTTAATAAACCTGGGCAAGCCACGTCTTTCAATCTTGTCCCAAATGTTATGGATATTTTCTATTACTAGTTCTTTAGGAATCCTAAAAAACAGTAAGACTACGCCAAGGACTAACGATGACATATCTTTCTAGAAATTTGTAACCATTCATTGAAAAGAATCTTTTACAAGATACTTATTAAATTCTAACGATTTCATTATCGATATAATTAAAATATCGTTTATTAAGCCTTCAGCTGTTCTTTCGACATTTCATTTCGTTCCAAACTTTGCCCTTTTATATATAAAATAAAACACAGCTGGAGCCTGTAATTTGAATCTGATCACAATTTGTTAGAAACCACTAACCACACACATATTTAATAATCACTAAATAAGTATTTCGACAGCTAAGCTGTCATTTTCAATAGTCTTGGAGAGAAACTAAACACAACAAAGTCGGCCGAAGATACGCTCTTTACCAAATCACTCTTGAAAATCAGCATCCCGCTCATACTAAAGCTATTTATACTGTCTGAAACGGAAGGCGTGCTCTAAGCGACCAATCAGGTGTCAATTTCAATATATCGTAAAGATCAGAGTGGGGAATGGGTCCCCCATCTTTGTTCGAAAGTTTATTATCTTGATTCTTAAAAATTACTAAACTTTAAAAAAAGTTTAGTTGTTTTGTTGAGGTTAACGCCTTTAGAATGTTTAGGTCAGTTTCTGTAATACTAAGACCCGTTGCGTAAACATGTTGGATAACACTAGATTTTCCGAATCTGCTGAGTGTAAAATGAGCTATATGCTTTTCAAACTTAGTACCAAAATTACAAAGTGTTTGCTCAATATATTTCACAATGGGAACTGTCTTAAGTTTGTCTTTTGAATTCCTCAATAAATTTCGAATATTGTTGTTAGAACTATAAACAACTTTATAGCCTGAATCTTGACAAATTCCCCTCTAGGGCCTTTATAACCGGATGAAACGGAATTTTGATATACTTTTTGTTGGGTTTTTGACTTTTAAGACTGATCAGAGTTGTGTAATTTTGAACGTGCAATTACCTATATTTGTTTAAAAGAAAGGTTAGCAGTCTATGCACTAAGAAATTCAGAGCAGCCATTTTGTGTTGAAAACTGTAAATAAATCTTTTTACATTGGTTTCTTTTCTATAAACATCGAATTTCAACTTATTTTTATCTCTTATTACTAAGGTATCCAGAAATGGTAGTTATCCTTCGTTTTCTACTTCATATGTAAATTTTATACTAGGGAATTTAGAATTTAACTTAAATTATCAGTACTACATTTAGATAAGTCAAAAAGAACAACGATTTCGTCCACATACTTGTACCAATTCCTTGGGAAATACTCTGCATTATTCTTAAGTTCAATTTCGAATTTTGACATAAAAAGGTTGGCAACGAAAGGAGAAAGGTGGTTTTCCAATGCTGCTCCTTCATGCTGTTCATAGAAGTTTCCATCTATTTAAAAGCAATCGTGGGACATGCAATGGGTAGTTACTCTAACAAACTCGTCAATTTTATTTCAATCCAAATTATTATCCGTAACTAATGCCCGCAGATATATTATGGTTTGTCTGGCTGATACGCTTGGAAACAAAAAACACACATCAAATGAAACTAGAATCTCGCTTTCACCAAGTTTTAAATCTTTAATTTTATTTATACATATAACTCCAAGGAGTTTTCAACCGAATTATTTTGAGGTTTTGGCAAGTTTCTAAGTTCATTTGTTAATCATTTAGGTAAGAGGTGAGTCGGAGAGTTAATACTAGAAACAATAGGTCTCACCGTTTTGCCTGATTTATGTATCTTAGGTAAACAATACATTTTTGGCATTCCTGGATTAGAAAGAGTCAGCTTATATCTAAAGCTGGAGTAGTAAGTGCGGGACTGGATTTTAACACACTCTGTGTTTTAACAATCATGCTCCTTAGGGGAGTGTTTTTAAATTCTTTGTAGGGTCCATTGTCGTCCTTTGTCATGTTTAGTTTCTCTCCAAGGTTATTGAAAATGAAAGCTTAGCTGTCAAAATACGTATTTAGCGGTTGTTAAATATTTGCCTGATTAAGGGTTTTTACGAATTGTGATTGTTTTCATATAGTTCACGTATGACGTCAGAAAGTTCTTTATATTCTTGGATGCAAATAGCGTAAAGAACTAAAAATATATGTATCTTTTTTTAGCAAACATGTCAATATTAGATGGAAAAAATATTATAAGGTAGAGATTTTGAAAAATGGCGTGTTGTTTAATTATACGTTAAAATGGTATACATCTACAAAACCTGTTGCAAATAAGTTACTACCAGAAAATATATATTGGCTTCGCTTTCGCACATCCTGGATTTGGGAGTGAGTCACGTAATTGGCAAGCGTGTTGCCTATGCGTAAGGGGCACTCACTTGACGTGGATGAAACAATATTCAAACTTTGATGCATAAACTTTGGCAGGTGCTTAGACTCCAAGACGGGTGTTTATGAAAAAGAATTGATACGATTAGAGTAGCTATTTATTCTTTAATATGAGAAGGTAAACAACTGGCCAAATTTAGACGTTTTTGTGTTATTTTGAGGTTGTGTTTAAAATAAAGTCTTCTTTATAAAAAATCTTCTAAAACCTAAATATAGCTACAAGCAACCAATATATCACATTTTTTAAGTTTACCAGATTGGCATTCGACTAAACTAACCTGTCAATTTCCAGCTTTCCATTTAGCGTTGAAAATTTGAATATCATCCCGTGCATTCTCTTCTAGCGAGTATTAAAGTAACAGTTTGTGTTTGAGTTTAAATAAATTTAATGTCAGGAGTTAAACTAAATGTCTATATGAAAAAGAACACAGCATAAATTCGCCAATATACGTATTCAGCTGTTGAACAAGGCGCGCTAGTTCAAGACTACTTGCATACAGTCATTGTTCGTTTATACATAGCTTGAACAGGTAGCATAAATGAAATACAAAAATGCAGTTCAGCATTTGTCGGTATCCCGCAATGTACTGATGGCTGTTTATTTCAAAACAATACAATAGTTTGAGAAGTAACCACAGTATATTTACACATTGTAATGTGTAAATATACTGTGAAGTAACTTTCAGTGTTGTCCTATTTTTCGTGTAGATGGCGATAGTAAAATGTGTTGTGCTTGTGAGATCACTTTTGTCATTTTTCTCAAACTTTATGTGTCGGTTGCAGAATTTATTATCTTTGTGTTATAGCACAACTGGCTGACTAAAGCATGGGCGTCGAAAAAACTGTTTTTCAACACATCTAATTTATTATTGGAAATTGAAGCTGTAGCTAGGATATCAATTTTAATTATGTTTTTCTATTGCTTAACTGGTTTATTGAACATAAGCAACAACAGCGGTACCACTAATAAGTTGTCTGCTTAGCATTTAAAAACCAGTCCACCTGTTTGAGTCGGCACATATTTGTATTGTTGAGTAAAAATTTGCTGAATACCACAACTAGAAAATGCCGAACTCCTATTCACGTGTACATTTACTAAATTTGGAAAACTGGATGCGTATGCAACGAACAAAAGTAGGGCACTAGTATAGTACTATAGGTACTGCTTAGACGTGCTAGATTGCTAAGTGAAAGTGATCAGATTAAGTTTGTTTTCATTCTCGTATTATTTCGCTTATAAGTCTGTTCTACCTATAAATTGCGAGCCTTTTACTAGTGAAATTTATTTTTCAGGTCGCTTTCACAATAATATAATAAACGCCTGTTAAATTCCAATCTACATCTGTCAGTTAAAAAAAGAAGTGCAGGGAAAAGGGGGGGGGGGCAGGAACGTAAGGTACTTTCGTTTATTATTGATTTTAATTTTTAATTAATTGAGTAGAAGATTATATAAAATGTTTCCATGATTATACACAATGTCTGTATGATATTTTCAAAGAGATTTTAAACTGGAAGCCTATACTACCATTCGTAGACATTTCTTTAGTAAAAATAAAATATCAACCAATACAATCCATCGATACTTTCTGAATATACAACGTTCCTCTACCTCCTCCGAACGATCTTCAGATTTGTAAAAAACTGATGTTTACAGATTCTAGGGAGAAAACTTTTGAAAAAAAGACAAAAAATATACCTTGCTTACTCATTTAGTTCATAGCAAAAATTAATTTCATGGCAATATAAAGTCTAAGGAATTCAGTATACAGTGTGGTTTAAAGTTGCAGCATAGTGTATTTAGAAACTCAAATTGGATCAAGAGTAAAATACATTAATTTTTAATACAAGGAGAAGTTGTCTAAGAAAAAGTTGTGAAAATAGCTATTTGTGTATCAAGTTGCAAAATGAAAGGGTTTTTTTACACTAGACGTGAAGTTTCCCCTACGAGCGTCAGAAAGTTGGTTAACACGTTTTGTGTGAAAAATACTAATTCTTAAATTAGCAACGCGTTGCATACAAGATTTTCTATAATTTTGAGTCATATTAGTTTCTATAGTAAATAAATTGACTTAAATCTGCAAAATTGTTCTAAATTTTCATTATGAAATCTCATATTGCAACTAAATTATTGCGAATATGTGCATCATTTTTACGGTAAAAACGACAACAAAGGGCATTGTATTAAGGCAAAATTACAGAAATAATATTTTTAAATCAATTAAAATTATTAATTAAATTTCTACGAGCGATATGCAAAAATGCGGCAAAATATTTTTGAAATAGATCAATGTGATGTCCCAATAAAAGCAAACTACTTTACCGTTTTTATTTTTTTGCACTACTTTGTAGTAACAGTACTGGGACGAATTCTCCCTAAATGAATTCAATTCACGGTCCCGAATCACACAAAAATATTCGAATCACGGGTACCAGGTTCGTTAAAATTTGAATAACAGGATTCCAATTGTTTTTTCGGATCATGAATCCGAATCCCCAATTTAATTTTAAAATTATTGTTACAATATACACTTACAGTTATTATTTTCATTAGAGCTAGAGTTCACAATAGACAAATTTAAAAAGTAAAAAATTGCAATAATAATCAGATGTTACGGTCAGTTTGACGTTTATAACTGTTTTTTGGCTTTATTTGCTAACGTTAGCCCTAACGATCTAACTCGCCTTAGTTGTCTCTAAAAGCTACCTAAATGCTAGGTAAATTTAAAAAGATATTGGGGACTTTTCTGTCACTATTAACGTCTAAGTTGCAGTTATACATTTGGATTGGGATTTCTCGCATTCTCCCCTTCGCGAGTAATGTGATGTCTGCTAATTTTTATTAGGCTTCCCAGAAAGTGTTATATTTGTTTGTGGGGAAATGTTTGTTGTGAAGTTTTAGAGGTTAATGCAGTTAGTGACTTCTTAGTCTATTGAGACCAAATAATAGGCGGTGTCTCTCGTCCCTCAGAAGTGACACTACTTGACAGTTCAAATCCGCGAATGTAGTGTTTAGCGTATTCAGTCGAATCTGTGCGTGATTTCCCATACATTCTTGGTTGAACAAACGTATTTTGTTGGGTTTTGGCATATTACCTGCTCTATTTCGCGAATGTATCGTATTGTCACCGTAAATTATTGCGCGGTCGCTTAGGAACTTCCTTCTACGGTCAGAATTTCTAACAATATTTTGTCCCACTATGGTGGTGAAACAATTTTCGTTTGTATTCTAATCGATAACTTCCAGCCAAATGGTTAAAAAGTAATCGAAATCTTCTATAAGACGGCAGCAGTTTGGAATGATTTTCGATAAATCAGCACCTTCTCTGGATATTGAAACGCTGAGCCTTTATGCACCTGAAGTGAGCAGTTTTTTTTCCAAAAGCTAATGGCTTCTTCTTGGTTACATGACTTTTGCTAGCTTTTCGTATTTACGTATGGAGTGCAATTTTTCTTTTTGTGTAAATTTTTGATGTCATTATAGACTTGGGTATCTGGATAATCCAATTTATGGAATTGGTAACGATTACGGCTCAACTTCGCTTTCATAGTATACATGATTTATCAACGTCGCGTCGGTACAGTTCTATCCAGCAGCTAGACAACGTTAAGCTACAACCATTTCCTTAATTGACGCGGGATTCAACAAATACGCTACAACTTTACATTAAATATTTCTGCGGAAATTCAAAACGGTCATCGGCGCGAATAAGTGTATGAATTAACGATATTAAAATATATTTATACTGGCTTAACCATTTATATATTAATACATTAGTGATTTATATGGCCATTCCTATTTACCTTGCACTTTGCTTATTTGTGCGTTAAACTAACATTTGAAATTATAAATTACATACGCAGCAGGTACCCGTGGCGGGGTTAGTATTGGAGTTGACTCAATTACGTACGTACCTTGTCTTTAAATACCCTAGACCCTAAACACAATATTTTATTTCGCTACGTGGAACTACCCTCTTATATTATTTACCTGCATGTAGCCATTGGAAATAAATATCACTTTAATTACGCCATATTTATGCTTTTTTTCCTTTCTACAACAGGTTATAGCTTATCAAAGAGCATCCGTTTGATAAATGTAAATTTGAGATAGCCCCCTTCAATATAAGTGCGATTGCAATATCACCGGGGCATCTGTCAACTTAGATTGCCGATTTGTTGATCATTCAAGTTGGTAGCGCCCGTATTTGGTTCAGATCATGTTAGTGTTAACCATCTACCTCCTCCAGAGTAGCTCAGCTGGCCATTGGTTACGGGATTGTTTTGGATATTTACAGCTCGTTACTCGGCTTATATTAAAGCGTTGTAAGATTATCGTTAATTTATTCTATTGCTATTCCATATTACAGCGTTCAGCACTGACACAGATTTTAAACAAATGTTATTTCTTGCTCGCACTAAAATTCCGAAGCTTTCAGGAAAGAACTTGGTTTCGTCAACTTTCCCACCTCTAACTCTTGACAACGTAAATAAAACAACGCACAACGCCTGTACAAAAGTATCTAAACCATAAAAAGAATTTGTATCATAAACAACTTTCCGTGATTCGAATCCTTTATGAGGATTCAAATCATTTTGCGATTCGAAAAAAGTGAGTGCGTGAATACTTTTTACGAATCCTCAAAAAAGGATTAAAATCATGCCCAGCTCGGGTAACTAATACTTACTATCTCTTCAGTTATTACGGAGTTGCTTCTGATGATTTTTATTTGGCTGGCCTTGTGATCAAAATTGAGTTTTTTTATTCGAAATGTTTCCTTTGTTGAACCAATTTTTTAAATCCACGAAATATCTAAATACAAGACATATCTTGCGGCATTGAGCAAAATTTTCTTAAAGTTGTTTAGCTTTTTACCAAAGAGAAGCACATGTAGTGAACACTTGTAATTCTGTGGTAAATTACTTGAAATATACACCCTATCTGGTTTGTATCCATATAGCTACAGTGTGTACGACCACATTCTTATAAATATTGTAATAAATGGAAAGCACCTTAAAGTTGTAGGGTTAATCCCATACTTTGAAAGTACCTACATTCTAGCTTACAGAACCACTCCAAAATACTTTTAAATTATTGATATATTTTTTTTATTAAAACGCCCTGTATAATGTGATTTTTGTAGCAACGTTGTTAATGTTTTCTAGATCTAAGCTCAGGCATAATAGGTTTTTACCTAAAAAAATGTGATTTTTGGCACAAATGTTCCTTAGCACCCTAGAAGCAACCTCAAAAGATCCCGCCGCTGGAGTATCGGCGGCATAGTCATTTGGAGCAAGAAAGGGCAAGGGCCCAGTACTACTAGGAAAATTTTAAAGGAAACCTAAAACAAACAGACTTTTTAAGGAATACTCTTAGGGTACTAAGGAACATTTAACCAAAAATCAACACAATACATTATTTGCTTTATGTTTGTGAGGTATAACTTAAAATTTTCTTAATATGCGTGGGATATAGGTATATAATATAGTAGTTTCTGTAACACCCACAATTTTATACCTTTTTGTAAGCTAGAATTACACTCAGGTTGTAATATTTATTTCGATTTTTATTGCGTCATGTTAATTAAAAAAATGAAAAGACTGTTTGTCATTCGTTTAAGTTGTTTTTTATCTATTAAAATTTCACTTCAAAACCTCTACACACAAATTATGTAGTAGCTATAAGCCGTTCACGATCTTTTTGGGTCAGGTGAGGCTATGACCATCTAGTAATTTTGTTGGCAGAACCTCTGTTGCAACTAAACTCCCTCATGGAATTTGACACTTTTTGTGTTAGGTTAGGTTGTTTTCAGTTTAAGGTTATATTTTCTGAATAGGTACATTGTTGCTGGATATTCTCTAAGTTCCACATCGACTCGCGTTCTTTTAAATTTGGTCTGTCCTTTTTAAATTGGAAGTAGCATCGTTTAATGGAATTTTTTTGTTGTAACAAAATTATTTTGGGCATTCTGACCTTTCCTTTGACGGAAATTAAAATTATTTTTACACATTTGATAAATCATTTATTTTCTCACGAATATTAAAATAATAAATCTGGCAATGTGGTGGCAAGAAAATGTCGAACAGACACTGACAGAAAAAAAAGTTGCATCCGCTACATCGTCGAATCAGTCAGTCCAACATGAAAAGAAAAAATCATAGCCAACTCTGTCCCAAAAAGGTGGTGAACGGCTTATATATGGAGTTTGGCATTACCGAAAAACTTAAAAGATGTAAATGCTTACCATTCATGAATACCGAAAATACATTATAATTGTAAATTGAAAATAGAATCAACATGCAAATTAAATGATGTTTATATAAATAACAACTTACCTATGTAATTTTGTTAATAATTTTTATGTTGATGCTGTTATTATAAAGTAGCTTCTAGATGTGACACCACTTTAGGTTAAATATTCAACCTCTGCGATATTACATTGCAATAAATAATATTTACAAATCGTTTATAAAAATGTGTATATCAAAAGTCTCCTAACCTTTATGCATTAATTATTGAATTTAACATGCATGAATTTCAAAGTTGTAATGATTATTTCATAAAAGATGGTCCAATTTGAGTTTCACAAATAAAACAAGCTTTTAGCAAACAACAAAAGAAACGATAAATATTTAAATATTCATATTTTTTTATGTTGAAGACCTTCAGCATATAGTAAGTCGAAAATCTATTAGGTAAATTATAAATAAACATAGTTCATTTATCTTATTTAATTTATTGTTACTTTTAACACTATTATAGATGTATATAAAATCCTGAAATTCAGCAGTATATGATATGAGTACTAATATGTAATTCTTAGACGTTCTTTTAACTTAAAATATTAAATTAATGTATATTACTTCACCTAATAGTTATTATACAGTTAACACTACCGTACACATATTTTATTTGTCAGAACAAGTGACTATTTTCTAATGTATAATGTGGTTCAACCTGTGTAAAGCAAATTAAATAGCAATACAGTAGGAAGCTGTATAATATACAAACAATAATTTATTTTAAATAGTTCCCAGTAATAGGAAAATAATCCCGGGATTGGACAAGACAGCAACCAGTCTCAAACCTATATTTATTTAAATATATCTTCCATAAATTCAATTTTCACTAGAAAAATTAAAAATGATTTTAAAAAAATATTTCTACTCTTTAACATTTTATATTTATTTATAGAGACAAATTAAGTTCAAATGAGGTTGACTTTCTCACTTCTTATAGCTTTTACTCAGTATGAAATTTGTTATTCTTAAGGGCACTCTGTTACGAAAAAATATTACCAAGAGAATGCGTATGGCCGGGCATGCCTAAGTCGCAGGCGGCTGGCCCGGGTTCGATCCCCGGTGACTACATAAGAATTTCTAAATATGGTACCTTCTTCGGCTACTATACGAACACCTGTAGTAGTCGTTAACTCCTAACAAGAGAACTCTTCCTCACTTTCGACGGGTAAGGCTAGCCACCTACACGGCTTACGAGCAAAGAGGGCTCATAGGACCACGATTTCGTAGTTAGTTAAAACAAACCACTGGCTTAATACATTATTATTCATTATCAAGTTAGTTTCTATGCAACGGGTAGTTGATCTACGCATATTTATTTGTAAGTTATTGTGACTCTAATTCAGGTTGTTCATATATTGTAAATCCTTATCGCTGTTTTATTTTACTTGTGCATCTATGTTGATAGTTATTTATAACAATCTTTGGAGGGTTAGAAGCTTGATGGTAAAATCTCAAGTACGATACTTTCTTCGTGAAATAATTAAGGCCTAATTACTAACTCTGGATAAGCATGTTCTGAAAATTTCTTATTTTAACTTATGTTTTATGTTTCATGTTTACCTATGGTATACGCTGGCATTCCTGTGACTTATACCTGGACACTTCAGTGAAATTTCAAAGGGGAAGGTTATTAGCTGAAGCTTCATACCTTCTTACGAGATAGACGATCGTTATAATTTGTGTTCGACGAAACTGTGGACACCTGAGGGTTGATATTATTTTTTGTGCCCCTTTTTCAACTCATGTCGCATGCTAATTTAAAAATATTTTGCAATGCTTGCACTTCCTTCCAACCTAACTTTTCGGTGGAGTACCTTAACGGTCATTTTTAGGTCACTGAAGATCAGTAGAGCCGCATTTCATTTTGTGAAAGCAACTCGTTGTGATAATTGAGGAATATTTTATAAATAATATATATTTTAGGTACACTTATTAAAATATATATTATTTTATCCGCAAACGTCAGAAACGCGACAACTTATATGTCTTTATTGACAAGGTAAAAGTGTCACTTTATCTGATTAAGCAGATAAAATAGCAACTTTTGCGTACTTTATGTGCCTAATCACATAAAATCGTTGCTCTCTTTCTTTCTTTCTATGTTTGTTCGCTATCTCTTTCGAAGATAAAAGACCGATTAAATTATATGATGGCTTAAAATTTTGCTAATTTTTAGACTTAAATCTTAGGCCGGTTTTTATTTTCAAAAAGAGTACGAAAAAGTTTTAATTTAATTAAATCCTCTGGATGCCTTCCATTAAATATTGTAGCTACTTCTCTATTGGATCTTGCATTTCCACCAGTAATTCTATTTCTCCTTTTAGTCCAGTCGTTGAAGGTAAAAATATGCTATTACCTCAGAATTCTTTGAACCTTGACCGATTGACGTGAAATTTGGTGAGTGGTTAGGGGATGGCCCAAGGAGCAAAAGTGACATAGCGCCGATGTGCGCTTTTACCCTGAGAGTGGATGCCACCCCTTCTCGGGGGTAGAAAATGTTCACTTAAAATAACCCTGGAAATGGATAGAGGGACAAATTCTAAGTAAAACATATTCTATATAGTTTTTTCGATAGATTGATATTTTTCGAGGTATTCACGATTGAAGACTTAGATTTTTCGTGATAAAAATGCATGTTTTCGGAAGGTTTTTCGCGACTAAGTCGAAAACTTCGCATTCTATTAAATAAGTTGAAATAACCAAAAATGAAGCTTAGAAAACATCAAAGAGATTGTTTTTTTCATAAATGCTCTAGGTCCAAAATAAAAGAAGTTATGGCTCGTTGAAGAAGATTTTTTTTGCAACAACTTTGTTCGAAGTAATTAACATTATTTAACGAAACACCGATGCATTTTTCGGGAAAAACTTATAAAAGTCGATTGCATTATAACTAAGCGAGTTACGATGCAAAAACCGTGGGTCACTCGAATTTTTGAAAAAAAAATGAGCGCTAAAACCCCAGCCATTCCACCAGAATTGATATTGACCATTATCCCTTTACAAATTACTTTATTTTAGTATTACTCAAGTAATCCAAACGTTTTTCGACATGCTCAGACTTTGCATATTCAAAAAGTAAAGGGTTGAAGGGCTCGGGAGGGGTGGTCCGCGCACTATAATGCAAACTTCTAACATTTATATCTCCGTTATTTTTATTCCTACAGAAATAAAAAAAACTAAAATGTTCGTTAAGAAAAAACTCACATTTTTGTACTATATTATTTTTTACGTTTTTTTCATTAGTTTTAGGTATTTTCAAAATAAGGTATTTTTTAAGAAATTTAAAAAATACGTTTTCCACTTTCATTATATTTTTTTCGAAAAATGCACATTCTAACCCTCCCAAACTTTTGGATTACATAAGTAATACTAAAATAAAGTAATTTGTAAAGGGATAATGGTCAATATCAACTCTAGTGGAATGGCTGGGGTTTTATCGCTCTTTTTTTTCAAAAATTCGAGTGCCCCACCGTTTTTGCATCGTAACTCGCTTAGTTATAATGCAATAGACTCTTAGCAGTGCTCATTTTAAAGGCCTTTTCAATCACTACAAAAAATGTTCTATAAGTTTTTCCCGAAAAATGCATCGGTTTTTCGTTAATTAACGTTGACTACTTCGAACGAAGTTGTTGCAAAAAAAATCTTCTTCAACGAGCCATAACTTCTTTTATTTTGGACCAAGAGCATTCATATAAAAACCAATTTCTTTCCTGTTTTCTAAGCTTCATTTTTGGTTATTACAACTTATTTGACAGATCGCGAAGTTTTCGACTTATTCGCGAAAAACCGTCCAAAACCATACAGTTTTATCACGAAAAATTTAAGTTTTCAATCGCGAATAGCTCGAAAAATATCGATCTATCGAAAAAACTATATAGAACATTTTTTACTTAGAATTTGTCCCTCTATCCATTTCCGGGGTTATTTTGAGTGAACACATTTCCACCCCCGAGAACAGGTGGCATCCACTCTCAGGGTAAAAGCGCACCTCGGCGCTATGTCACTTTTGCTCCTTGAGCCATCCCCTAACCACTCACTAAATTTCACGTCAATCGATCAAGGTTAAAAGAATTCGGAGCGGAAAACCTTCAACGACTGGCCACAGTTAAACGTAATTCAGCCATTATTAGGAACTAATGACGTTTGCAACAATAATAAACATGTGGTTTCTCCATGACACCATTTGATACTAAATTAAAAGTTGAAATTTGGGACTTCTAACAAATTTATGGATAAAAATTAAAAATTCGAATTATTAAACGAAAATCGGCATCTGGGGTATTCTTTTGATTCTAAACAACTTTTCTTAATAACTTTTTGCTGTAACTCTAACGCGATGCAAAATATTGACACTGCGACCCATGTTCTTGATCGTAGTAGGCCAGGCTAATAACGTCTTTTGCGCTCAAGGACATGAAAGATACCTCTTGGTGAGTTGTACAACTGATAAAAAATTCAAATCGATTCATACAAAAAAAATACAGGGGTGCTTCCATGTAAAGTGAAACACACTGTATAAATTTGGTTTTAATGGTGAATATTTCGGTCTGTACATAAAATGTTGTACGCACCTCATGCATAACTAGCGTTTTTTAGGAAAATATTTCAAGGTGTTAGTTAGTTCTCTCTGACTTGGTAGTTCATTTGCATCAATGAGTATATCTCAAGTTACAGCAAACTTCAATTTGATCATGGCATGCTGCGAACGAGTTTTTTTTAAAACACGCGATATGATAATATTCGCAGGAGAGAATTCTGTACTACCCGTGGGTGAATTTCCCTGAACTTCCGTGGGTGTTCATCTACAAATACTACGCGGTCTAAGCCGAAATTATATGCTGAGAAGAATAATTCAAGAAATACGAAAAATGAACAAGGCTAACTTATCGGAACACGAAATATTTTTTTTAAAGAATTTTGTAAGCAAATATATCATACAATATTTCTATTTTCGTCTCAAACAAAGCATGTACAAAAGCAAATGCTGGAACTGTAGATAATAAAAATCTAGTGTGATACACGCACACAACTTCCTTTTCAAGTGATGTTATAACTAGTCAAAAATTTGTTTTTTAATTGTTAAGCATTTGTCATAATTTTCAAAAATTACAAATTCTACAGAAACTACAAAATAGAGAGTTAGTTGAACAGACAAATTTTCTCTAAAATATTAAGCCGAATCCAAAAATTTAATAATACACTGGGTGTTCTATTTAAAATAACAAAGTCATACAGTCAAAATATTGTTTCGTGTGTTAAAAAAACTCATTTAGGGTAGACCTTGGAAAAAAAGATAGAAAATCTAGCCATGTATTAACTTAATTCTGTAGGTGAATGTCAGATTGCAATTTGTTTATGACATCTGTCGCTGCGACAGGTAAAAGTTTACACTGCATGAAGTTTAATTTCATCAAGCAAAAAGGAAAATAAGAAGGCATGTGCACAACAACAACGAGTGTAATAGTCATAACGATCAATAAAAATTGTTTTTGTTAAGTGTTTTGTATATTTTTTGAAAAATATTTTAAGGTCAAGATGTAATTCAGTTCTCTCTGACTTGGTAGTTCATTTGCATCAATGGGTATATCCCAAGTTACGGTAAACTTCAATTTGATCATGACATGCTGCGAATGAGTTTTTTTTTAACACACGATAGTTGTATTCTCCCTTACATATAAAATTCACGGCCAAAGTTTCAGATTTTCAATTTTATTAGCTCTCTGTAATTCCGTATAAAATAAGAGTTAATAAAAGAAACGAAAAAAGAACAATACACATTAAAAATGTAACGCAAATCGTTAGAGCCGTTTTTGAAAAAATCGAAAAAAACAAGAGTAAACACCATACTTCCGATTATGCGATTTTCTTCAAAAGCTTGCTGTCGCATCTAGATAGTACACAAAACTTATATATGAAGTTTCAACGTCATACCTCTTTTCATTTTTTAGATATTCTGTTCACACACACAGACGGACAGACAGACAGACCAATAAACAGAAATATGTTTTTTAGGTTCAGGCGACTCTAAAACGTGAAGATCTGTTGTAAACTCAATTTCGATTTTTTGGGGTGAATCCAATACTTCCTTTATTGCAAAAGAAAGTAAAAAAATTAACAAATCTTCGCTGATGCATACCCTCTAGTCGATCAATATAGATTTTATATTGAGATGGCCATACTGTTGTTGCAAATTCAATATGGTTCCTTGAGTTAAAACGCATTACCCAAACTTTTTTAGGAATATTGCATGATCAGTTTTGTCGAAAGCTTTGCTAAAATCGCCACCAGAGCAGGTTCGTCCATGGCAGTTAGCACGTTCCGCATAACGGCATAACGCATAAGGGTGGAATGGACTGATCGCCCTTGATAAAAATCATGTTGCTGGGGTATAATAACATTTTTGACAAATTTAAATGTATATTCAGTTTTTAATTAATACTCCCGGTGTTTTATCCAGATAATTACCTTTATTACAGTTTAAGCCACTTCTAGAAAATGCAATAAAATGTTGAATTTCAGGTGGCTGCTGCAAGTAACAGAAAATAATTGAATGAAAGAAAGCGTTACTAAAAAAGTATGCTTTCGTGTGTTACCTCTTGAGTGCAAAATAAAGGCTCTGGGCAGTGGCGATTCGCTATAAGGAGATATGGAGCCATGGTCCTAACATTACAAGATTTTTTATTTTAAAAGAAAAATTTTTTGTACTAATTTTTCATAATTCTCCCATTTTGAAATCACGAGTAATTTCATGAATATAAACTGTACAATAATCGTTTACTTGCTTTTACGGACGCATTGAGCCCATATGAAAGCGGCCACTTCCCACCTTTTAGACAGTTTAAGGGCTGCAGCGGCCTGAGAAAATATGGAATTTGTTAGTATTGAATCGGGACCGCTTCTCATTTGACATTGTTATTCATTATTTCTAAGCCTGCTCTGGTTACATTTTATGTTTCAATCAAGGCTAATACTATTTTTAATGCCGTTTTGACAAATGATTAACTCTAAGTCAATGCTATTCATACAATTTGCAAACATTAAACTAGCACATTTACCGAATATTTTGTAAAATCATATTTGAAATGTGATTAATTGCTATCATTTGTTAGAGGCTTTAAAAGTGTTCATTGCAATATATATTTTTATTTATTTTGTATTCCAACGAAGAATGTATTTCCTGTTACGTTAGTATTAGTTAAAAATAAACAGTTGTTTCGAGAAACAGTTGTTTGCACTTGAGTGAAATAAAATTCAATTTCTAGCGTATTTCGAGCCACTCCGTAGCGGGGTAAAAGTCGCTATTTACTTTGATAATAATAAGTTTGTCGAGCATTTTATGAAGTCAACCCATTTACGGTACCTATTTTTATTCTTTGAAGTTTATATGTATATCTCTGATGTGTCGATGGAATAAAGATGTTTAGACTTTAGTTGGGCGAAGGGGGAAGGGACAAATTTATACTCACTAAAGGCGCATTATTGACTTGTTACGGCTCCGACAATACATACTACATTGCAACAATAGCCTCACCTACTGTTATTAAAGCCTTACGTTGCGGCGTGTAATTATGCACTGATTAACTACACTGCAATATATGAGTTGGATATTTAATAATTTTACATTACAATTATTTGACATTCTTCATATGTCACATTTGACTGTACAAATTTTATTTTTGTTTTAGATAAATTCTCAATTAAAATGAATTCAAGTGCTTCTTATGCTCTTTAATATGAATCGCTAACATTAAGTTATTAAAAATTTGTAGCTCAGTAGAACATGATTACTCTCAAAAGCAAGTCGGTTCAAGCAATATCAAGACTGTTTATTATTTCTGAAAAATCATTTGTTTAATGTCAAATATTTGTAACAATTTTAATGAGTGTCAGTGTCACTTCAAATCATGTACATGGAATATCAATCGCAAATACCTCCTTGTCACTCAATAAACATAAAATAGTAACTAGTCCTTATATTACTTACCACACTTCACTCTTTTACTGTTTATTTTAGTTTGCTCAATAAATATCTGTGACTGTAGCTCGTTCAAAGAACTTAATCCGCATTTTCAAAGATCCAAATGTATAACAACTAGAGAGTAATCTCAGTACAAGCCCATCCTACTGTCAATAACTGCAAACATCCTCGGAAATGCCTCTTTCCAATTCTCAAGCAGCACACAATTCAGCAACACGAACCTCGACAAAATCCTTCATCAGTGAACACACTCTCCCTTCCAAATAAGATATTGATAATCTAAATAATGCGAATAACGATCTGTCAGAAGCCACAGGACGTCACTCAACTAGTGCTAATCTCAAAACGCCACTGCATCAATAGTGCAGCCAAGTTCAACTCCACCAGATGAAAAACCACTTTCATATCCTAAGACTTTTACTCCAAAAAAATCCTGCCGTGTGCTATTCCCAGTAAATACAGCTGACGCTATCCAATTCACAAGATGTAATTATTCGACAATAAACTAAGGTCAACATCCAATTCCATAAATTATTTCAATTGCTGTAGTATTTTAAATTATGTTCTTCCTACCATACACATCTTCTCTATATCTTCATTATATTCTTCTTGTTTTCAAATTTACATTTCTTCTCTAAACGCCAAAAATTAAGCCAGATAATGCTGGGGCGAAAATATTAATCCATTTTTATCACATTTGTAACTCGACGACGCATATGTAAGTAGTTCATAATGGAAACTATAAAGATTAATGTAGCCTATTATTATGTAAGCTACGGTAGTAATGAACAGAGACAACACGGGAACATGATTGATTTTGGCGTTTTAAAAATAAAAATAGAACTGCCACAGGAATTGTTGTTACGAATAAAAATATATTTAATATGATTTAGAACGTAGTGTTTTTTATATATTCCACGCTTTCAAAATGGTTTACTTTACGTACTCATAGCATGCATAACTTATATTTTGAATACAGGGAGTCCCAACATTCTGGGAAAGCTTTTATTATATGCCTCTGCTAGAAGAGGTGTACAGAAAATACAGTGACGGCTTAACTTACATTTTAGCTCTACACTTTAAAAATATTTTGAACCGCCATGGCCGATTTTTGTGGAAGGGATATAAAAACTCTTAATTTTTTATACGATGTCATTGGCTATGGCCTTACTTAAACGTGCATATCTTACTTTAGAGATTTTGAACAATAGTTTAGAAGGTATCATTAAAAAATGTCGTAGAAACGTTTAAAAATCATAGCAGTGCGTTTTTAATAGTTCAGAAAAGAGCCAGCTGTCTTATTAGCAAGAGTCGATTTAATTTATATTTTTAAAATTTCAAGAATTATAAAGAGCCCATTTTTATCACATGGAACATCCTGTATTTTTTACACTGTTCGATTGATTTTTAAATTTTTTAGTAGATCAGGACAAACAAAATGTGAGGACACCGTGACTACAGCTGACGACAAAAGTTTAAATTTGTAGTTACTCCTTTGTACATAGGATGACGAAAGTTGTCTCAATAAAAGAATTACGTCACGGATGCAAGTTGCTACCTTTATACACAATGCACTGCAACTCACCTTTGTTTTTGCTATTAAAATCGAACCCGTCACCAGTAAATTCTTCCTGTATGACCCTGACAATTGGCGCTATGAGCATCCAAATTGGTGCGTGTGGTTACATAATAAACATGTAATCCACTTGTACTAATACACACACTTACACATGTAGGAGACCTCCATTCAAAGTAATTACTATGGAAATTACAATTAACGATGCATGAGTCAAGCGGCGTCCTGAGAAGGTGTGGCTGCCGTATACATAGTTCCCATCACTTTCAAATTCTCCCATCTATACGATTGCAATCACTTTCGTTAATTAGCTTCGTTTGTTTTGATAGGGGAAGGAAAACACGGGCTGTACTTGTGGGTTTATTTTTACAGAAAATATTATACAAATCTAAGTATTAACATCACAACAATAAATATACGATTCCCATGCGTTTTTGAACTATTAAGCCCGCTTCAATTGGGATAGATTTGGAACAAATGACTAACAACGATAAAATGGTTAAGGGCGGTGGGAAGATTGAATTGAATCAGACATGCTGGTACCTTTTACGACTTACCGCTAATTGACGTTTGTTATTTTGTTAGTGCCTAATCAAACCATAGTTATTACATATTTACAATTTCCGTCCAATACTACTTCTACGTGCGCAGTCAACTCGTGCGTGAAAGTTGCAAATTTGGGTCAATGAAACTGAAAAGCTACCTACTAGATTTTGTACGATCGAACGCCGCTCCGCTGGAGCTGGCTTGAGAATGTAAACAAACAGAAACGCGACTGGCGAACCGGATCCGGACGAAATAAAAAGTGGAAAATTCCGGCAACAACAACTAGCACTGAAACTCCGCTCATTTGCGCAGCGCCAAGGCCACCGCCACGGGGACGAGGCCCATCCAGAAGCCCCTGAGGCTCTGCGCCCCGTTGCACTCGTGGGTGTCGCAGTACTCGCAGAAGTCCACGGACATGTCGCTGTTGACCGTGCGCGTAGGGCACGTTCCCACCTCTTCACCAGGAGTCAGAGTGTGGCAAGACCTGGTATAGGTCGTTGTCTGGAACCCTGAAAACCAAAAATAATGCAATTACTTCCGGTATTAGATCGTGTCGTCGTTGAAAACTCAACTTTGTGATCATTTTCGCAAGGGGCTTCATCAGGAGACAGACCCTGCTAAAGCCCCTTACGAAAGTGACCGAAACGTGGAGTTCGTTTTGTCGTTAACAACTCAACGTTTTGAGTTCGTTTTGTCGTCAGGAACTCAACGTTTCGATCACTTTCGCTAGGGGCTCCATCAGAACACTGATCACCTTTTGGAGCGCCATACGAAAGCACCTCAACATAACACGGTTTACACCACCCTACAACTTACTCCTATTTGTTTCCACCCTCTTCATGCACACTTGGCGGGAATATCCGTATTGGCCATACTGTGCGGGGCCGCTGTCACAGTTGATAATTCGGGGGGTTCCCGTAGATGCGGCGTAGGCCAGGGAGATCCTGGGAAAAGGGTGGTGTTGAAGTGGTCGCCGCAACGGCCGTAAGCCTCAGAATTGCACTCCCAGCACTGCAAACCGTAGCCTGTAACATAACCGTCCTTCAAAACTGGTTCTGGACGTAAACAACATGTGACTACATTGTTTAAATATTCGCCCCCCTGGGCAACTTTGTTGACATCACCCAGTGACGCAAATTTGGTCCCAATTTTGCTACGGACCGTTCGGAAATACACCTGGCGTTAGCTAACAGTTGGCCTTGGAGAACTACGCCCTATTTTCACTTGATCACTTTGAACTCCACTTGTTTTGGGGCAAAATAAACTGCAGCTAACTAACAGTTAGCCTATTCTAACTTTGAAGTTTTATCGATTTAAAATAATGATGCCTAACAGTTGGGTTTGGAGATCTACGCCCCATTTTCATTTGTTTTCGAAGTTGTTTCACATCAACCGAGATTAAAAGTAAGATCTACGCCTTACTTTCACATTACAAACTTAACTTGTTTTAGGATAAATGGGGATAATATAATGAAATCTCAGTTTGCGCTAAGAGTAACAAGAATTTTTCTTAATGCGCCAATTTGAACGACTTCAAAATCAATTTGAAAAATCAAATAATCTCAACTTACCGCTTCTTACAAAAACCAAAAACGCCACCAACACCGCCACGTAGGTCACGTGCGAATTCATTTCGAAAATTTGACTCGAGTTACCTAACCGCACTCACGCACCGGTCTTAACTGTCCAATTGTTGGTCAACAACTGACGTAAGAGTTACATGGTGTGGGTTAGATTATCGCGCCCCACCGCCGTGGTTACCTACATTTAATTGCCGCGAAGACCATGAAAACTGCGAAGTTGTGGTACGTGGTAAAGTCAAAAAACGCGCGAAGTCAAATTTGTAGGTCGCTCGAAATTGGCTAAAAACCATGGCCAGCTAACAATTTGCCCGCTTGAGCTTTTTGATAGAGCTTCCATAAATACGACTGGCAATATAGTTGATTATAATTACTAATTTTAAAATTGAAACCACTTCTAGGTTGAAAAAATTTCACCATTTTACCCAAAATTTAAATTTATCAGGAAAAGCTTTGAAGACCTGAAGGTTCAGTAAATTTCTTATATATCTTAAAAACAAACACTACATGAACTTAAATGCAGTTTAATTAAAACTGCAGATTCAGATTATTGTTAAACATAATACATAACGCAGCCAATTTATTATTATTATATTAATAATTACTACTAATGTTTTTTTTTATTTATAACTCAATTACAACTGAAAAAACTTAATAATTACTAGCTTTTTTAGCCCATCACATAAGTGACCTTGTTCTAATTAAAACAGTCTTTGCATTTTGCAAATTGACCTGTAAATAGAAGTCAGCCGACACGTAGCAGTGAAGTTGAAGCTGAAAAAAATACGCAGGCAGGTAAACGGCATCTCGTGTCAGTAAAGTTTGTGCCCTTAAACGGCGCTAAACAAATGACACATGCAGGCGTGTGTTATTCATATAATCTTCAAAAAAAATCTTTTAACATGTGTTTCATTTACTATTTTTCTCATTATGGTCAAGGATAGTCTAGAAACACTGCGAATTTTACAACAATACAAAATCATATGGCTTGTGATCTAGCTGACAAATGGCAATTGTTTAGTAATGGCATAAAAGTTTCTATATTTCAACTTGTTGACAACAAAAGGAGCTAGTATTGGTTACTTTTTGAAGAATAGTCATAGAGGTAACTATTTTTAAGGCCAGTTTTAATTCATTAAGGGTTATCGAAAAAAAACAATTCAATAATAGATTAAATTGCCCGTCCTGGTTTTATCGCTCTTCTTAATAATAAAATATTTTTTTTATTCAAAACGCAAATATACTTAAATATCGGAAAGTTTATGTTTAAACATGTACATGCTTGAAGGTTTTGAGAGATCCAAATTCATTAGTAGTAGCTTTCTGTACGATAACACAGGACCACATAGATATGAAATACCTATTAGAATTTTGTGCATTATAAATATTAAAAAAATCATTCTAGCAGGATTCCAAAATGAATATTGCTTGAGTTGATTATAATATATCTTACCATATCCTGATTCTAAAGCATTTAAATCTTTACATAACCATCAGATATAGAAAGCAGCCGTTAAGCAATAAAAATTATACTTAATAATTATGTTTTGCCACCAACTTCGGGGTATATAATTATTTTACTACGAGCAGCGGAGCAGCAAACAATTTTAGTCTCAATCCCCAAAGCAAAATGTCTCAATTATTCTAACTAGCTTCAAGTCGTACCAAGCAAACGTTCAGACTACATAGAGAATTCGGAGGGCCGATCAGCTACAGTGAAGACGGCATACGGTTTTTTCCCCTAAAATTAGCGACGGTTGTTCAAATTACCAGGGGGCGCCAAAGAGTCTTTTGTACAACCGACAAGTTCATTAGCTTACGAGAACTATTAAACTCACTAAGGTACTGGGTAGCCAATTCGCTAAGACCTGAACAGACTCCAAAAGGAATTGATACCTCAATAGCTTGAATTACTCATGCACAATATTATAGTAAATATCATGAGTAAGGTTTATGTTAATTGATCGCAATATATGTAATACAGAATATGAATTTAGGCTGGTTTCATCATCATGCCATAATGATCATTGATAACACTATTGGAAGCACATGGTCAAAGTGCAGGAGGGCGGCAATAATAACATGCCACCACGTACATAGAAAGTTAGAATGTTTCATACATGCACCAGTAATTATTGGCAACCTCGGAAGTGATGAAACAGTAGCCGCTGACTTCAATCTTTCGGTAATCTTAATGTACAGATTCATTTTTAGTTTCACAACACAGTATCGTGTTTTAATACTCCCAGCAATGATGCGAAACGGCACCGAAATCAAGTAAGGGCCTCGACAAACAGCTCAAAATCTGTGGAGCTTTCAACTAACAACGAAACTCGGCAATGATTTTAAAAACTCAGCTGCTAAGCTAGCAGTACAAACTAGCTGTTCCCACGACTCCATAGTCGGCTCTTCAGCTTATAGCTCCAAGATTTAAGTCGCAACGCAAGTATTATCCGAAACCAATGCGATGAGTAGTTAAGGAAATACCTTTGATAGCTCAAGTAAGCTATAATCCTTCTGTTCAATATAAAAGCCCGAAGCATTTCTTTGCATAGTCCTTACACCATGCTATACCCTGCCGAGAGTTAAAAGAGCTAGCCGAGGCCTTGTCAACCCCTCATTTAAGTTCTAATATAAATTAGTTGAATTTTGAGGGAACTTAAAATATGAACGAATTTATCTGAACATGACAAAACTATGTCGAATAAGATATCAAAATGATCCATATCATTCAAGACAAATCAGTATATACCTTATTTTATTTTGCGAATTAGATGTAAGAAAGTTATAACCAGATTTAATTTTTGAATCATGTTTAATTTTGTTGTTTGCCTACTATTGGATAATAACTAATCCAGTCATTTGCTGGCGGTCAAAAAATTTATGCACCATTTTTTATTGTTCCATCTTTTCTCACCATCTCATCTTCTTTCAACGAAAAACAGTTTTGTATATAAGAAAAAGGGGGCCACGTTAAGAGACACTACCCATTTTACTGTTGTCAAAACCAAATTTACAGATTTGATCTCTCAAAATAATTAAAATCGTTAAAAACAAATGAACGTCTATTTATTTACCTGAGTGACAGCTCTGATATCACAATATTATTGGCTAGCATTATACATTTGGCGATGGTATCTAGCTTTACGCAGATGCACTAATTTTCTCAAGTAAGCAAGCACACTTAAATATTCGTGCAAATACAAATTCAAGAAACAATCATCGATAGCACATTCGAGTTGCTAGCAAGTGTACTTTAAATGCCCTGAGAAAATCTAATAACCTAAATATTTTTTATATAAATTTTTTTAATAAGAAAGAGCAGTCGATAAACTTTTCGTTTGTACTTAAAATGACCAATAGAGGGTCTCAACAAATGTGCTGTATTTAGCTCCGTTATATCATACGGCAAAGATTTTTATTAGCGTATTGGCTTTTTAAAGAGTAGTATATATACTGCTCAACAAATGAACTGGACCACCCATAAAAATTTTATTTGTTACATTACGTCATAAAAAATAGCTCCTGCTCTCATAAGTCACTATAAATTAGCCCTGAACTAAGGCAGAAGTTAATACAAAATAAACAGTTGCGATTAGGTCGAAGACGTTTGCAGAAGAGAACGAAAAACATAAAACATCGCCGCAGTTGCGTGGAGACAATTGAATGATACTTGAATTCGTTACACATGACAAAGGGTAGATAATACATCTTTCGTGACTAAAGGGTGTTCAAAACAAGTTCGGTGAGATCGATAACTGTAAAACGCCGAGCCTTCGGACAGGGGCAACCAAAATGTAAAAAACGGAAGGTACCATTTTCTTGTTTAGCTTTTTATAGACGTCTTTTTATCTTTTGTTTTATTGCCCCATAGAAGAATTTTTGGTTTTTTCTTGCGCTTTTGTTAGTTTTTGTACGAATTCTACCAGTGCTATTTGATTATTTGCTTTTACTTTTGTCATTTTATATCTTTGTCGTAATTTTTTCTTTTTTACTGCTTTTATTTCTTGGGTTCCTATTTTAGCTACTCCACAGCTCTCTTTGTTTGGTTATTATTACTTCGTTTTTAAAGTTTTCTCATCTGTTTATACAGTTGTCTGCCTTGTTTGATTTTCCCCAATATGTCGTGATATATCTGTTTAGTATCGATATCCTCTAGTTTGTCTTTATTTTTTCATTTTTTATTTTCCCTTTTCCTCTTTGTAACTATTTTGTTCATTTCCTATTTCCGGACATATCTTGATTTTTACGTCTTTTACCCTGTTCCATATTTCTGTGTTTACTAGAAAACAGTCCATAACAGAACTCTCCCCTCCGCTGCGGCATTCTCTCTAGTGTATTTACGAACATCTATATTTTGAAATTTCGTGTTTCTATGAATCTTCTTGGATTATCTTATTTGTGAATTTTTCGTTCTTTTCCCAGCTGTCTTTTCAGCGTTGGGATATTATTTCCTACTCTGACATTTATAGCACCTATTATTATTATTATTATATTATTGTGTTTTATTGTGTTATCTTTTTTGCGATTTCGTTTGGTTGATGAGCCACTATCATCTTTGTTAGTCATTATCTTTGTGATCAGAATTCATTCATTTATATATTTCATATCACTAACGTTGTTAACGTACTCTTCATTAACTATTATTGCCACCCCGGAATGTGCCTCTATAGTTTATCCCGGTCTACGACGTTTCGGAGCAGCCGATTCGGCGCGACCGATTCGGCGCAGCCCTTTCGGCGCGAAGACGTTTCGGCGCGGAGACAGTTCGACGCAGAGACGTTTCGGCGCTAAGACTTTTCGGCTCAAAGACGTTTTGGCTCGAGCCGATTCGGCGCGAGGCCGTTTCGGCGCGAGTATACCTATTTTGTGGGTTCAGTTTTACACTTAAATGACAAGCTAATAAAATGTTATATTTTGTTAATTTCCGTATGAGGCTCTTTCGAATATATTTTAGTTAGATGATAGTAGAGGATAATTAAAATACTATATAAATACAAATTACTAGAAAATATTAGCTTTTGCGTCAGAATACAACGCTATAATTTAGTATATTTTTATGTTGTATGTAAAGAAAAGGTTTGAAAGCATACTAAAAATATCAGGTTATATAATACTTAAAAAGCGTTTGTTCAATATGTAGGTACTTTCCCTAGTTAACATATTCAAATAAAAGTAAGAATAATTTAATGTGGACCTAACATTGACTTCTTCCCAAATGTGTATACATACTCTTAAGTTTTTTGGTTTTGTGGTCTTGAAAATAATATATTTTTTTAAATCTACCAAAAATTAAATATTTTGCTGATCGTTTAAATGTGTAATATGCTAGTTCCTTTTGAACTAAATTAGGAAACCACTAATAGAATTTGAAATAACTTACGAAAACATAATATAATTAGTAAATTAAATTTACAATTTTATTTTTTAATGTCTTCTACGTTACTTAGTTAGTATGTCATGAAAAATACATGACCAGCAATGGATGCGTTTTCATTAAAATGAATTTACATATACCCCATTTACTCCAATATGTAATAGGGCTTTTAAAAACTATTCGCTTTATTAATGTTTGTACCTTGGGGACATTTTGTAATCACCTAATTTTGTGATTTTTCCAAAAACAACACTCTTGTTCTATAAAACTTAATTTTTATCGAAGATTATACAAGTACCACTTCCGGTTCCCCGATTTTAACCAGATATATTGAAGCTCGGCATTAATTGCTTTAAGACTAATCATGGAGTTGAATCTTGTAAATATAGACTCTGTCGACATTGAAAACAAAAGCACAATTCGTTGCTTCAGTCATTTAATGAATATGTAGCTGTGAATCTTCAAATCACAATTAGGTTCGTGGTTCACTTATGCTAATTACAATGACATGCCAGGAGATGTATGTTTATCAACAGTTCAATCAGAAATTCAAACACCCATCGGATAATGTAAAAAATGTCAAAGGTTATTAGATGTAAGTAACCTTGTTTAAAATTAGGATTAACCTAACTGGCCCATAACTATACCTTGTTCACCGAACAGAAATAGTTAAGCCACAACCTAGCAACATTTTTCTATTAGTCGAACTTCTAAAACTCGTAGTACAAGAAAGTGCGTGCTTCACTTGAAACTTCTCTTGCTAATTTGCTACCTGGCGTGCTTTTATTAATTTGCATGTGAAATGCTTCGCACACTTACATTGGTGAGAGTGGATACGTTTTCGCGCCGAAATGTCTTTGCGCCGAAACGTCTTTGCGCCGAAACGTCTCACGCCGAAACGTCTCGGCGCCGAACCGTCTCTGCGCCGAAACGTCTTCGCGCCGAAAGGGCTGCGCCGAATCGGCCTCGCCGAATCGGCTGGGCCGAAACGTCCCATTCCGAGTTTATCCACCCTTGATAATGCTATCATATATCAATCTGCTCCTATTCTCTTACCTTCCTTTTTTGTTTCTGCAACCTAGTATTTGAACATTATTCCTCTTTTCGTTTTATTTCCTCTAATTTTATCTTTATGGTTAATATCCCTACTCATAGGTATTTGCGATTGTCTTTGTCGTTTTTAGACCAGCTCATTTCTTTTTTCTTATTTTCCTTTAACTTTTATTCCACCTTGTCCAATTTCCACTCTTTATCACCTATTATCAGTTTCTGGTATTAAATTTTCACTGTTATGCCTTCATTATTTTCCTCTTCGGTTGTTAGTTAAATTTTTGTTGTACCATTAGTTAATTTTTTATTAGTTGGTTATTTATATACACTTTACTTTGTAATTGTTGAGTTTATTTTGGAATTCTATTATCTTTTTTTTTCAAATTTTCTATCTCCATCTTGCATGTTTATAGATCTATTTTAATGGCATATCTCAACTGTATTTGCATTATTAAATGCTCTTTAGTAACGTTCTCTAAACCGTTTTTCATATCAGTCCGTAATTATATTATTTTTAATTGTTTGTTTTTTATCATTTCCAATTGTCCTTTTATGTTTTGAGTCTCTCATTTACCTGTTTTATTTGTACTAGTTCCTCTTGACATATTTTTTGGTTACTCTTTATCTGTTCGGTGTTCTTTATTAGTTCTTTTGCTATCTCTATTAAGTTATCTATGTATCTCCACTTTTTATTTTTTACTGGGCTACTTTGGAGATTTTATGTCCTCCATATCCTTCTCATCCCTTTTTCTCTTGTAACTATCTGAACAAAATATTTGTATAACGGTAGGTCAGATTCTTAGTTTGCTGCATGGATGCTAAATATTAACAATATAAAACGAAAAATCATACGAATTTAATCAACTGGAATTCAACAACAATTTGTATTACTATGATAACATTAACAATACAAACGCTTCCCACCAGCATTATATAGCAGCATTTAAATCATGGCGCAGAAATAGAATCTTTATTCGAAACAAAATTTACTTAAATAATATTTTAAAACTTATTAGAGATAAGCTAAAAAGAGCTTATGATTTTATTTGGGTATATTTACTACTTTACTACAATAATGCTATTGAAGACAGAAACAGTAACAAGCAATTTTACTTTGAAAGTTTTGTGTTAGAAGAGTAGGTAACTTTACCCAAATAGGTAACACAATAAATTTCATTAGATCAAGTTACAAAAGAAGCGATGACTTCATACCCTGCAAATCTAAAACTGTGGCGTCAATACGTGTAAAATACTTTCCAAAGGGTCAAGTTCATCATCGCTTGATCTCGTCCGGTTCGTAACAGCTTTCCCGATTTCGCTGTGAATTCGAAAGTGGGAAAAGGAAAGACAATGTATAATACGCAGTAAATATTTGAGATACGATCAAAGAATAGGAAGCAAAGTTTGGCGACGAACGCCACTGCCGCCATGCTTTGTTTACAACTAGGTCAGTAGGCGAAAGGTGTGCGAGGATAATGGGTCAAAATTAAGATTTATTCGACGTATCCAAATTTTATGTCGCTGAAGCATGAGTAGAAAGTGCGTCTTGGTTTGAGTGTGCCAGTAATTAAAATTTGCTTGTTAATCTTGGCGTATATTTGGATAATGATGGGAGTTTTGGATGGACCATGACGAAGAGCTGCTTTTAATAGCGAAGGTCAGTCCAATAAAACTACGCCAGATACCATCATTACGCACGAGCCTACGTTAAAAGTATTTCGGGTATTTAATATTTCATACCTTTGGGAAATATAGTAATACGATGCGGCGATTATTTTGTAAACAAACAATGCAGTAGTTTTTTATACTCAATCAATTCTTTTGTTAGCAGCAGCTATCGTCCTATTTTTATTAACTATTAATAATTGTGTTAGTTACATTGTTCCTGTTAAATTGTGAAGGTCAAAATACACACAAAAACTACAAATAGGCAGTTAAAATTTGCACAGAAATTGATCATCACCGTAAAAGTGTTTTTCCAAACTGCCTGTATGTAAAAATTCAAAATTAACGTTTTTGAGAAAATATGCGTTTTGAGGACTAAAATAATAGTTTATTAAAAATGGCCTGTCTACATGTGAGATAGTAGGTGGGTGTATGCGCAAGAACTACACCTCAACCAACTTAGTTTAGCTCACATTCTATGCCTGGAACTTCCATAACTAGCATCTGGCAATAAAATTTTCACCTGGATCGCAATATTTAAGGAGAACAAGGTTTTTTCCAGGTAATAAAGTTTTAAAAATAGAGGTGGTACGATTGGTTGAAGATCGTAATTATTGAAATTTTTTACCTGTCACTATCTAATTATTTTTAAAAACTTGAAATGTCTAAAAATCATATTTCAAAAACTGGTAACACGTTCATTGCTTAGTTGTCTCACTATGTTATTGTTTTACGTAAGGTTTATTTTATAAATTTTGTCATGGCGTTTTATCGTTCTATTCAATAGGTGGTTTAAAAATTAAACGGTCTAAGGCGTTGGGTTTATGAGACTCTATCTTTGTAGTTTTGTTGTTATGTTCCAAATATTTTCAATTTTGGAAATGTATGTTACACCGGTTTTTAACTGCTACACAAATATATTTACTTGATCTGGTAAGTAACTAAACTTGTCGCCCCTATGGATTGAAGCACCTCTGCCTATATTTACTATTAAGGTATATCACTTCGTAAAGTTGTACAGAAGTAGCTAATTTTCTCAAATTTGTGTAAGATAATAGTAGAAACCAGAAATAAAATATGTTTCCTACTCCTGTAACTAAAATATGACTTTTTAATCATGCCTTTATAACCTGTGACTAAAGAGCCTCTTATTCACGAGCTGAAGTGTGGGCAAAGACGTTTTAGTCATGGGGTAAAGTTAGGTTCAAACAATATTTGCTTTATTAGCCACAGCCAAAACTAAAATAAAGTTAGTTTTCAACAGTCAACTTTCAGGTTTGTCAATTATAATTTGACATAACATAATAATCAAAATCTTATATGGTTTAAATTTGTGGTCGTAGAAAAAGTATAGTATGTAACACATTATATAAACTCGTCTAGACACTCCTTTATTAAACACTGGCTGCGCTACGCTTCGCTCGTGCCTAAAAAAACTCGTGACGTTTATAAAACTTGTTACATAATATACTATTAGAATTAGATGTTTTTAGGTTCTACGAGATCAAGCTACGCAACCGATACTGAAGGATGGAATCAGCAGAAGGAAACAAACAAAACATTGGAAGTGAAATATATAGAGTGTTTCTAGGAAATTCTTAGACTTGAGTATTAAAAATGGGAGAAAAGCTAGAGACAGCAAAATTGGCACATAAAGTACCTATACTAAATGTTGAGTCGACAAGGCTTGTCGAGGTAGATTATATTGTAATGAGCTTTCTACATATAAATATACAGATTGCAGCAGGCCACTAGGACCATAGCAAAAGCAAGCGGACTTTACATGTGGCCGTAATTATTGTATTTAAAAAATTAAAAAATCGTATATATTCCTTGTATTTATAATGATTCTAACGACCTACCGCTATCGCACATTGATTGTTCGTTTGTTAACCCGGCATTGGTCGCTACATGAGCGATTCCCTCACGTTTTTACAAATTAATTCGCCATTTTAGTGCAATGGCAGGTACGGCCCCGCCAATTTTTTTAATCCCCAACCTATTCGTCAAGCACCGGCTAGTGGTATCATTTCATGAAAAAACAAGACACAGTGCAATTGTGACAAGTAGTTTGGTAGGTGCGTGCGCTAGTGTGAGCAAATCGCTCATTACGCGATTAACCACGTTTACTTTTATATTTTTGTATTTGTTCTAAACATTTTGGATTTTGCGATCTTGCCAACAAGCCATTTGCACGGAACATACCACATATACCTCCCCTAATTGTTTACAAGTTTCGGATGAGTCGGATACAAACTAGAGATCGAAGCAGAGTTTATATTATATCTTTTTTGGATTTGAATTTAACGATTTGAGTTGTATTTACACATGGTGTAAAAAATAAAGTTTTGTATATTCAATGAATAATTTTGTATTTTAATTTTAAGGTATGACGTTAACAGATCTTGCCACATTATGATTATAAAGTAATAATTGTCAATTATGAAAAAAAAACACAGGTACACATTCAAAATGTCAGCTGTGAGCGAAACGCTCACGCGCGACTAACGACGCGAAACGAAACCTAGCGACTAATCCCGGGTTAAACACCACGACGGTCACATGCATGTTGTCCTTGCTTTTGCAATGGTCCTAGTAGCCTGCCGCACTCTATGTAACTGAATTTTATATATTTAATTTTTGTTCTACATAAGTTTTTGCTCAAATCTTTACCCTATTAAATGCCAGATTAATCGAAATTGACCTAAAACATTAATAATTATTATGTACTTTATCTTATCAAATTACCTTGTGCGCCAATTATGTTTGTTAAGTAATTTTATATAGAGTGATCGCCAAAAAGTCAGCCTTCAAAAAAACGGTTTACATCAATAATGTATGCTTGTCTAAAAACCTATTTAGCCCCTATCAAATATACCGAGTGATTTTTCCTTAGTTAGAAAATCGTGTTTTCCAAATTGTCAAAACCTAAAAAGTACCGTGCGAGTGTGGAAGACCATACATAGGGGAAACAAAAAGACCCCTATGCATGAGATTATCAGAACATCGCAGATAGATTAGGAAGGGTGCAACCATCAAATCCAAGATCGCAGAACACGTCTGGAACGCAGACCACCTCATACAATTTGAAAACGCATTAGTTGTAGCAAATGAAGAAAACAGGTTCCGTAGAAACATACACAGCGCTGGCAGAAGAACCAATTAGCCAGGCTACCGCAGAAATAAAGCCCATTTGGATGCGACTACTGCGCAAAAAATTACAAAAATAGTTTACTGCGCATACATACATATGTACCGATGGGGCCACAATTATATATAACAGCAATGAGATAACATGAACAAGAAAATAACTCGTATTGCTTGAGTAAGAAAGAGATAAAAATAGTAGCAACTATTCGAGAAGGCTTGACGCTTAATTTCATTATGACATTTGTCAACCACACATGCCTACTAAAATAATTTTTTCGTATGGCCATCTCTTTCTTGCTCAAGCATTCTATTTTGTTATTCATGTTATAGGCCAGTCGACAAGTACATTTTAGCGGGAATAATTCCGGACAAGCTGGAATAAATTTTAATCTGTGCTGTTGGGACTCAGAAAATATATATTAATTTTGCACCCCTTGACAGGCCCGGATTTAACCGCTATACTTAAAAAAAGGTCTAAATTTTTATATTTTTCCTAATATTAGTGAATATTTCGATTAGTATCAACTTTTGAACAAAATACGTAGTTATCAAAATTAAAGAAGAGTAAATTCTCTACAAAAAATGTTCTATACATTTTTGTCATATATTCGCTTGTTTCGAATTCATAGGCGTCGAAATATATTTTTTTTCAAGCATCTGCTTGTTACTTTCTTTTACGATAAAAGAAGTATTGGATTCACCCTAAAAATTCGAAATTGAGTTTTCAACAGATCTTCACGTTTTAAAGTGCCCTGAACCCAAAAAACATGTTTTTGTTCATTGCTCTGTCTGTGTGTCGGTCTGTCTGTGTGTCTGTTTGTGAACAGAATATCTCAAAACGAAAAGAGGTATGACGTTGAAACTTCATATATAAGTTTTGTGTACTATCTAGATGCGACAGCAAGCTTTTGAAGAAAATCGCATAACCGGATGTAGGTGTTTACTCTTGTAATTTTTCAGTTTTTTTGGATTTTTTCAAAAACGGCTCTAACGATTTTTTTCAAACTTTACAGTTTTATTAAATTTTTAATGTGTATTGATGTGAGCTAGGCAATTTTTCAGTTGAATACCTCTAAAATGGGTTTCTTTTGTTTTCTTTTCCAATTTTTTTATTAACTCCTATTTTAAATAGAACACCCAGTATATTATTACATTCTTGAACTCAGCTTAAAATTTTAGAGAAAATTTGTCTCTTGAACTAACGCTCTATTTTGTATGGTTTCTGTACAAATTGCAATTTTTGAAAATTTTTGACAAATGCTTGAATGTATGTACCTATGTATGTATGTATAATCGATAACCTCGTTTTACCTTGCGGTGTAGAGGCTGGTGCTTTATGTGCTTGCATCTGGCGGTACAATGCTCAACTTGCCCCGGATTCGGCATACAAAGTTAATTAAAAATCAAATTTTGGCTAATTATAAAATCACTATGAAAGGAAGTTGTGTGCGTGTATCACACCAGATCTTTTTTTATTATTATTGACGTTCCACTATTCCAACTTTGCTAACTTCAAGTTTCTTTTGAAGTTGACTGCTCATCAATTTTTTTTTGCCTTTTTGACGTTGGTGGTTGTTCAATATCACTTTGACTTTCAACAATACCTGTCTCGTGTTCCGAATTTGCTTCATATTCTTGGGAATGTTATATTGATTGTTCTAGATCGATATGCAAGTCCTCGTCGTCGTCTTCGTCGTCTACTTCGATCACGTCCACAGTATTCAGACAAGATTTGCCCTGACAGAAACCACATATTACTGAGCAATGAAAACCTGCTTTGCGACAAGATACATTACAACCGTTGGCGCATTTACAAGAAATTAGTTTTAGTAATTCTTGGGGAGCTGCGTCTTGTACAGTGGGAATGGGCATTAATCCATTCTTTGAATTTCTCCATCCCCACTCGAAAGGTGATTTTTCGTTTCCATACCATAGCTGAATTTGGTTGTAAGTACGGAACGAGTGCAAGCGAGCTGCGTCTTTGGTTGGTGGTAATGATGCTAGATTTGGTAAACTTCTGTTAATAGATTGTACGAAACACTGGTATCTATACCTGTTCAATAATACACAGTGTGTTGATCCATACAGAAGAAGAAGAAATTGTTCTCCCACTTTATCTATTTCCTCTAGGGACGCGTTTGGGTCTTTGAAAATTTGAACAGCCTTCTGTAAGTTTTTCTCTTTCTGTAGAAGTTTAACGAACTTCATTTTCCCCTGCCTGTATAGTGCGGAAACAGTATCGCAGCCACTAAATGCATGCAGAAATAAAATGTTGTCCCTAATTGAATCATCCGGAATTACTCCCGCTAACAGCCATTTCAAAAGACTTATCGACTGGCCTATTAGCCAAAATTTGATTTTTAATCTTTAACTTTGTATCCCGAATCCGGGGCAAGTTGAGCATTGTGCCGTCAGATGCAAGCACATAAAGCAGCAGCTTCTACACCGCAAGTATTATACATACTGCTATGTTATGCTAGCTGATAAATTTATTTAAATTATCGTATTACTTTGCCCTTTATTTTTAACTTTCAATTCAAATCCGTATTTTACAATATTATTAATGAAACTCTCTCAGGTAGTTCGCAATATCTAGTAACCCAATGATTGACTTGTCAAATTCTCTTTGTTTAATTGCAAGTTCATTGACTTTAAAAAAATTGACACCTAACGTCAAATTAATCAAAATTCAGAACGAATATCAAGGTTTTTACAATAAGATCTAATATTCAATTCTTTCACCAATATCTTATGTAAGTATGACATTCAATTATATTTTTATACCTTCTTACTGGTTATAGCTTTTTAAATGTTTCATTTAACCTTTTAAAACACAAACCTGATTTAACACTTTGCTTGTTAATACTGTCAAAATCCTTCCAAACTGGATCCTCACTCCGACTGCACTCAAACACCTGCTGGGTCCTTATCCAACTGCATCACCTGCGATGAATGTAAACTCTCAGCATCACCTTATTGCCATCCACTTCAAAACTTCCACATCCTATACTGGATTCCTGTCGTTGTCCCCTGCTGCTGTCAACTTCAAGTATCCTAGCTCCTGTACTGGATTACTGCAGCTCCGATCCCTCTCTGGTAAGTGTCAGCATAAATCTTGTTCCAAATATGAATTTGTCTCTTTTTTAGATGGTCCTACGTCTTCAATGATACCCACAGGTTTCCCAAAAACAATTCGCTGCACGTACTAACCTCTTGTTTGTGGCTTGTATTCCATTTCCAATGTAGTATCAATAATATCCTTACTGACCAAATCTTGTCCCTTTATTTCTTGTTTTTAATATTTTATTTTATGTTTCCACCTCGAAGATTTTGCTTTTAACCCATATAATTTGCACCAACCATAACATTTACAAATTATACAACATTTATTAATGTTTCTTTATTCGAAAATCACACCCATATCAAATTATGTATACATTTTTGAGTTGTTTTTTTAGTAACTAATTAAACAAATTACAAATTATTACTACTAGACACGATTCTTGCTGCCTCCTATCTACTTTTTTTATATAATCAAAAACAAATATTTTATTTTAATTATCATAACAGATACATTTTAGTAGTAACCTTGGTATTTGTTCCTATTCAGAATTTTCTTATTACAGATTAAGTTTGAGTAATCAATCATTATGCTATTATTTGACTAACCAATAATAAGAAAGTTAATTTCATTATACTTTAACATGTATTTAGATCCATTAATTTGCTTATATCTGACTTCCAAATTTATTTGACTAAACTGTTTCTTTAGTATTCATTTTTAAATTATCAAAGAATATAGTGTATCATAACATAATTCCTCAATTAAGAAAAACATTTTTAATAAACTCGTTTTATTTCAAATGTATTTTCTTAATTCGTTATTTAATTAATAAATTTTGTAGAACCCAACCAAATATCCTATTATCTAAATTAA
>OW679200.1:42016432-42027681 GCA_940337035.1 Agriotes lineatus | reverse complement strand
TTATAAGGAATTCAACATCTTGATGTAATTGCAGATTAATATTAAAGCGTACAAGATGCTGAGAAGGTTCAAAATTGTGGCGTATAATAAACAATAATAATAAACATCTGTATTTCTATTCCTTGTAAATTTTTCAGATTTTGCAAATTTTATGCCAAACTTGAAAATTAGCCAAGTGCATTTTCAATGCATTCACGAAGGTTGGTAAATTGCAATTTCTGTAAATTTTTGTTTCTTTTTGATGTTTATTTTTTGTCATTAAGGGTTTCTACAATTCTCTCTTTCTTTCAAGTTTTTAATCACCGGGAATGGGCCTTCTTTAGTTTTGTCTACGTTCTGTATTTACCTATTATTAAACTATTGAGGAATCTCAACATATTAAGTACTTCATGGACGCCGATGTATAATGTAACTGGATCACCCATATTACGCGTGTTTCTTGCGACATGTTTCTTTTTCATGACGGTGTTCTTGATTTCGTCTCCTCTAGTGGTTTAGAAGAGCATTGGAATTTAAAAGTATACAAAAAAGATGTGGCTTCCATTTAGGTACAGAAATATGCAATTATTGGTAGTTATCCGCGCACCGTAATGTTAATTCTTAGCGTTCTTTCTCGCCTCGATTGTAGAAAGGATCCCCGAACTTGATTTTTGATGCCACTACTCTGAACGCGACAGCAGCTGTTACAGCAGCGTAGGTATCGTCCAACAATGAATAGTTATCAAAACGAATTCGGTAGGATATCTGGAAATCCGCATGAATATGTGCTCGGAGGACTAAATCTCAGCGGTTGCAGCCGAAGCCTACTGGAACGCTACAGTGTGCTTACGAGGGGTAAAAGCCACCCTCACCTGGGATGCCTATAATTTGCCTCTAACGTTCACAAACGGTAGAGCAAATTCGTGTCGCATTTGCCGACATTATTTGCTGTTTGCATCCTCATTTGTTTGGAGTACCATTTCGGTTTCCTTGCAGGAGAAATCGAGAATTTATTTGGGGCGAGTTGATAATGTCGAGAAATAAAACTTAGGAAGTATTACAGATTTAATTGTCTGTTTTGTAAGATATTGTTCGTCATCTAGACGTAAGAGCATGTAAATAAGTCTTAGTATTTATCGAAAATATGAAAACCGTCACTCTCCGGTTTGCGTAATGCCAATTCACGGTGCGGTAGGTTGCTAGTGCGTGCGAATATTTGTATTAACTCGACGTGAATATTTAATTGCTGCAGGTATTACAGGACGTGCTAAAACATTTATTAGGTGGTTGTAGGTTCGTACGTGCTTCGCGCCGAGCATATCACTATGTTTAAATGTATTTCGAACAACATTCTGCAAGGTGTAATCTTATAATCGCATTATCACGCACCCACCGACAATGTAGGTAGGTATTCATATGTATCTACCATTTGCTGACGAAAAGACCCTCTGTTCATAATATTTCCTCAATGTGGAATGTGACTTTCGAATACTGTCAATGTGTTTTACGCGCTTCACTTCTGATAATTCTGTAAAACCTTCTATTTAAAAATATAATCGGGACTTAGCCGTGAACACTTCGAAAGTCGCACGAGCCTGTAGGATAGTTCTAACTTTTCATCAACATGGTTTCCTTCATTGTCTCTGAAAGGCCTTAATTGTTGTTCTTTTCTTTTCGAACATAAAAAGTTTCATTTCGCTGCAGCCCCTCGTAATTACTAACGTATGTGGGCTTTTTCGTCCTTGTTTATGTTCTGCGAATGGTTAGATAGCGAGGGAAACCCACAGGGAATGAACTTATTTATCCCGCTAGTACGAAGCTAATTAGTCCAATTTTTAGTTTCGAAACCGTATTTATTGGTGGCGATTTTCATTCTTCCACGCTTTCGGCTCATTCCATTTTTGGTACAGGTTTGCTAATATTGCCTTCGTTTTGCGCTTGCTGTCTGAAGGTTCGGGCGACAGCTGGTGAAAGCTTCGCTTATGACTACAACTTTCGCGGTTTTCTATAAGGGCAAGTACGTGGCCCGGGTGTGTTATGAGAAGCACGTGAGGTACTACGGGGTATTGTTTATTTTGGAAATTACATCTGCCTAAACAAAGCTGAAGTCGCGTTTTGTCTTCTTTCGTTGAGAACTCGCTGTAGTCGCAGTGACGTTTTTCTCGGGTTTGTTGGAGTGAGCTAGACTAGTGTTAATTCTGCTTATTACTGCTTACTGTAAAATCACCGAAGGGACTGTGTACATGTGGAAAGTGAAATTAGCCGAGTTCGCCAACAAAACTTTAATAATAACTTAGCGGATACCGGCTGAGGAGCACGCGCTCATGTAAATTATAATCAGGGCTTCTATTTGTTAAAGTTCTAATTCAGCGTATAAATATCTCGCGTCTTTTTCTGCTGTTTCGCTTAATTTGTGAATATCTTGAGCTCTCAAATTGTTTGCGTCAGGCGTTTTACCAACTAGTCTTTTCTTAGATTTCTAAAATGTATTCCGAATTTATATTTTATGATAATTGTATATTGTATTGATATGTTATTAATGTTTATCGGTTTCAGGATATTAAGCCTTTGTTTACATATACAAAAGTAGGCTGGTAACTAGATCATAACTTATCTGTAGGGTTAAAGAATATTACCCTACATGGCAACCATAACCATATAGCAACCGATAAACTATTGAACAAATCACGGATGTTATGAATCATAACATTCCTAGATATGTTAATAGCTATAACAGAACGCTTCCTGGCAAAGAGATTATATGTAGCTCAAAATAAAGACGCAGTAAATAATATGCTAAATCTCAAGCAATTCACTTTCGAGTAAGTATACCGTTTTAGATATGAACATTATTGTAGGCCAGGGTCGCATTGATTTCAAAATACCGAGTGTCCGGAAATTTTTACCTCATTTGTTTTTTGAATATCCCGAAGAGTGTTGGTCCCTAGATGACGGTTTTCTCAATTCCGTTTGGCTGTACTACCTGTCTGTTGCCGGTATACCTCAAAAACTATTTGTGGAAGGGAGACGATATTTTGCATGCGGAGTATGTCTACCGGGCTCAAAAATATGATATGTTCACTTAACTCCGGAATAGATAAAAGTAATAATTTACACATAGGTCAGGTTCCTACATTTGATAAAATAGGACTCAACAGATAAAGGTGAAGATCGTAGAAGGGGCAGAAAAGAAGGTCGCTGCGGACGGCAGCTAGCGCAACAGAAATATATAGTGATCGCCACGCACTACAGCATCTCAACAAACAATGTCAGGGATCCATGCGCCCGGTATTTGCGAGGGAAGTTTCGTGTAGTCTTACAGTTTTTTGTACTTTAAAATCATAAATATTTGAAATAAATAAAAATTTTATTAACTGAGTTACACTCTTTCGAAAAGAAGACGACGTTCTCGGACATCATGTAACTAGTGATGTGAAATTACCGGTAATTTAATAATTAATAATATTACCGGTAACATAAGGGCAACATTACCTATACAAATACAAAATAAAATAAAAACCATAACATTAATTATATTAAAATCTAAAACTTCGATCGCTATTAACTCTTAATCAGCGCTTAAATTTGTATCTTTATTAATAGGTTTTAAAACTGCTGCAAGCTGTAACTTATTTTTATTAATTATTCTACAGCCCGTGATCTTTCAGGCTATAACAAGTGATAAAGGAAAGTACCCGATTCAACGTTCTTTACGGAAGTAATATTGCAACAAGCTGCTAACTTTACGTATTATTAATTATATTGCCGGTAATGATCCCGTGGTAATATTACAAAAAATTATTTGTGTAAATTTACCTAAGATTATAGAAATAAAAATATATGGGTTTTGCGTCATTTTGACACAGACTGACGCAAAACCTAACCTGCTAACCTCGACTTTGACACAGACTTACATTGTCACCAACCATACATTTCTGTATTGCCAACTGATTCAGGCTATATAGGACCTGCTGCAATTGAGTTTTAAAAAAATCACTCGGTATATTAATGATGCATTATCACACCTGTATTGTACAAAATTTTATCTACAACTGCTTAAAATGGAGAAAAGTGCATTAAGAGAAATGTCAGATCTGTCACTATCAAAAATATTTTAGTATACAAATGTCATTATGTCATTCATTTGACACTATTTCAGTTAGGTAATGAAGCCATTGCACCACTCAGTTATGTAATGAAGTCATTACATAACTGAGTGGTGTAATGTGTTACTTATCCCACTGAAGTAGATAAAATAGTTTTAGGTGTGTTCCAGTTTTTGTCATATACGGTGCTCCATTAGTTAGCACAAGTAATGCAGGTTCCTACTGAATACCTTGAGGCCACAATATTTCTTTAAGAAATGTTGTATTAACAGTCACCTGTTTCATAAAAATTTTAAATTACCAAGAAGTTCGTTTACTACAAATTTCGCCATTGTTTTGTTGTTTTCCTAGTTAATTCTTTTGAAGCAATTAAATAAGGTTTTTCGTCGTTTAGTTTTCTAATCATGCGCTTGCAATACTGTGGCCAAGAATATCAGTTGTCTCAACTATAATTATCCATATATTATCGGATCCAATATTGTATAGAATATTTTCTATAATCTAAAAACATTTATAATATCAAGATATTATTAGACCAAGAAAATCACTACTAAGTTCAAGAGCTGGTGTCATTTTTTTAGTGATTATTTAGTTAAGGTCTATTTTTTGGGAGAATGGTGCGGGAGGCATGTATTAGTGTCATCTATAAGCATTATCCTTGATAGAGGTATCGAAGGGAGACACAACACGCCCAATTTGCACTGTCAGTATATGTCAAATTCGAGGTTAGCAGGTTAGGTTTTGCGTCTGTTCTGACACAGATTGACGCAAAAGGTAACCTGATAACCTCGAATTTGACATATATTGACAGTGCAAAATGGAGGTGTTCTACCTCTCTCCGATACCGCTATCAAAGATAATCCTTACAGATGACACTTATACTAAATAATCACTAAAAAATGTCACCAGCTCTACTATAAATAAAATTGCGGCAGGTAATTTTTTTGTAAAGTTGATTCATCCAGTAACTTCCTATAAAATATTTTGGAAGAAAGTTGTTAAATTTCGATGATTTTAATTTATATAACAGAATATTAGCAGTTATATAAAGCCTGGTACATTTCTATATTAAAAGTTTTTTATTCGACTGCAGGAGCTGGCAAATTTACAAGGGTTTATTTGTAAGGCCTTTTTATATTTCCTTGTGCCCCGGGCCACTTTGGTGTTGCTCAATGTGACATGTTTTGCTACAAAAATGATCATAAACAAATAAAATTAATTCAATATATCTAACCCACATGATTTTTATACACTTACCGCGTTCGAACGTGCTTTGCACAAACTGCTGTTGTCTTTCGCACGCGTTACCTATAAGACGCCCTTGATGTCGAGGGCCATGATCGAGCCTTTAATTTTTTCCTCCAAACTTGTTTTTGCTTTTGGCATTTTTAAATGATTTAATATTTTCCTTCTAAAAATGCACGACAAGAACCGCGGAAGAATATGTGATATGAACGAAGCTTGAGCGATTATGTTTTATATTGTGGTTATATTTCCGTCTGGCTGTGGTTAAATTATGCTCTACGGTTACATTCATATTGCTAACCTGAGGAAAGCCACGTCCTAAAGTGAATTTTCCATTAAATAATTAATACTGTAAGCAGTAGTTGCAACGTTTTATCAAAATATAATTTTAGGTACTCAACAAATGCAGTTTAGATAAAATATTTAGTATTATAGGTGCCTTTTCTCCAATAACGTTTGATTTAAGCATTTAGGTAATTATAAAGGCATGTCAGATTGCTTAGTTTTTTGCTATACAAATTTAATTACTTAGTGTTTTTATTTACCGGCCTGTATTAGACAGAAAGGGTCGATTGCCCTCGAATCCTTGCCGTTGGAGATATTCACTTATAATACCATGAGTAGTCAAAGTTATGTCGACTATTTTTGTGGTGGTGTCACGAATGTCCATTACGTTTAGGTTCGATTAGGACGAGTGCGCTAGCACGAGTCCTAATCCCAAGCGCAATGGACATGAGTAGTGATACCACCGCAAAAATAATCTACTTAACTTTGACTAAGAATGGTATTCGAGGGACTATTTAATGAACCAAACTACCTTTTTAAAATTAGTTTTCAGTAAATCTAGCAACAAACTACGCAATTTCTATAGTAACAGAACACTAATGTCGACTTTTTCTAATAAAAATCGCATTTGTTAAAAATAGTCACTTGAATACCTTCTAGGAAGATATATCCACTGATATTTTTTTGATTGGTCAAGAAAAGTCAGAATTCTGGATTTTCATTGGTCACTTTTTGACAGATGACAGGTGAATTGAATAGTCTCAGAAATACATAAATATGCAGTGTTTTTCCGAAACATTGTTTTTTACCCGGAATTTATCCCGAAAAATAAACATTTGTTTTGTTACTAAATTGTATGCTAAAATTCTTTATCTTATGTGCGTTTTTCCTACTAAAATTGAGACAATAAGGTTTTTTCATGTGCACGGACGTCTACTTGTACAGCTGATTACAAATAAAAGTGGGACAAGTCTTGAGACTACTTTTTGCGTTTTTAATAACGTGTGAAACTTTCTCTAACTTATATTTCCGTAGGTGAATACATAAAATATTATTAAAGATAGAAGCATAAGAAAAGGAACATAATTACGAGTATTTAATATGTTATTGTACTTCATATTAGTGATGGGCATAACCGGACAATTTTCATAACCGAATTATTTGCATTCGAATGATATTAATAACCGAATGATTATTAGAATAATCATTCGAATACATTTTGGCTCTCGATTCGTTTCGATAAAGTCAGCCGGTTTGCCGGTTGGCGGTTCACCGTCATCTGCATCGACATCGTAACTTGCAGATAGCAGAGGAACTCAGTTAATCGATAATTATTATAATAATTGTATAAATGATTTTTATTTGATTTCTAAGGTTGATTAGCCCGATTACTCGTACATTCTTCCAATCTATAACCAAAACATAATATGTACGGTCGGCGCCTTAGAAATCGGGACACGTAATATGTTCTTCTAGTCTTTGGAGTATTCTTGCTCCGGTTACTTCATTAATGTGAGATGGCAAAATATATCATAATAGTGTGTAGTGTCCCTAAGGCGCCGACCGTACATTATGTGTTATGTATTGGAAATTAAGAGGTATTAAGAAGTGTAGAAAGAAAGAAATGCGGGACTGCTTGCTAATCGCAATAAAAACAGTGGTAAAACGTTTATCTTTATCGATCGGGCGGGTTAAAGGCGCCGCCTCTTGTTTTGAACCTTTGGAGATGTAAGCAAATAAAACATTGTTTTATAGCTTGATGCGTTTGCAGTTTTTAGGCGTTCAGGTTTCAGTTCCCCAGAATTTGATAATTTGATATTTTTTATGATAGGAGGTAGGTACGCGATAACCAAATGGTGTTTTCAGTACAACCTGCTTTGCTTATGAGCTATGACGTATTATATTTACAGAATTTCGAGCACTGCGTAGGTCGCTGAGATATGGCACGTAGTACCTTTGAATAGAGGTTTTATATTCAAAGCGTAGTACGTATCAGCATGAGGTTATTTTTCATTCGAATACTTGGAACGAAAACCGAGTTACATAGGTTATTTTAATAACCGGTTATTTTTTATTCGAATAAGCCCATCATTACTTAATATTACAATATTACATATTAGCTGTCCCAGTTTTATTTGCAATCAGCTGTACAACTCATTACTTTTATTCATATCCATCTGAGTTGACCGAATTTGTAATTAGAACGCTAGAGCAGCTTCACGTTGTGTGGCCAGGCTATTTACCGACGACAGTAATTACCATAACCAAAACGGGCTGAAGCTCGTAGAATGGGCCGAGGCAGAGGGCTTGCATTTAATCTTCAGTGCCAAAGATGAATACTCATTTCAATCAGCTAGATGGAACTCTGGGACTAATCCGGACCTATGTTTTGTATCCACTGACAAACATGGCAGGGCTATACCTGTCACTCGCTACGTTCTTAAAACTTCCCACACAGCCAGCACAGGCCTATACTTCTAGAGATGGGCATGCAAATTCCTATTATTCAAAGCTCTCACCACCCAAGATGGAACTTCTCAAAAGCAAACTGGCCAAAATTTTCTTCTGAACTAGATGATAATATCAGATTTATTGCCCCACTCGTAGAAAATTACCAAAAATTTGTTAAGATGGTCATATCAACAGCTAAGAAACATATACCAAGAGGGGTAAGAAAAGAGTACATACCGTGCTGGAGTAAAGCTAACGAATTGCTGTATGAAAACTATCTGGAAAGTGGCAGAACAGATATTGCCGACGACTTACTACAGAACCTCGATCTAGCACGAAGGGACAAATGGAATGAGACCACAAAAAAAATGAATTTTAGGCACTCTAGTAGAAAAGCATGGAGCCTGCTAAAAAAACTAGGTGCAACCTCCCATACTGCAAGAGATACATCAAGCATCACGGCTAACCAAATCGCAAATCGAATAGTCGATATGTCTCGAGCTGCAAAGGATAAGACCCACTATACGGAAATTAAAAGAGAACTTAGAATCCTAAAACGCACCAGCACCGAGAAGCATCAGATATCTAACGACTTTTCAGTCGATGAAATAGAAACAGCTCTACGAAGCGTAAAAAATGGAAAATCCCCTGGATCTGATAATATTCACCCTGAATTCCTAACGCACTGTGGTACAAAAACAAAGCGCTGGCTAACAACGTTCTTCACTAACATCTTAAGCACAGTACGGCTGCCAAGAGAATTTAAAAGAACAAAAATCATCGCAATTCTTAAGCCAGGCAAACCTGACAACCGCCCGGAAAGCTACAGGCCGATTGCCCTGTTGAGCGTAACCTATAAGCTACTGGAACGTCTAATATATAATAGAATAAGCCCAGCAATCCTAGAAGTCCTACCCATAGAGCAAGCCGGTTTTCGACCCAATCGTAGCTGCGAGGACCAGGTGCTTGCGCTAACAACGTTCATTGAGAAAGGGTACGAGCAGCGCCAAAAAACAGGTGCGGTCTTTGTTGATCTCACAGCGGCGTATGACACCGTATGGAGAGAGGGGTTAGTTTTAAAATTCCTGAAAGCCACTGGCTGTGCGAAACTAAGTAACTTAGTTAGTAATATGTTATCCAACAGAGTTTTCCAAACGTTCGTGGGAAACACGATGAGCGGAAGTAAGATACTAAATAACGGCCTTCCTCAGGGATCCGTACTATCACCGCTCCTCTTCAACCTCTACATAGCTGACATGCCGATAACAACAGCTCGCAAATTTGCATACGCCGACGATCTGGCCCTTGCTAGCCAGCACACAAGCATGGAATTTTTAGAAAACACTCTCTCTAATGATCTCAGCGTACTGACGGATTACTTCAGCAAATGGCGACTCACTCCAAGTACCACTAAGACCGAGACATGTTGCTTCCACCTTAACAACAAAATGGCCGATATAACCTTGAATGTAACTTGTAATGGCATGACCCTGCCTTACAACCGCAATCCAAAATATTTGGGAGTAACACTAGATCGCACTCTCTCCTACAATAAACATTTAACCAGTCTTGCGGCAAAATTGAGGACCCGGAACAACATTCTACATAAACTGGCGGGATCAACTTGGGGAGCAGAAGCTGCTACGCTCCGCACCTCAGCGCTAAGTTTAGTCTACTCAACAGCGGAATATTGTGCATCGACGTGGATGAATAGCCCCCATGTCAAAAAAGTCGACACTGTCCTCAACCAAACCATGCGGATAATATCAGGATCCATCAAGTCTACACCCACTGCGTGGCTACCAGTATTAAGCCACATAGAACCTCCAAAAATTCGTAGGAAGAAAATAATCGTCCGGAATTCAAGAAAATCTCTGGAAACCCAGCTCTTCCCATTCACCAAGACCTAATTACATTTGGCAGGCTTAGGTCCAGAAAACCCCCGGTGAAAACAGCCCAACAGCTCATTAATCAGGGTTTCAATGGTAGTAATGAGTGGATAGAAGAGTGGCAGAACCAATCCAGCCCAACATGGCATTCCCTACTCGACCCCCAAAAACTGCCCAGTGGGTTCAACCTGCCACGTAAATCCTGGGTTCGTCTGAATAGGGTGCGTACTGGCCATGGCAGATGCGGAGCAGCACTACACAAATGGGGCATACGCCAGGGCGCTGAATGTGACTGCGGTGCGGACAGCCAAACAATACAACATATCACCTACGTATGTCCAACAAGAGCATTTCCTGGTACCAGTAACGACTTCCTTGAAGCCACTCCAGAAGCGATCCAGTGGCTCCAACAATTAGACCTGGAGCTGTAATACTTGAAACGGAATTTGTATCCCAATTTGATTTAATTTTATGTTTACATGCGTTCATAGATGTTTTGTTTTTCTTTTACATGTTATACCACCTGTATATACTGTATTATATTTTGTATGTTGTGCCATTAGCCAAATAAAAGTAATTACCATTTCATTGAATTGCATGGTATTGTGTGATTTAACTTTTACGCAGTCACGTGCATCGCGAAAGATCAAAAGCGTCAGTTCTTTTCTTTAGCTTGACAAAAAGCAACGACGCGACAGTAATTCAGAAATTTCGTAATGGCCAAGTATCACTTCGGGCTGCAAGCGTGATTCCTCCGAGTCCCCGAAATTTTGCACGAGCGAGCGCCGACAATAATCCCGTCAGCGCCGAGTAAATCATTTTCCGATTCGCCACGATATTTATGGTTCTAAGAATCTCCCTCTCCTGTCAACTTAAAAATAATTTTCGTAATCTAATTGGCGACAAAGCTCGATAAAGCAAACGTTTAATGGCGTAACGCTGCGTCCTGCTGATTTTCCATGGATAATGTAATCTTCAAGAACGTAGACGGTTTTTTGATGAGTTTTTAATGCGGTTATGTTGCGTAATTTCTAATTTACATCTTCAAAAACTCAACCGGAGGCTGAGCGTTAGAGGTGGCTGCATTTCCGATATCGATCTAAGCCAAGCACATCATTATTTCAAAACACATTTATTTCGAACATTAATTTAACGACAGTTACAAAAGTAGATTGTTTTAAAATAATTTAAACTTATACTTATAGGTACTTGTCCTTTCCTTAACTACAGTTTATTGCTTATAACAAAATTTACATCATCTCCACGTCGAGAGGCAAGTGGGAAAGTCGCACAA
>OW679200.1:41759486-42016409 GCA_940337035.1 Agriotes lineatus | reverse complement strand
TGCCCCTATATGCATCCTGTTTACGTAAACGAAAGTAGAACAGTGGACAGGATAGCGGCCATTTTGTTTTTAATCGGATCAATTAAAAGTCAATTAAACCGCGAATTAAACCGCGAATCAGATGCTCTAATTAATTTCGCGGTTTGATCTAATTAATCACATATGAAGTTTGATATGTAATTTACATATGTGCTACTGATTAAATTACGCATTAGATTTTTTAATTTGCTTCTGGAATTACGCGTCGGACTTCGGCGGCCATCTTGGATTTCTGGCGGGAATATTTGAAATTTGAATTTTTTCCGATTTTTTTCTAAGTTCCATTATTTGAATTTTAAACTTCCCGGGCGTCGGCCATCTTGGTGCGCGCGCACTTCTCACGGCTGTCGTTTTTAATTTTGAATTTTCGCGGAAATATTTGAAATTCAAACTGGTAAATCTATTTCGCTCTTCGAAGCTGTTGTCTCTCTCTTGCATTCACTCGCGGAAATATTTAAATTTAAAAAAGCTATTTGCGGCGGACCCGAGTGGGAATTGAACCCTGGTTGCCTGGCCAGTATCCCCTGCACCTAACCCCTAGACTAGCGAGGTGTCTTAGAAATTTAAGATTTGAGCGGTGTGCCATTCCGCTAGAGTACCGCTATGCTGTCATATTATAAAATTATTTATTTCCTGAAAATTATAATTAATAACAGATGAACTGCATTGTGCATAATTTAGAACCATAGTAATATTTTTAAAAGGCGTCTTCGTAAGTGTTTCATTTTATCAATAACTTGTTTTATGTAGCGGGCTGTAAATTTTAATCGACAAAAAATGCATTGTTACCGGGGGAATGCGTCTGCTGGACCTTTGCAGCTTATTGTGTTTAAAGCTTGATATAATTTAAAAAAAAAACCGATATTACGATTGGATGTGCCATCATTACTTATATAATTTGTGCCTGCTATATGGCTGGATTATCGAGATTCTCATTGAACTTTCTCTTTTGTTCTGCAGAGAAACCTTGTCTGACTTCATGACCTCGGTGCATTTTCAAACAAAGAACCAGATTCTAGAAATTCATCGAGTTACAAATTTGAGTTTAATATATTCCTGACATACTTCTGTTGTGCCCCCGCCCATATAAAATAAGACATACGCATTAAATAAATGATTTAAATAGTTTTATTATTATTTTTATATTAAAGTACGGACACCCGTATTGTTTAAAATAGCATGGCGCAAATTTTAAGGCGCCCGTTTTTGAAGTTCAATTGGTAAATCGTCGAAAATTTGAATAATTCGCTTATAAAACCAAGTGAGTTAATCGTTCAGTCGTGCGGGAATTGTACACATTGAAAAAAATGTAAAATTAGAAACATGCATCAAATATTTAAATCAAATAATTTAAAAACGCTACAATGAAATTTTATACGGTATTTATAGCAAATGCCCGTTTCTTGGAAAAGTCTGATGCATTGTCGTTGACTAATTGCTAACGGTTTTAGCCTGAGGCCCTTTAAATAAATGCAACGCATTGTAAAGCCGTAAAACTTTTAGTTATTGTACGTTTACAAGATGGGTCTTTTGACAAAGTGGAAGAACCAAACTATGCTATTGTAAATGTACAGATTTTTCACTGTCAATTTGTATATAACAACTTAATGTAAATTGGTATTTGGAACATTTTAACGAAAACAGCGACTTCTTTCGGCATAAACTGTTTCTTCTCACCACGGAACCCTATTTTATAAGTAAACGTCTGAAATTGTGTCATTATATCGATAAAAACTGCATTTTAGTTTAAAAAATTCCAGTATAAATGCAAACGGACGAAAATAAAAACGCAATTGACCACAAAGTAACATAATTTTGAATAAAAAAACACAATTTCGTTGGAAAAATGTTCTGTTTCACTTAAAATTTTACAAAAACTGACATCATGTCACTTGAAATTATACAAAAAACGACATTTTTATCCAATAAGCGATAAAAAAATACGCCGTCTCACATAAATTTATACAAAAATCGACATCATGTCACATAAATTATACAAAAACTGCCATCATGTCACTTGAAATTATACAAAAACGACATTTTTACTCAATACACGACGAAAATCGACATCATGTTACATAAACTATGCATAATTTTGCAAATGTTTTACACTTTTTTCTCTAACTTGTTGCAATTTTAGTAAAATTTTAGAAAATCGACAGCATCTCCCATGAAAATTTATAAAAATCGGCATCTTGTCACATTAAATTCTGTAAAAACGACATCAAACAATATTTTTTTCACAACTTTCATTAAAAAATAGTAAAATTTTACGAAAATACGTCTGTGCTGACGACAAATGAAAATAAATTTGAATAGAAACACGCAAAAATTACGAAAAGACGTATGTGTTGACCCCCAAAGTAACAAAAATTTGAATAAAATCACGCAATCATACAGCATCTCACATAAATTTTCGCAAATATCGACATCATGTCACATAAATTATACAAAAACTGTCATCACGTCACTTGAAATTATACAAAAAACGATATTTTATTCAACACACGATGAAAATTGAACAAAAATCACGCAATTACAAGCCATCTCACATAAATTTTCACAAAAATCGACATCATGTTACATAAACTATGCATAACTATGAATAACAATGCGGTTGTCTAATGCGTGGTGCTCACCACATCACCACGTGTCATGAATTTGACACGCGACAGCCGGGTGTGAGAGCGAGGATACGGAAGCTCTAACCTTCCGCCTTGCAGGCCAAGCTCCTTCATGGGGTGTTAGTGCCTCACCATTATTATTTATATGTATGTTGACCACAAATTAACATAATTTTTAAATAAAAACGCGCAATTCGTTGAAAAAAATATTCTGACACCACCAAAACACGCAATTTCATTGAAAAATATATATATGTTGTCCACAAATTAACATAAATTTGAATAAAAACACGTAATTTTGTTGAAAAAATGTTCTGGCCCCGTCTTTCACTTAAAATTTTACAAAACTGCCATCATAATACTTGAAATTATACAAAATATATGTATGTTGATCACAAATTAACAGAAACCTGAATAAAACACACAATTTCGTTGAAAAATTTGCAAATGTTTTACACTTTTTTATAAAATGTATCGCACAAAATTAAAAGAAATCACAATTATCTAAATTATATCACGCTATTATGAAATCGTAGATTGATTTTTTGAAATTTTACACTTTGTAACTGTAAAATAACTGCAAATACTAATATTTTAGCTTTAGACTTTGTAATTATTGCAGATTCGAGAAAAAAAACAAAGCAGTACAATGGTTTAAAACGTGTTAGTGCGGCATCAGTCGGGCCTCTGTTTTTATAGAATTTTAAAATAAAAAGGGGTGGATACATTATGTACGTCACACAGCAGACAGGCTGGCTCTTGTAAAATTCATCGATGACGAATCACGACAAATAGTAATAAAACGGTAGCTGAGGGTCCAATCTTTCGATAAAATATATATCAAAACCTGATTAAGAAATTTGTACATGGCTTAATTTATATGAAATATTGTATGAAATTGCATGCAGAAGGCTTTTTAAACTATATGTTTTCTTAATTATGCAGAGAGTGCTCGTTTATATAGGGAGGCAGGTTGGCCGAATGGTTAAGGCGTCAGATTCAAGTTCTGATCTCGAGAGAGAATACGGGTTCGATTCCCGTACCTGTCATATTTTTTTTTTTATATATTTATTATGAAAGTCTTGATTTTAAGCTAGTTTATTCACGACGGCTCTACCAGAACAAACGACTGAGCTCCTTTTCGACTAAAATGGACAAAGAGCGGAAGATGTTGATTGTGTCGCCGGAATTTGTCCAACGTCTTAAGTCTGGCGATGATGCGGAGAAAAATATATTATCACAGCTTGATGACGAAATGCAAAAAGTTTTAAAGTCCAAATTAACTGATCACGATAAATGGATCCAGTACAATCAGGTTTTACAACGATTCCTTCATTTCACAAACCAGGCGTGGCAGCCAATCAAAATACCTATTGAAACAACCAGTGACAGCCTATCAAATGCCGTTATTTTATCTACACTTCCCAAAACTTTTAAGAAAAAAGCTGAAGTTTTCCTACGCATTTTGAGTACCTCAAGCGATGTGAGCTGGGATCACAAGGGCACCGTTACTATAAAGGGTGAAATTTTACCGGCGTCTAACATAGTCGATTTAATTCACGACACTCTGCGGCCTCGAAAAACTATTAATCCACCCGGACGCCTACAGTTTGCTGAGTACATCAAAGACCTTAACGTTGCTAATGTGCTGCTAGCTAAACCTAAACAGCAAAAGAAGCCAACCCCGACTGGTACTACAGGAAAAACCGAAATGGAAACTGATAACTGCGAGTCCGATTTAGAATATAAATTAAAAACACCAGCTACTCATCCAAGTCCACATCAAAAAGGTTCAGTCAGAAGAACGCCGATAAGGAAACGCCTCCAAAAAAGGGCCGTTAGAAAAACGCCTCTAAGGCAGTGGTCATCATCACCAAAAACGAAGGGAATTCTAGATTGGGTGCATCTTAAACTTTAAAATTACACAATGAAATTCTGATTTTATTACTTGCAGTCTTTTTAATTTGAAATGTCGTGCACCTCAAACTACAGTTTTGTAAATTGCTAGCGAATTTTTAGAAATAAGACATTCTGCTGTACATTTATATTTATATTATTAAGTATTATACGAAATAAGAACAATATATTTGTTTATTACAAAGTGTTTGTGTTTTTTATTTCTACTCTGCTTTGTTTTTTTTCTCGAATCTGCAATAATTACAAAGTCTAAAGCTAAAATATTAGTATTTGCAGTTATTTTACAGTTACAAAGTGTAAAATTTCAAAAAATCAATCTACGATTTCATGATAGCGTGATATAATTTAGAAAATTGTGATTTCTTTTAATTTTGTGCGATACATTTTATAAAAAAGTGTAAAACATTTGCAAATTTTTCAACGAAATTGTGTGTTTTATTCAGGTTTATGTTAATTTGTGATCAACATACATATATTTTGTATAATTTCAAGTGTTATGATGGCAGTTTTGTAAAATTTTAAGTGAAATGACGGGGCCAGAACATTTTTTCAACAAAATTACGTGTTTTTATTCAAATTTATGTTAATTTGTGGACAACATATATATATTTTTCAATGAAATTGCGTGTTTTGGTGGTGTCAGAATATTTTTTTCAACGAATTGCGCGTTTTTATTTAAAAATTATGTTAATTTGTGGTCAACATACATATAAATAATAATGGTGAGGCACTAACACCCCATGAAGGAGCTTGGCCTGCAAGGCGGAAGGTTAGAGCTTCCGTATCCTCGCTCTCACACCCGGCTGTCGCGTGTCAAATTCATGACACGTGGTGATGTGGTGAGCACCACGCATTAGACAACCGCATTGTTATTCATAGTTATGCATAGTTTATGTAACATGATGTCGATTTTTGTGAAAATTTATGTGAGATGGCTTGTAATTGCGTGATTTTTGTTCAATTTTCATCGTGTGTTGAATAAAATATCGTTTTTTGTATAATTTCAAGTGACGTGATGACAGTTTTTGTATAATTTATGTGACATGATGTCGATATTTGCGAAAATTTATGTGAGATGCTGTATGATTGCGTGATTTTATTCAAATTTTTGTTACTTTGGGGGTCAACACATACGTCTTTTCGTAATTTTTGCGTGTTTCTATTCAAATTTATTTTCATTTGTCGTCAGCACAGACGTATTTTCGTAAAATTTTACTATTTTTTAATGAAAGTTGTGAAAAAAATATTGTTTGATGTCGTTTTTACAGAATTTAATGTGACAAGATGCCGATTTTTATAAATTTTCATGGGAGATGCTGTCGATTTTCTAAAATTTTACTAAAATTGCAACAAGTTAGAGAAAAAAGTGTAAAACATTTGCAAAATTATGCATAGTTTATGTAACATGATGTCGATTTTCGTCGTGTATTGAGTAAAAATGTCGTTTTTGTATAATTTCAAGTGACATGATGGCAGTTTTTGTATAATTTATGTGACATGATGTCGATTTTTGTATAAATTTATGTGAGACGGCGTATTTTTTTATCGCTTATTGGATAAAAATGTCGTTTTTTGTATAATTTCAAGTGACATGATGTCAGTTTTTGTAAAATTTTAAGTGAAACAGAACATTTTTCCAACGAAATTGTGTTTTTTTATTCAAAATTATGTTACTTTGTGGTCAATTGCGTTTTTATTTTCGTCCGTTTGCATTTATACTGGAATTTTTTAAACTAAAATGCAGTTTTTATCGATATAATGACACAATTTCAGACGTTTACTTATAAAATAGGGTTCCGTGGTGAGAAGAAACAGTTTATGCCGAAAGAAGTAGCTGTTTTCGTTAAAATGTTCCAAATACCAATTTACATTAAGTTGTTATATACAAATTGACAGTGAAAAATCTGTACATTTACAATAGCATAGTTTTGTTCTTCCACTTTGTCAAAAGACCCATCTTGTAAACGTACAATAACTAAAAGTTTTACGGCTTTACAATGCGTTGCATTTATTTACTCAACACTTTTCGCGATTTTTTATAGTAATATATTTATGCGGATTTCGCGATTTAAATGAAAAGGGTTAAGGGTTTCTAAAGTAAACATAAAGAACGAGTTGTGTTCTGCGTGTAAATTGTACAAAAAATGACTTCGCTATAAAAATTAAAGTAACCAGCCTGTTTTCTATGTACGTAGTTAATTGTTAAGAACCAAATTTTAAAGTCGCGCCAGCAAAAACTGCAACGTGAGTACAGATTTCAGAGAATGACACACAATCGCCGGCTAAATAGAAAGTCTGCCTGAGGCGATAACGTCTTTTGTAATTACGCATAGGTAGCAAACGGGATGGAAAAGAGAACGCTGTAGAAAATCAATGGGACAGATATCAACAAATATTTATTTTAAAGGCCTATCGACTGATAACAATACATAATTAAATCAGTCAATATGCCAGAACGAAATTAAACTATGTAAAACATCTATTAAACGGTATTAAATTGGCCTCTCTGAAATTTCTTCGAGGGACGAAATGTAATTGTTCTAGTAAAAGTGAGAATAATTTAAAAAAAAAATCTATGTTCATAAACAACGATGTAAATTTGAAATTCATTAGTTAAACAGGGCACCGAAACTGCATGCAAGTGTTGAAGTAGTGACTATGTTTAATTCCTTTAACCTCGATCGCTTCGATAGCCCAGTTGGTTAAGGCTTCGTACTCGTAATGCTGTGATCGCTGGTTCAACTCCAGCCATGGGACATCGCAGGAAGCTTTTTTAAATTAAATAAATTCGAGCGAGAGAGTACAACAGCGAGAGAGACAGATGTCAACGAGGTGAGTAATCAAATTCAAAAATGGGCGCTAAATTAGAAAATTTGAAAATACGCTAGAGGTGCGCGCGCAGAAAACCAAGATGGCTGCTGACACCCGGGAAGTTTAAAATTCAAATAATGGAACTTAGAAAAAAAAATCGGAAGAAATTCAAATTTCAAATATTCCCGCGAAAATTAAAAATGGCCGCCGCGTAATTCCGGAAGCAAATTAAAAAATCTAATGCGTAATTTAATCAGTAGCACATATGTAAATTACATATCAAACTTCATATGTGATTAATTAGATCAATCCGCGAAATTAATTAGGTCAAACCGCGGAATTAATCCGCGGATTTAATTCGCGGTTTAATTCGCGGATTGCTCCAATTTAGATGCCGCCATACTACTCAGGGCCGTAACTCGGCAAACTTTTATTGTAGACAAGCCAACATTTTTGCGCCCTTCAGTATACTAACGATACATATGACAAAAATACTAATGTTCCTGTATGACTTCTATATTTATCTACGGATATTCAAAAATATCTACAACAGTTCTAATTGAAGTTTTAAAAGTAAACAAATAAATGTTAAAATAACAAAATACAACACAAATAAAATAAGATAAAACAAAATTATAAATTCTAATTTAAAAAACTACACATTATTATGTAGTCAGTAGAACACTTTACAAATCCCTATATATAAACAAGTGGTGTAACTGCGTTTCTGCGTGACCATTTCATCAGGAGCGTTTCACCCAAAATCGGAACACCACTGCGTCATTTATAACGCAAAGATAAGCAGTGAACGCGAGTTCGAATCCCACTGGCTGCAATGTTTTCCTTAATTTCTAAATTCATGTAATTCCCATTGTCAAGTGTTTCAGTATTATTAGCAGCATTAAGGTATCTTTACCTATTTTGTAGATAATATTGAAGACTTCAACCAAAATTTAATCCAGCAAAAGTTCTTTTTTTTTTGCAGCGCGCTTTCTGTATTAAAGACGTTGAAAACATTTTCTTTTGTGACTTTCTTATGCACAATTGAATTCCAAAAATTTAATAAATAGTATATTACTGGATGAGTGGAGAAACTAATAAGACTTTCTTTCACTCACGCGTTTGTCGATTTTATACACGAGGCGAAGCCGAGTGTAGAAAGACAAACAAGTGATTGATTTAGTTTAACACGAGTGCTAGTATAGTGTTTGGTTCAATCATCCCACTGAATTTTTGCTTGATTTATATAAAAAAACAATAACAACAATAACAAATTAAATTTGTTCGTGTTATACATTTAGCAGTACTGAAGTGTATTGTCAGTCTATGTCAAATTCGAGGTAGGTAGGTTACGTTTTGTTTGTTAGTTGACACAGACTGACACAAATCTTAACCTGCACCTCTCGAATCTGACATATTTTGGAAGTGGAGAAAATTATTGAGAAAAATCATGTTTACCACACTGCTTTCGTCTACGTTATCATAGCAAACAACGTGAGTGAGCAAAACAGTGTTGCCGTTTGGACGATTTAAAATTATGGGATCGCCGAGACAAAATTATCAGATTTTGCTCTAAATTATGTTAACACCTATAGATGGCAACGCAAGCAGTTTTTTGGCTCATCCGCCATTTAATTGAAATTAACGTGGCGAAATTAAACATAAATTGTGCTTGTATGATAATAAATGTCGCCAAACTAGATCAACACACTAAAGTGTAAGGTACCGCCATTAGTGATTTTTTTATATCTATCCTTGTCGTACAATTTTCTCCAACTGGGAATAAAAACACAATCTAACAAGAATTTGACTTTACAGCAGTGCCATTATACCAAAATTAAAATCCACAAAAACTAGTGTCTTCCTTATTGCACTTGGGAAATGTGTATTTGTTATCTTTATCTCAGAATTTTCTCACATTCTCACACGAGGAATGGAATGGCGGTACCTTAACTTAGTGTATTAATCTAGTGACCATATACTTCCTACAGTATCTGTATAATCTTATATACAGATACTCTAGGAGGTCGTCGAGTCCCTATATATAGGTTAGTAAACTATATACAGGATCTCTAGAAGGTCCCCGCTGCCCGGGCCCTTTATTGTGAAGCAACCAAAAGTGCTAAATAGGTTTCAAATTATGCACACAAAATTTGACAATGACGATACGAGAAGGCGCATTTAAATATTAGAAATTGCAGAAAGCCGACGATACGATAATAGAGAATAAATCATCCATGACAATAAAATTATGTTAAAATTGATAATTATGTTACTTTATAATTTTTTACCAGAATGGCGAAAAAATTATGTTAGAATCTGATAATTATGTGACGATCGGCAACACTGGAGCAAAACAAACGCTTTCTCGTTCTGTATTCAAGTAAGAAACAACATGTTTCAACAGTAGGATTGAACAAAATTTATTTTAATTAGAATAAGATCACCTTCTCTACGTGGTGCGCTCAAAAACTAGTACAGACGTCAATATGTTGAAATAATACAATATTAACAAATAAGGGATGCGGAAAGTTCGTTCCCCACATTTAGTACCCCACATTTCGTTCCCGGGATATTTCGTCTCCCCACATCTCGTACCCGGAAACTTCGTTCTCGAGCGAGCTCAGTTTGTCTCCTAGATTACCGGTTGTTGAAAAACGGGTGCAGCGATCGGAATGCAGTTAGAAAAATTAAAGATATTTTAATTAATTAATTTATTATAATAAACTTAAAAGAACAAAATAAATTGTATTTATTAAAAATGGCGGTTTAATCTAAGTATCTTCCTTATATCTTGTATACGGCCATAATTTCTCATTCTGAAAAATTTTTTTTAGTACTATTTTGCCGTATTATAAACAGTAAGGGTAGTTTACCTGAAAAGAATTTAGTTTTTGCTTAACTGTCAAGGCCAACTGAAAATTTTCTTAAAATTCTCTACAAACCAAGCAGGAATTTTAATTCCTATAACATTTTTATGTAAAACTAAAAATAAAATTGAATTCCCTCTTATAAACTCAATCCGGGGACATACTGTTATTATAAGTTTATTATAATAAATAAATTAATTGAAATATCTTTCATTTTTCTAACTGCATTCCGATCGCTGCACCCGTTTTTCAACATCCGGTAATCTAGGAGACAAACTGAGCTCGCTCGGGAACGAAGTTTCCAGGTACGAGATATGGGGAGACGAAATCCGCATCCCTTATTTGTTAATATTGTGATTTTTCAGTTTTTTTCGATTTTATCAAAAGCGGCTCTAATGATTTGTTTTCAAAATTTACATTGTGATTAAATTTTTAATGTGTATTGATGTGACGTAGGTGATTTTCCAGTTGAATACTTCTAAAATGGGTTTCTTTTGTTTTGTTTTTCTATTTTTTATTAACTCCTATTTTAAATAGAACACCCGGTATATTATTACATTTTTGAATGCAGCTTAAAATTTTAGAGAAAATTTGTCTGGTTAACTAACTCTCGATGCTGTACCGTTTTTGTAGAATTTGTAATTTTTGAAAATTTTGACAAATGTTTAATAATTATAAATAAAATTGTTGGCTAATTACAAGATCACTGTAAAAGGAAGTTGTGTGAGTGTATCACACCAGTTTTTTTTTTATAAAAGCTACTACCGTGTAGGGTCGCAGAACTGTCTTAAATTGTACAAATTCTAGCGGGCAAGTGATTGTAGAGAAAAATGCTAGCAGTGTAACAAGTAAGCTCTCGAAATCGGTCTGTGGTGTTCTTCTGATTGTTGCAATTGGCACTGTACCAGCGATGAGCCCAAAGCAGTGAATGTATATGTGATATGTGCAATCAGTGAACCCACTCCAATAGTTGTTTAAAATTTAAGTTAGTTTGTCACCACTACTGTATTATATTCAATGTTAAAAATCCAAAATATATATAATTAGAATAAGGCCACCTTGCGTTGGGCTAAAAGCTAATATTTTTAATGCTGTGATTCTTATAGGTAGGAATTACAAAACAAACACCGTTACAATCTGACAGATATATAACATTCCGTCGGCAAATTGAACAAGGCAATGTAATGTATCGACCAGGAGCAATTCGCATTATTATAATTAATATTATTTAGGCTAAAATTGTTAATGTTACAAATTTATTTGTAAAATTTCCCACTTGTTTACTTGTTTTTTTATTAGTACAAAAGAAATTCTTCTTTTTCAGTGCAATTTTGGCGCCCCTTGCAGCTTGCGCCTGTAAGCGGGGGCCTACTCGGCCTATACCTAGTTACGGCCCTGGTGGTTACGGCTGATAACAAACACTTAGAAATAAATACCGTACTATTTTTTTTTAAATAAACGTTTGGTCACTCTCTAAGGAAAACTGCAAAGCAAAACGCTGAGTTTTTGACAGTTACATATAAGCTCTAATTAAAGTAAATAACCCAAGTGTCTCCCAATAGCTTAAACATAAATACAACAAAGGCGGCATTCAGAAGCTACTTGGAAATTGGAAATTTATGAAGAGTAACCAAAACAGAGAATGTTGTTTTGGGGTTTTGTTTCTTGGGTATAGAAATTACCAAAAGCCTGTGTTAAGCTTAAAATATTTTTATAATTATACGCTTACCTTTAGTCAGAGCTGGGCAAATTACTTTTAAAAAGTAATTAATTACTAATTACCAATTACCGCTCAATGTAGTAATTTAATTACCAGAGATTCAATTACTCACAGGAAATAGTAATTCAATTACCAATTACTTAGTAATTGTAATTGTACAACATCAATTACTTTTTCAATTACTTTGAATGAAAATTATTATCATATATGTAGTTGTATTTAGTAGAACTTTCTTGCAAGTTGCAACTATCATTAGTGTCGTGTCGATTCGCAATCGTAATCTAAAAATGCTTCATTTTTGTGTTTTGTTAACTATAGTTAACCTACATACTTTATCACTCTTGAAGGTTTTTTGATAATTAAATCTTGTAGTTACATGCACCGTTCACCAAAACCAAAAGTTTTTAGTTTGTTTTGATGTAAGATGTAAGTAAATAAATAAATTCAAGGATAATAATTATACAGGGTATTCCAAATAAAATGGGCACCGATTTGGCATAGATTGCTTAGGTTATAATAAACCGATTAAACCTAATATACCTTAGTACAAAATAGGTAAGAAGGTATTGGGAATTGGAAGTTCAAATTTATATATTTTTTTTATATTAGTTTCCACATAGGTTATCACTCAAGTTGAGCTTTTTATCACCATTGTGGATTTAGTTGCCGAGGCCCGTAGGGCCAAAGCGAATAAACCACATGAGGGATAAAAAGGAACATCCAGTGCCGAGGGGTACATTGTCTTTTTTTAAATCGAGAAATCGCAAAATTACAACGTTTTAATCAACTTTTGTAGGTTTTGTTGACGTTGATGTTTCTCTATCGTCCAGCCGCCTACAAAAAGTCGTAAAACAATGGATTAATTCACTGCCGATTTCTCGTTATTTATTTGTCGATTTCGACATTGTCACTGCCGATTTAATTTTTTTTTTCGAATATGAAGAAAAGTCGAATTTCATTTTGGCTAGATTTTGTAATGGTATGATACAAAATAGCACGCTGAATATGTTATCAAAGTGATTTGTTCGTGATAAATTAATCCACTTGCTTTGCATTGCTCGCTCGTAAATTAAACGTTGAAAAACTCTCACTTTTCTTAACTTGTAGAATAATCTATTATTAAATATTCCTAACATGAGGCTGAATGACAAAAATATGTAACTCACCTAAGTATACAGGGTGGAACATTGAATTTCTTAATTGTTTGACAGCCAAATTCTATTTAGATTTTGTAAAAAACAATGCATGGTGATCCAATTGGAGCAACTTGAGCATTTTTTGTTGGCTCAGTTCGAAAATACTTTTTTTACCCCTTTATACGAAAGTGGCATTTTCTGTCGCCTGTTAGGGGGTTTTCCGAAAATATATATTTGGTTCCCTGGTCGGTTTCCAGTGGCAGTGGGAGGGAATATAATACATTGACTGCCGTTGCCCTTAGAGGCGGGAGGCAATGTGATTAATAATAAATCAACTAGCCTCCTGGTTTTCATATTTAAATATATTTGAATGCAGCTGAATACAAGAGATAGTCTCATCATAAAATGTAAAAGTGTTGTATGTATAACTTTGGACTAAAACGTTCTCGCTAACGCTGAAGAATTAAACTGCATCCGCGAGAGGGAATGATGCATTTTCCTCCCTAGTAATACAAATACCTATATATTTGAAATTTTAAAACAAAATATCAATTTGGTGTTGATCAGGGACTGTTGAAAGTGAAGAAGTGAACAGGTGACTGATAAACCTAGTTGAAAACGGCAGATTGAAATATGAATTTTTACATCAGATACAAAAACAAAAGACATTTGCTCAAGCACGTAACAATGAAGTCATTTTTACATTCAAGAGACCTTTATACCATGTGTTCAAACAGAAATTACGTAAGGGTTAGCCATGGAAAATAAAACTAATGTCGACAGCAAGCTTTAGAGACAGCAATTTTTAGAATTTTCAATCACGATATCAGTGTATAATATAAACTTATGACAGCAACAACCGTGATGACAGTTAATGAATTCTAAAGCTTGCAGTTGACATTACTTTTATTCCATGGCCAACCCTGATGTAATTTGTTTTTGAACACACCGTATAAGAAACGAGTAAAAATACGTATTTCATAAAACTACTGTCAACGCTCTACAATTATTGCTCAGATTGCTTTATATTTTTACTTCAAATTCCAAAATATTATCAACATCTTTAATAATACCTATTGATTTTAAGTTTAGGGCAATAAAATACCCCATGCTGCATTTTTGAGCGAACCAGGCATGGAATTTTGCAATTAGGTACCTATATTTTATATACGAATTTTATGCTGTTTACATGTTGTTATTGGATTTTGGCCGTTTAGATCAATTTCTCCCTCTAAAACGTAATTTTCTGAACCTAACGCCTGTTATACTTGCCACGACAGCATAGCTCTTTGCTATTACATCGTTTAAAATAAGCAATTTGAAATAAATAAATAGTTATTATGAACCAATATCGTCTAATGAAGCTATTTTAAATTATATTTTTACCGTAGGTATTGTAATCTGTAATGTACTTACTGCACATATAGTTTTAGCGTCTTGCACAATAAATATTAGTGTCACTATTACAAGCTACAGATCACATCTACATACACGCACCAGAGCTCGTGCACGCATCGGCGTCGTACAAAATGCAAAAGTTGCTGTTATTCGACTCATCAGAGAAAATAATAAATAAATTAGGCATATATAATTCCGGTTCCGATTTGCTGAATATGTAACTTAATAAGACCTTATCTTATTTTTTGCTTTCTGGAGATTTGGCACCCTATCGATGTCAGTAATTCAGTAATTGAAATACTCCAAAGTAATTCAATTACCTCGAGTAATTTCAATTACCATAGGTAATTCAAATACTTGTAAAGTAATTTAAATACTTTAGAGTAATTTAATTACACAAAGGTTTGAGTAATTGAATGTAGTAATTAATTACTTTCAAAAAGTAATTTTCAAGTACTTTTTAACAAAAATGCCAATTCACAATTACAATTATCGCATTTTGAAAAGTAATTCAATTCCAAGGCAAATAATCAAAAAGGAATTTAATTAGTAATTTAATTACAAAGTAATTAATTACTGCCCAGCTTTGCCTTTAGTTTACTTTATTCAAGAAGTTTTCAGGAAGGTTAAACAATTTTACAAGGTTTTTTTGGCAATTAGTGCTAGAGTTTAATTGATGCTACATGCTACCGCCCACCCTGGCGAATCAACAGCTGCATCGACAAAAATTGGATAAATAACTGCTCAGATAAAAATAAAAACATATAAAAGGCAGCAAAAATAAACATGCAAATATTGTATGTATCACGTATTCTGGAATCTGCTAATATGTAACATAATATAGGTTGAAGTGGCAATTTGCCTTAGTACAATCCATTGCTGTTTATTATGCTTTCAACGGAGCAGCGAGATTTACAGCCTAAAAGTGTTGTAAGAATTTTCGTAGACAAATGAATAAAAGATCAAATTACTTAAAATGTATTACCTTAGTGGTTTATGCTGGCCTTGGTGACCAAGTAATACATTTATTAAATCAGTCGGTTATTGTTTGTGCGCAAGTTGGGATTGTCGTGTGATCCGTATCTACGTATTGATAATTTCAGGTGATTTGAAATTCATTATATTAATAACTATTTTGTTTGTTTCACCAAATGGGGAGTGGCGAACTATAAAGTATGAATATTATTAATGTGATCGGTGTTCTCCATCCGGGAAATAAATATTTTTTTAGATTATGACAGTCTGAAACCTTTAGCAGGCTATCACAAGAGTGATATGAAATCATTAAGAGCTGAACTGAAAATATTGTTCAAAACAATAAATCACTACCAACAAAAAATAATAAATATCATTAATACGTATCAATGTTTATAATGCAACTAATCGACCTACTTAACACGAATAAATTGTTTTGTGAAACACATTCGCAATAAAATGAGTGATGAACGATTGCAGCATCTAGCTTGGATTCTGAAAAAGTTATTCGGGCATTTGACTCCACAGCCATTAACAGGTAAGATTCGTTCACTTACTTGCTTCTTAAATGTAGAAGATGGTATAAAAGTACTGGTCATTGGGACCCACCCAATAGTATCTTGACGCACTTACGACCTACCCTAAATAAAAATCCTAGCTACGTCCCTGAAAGTTAGAACATTTTTGAAAAGATCAGCAAGTTATTGACTTTCCTTGAAAATTGGGTGTTTTCTATAGGGAGTTCGATTCTTTATAACATTTGTTTAAAAACAATAGGTATGAATGTCTCCTCATCTTCTTCATGAACAAATTCTTTTAAACTATGCCTAGAGAAATCTATAACTAAGTACACGGAATCTTCATTAACTAATGTGCTTTAGCAACATTAATAATAAAAGAAGACGTATGTGGAAATTTGTCAAAGAAGACGTTACAACTATCTATGCACTTAAAATCAGATTCAGGTAAGACAGAAGCCTATATTCTCGAAGTTTGTTTAAAATATATTTCGTATTTTCGTAATTTGGATTTTCTAAATTGTCTTCATGTTTGCGACTATTACTGACGTTTATAATAACTAGAAACGATGGAAAATATTATTTTTGTAAAAAATATTTGTTGGTCGCAAAGCTGTGGTAAACAGAAACTAATGACAACCGTTCCAGCATTTTGATCATTAAGTCGCCTAGAAAATGAATTGCAAGTTAAATGCACTTCGATGGCGAGGCAATTCGTCCGCATTAAGTGCAAGTTTCCAGATGCCTGCATTTTAGTATTAAATTTAGCAGACTGTGAAGCTAAAGAAAATGGAAGTGCTAAAAAGGTTGCAGAAATGGAGACGCTGCATTTATTTCCAACGCTCTGCTACGTGAGCTGTTTAATGTTAAACAAGGTAGTCAAACATAGAATTTTAGCGTTAAATCTCCAGAAGGCAATAATTGGAAAAATCTTCTGTTCCAGCTCCGTTTCTTCCTAAAATAAATTGAAATTGCCAAGGCGAATGCCTTCAATTAAGAGGATTATGAAAATTATGCCTGGTCGTCTTTTTTCGAGTCCTCCAGCTGCTGCAATTAAGGCTGTAATTGGAAATTAACGATTTTCGCTCTCGAAACGAGAGCGCATAAAGTAAGATTAAACTTTAGCCAACTTCTATTTATTTCTATTTATTTCCTATATTTTACAATCTTTTAAACATTTATGTACAAATCGAAACTCAAGTTTCCCAAGATAAAGTCAGACGATAGAAAAGGCACAGATACATGTACTGACGCATCATACATGTTTTCCTTTAAAAAGTAAATTAATTATGTATAAATTACCCTATATTAACTGCAATCTGCTATGCTATCGTAAAGTTACACTGGAGAGCATTACAGTCGTGAAAAGTAGGCTGTGGTTTTACAAGCGGGTCATTACAGTTAATGACTAGATAAAGTAGCAGAACTAGAAAGACAAACCCAGTTCATCCGGTTTTAAATCAAAGTGCAATAATGCCCTCCGTTTGCACCAAATTACTCAACTAGTACAATATGTTACAAATAAAATACAAAAATAATACTTCTTTCTGACGGACTGACTTGGAATGACAAAGTTTCCGGAAAAGTTCAACTGCTGGAATTGATCACACGCGAAGCGCGCAGATTTGGAAGGACTCGTAATTTCTATGCTTGCAGTGATAAGGTGTGTAACAAAAATCTACGTTTACCCAGGCGTCCTTCCAAAGATCGCGCCATTGCTTGCTTCAGTCGTTTGCTATAAAAACGTTTTCTCTAGAAAATCTTAAAATATGTTAACTCCCAAACGTCTTGGACGCGCCTTTTACACGAATATAGTGCAAAATATTTATCAAAATTTCTATCTGTCATTAGTGCTGAAATAGGTCCTCTGTTAATCATCTACGCATCACATTTCTTTACCACCTTACCTAATTATTCTACATTCTTTGTATTAATATTTACTATACACTCATCACACTCGCACTGTCGAAACGCGTTTCGTCCTAAAACCTCGATTCGTCGCCCTTGGCCGTCACCTCATACTAGGGCTTGAGTCGTTTAAACCCAGCTCCGTCCTGACCGAGCTTCAGCTCCTCGTACAGCGTGGGGTTGACTTCCGTCGAGGTGGGCACGTGCAACGCCTCCTGCTTCCACCCTTGCCCTCCCGAAGACGTAGAAACCGCGATGCCGTTTGCCGTTCCGTTGGACATGGTGCTTTCCGACTGCCCTTGCGGTACCTGCAATTCAAAACCTTCAACATCAACGCACCCCAAAATTAAAGCGATTTTACTTGAATATGATCCATGTTCACTTCTCTAAGATAGCTGGGGTTTTCAAACGCCACCCCTCCGGAATTCTTGCCGCCCAGGAGCCTTCTGGTTCGGACAAACCACACAGCGCCTATGATGATAGCTGCAACCACAACCAGGGCCGAAACTATAGCCACAGCCACCCCGGATGAGAAGATTCGTCGCCGTGACTGGCCGAAGAGGTGATATACTTATCCCCAGCGGTAAACCTGATCGATTCGCTCAGCGTGGACGTGCCTTTGTGATTTCCCGCCTTTATGACGCATTCGTATACGGACCCTTCTGTAAGTCCTGTGATCTTGTAGTGCGTATCAGGCGTGTCGATGCGTTGAGGAGGACGCCCTTCCGAATCGACGAGCTTCCAAAAGACTCTATACATTTCAACCGTGTGTGGGTTCTTAACGGGGGGATCCCAAATGACATTTACGGTTTGGCCGTCCACATGCTCCACGCGTACATTTTGTGGTGGTCCAGGCAGTTTCTCCCTGCCCTCGTGGAAGCAGCTCATGATTTGCTTCGTATAGGATAAGACGCAGAGCTTGCTGTTGAGCAATGGTTCTCCTCTGCACCAATCCAGACACCTTCTTGGAACGCCCGATTGGGAGCAGCAGCTGCGATGGTCGGAACCATCAGCAGCACACTTCATGAGCTTGTCGAAATCGTTTATGCATTCTGGTTTATCAATCACGGAATCGATATCCAGGTAAAACGAGCACGCGATCATGCACGGCGACGTCACGTTTTGCTCCATGCAACATTGAGTGACATTGTTGGTGGCGGCGACGTTTCTAATGCGAACTGATACGGGCTGAGTGGCGCTGCCAAAAGCGTTTTCGGCATGACAAAAGTAGTCCCCGACGTTCCTATCGGATATTTGATGAATCGTAAGCTGCATTATGTATTTGTCCTCTTCGTCTTTCACAGGACCGATGGCTATATCAAACTCTCCCCCTTGAATTACCGGCGTCCTGTCTTCATGGTTTTTCCAGAAAAGCATCTTGGGCTCGGGGTGGGCATCGACTTTGCATTCGAGCTTCACTGCGTCTCCGAGCGCCGCCATCGTTATTCCACTAGCTTGAATGTGTGGCCCATCTGCAACAAACAGGTCAATATTTGCTCGAGATAATTAAGCGAGAACTTACGGCTAATAGTTATCTTCCGCGACGCTTGCATGGGGGTTCCGTATCCGTTATCGGCGTAGCAAGATATTTGGTCCATATCTCGAGTTACATTATGTATCACTGTCACCATGTGTCTTGTAATTTCCTGCCGAACAAGCCGTCCTGAAATATACAGTGAAATGGTCGGCATAGGCGTTCCCATTGCTATGCACAGGATCGTCATGCTGCTTCCTTCCATCACTAAATTAATGGGGTGGACCGTGGGAGGCTGTAAATAAACAATTTCATTTTCATATCTCTACCTTCATCAAGCCTGACAAACCTCCACGAATGCGGGATAGGCCGGGTCAGTCCAGGCTATTAAAGTTTCAGAGGGCAAACTTTGCCCCTTTTTAGAGATTGCGGTTACGTACACGATGTATTGGGTATTGGGGTTCAGGTTCTCTATCATGTGGGAAGTTACTGTTGTATTTGTAATTTGAAACGCTTCATCCGCTGTGGATTTGTGGTACAGTCTGAAATATTCAGCTTTAGCTTCTATGAATTACTGGTTTGGCACACATACCTGTATGTGATTTGTTCGGAGGGATGGCTGAATTCTGGAGGCTGCCAGGTTATTGTGACCCAGGTCGCGCTATGGCTTGCGACGGCTAAGGAATGTGGGGGAGACGTGACCGCATTAACCCACTGTCCATCTAAAATTCAAGTCCTTTAGTCGACATTTCTTATAGGAGCGACGCAATTTTGCTACCTGCTTTAGCAACGTTAATCATAATTGTTGATGACGGCAGCGATGTTCCGTGTTTGTTCCTTGACACGACAAATATTTGGTAATGACCTCCCTTTTCCAAGTTTTGTAGAGTCGCTGCTGTTTCCGTCACATTAAGTTGCTGTAAATATATAAAATTAGTTCAAATATTGCTACTACTGTAAGCAGGCTGTTACATACATTATCGAGCTTCAACAAGGTTTCATGCATTGAAGTGTTGTCGACTTTCTGGTAATGAATGATGTAGTCCGTGACGTTGCTTCCATCATCAGGACCTTCCCACTCTAAGCCTATGCTGTTATCAGTCGTTACCGTAGCGTGAAGTTCGGAAATTGGACCAGGAAGTAGGCCGGTTCCTGTAATGCTTATTTTAAAGTATGTCCTCATTGCAACTTAAAAATCTTACCTTCCTCGAAGCATAGCGCAATATTGCCAATATAGGGAATGCAGCTAGTTGCTGTAACGATCAAAGAGTCGACCATGACTCCAGAACAGAGGGAAAGGCACCCTGGCGGGACTCCTCTTCGGGAGCAGCAGCTTACGTGATTGCGGCCACCAGCTCCACAGCGAAGCAATTTATGGAATTCTGCACCACAAACTCCAGCCAGAAGCTTAATATCGGTCATGTTGGCGTCGTATGAGCACAGTGGAAGACACACGTTGCTCAGCTCTGCTTCAACACAGCAAGCGGTGACGTTGTAAACGGATGCCTCTTCTATCTTTTCTTCGATTAACTATATAGTACAGTAAAGATCGCTCAAAAATTTATTGTCAAAACTCAAACATAAATAAGGAAGTTCTATCCAGCGGCAAACTGTTTAGTACCCTTCTCTTAGTAAGTGGTAAAAAGTTGCACAACATTGCGCGTCGGGTTTAGGCGGGAGGGGTGTGGAAATGTGGTAAAATGGTAGGCTTCAACAGTTTTTCGCATATATCTCATTAACTATGAGGTTTAGCGCAAACTTTACCTTAAACAAAATTAATCCACATTTAATTTACAATAACACTGGTCTTATGCATTTTTGCGTTCAGTAGAGGATTACGGAGATATGGAGGGGGTAAGAATGTAACTTATTCTGTTTGACAAAAAAAAAGCATGAACTCCTATGAACTCGTAATATTCGCTCTAAGTGTATTATATAAAGGGTTCAGGGAATTGGGGAGGCCAGATGGTTATGCTGAAGAACCCAGCATAAAAGACGAACAACATTTGCGCAGATCATTCACTACTACACGTGTTGAAGAGAAAGTGGAAGATGCTATTAATGTCACTCTTGGACAAGCAGAATTTCTCACTAATAATAAGAACAAGATGCAACTGATTGCTCTCATCACTGTATACTGACAGCAAGCTGGCTGCAAAGTGATTCAGGCAGAAGATACTGACACCAAGATCGTTTGTCCTGCAATTGACGAATCAAAAAGGAAAAAGAGGCTATTGTGATTGCCAATAACACCGATTTATTGCTCTTGTTGGTTGTTCATGCTCCAGCTAACAAACAGTTGAAGATGGCTGTACCGAAGAAAGGTAACCAAGAAGAAAAAGTTGCCTGCATTAGAGACATTCAGTTTGGTATCGTGGAAATGAAGGATATTCTCTTGGCAGTTTACGCTTTTGCCGGATGTGATACCGTTTCTTCAATTTATAGAAAGGGAAAAATAACGCCTTTCAAAAAAGTGCAACGTGACAAGGAGCTTGATTTTTAACAACCCAAATGCAGCAGACCCAGATGCAGTACTGATGCTGGAAATCATTTCTTCCTTTCGATATTTGCATCAACAAATGCAGATAATTTGGATACTCTGCGCCATCAATGTTACTTGCAGACCATCGTAAAGGAGCCTGTACACACAAATTTCAGGTAGGCTGTACTTTCCCACACTTCAGCAGCTGCACAACAACACTCTTACAGAGTTTACCATCAAGTGAAGCAATAGCTCAATGTCAATAAAGATTCACTAAAATGGGGTTGTAAAAAGATTGGTGACGGTGATGGCATCGATGAAGATAATCTTCGACATGAAGAAGAGCTTGAAGATTTTTAGGTTACTGATTGCTGTTATTTATTATTATGTAACTACCTCATACGTTGTACATAGCACTTTCCATTGAATTTACTGAAAAGCATGTATTGTGAAGAAAAACAATTTCCATGAGTTTTTGTATTAAAGCTTATTAGATAAAGTTTGTAGCTAACCTTGTTTTAATTCTATTCACATGATTTTATCTTTTTAAGAAAATATCACAAAGGATGGAGGTAACTTAAGTAGGTATAATTATAAAAGCACAATGGGAAAGGGGAAAACGATATGATTAATCATTCAAAAGGAGATATAGGCAAAATGAAGATAAAAACGATAAAGGAGGGGAGCAATGTAGGTATATTATCAGATACATACACATAGACGTACATACATACATACATACATAGATACAAATGTTCCTATGTTATTTATACACCACTAAGTACTTTTGATAACGAAACATTACTCATTTTCAAGTGAGTACGATGAATCCCAAGGCTAACTGGAAAATAATGACATCTTCCATATCTCAGTAACCCTTGACCGTAACGCAAGACCATTTCTCTTGTAAATTAAATGTAAACTGTCAAGAGAACCTCCTTCACTTCCCCGATTCCACGCTGAATGTCTCCAATGCAGTCAACCTTTTCTTCTTGATTACCTTTCTTCTTCTTCGGTGTTATTGGCAATAGCGATAGCCTCTTTTTCCTTTTTTGATTCGTCAATTGCAATAAAAACGATCTCGATGTCAACATTACTTTTTGTCTGAATCACTTTGCAGCCAGCTTGCTGTAAGTGTACCGTAATGAGAGCAATCAGTTGCATCTTGTTCTTATTATTAGTTAGAAAATCTGCTTGTTCAAAAGTGCCATTAATTACATCTTCCACTTTCTCTTCAACATGTGTAGTAGTGGTGGATGATCTGCGCAAATGTTTTTCGTCTTTTGTGCTGGGTTCTTCACCATAACCATCTGGCCTCCCCAATTCCCTGAGCCCCTTGTATAATACACTTGGAGCGAATATTACGAGTTCATAGGGGTTCATGCTTTTTTTGGTCAAACAGAAAAAGTTACATTCTTACCCCCTCCATATCTCCGCAATCCTCTACTGAAGCGCAAAAATGCATAAGACCAGTTTTATTGTAAATTAAATGTAGATTAATTTTGTATAAGATAAAGTTTGCGCTAAACCTCATAGTTAACGAGATATTTGCGAAAAACTGTTGAAACCTGCCATTTTAACACCTTTCCACCCCCCTTCCGCCTAACTCCGACGCGCAATGTTGTGCAGCTTTTTACCATTTACTAAGAGAAAGGTACTAAACAGTTTGCCGCTGGGTAGAATTTTTTTTTAGGTTTCGGTTAAACTCTAGTTTTACTGTACTAACAACAAAACGGATTAGTTTCGAAAATTTGAAAAAGTGAAAGCCCACTATTTTTTTAAACTAAACAAATTCTCAGTGTCATTCAAACGTCATATTATCTAAATTTTAGTTTTTAAATCAAAATTATCAGCGTATATGAGTTCAGACAGAGAAAACAGTAGGAATGAGTCCCTTCGTGCAGAGCATCCGGATCAGGCGAAGGAGGGTGACTTAAAAAAGGAAGGAGTTTCTCGACCAAGCACCATCAAAGTGACGCACAAGCGCGATAGAAACGTAACGCTTACAGAAGAACCTTTCGGTTATATAGTGGATGAAGCCGGCAAGCAGCATGATGTCCACAGATTCACATGGAGAAACCACAATCATATCCAGGTGCAAGTTATTACATACGGTGCAAGAATCACCTCCTTAAAATTGCCCAATCGGAAAGGCATAATCGAGGATGTAGTGATGGGCTTTGAGGACGTGGCGGGGTATTTGTACTATGACAAGCTGTACATGGGCGCAACCATTGGCCGAGTTACCAACAAAATAGAGAAAGCGACGTTCGTCATGAACGACAAGCAGTATTGGCTAAGCAATAACGATCATGAAGACCACAATAACGGCGGCCATAGGGGTTTGGATAAGGTAGTCTGGTTCCCCAGCGTCCAGGGGAGCAAAGTTATGTTAAGCCACGTCTCCCGCGACTTAGATGAAGGATACCCCGGGGACCTGCTCGTCCGGATAGTTTTCGAATTAACGGCTAAAAATGAATTTATCATTGACATGGACGCTGTAACTACCAGGCCGACGATCGTAAACCTTTCAAACATGATGTATTTTAACTTGGCTGCCCATGGGGCAGGCCCGGACGAGCTTTACAAGCACGTCGTAAGTATCAATGCCAATTGCTTTCTGCCTATGGACGCCTCCGGATTGCCCAGCGGGGAGATCCTGAACGTTATATACACGAAAAACGACTTTCAAATTCCCAAGCTGCTGAAAAAAGAGTTGGGGATCAAGCCAGACGACGGCTATGACGATCACTTGTGTATTAACCGCGGCGTCGATCAGGGGCTGTGTTTTATGGCACGCGCTCTGCATCCCCCTTCGGGGAGGGTTTTGGAAATGTACAGCAACCAATGCGGTATGCGCTTCTACACAGCCAACGATCTGGAGCACGGGGTGGTGGATATTCCCGTGAGCTTATCTACGAACAGCTCGATGAAGCAACGGTCCTCGGAGGAGATGACGAATGTGTTTCATTTGATTGAAAAGCTGCACGCACATGTTGCAGAAACGGCGTCTATAGACAGTAAGATTAATTATATAGAACTGAGGGAGCTGATTCGTAAATTCCAAGGTCGCAGATTTTCGTACGAAGCCACCGACGCCACGTCAATCGCTTCGGGTCACTCAAAATCGCTTAAGGAACATCCAGACATAGAGAGCGTGGTGTTAAATCCAATGCAAGCGAAATATTTGGAGGGAATGCTCGAAGCTACGACTACTCATGGAAGTACTACGAGTTATACGCAACTGGGAGGCGTCATTCGTGAAATTTTAAGCGTTGCAACTGTGAAGGACGAGTTGGAAATCCATCGCAAGAGCGAGTCCAAGGAGGTGATTAAGAATGAAGCCGAGCTCTATGCTGAACAAATCCAAAGAGAGCTCGAGCTGGAAAGAGAGAAGGAAAATTCTGAACATGAGAGAAAAGGGACACTGCGGTTACATAACAATATTCCGGCTATTTACAAAGACGGGAGGATACATGGGAAAAATAATGCAATTTACAAGAGACACGGAGCGATGTGTTTCCAGTCCCAAAACTATCCCAACGCGATTTATCACAAAAACTTCCCTGATTGCAGGCTTCGCCCTGGCGAGACGTATAAGCACACGATAATGTACAAATTTTGGATCCAAGCTGGCACACCCACTAAGTGGTTAAAACGAAACTGTCCCCTGCCACGACCTACCACAACCTAAGCACTAATACCTACCAAAAACGTAATTTTATAACTTTTCTAACGGTAACATTTTTGGAATTAATTTTACACCAATTTAAACTCGCCGCTTAACTAGATTCGAATGTTTATTCATGTGCTACCTTGCTTTCGGTTCTGAAAGTAATTCGGCTGCTCGGCTCCCCAACCCCGTGCGTGTTGACAGCTTCCACGTAGAATTCATAATCCGTGTCAGTTTCCAGACCCTCCAGGATGTAAGGGCTGTGGACCATCGCGATAGGCTTGTATTCATTATCGTAAGTGGTCAGCATGCGATAATGGACGTTGTAGTGAATTACGGTGTCGCCCAAAGTTTTCGGTGTGGACCAGTGCAGGATGGCGAAGTCGGTTTCGATGTTGGTCACGTGCACTTGCAAGGGGGCGCTGGGGAGCACCCCGTAGCCCTGGAGAAGGCAGTTGGTGTATTCTCCCATGTAACGAAGACATCTGAAAAATGCACATACTACAATGTTATGTCATAAAACTAATTAGCATTTTGAATATACACATTGAACCTTATCTAAACTGGTTTACTTATTTTTATCTTTACGGTTCGCTGATTAAGTGTATATTTGACCTCGCCATGTTTTTCTGCGTACTCCTAAATTCGCATAAACAAATATTTAATTAATAACAGTTAAGCTTGCTTTTCCAAGATCCCACTAATATTATTGCAGTGGCAATTGCAAAAACCGGTTCCAAACATTCAGTAGTTACTGCGACGTCATGTGCTTAACACGTTTTCTCCAATGCATCCTCGTGATGTTCGTGGCCTTTACAGAAATTCACGGCAAATGCGAGACGACGTTCGTAACAACATGTGAAAAAATCACCGACATTGCCCGTTATGGACAATCCAGCTGGATGAATTTAATCATAGTCAGTGACATGCGTAACCAGGATTCTGCCGGGCCCCCAGACGAAGTTCTGCCAGAAAGAGCCTTCAAAAATACTCCAAACTTGGAACAGCTGTACATCGTTCAGAAGGTGACCGAAGTCCAGCCGGGAGCTTTCAATGGTTTGAATCAGCTGACGTACATGAAGTTGCACAAAAACATCCTTAAGGTGATTCAACGAGGCGCGTTTTCGAATCTGACCCGAATTTTCAAAATGGACCTGCAGGACAACTCCATCGAAAACATCTCACACGGTTTGTTTGCCAATTCTAAAATTACTGCTATTGATTTGTCCCACAACAAAATTAACAACATTCAGGTAGATATGCTCGATCTTCCCAGCTTGAAGAAGCTCACGATTGCTTATAACGATATCACGGATATGGCGCCTGGGTGCTTCCATGCGAATTTGGAGTATTTGAACTTCGACCATAACAGCCTGTCAGACATACGCGAAGGCGTTTTGAAGCCGCTCAAGAATTTGAAGACGCTGGTTTTGTCTCACAATAAGTTCCAAGGTATCGCTGTTGATTACGACCTCCCCAGCTTGGAAGAGCTGGACCTTTCGCACAATTCAATAGTCGATATTCAGGATGGAACCTTCAATCATTTCTTAGAGCTGAAAAATTTGTATTTGCAGTACAATCGCATCACCCGTCTCTCGCCTAACGTTTTGTCCAATAAAAACGTCATTGAGCTGCTGCATCTGCATCACAATGGTTTAGTGGATTTAGACGATGAGTTAGCTGGAAGATTCGTTCACCTGCGCGAAATTTCGCTTGGGGCGAATCCTTGGGCCTGCGCGTGCCTTTGGAAAATCAGCTCGTATTTGCACCAGAGAAAAATTTCACAACCGGACTGTGATAAGGAGTATTTCGGTAGTGGACTATCTGCCGTTTGCTTGGTCGCTTTTGAAACGTGCACTGGGAAAGAGCAGCTTACTCAAGAACTGTACGACACTTTCATTGGATCTTTAAAGGGTTACAATTGTCAATAGAGTTTACACCTTGCTTCTTATCAATAAAACTTTAGTAATGCGCATCGTTGTTTTGTTTTCCTCTGAGAAGCTGGCATAATTTATCCAGCTAAAGCGTTGTCTGGTTCTTTGCGAAGTGGAGGCAGTAATAATTAAATAATAGCGTGGCTAATTAAATTCGTTCCCCATGGGGAGCGAACTCGGGCAATCTCGACAAAAACCAGGAATGTTAAGGGATGCTCTACAAACTATGCAGACAACTATATCAAGCAACTATTACAATTATGCTGCCCGTTTTTAGCCCCGAGTTCGTCGCCTATCGAAGTTATTGCATTAAGGGGAGTATGTAGTAGTATAAAATTGGGGCTACGACGCATGGGTGAATTTTTACATTATGGAAGTTTTCTTATTCGAATGTAATTTGTAAAGAAAGTAGAAAAAGTGAGTAAAATCCAGGCCAAGAAAAGTTACTGCAGCCCTTTCAGTTTTATTTTGCAGAAATAAACGCGTAGTACATAGGGGGCAATAAAATTTCGCCCAAGTCTGTTATATTTAATGCATTGTTTGAGAAGTTTAAAGAACAATTTTTTAATGTTCACAAGAAACGAAATTTTCTGTCGCAGCTGGTTTTAACAGTTTTTATTGAAAAGCGCTGTTTAGTTTATTGTATTTGGTGCCATGATCGTAGCGAGTAAATAATTCTGCAACCAATACTTTGATTAAAAGTCTGAAAGACGAAGGAAGTATTGTAATCAGGAAAAAATCTTCACGTTTCAAGGTCCCTAGATGACGAAAAAGAGGTTTTATTAATTCCGTCTGTCTGTCTGTCTGTTGGTAGTATAGCTCAAAAACTATGTGTCAGAGGAAGACGATATTTTGCATACATATTATATATCTATCTATTTATATAGTTCATTCAGATTAAAGATAGAGCAAAATCTGCAACCTAAGTTACAAATATCAGCAGTAAGTTGATTACTAATATGATTTTATTAAAATTTAAATCAGAGAGACATGGCCTTGTTGCTGCCTTTATGAATGTCAAAATCAATGTGTCATGCTTTTAGTATGAATCTTTGTTTATGGAGGCCATTTGCAACATTTTTTAGTGGGTAAATATATTCTCAAATCACATTCAGCAGATTTCATTTAAGAAGACATCGCACAATTTTCCAATTTCAAGCTTTGCAAATTTGACAATATAGTTATTTGTTTCATTAGTACAAAAAATGCATGATTTCGGGACAAGTAAGACAGATCGAAGAAGCGTTTGTGTTTTATTTAAAATTTACCATGCAAAACCCTATCTTGCGTCCATTTTTGTACTAGTGCAAATATGAATCGAAAAGTGTACAGTTACATCCCGAAATGACTTACTTTTTATACAAAATTATTCGACAATATGGCGTCTTATTCGTGTGTTTGGAGAAAAACTATATTATACTACGTACTACATCCCATGATCTACATTTTAATAAAATCAAATTAGTAATCAACTGACTGTTGCTATGTATTTGTAACTTGGGTTGAATATTTTGCTCTATCTTGCATTTTAATGAACTATAACATGAAACCGGTACAATTTCATACAAATATATACAGGGTGAGTACATTAAAAAAATTAAATTTTGTTTATTTTTGGGTTAATTTTGAAATAGAAGGAAGTAGTAACTTTCACATAGGTCAGGCTTTACATTTGCCGAAAATAAGACTCAACCGATACAGGATAAGTTCACAAAAGAGTAAAAACGTTTCAACAATAACACCCTTCTGTTCAAGAGAGGTGCGCGCTGCACTTATTTCTATAAGGCTTGATGGCGCAGTTGGAATTTCGCTGCAGTTACATCCGCTGCGGAGATGCGGTTACGATCGCTATGCAGGTGTGGCGGGTTCAAACCCCACCGGGATACATTTGTTTTAAATTTGCAAATTGATCTAATTCGGGGGAAGGAAGTTCTGGGTAAAATCTTTTACAATGTTTTTCCTTTGCGTTACCTGGGAGATTAAGATTTGGATTACTGAATCGCCTAGTAACTTTTTCGGCAAATCGCAATCTAATGGATACGTACTTAGTGCGATACAGTAGCTCAAGTTCACAAGTAAATATAAAAAAAAATATGTCAAAAATGACAAACATTGTGCTGCGCTCTAGAAAGATCCCTCAAGTATATTTTTTGAGCTAAGAATTGTCCTGCATTAGAGAAAATAAGGTAAAATTGAGGAAAAAAAGATGAAGCTGAACTTCTATAGTAAAAAGTATAGAACAAGAAAACTCTTTTAATAGCACACGTTTTTATGACAAACCTTAAAGAATTTGCTCCAAAATAAAAGAATTTGCAAATAGAAAATTCTATTTTGATATCTGGTTGGTTTATGGTTAAGCAACACTAAAACGACGTTGAAAAAACCATAATGGAGAGCATTTTGACTAATGCTCGCAACCTTATAGCACCCATGACTAGAAATTAAACTTCAGATGTGGATATTTCCATACAAGATGAACTGCCAAAAAGGACATTGGTCTCCAGGAAGACAAAAATCAACGGTGACGAAATCAGAGCTGATCTAGATGAAAGATTTTCGGAAAATAAAGAATTGATTGCATGTTTGCAATATATCGATCCAAATTTGAGAATCTTGGACCAGCCCCCCCCCCCCAACCTCTAATGAAAAGACACTCTCAACACTGCTACATTAGAGTAAAAGTATCTCTCCTGCGAAACAAATAACTGCAGTTTGGTAAATTATTTCCAACACACAATTTGGGAGCGAGAAGAAATGATGAAAAAATCGATGTCAGAGCCTGAATCAGAATCACAATAGGTAGAGCAACCTGAAAAACTCTTGAAAAACATAAATCCAGAAAATGGAAGGAGCGTAGGAAACGTAATAACTGCGTGGCTTTTGGCTATATTTTTTATACTGGACTACTAGGCCTTGGAAAAACTGCCCTTGTAGGCATGAGACAATTCGCCGTCGCCGATTCGCCGTCGCCGATTCACCGTCGCCGATTCGCCGTCATCGATTCGCCATAGTTCAAATTAATCGTCTACCCGATTCGTAGTTGACCCGATTCGCCGTCTCGAAGAGCTATATTTGTGAAATGCTTAAATAATAAAGAAATAGTCTGTAGTTGTATCTCTGATAAATTGTAACGACAACAGTGTATCTCTGTGTTAGGTTTCTATCCTTTTAAACTGTTTCTAATTATAACTAAACCATGCAGTTATTGTTTGAATATTTTTCTAGAATATATTGTGTTCGACCTATTATAAGTAGTGATTTTTCTTTTTCAAAACAAAGTAATTACATTTGGACCATTGTAAAAGAATCTACCATAACGAGCTGATTAGTAATAACATGTGAAACATGTTTTCAGGTTTTTGCATTTTATTTACACTGAATTGAGAGTAGTATGTACTATGTATTTTTATTCCATCGGCGACGGCCAATCGACGACCGCCAATCGGCGACGGCGAATTGTCTTACGGCCGCTCTTGTACCCTGTTTGCTAAATGAAAGGTTCTCCTACAACAACGAGTTGAATAACACAATAAGTAGCATTGAAGAGTTTGATCGAGACAAATTAAAATCTCTGCAAAGATTAGGTAGTAAATGCTTTAACTACACGTGTAGAGAGTCGAAGCAATAAAACACAATAGTCTTCTCCACTTACATTTATTTTAATTGGCGACATGTTTCGAAACCAAACTGGTTTCATCTTTAGGCCATAATGATCATTGGTAGGAAAAACACGTGTTACAATTTGTAGGTTAAAATGAGGTTAGATTAAAACGATGAAGACGAGGTAGCAATAAAATTTTAAAAACACACCACATTGGAGAAGAAAAATCAATTAACCAGCGAACTACGTTATAAAGATCGTTATACTGGTTAATACATCACAATATAAAAATTAAAAATTAAGACCAGTTAAGTAGAAACTAACGTTCTCAATTTGTAGTTTAAAATGGGGTTAGGTTAAAACGTTGAAGACGAGGTAGCAAAACAATTCAAAAAACACACCACATTGGAGAAGAAAAATGAATTAACCAGCAAACTACGTTATAAAGATCGTTATACTGGTTAATACATCATAATATAGAAACTAAAAATTAAGACAAGTTAAGTAGAAACTGACGTTGAGGATTTCAGCTCTACGAATCATTCTTCTCCAAGGTGGTGTGTTTTTTAAATTTTATTGCTACATCGTCTTCAACGTTTTAACCTAACCTCATTTTAACCTACAAATTGTAATACGTGTTTTTACTACCAATGCTCATTATGACCCAAAGATGAAACCAGTTTGGTTTCGAAACATGTCGCCAATTTAAATAAATGTACGTGGAGAAGACTATTGAATTTTATTGCTTCGTATCAAGACACGTCCACTATTAGCGTGATTAGGTGATCCTTCCCACATGTACACTCTTTTAATGGATTTATGAGGTGTCTCTTGCTTAATAAGTTTGCAACCGTTGATGTATGGTGTCGGTTTGGAAAATTGCTGATATTCTTATGTTTCTCGTTGTACTTGCGGTTTAGGCAGCGGAGCCGCAAGTTGTGTGTAAGGCTAGGGCTAGGATTTTTTAAAGTTTTTAGGAACTTAATTGAGTCGTATCGCTTTGCAATATTGAGAGGCGCGTTCCAGATGAGGCATTTTGCTCTTAGTGTTATCGGTTAGCGTCGCTTAACATAACACCATGTACCGCGTCGGCAAGAAAATTACAGTTTAATACTTTATTAGGTGGTAGGTAGAGCTATGGTAAGCATTAGTTATCCTTTTTTTCTTGTGGAGGCCTGAGTGGCCGGAGTTTAGACTTGGTATCTTATAAAAGGTTGCTGTATGTGGGTCTTGTAGCTATTGCTATAGTCCAGGGCCGTTAATCGTTAGAGCAATTTTGGCCCAGCACTCCTCCCAAGCTTAACCATGGCCTGCGTTGGTTTCTGAGGAGATGTGATCGACGCGTAGATTCAGGACGTGTACTACGAAGCGTGGCATGCTAGTCAAATAATTATAATAACTTCACCTCATGTAGTTTAGAGGTTCGAAATGATATCCTTCGAGTTTATACGCTTATATGTTATTGTATAGGGTGTAACCACCTGGGCTTCACCCTTTTAAATTTTAAGGAGATTAAAGAGCAGTTCTGGTGCTGAGAGGTATGTTTACTGCATGAGGTTAAGAATAAAGTTCTGTTGGTTTAGAATTGCTGAATGGCTAAAAATCAGCCTTTACATGTTTTCCCAAGCTGTTGAAGCTCCGTGATTTCTTTTTAAAAATTGTATTCCTGTTTGCTATCCCAGTCAGTAGCATAATTTAGTAGAGTGTAGGAAATATGCAGGTACCTGAATAAATAGCCCTCAGTTACAAAGAAATGGGTTGTATTTGTGAAGGTGTAAAATATATTAATCACTAACGGCCGGTCTTGTAACATTTTATTCATTAGTAACCAAATTTTCATGCGCTTTTGTTTATTTTAACAGCGAATTAAAGTTAACGTCACATTAGTGGCCTTTATAAGACTGGCTGTAAGTAATGTTATCTGTTCAAATTACACGAATTTAAATATTTGGTTAGCACTATTGCTTAATAATTTTCGGCCCATTTTACCCAATAATTAGATAGCGAATTTTTAATGCGTATAAGGTTTAATGGTAACCCACAACACCTTTTTTGCGGAAAAATGCTTAAATAATAAGTATGTATTATTTATTCTTTGGTATGACTTTAAATCTGTAGTGGTTTTATGTTTCACAAATCAGAAGAGCCTTGAAGAAAACAGGTTCACTTCAATCATCCCTGCATGGCGCATTTAATTTATTTAGCGCTTGAAAGACAACGAACAGAATCACTGGATTTTGACTAGTGCTTGAGAAAAATTGCAGAGCAACAACAAAGAACAATAAAACTTTTTAATTTTGTTGTGGTTTTTGCCACAATACTGTAATCTCGGTACGTAGCTTATAAACAGTTACTGTTTTCTTTTAGTTCCTAAATATACCAACGAGTTATATGCTAATTTTAAAATTATTTTTTTTATTATTTCCACTTTGCTATGTAATGAATGAATGTTTATGTTTTCATTAAGTTTATGTTTCATGAATACAATTTTTAACAAATAGGTATAATTTTTTTTATATGCACTATTTATATTTTTTTCAATCGCGTAAGTATAACAAATAAAATGTGTTTAACAAACTGTACCTATGATTTGTTTGAAAAAAGGCAACTGAAAGTAAAAGTAAGTAAAATCATTATACCGCACTTTAGACCTAGCAAAAATTTAACAAGCTTTGCCTAATATTTGGGTCTGGCTATGACCCTAGCTATCTCTACCCCTTAAGCTCGAGGGACGCGACTCACTGGAGGGTCAACCCGTAAATCTGTTTGGCGACTCAACTTACTTAAAGAAGTTAAAGTCAATAGTGGTGACGTTCCCAGTGCAGAGCTGCTGGCACAGTTCTGGCAACCCCCTCGCCTTGCAGCACGGAGTGTGGTCCATCCCGTTGATCAAACAGCCAAACGTATCGGCCGCCCAGGGAGCGCAGATCATCAGATCCGTTATTTCCGCCGTATCGGCCGTCAGGGGATCGCACAGCTTGTTGATACAGGTCTTGTGGACAACCCCCTTGTTTGTGCAACAAGCCCTGATGTCCGGCAGACGGGGGGCCTCCGCCACGGCCGTGGGCTTCAGTTTGCCTGGGGTCAAGGTCAAGCTCCTGACGGAGTACGAGGGCAGACTGGACCCGTGCAGATTTATCGCCGACACCGTCACCTCATACATGGTGAAGGGGGTGAGGTCGCTCAGTATGGTTTGGTTCTGCGAGCTGGGGACGTTCACGTGGACGGTGTGGGACGTGGTCGGCGACTTCGTGGGGTTGGCCTCCTCGGGGTCGATCAGGTGGTCGTCGAAGGTCTTCAAGGAGGTGACGTTGATGAGATACTCGGAGATGGACTCCGAGTTGGACATCGGTAGCGACCAGGAGACCTTCAGCGACTTCTCCGTGAGCGCCTCCACTTCCACATTTTCAGGGGGGCTTGGTAGTAGTTCTGCGAAAGTGTGTGAGACTCAAATTAATTTAATAGTCTTGATAGTGAAATCAATAAAATAGAAGTTGGATGCATTTATATTTATATAGATTTATATTTCTTTATAAAACCCTAGTTCTGAAATTGGTGTGATTTTCTATTAACGTGCGTCTATTGAGCAAAAATTCAAAATGTACAAATATAAAGGGTTGGGAACAAGTTAAATTTTCGAGCGAACCTATTCCTTCAACGATGCAAGCCAATGTTTGCTCAGTGTACGCCGAACAGGAAAAGTGGGTTTTGATGTTGTCAGTAATGGTGGTGTATTCGCCCCTGCAGACATCTTGGCAAATATCGGGCACCCTCTCCTGGATGCAGCACGGGACGTGGTTCCTTCCGTCTGCCATGCAGCGCACTATGGAGGGGAAGTCGTTTTCACAATTTTCAGGATCTTGGCCTGTATTTCCTGTAATGGTTAATAACAATTTTAAAATGTTGACTTTACATCTGTAATACTAATTAAATATTATGATGCCAACTTGATTCGTGTTATTTGCAAAATTGTGTTTGTATTTGCATAGGGAATAAGTGGAATTAAGATAGGCTGTAACAATGCATTTTGCAATATTTAACAGTTGACAAACGTGAACATATCGTAAACACGAATGCTGCTTGTTTTGTTCAGTTCCCGGTATCGAGCATTTATTGCAGTTAATATTTTTAGATTTCTGTGTATTGAAGAACTTTGCACCCCGAAAAACTCCAGCTCGTAGTATTTAGTAGAAAAAGATAAAATTGCACCTAGCATTCTATTTATGGTGTTTTACAAAAGTAGTAATGCAATAATCTGCTGTATTATATTAGTTATCTCATACATTATGCAAAATGAGGCCGTTGTGGTAATAAGGTTGCCTATAATACAGGCGCTGTAACTCTTCGATTTAAAACACTAAGCCTTCGTTCTATGACCGTGCCCTTTATCTTTGTGTATTTTATTAACAATTATCTTATTTATGATAATAAACAAATCAAAAGTAAATAGAACCCCATAGATCGTAGAGATATCGTGTGGGTAGCGCTAATAGGGCAAAATAGAAATTACTGTGCAATTAATTTAAAATTTTAGAGCTTAACAAAAGTGCTTAATTAACCTAAAAACGATTTGCGTGCAGTAAGGCAAATATTAGCAAAACTCATAAATTTTAATTACTTTTACTAGCATTCATTTGGTTTTATCAGTGCAGTTACACACGAGAGGAAATCGTCATCAATGCTATTTGATGATGACTTAGATTAAATCACTACGCAATATTGTTCCCCTATTTGAATGTGTTGGAATGCTTAACCAATTTAGAATGGTCTTTAAATTGACTGTCTTCTTGAATCATAATTCTATAATGATGTTACTGACTTCTATGTCGTTTGAGGGATGCTTTCTAGATGCATTCCTCGGAATGTATTGAAATTAAAGGAACAGAAAATTTAAGAACAGTTATGAAATTATAGAATACTTAATAAAGTTACAAGTACCGAAGCGTCATTTACAATTTTTATTTATTCTGGATATCCTTCCCGGTAACCAAATGACGAACATTCTTCATTCCATATTTTAAGATAAAAAATATAAATTCGCCATAACATTAAACAAGTTAATAAATAAAAAACACTGTTTATGGTCCTGTTTACACGATAATCCAAAACACTTTGTGTGGAATACGTAGAAAAAGTATTTTATCTACTAGCAACATGATATTGTACATTTTCGTCATAGAAACAAAATATGAAAAGCTACTCATAACTCCCAAGGGACTTGTCAAATTATTTCTCCCTCAAACTCATGGTAACAATGCAACTACAATTAACGTCTTAGCAACCATACAATGAGGCAATCCTTGATGTTACTTACATATTCTAATTTTAAATGTCATTGTGACATTTTGAAATTTCATACTGTTTTTACGAATATGCTAGTAGATAAAATATTGTATGCACCACGGGAGATATTCATGTTCTTTACCTTCAGTTGACTTACAGACCTCGGGCCAGAGCCCTCGGTCTGTAACACATGTCAACCTCAGGGAAAAAACATATTCATATCTCCCTTAATGCATAAATATCTATTTCATACAACACAACGCATGTGATTATTTTGCTTAATAGCAAATTCAGGGTTGACGAGGGCAGGATAGAAATATCGCAAGAAACAACAAATCTAAAGACCAGAAAAGTATGGGTGGCACTAGAAAAGGATGGAAAGAAAACGTAACTTTAATGGACAAAGCAACAACCTCGTAATCACCGCAAAAACAGAAACAAGAAAGACGAATTTTAGCATAATTCTGGTTTTATTAGAAGTTATATTAAATGCATTTTTAAGGTCGAGCACTGTCGCAGATTCATAAAAATAGAAAAGAAGAAGAAAACAAAAGAAAAATAACAAAGACGAAGATAAAATACCAGAGACTAAGCTACCCAAAAATGTAAAAGAGTATTAAAAAAAAGTTTAAAAATTAATCTACAAAAAGTAAGAACTACAATAGACTTTAAAAAAGCAATACATTCGGCAGCAGAAAACAGTTATGCACTAATCAAACCAACAAAACAAGGACACACTGATGTATAGAAGAGGTTAAAACGACACTTAAAGAGAAAAATCGTAAATGAAAAAAATATCTAGGCACAACAGCCACAAAACACTAAGAACGATATGAGCTAGCAAAAGTACAAGTACAACAATTATAAATGAGAAACTTAAAAAACATAGAAACACGTTAGACAAGAGAAGACAATAGCATACAGTGTAACTGTCTTAAAATATTTTTTCGCCAGCTTTATATCAGGTTACCTATGTACTGTTTGGTTATTTGTGGAATTTGCAATTGACATTCTGTTTTCGCATGTTTTCCGAAAGGAATTTCAGTGTACGGCCATTTCCCAACTTTCAGTTTTGAAAATTTTTTAAACTTACATTTATTTTCGACTCTGCAAGGTGCATTTTTCGCAGTTTCTTTTGATAACGCTTTATAATCGGTGTCATCCCGAAAAGTGACCATAATCTAGTACAGATTTGGTTCGGTTGGCTTGTTGGATTACTGCACCCGTCTGTTGAAATCAGGATTTGGTAGCATTTGGAAGTAAACACCTATTGGACTGTCGAAATCGAAGCTATGCACTGCATTTCTATCTTCGCCTAGTCTCAAGCTTTTTTCTTCTCTCGTTTTCAAGTAACCCCACTGGGGAAAACCATACCATCTGGTAGCACGCATTCGTTCTGGCTCGATTGCCACCTTTTCAATGCATGTGGTTGAGGTGCATTTTATTTAACCTATTTTGTACCCTGGCTGGCAAGCATCAGCTTTGTGCTTCCCGCTGCATTAGAAATTGCATATCTTGCCGAAGCCAATTCTATATGGAGCTTAGTAAACGTAAAATTTCTTCTAATTTTGTTACTAGTAATCAACTATCAGCTGCTTGCCAACTGCATTTGCATAGACGAGTAATTTCGCTGATACTTGTACATGAGCACCAGACGGCGACTGTGCGAAGAACGTTTTTAATGAGATAAACATTATCTTAGTTATATATTGCGCTATTTTCTTCAGGAAAGCCACTCCGACAATTGCAACACGCTGCGCGAACTAAGGACTATGCAAGATCAAACCATGAAACATTCGTAAAGTTCGAAACGACATAAGGAGTATGGCAGCGATGGATACTGAGCCTATTACTTTTTTCCTTACTCCTGGAGGAAACAAAGAAATTAGGCAAGAAGTAAGTAGATAAGAAATAGGTTAAAAAATGCAGTTCTCAGAAATGTGACGTGCTAACGACATGGTGATAACTTCAAACAATCAGAAGACGAAGAAACTTACAAATATAGAACAACCCATTCAATAAGTATATGTGTATTCACCATGACAAAACACAAACGATAACTTACCAATGATATAAAACGCACAATAGAAGAAAGTCAGCTGGTATAGTTGGGACATATCAAGAGGATGAGTGGGGGAATGATAAACAGAAGAGTGTATGAAGTTAGACCAACGAGAAAGAGATGGAGAGGAAACCAATGAAACGAAGAAAAATAAGAAAAGCGGTGTAAAGACGGGGAAAAACTCGAGAAAATGGTCCCAATACCACCACACAGAAACAGAGATAGAACAAAATATAAAGAAATCGTTAGGAATAAGCGAACAACTGCACAAACCGCTTTACACCCCTAAGGGTAAATTAGGCAGCTCGCTATGAAATGGACTACCAGCTTTCATGCTATCGTTTCTTTGGTCTTCCTTATAACCTCTTGTCAAAGGATTTTCTGCCCCTGGTTATTGGTGTTAGTCTATTTTCGTCCATTCGACTGATGTGGCCATTTCATTTTCTTCTTTGCCCAATTCGACTATATCATCCACTTTGCATGTTCTAATGTTTGATGTGTGATTTTATAGTGTAGCGTTTCGTGTCGTATTTTTGTTGCATATTATGGTATTAGTCTCTACACGTACATTTACTTCTTGTTTTCTTCCTCGGCTAATAATTCCGTAAATCTTCTAGAGGAATTTGTTAAGGGTAACATTTTTGTTTCCCTTTGACTTTACTGTACTGCACTATCAATAAAGCTTGTAATTTTATTTACAACCCTTAAGCTATCAGTTCGCCCATGAGACTGCACTATTCCTTCCCAACTTGCTGAAGCGGAAAGAATAACACTACAATCAGGCATGTCCTATTTCTTACTTTATTTAAGGAGCCGTCGAACGGTCTCGCGAAACAGAAAAAGGGAGGAAATAAACGTCAAGCAGCACATCGAATCCAATCCATAGAGTGCTAATTTCGCGGGGATTTAGAGACTAAACGTTACACTGTTATCTGTTCCAGAACAAATACACACAGCGTGCAGATTTAAATAAGGCTCGGATGCTACGGGGTTGAAGGGTATCACGAGGAAAGTCAACAGCCACGGAATCGATATCGGCCTCCGGCTACGCGGCTTTATGTCTCACTTGGGTGGTTTATTATCTAAATTTAATTATGGCCTTCTTCATTTACAGGCGCCGCCCAAGGTGCGATACACGACCGGCTGGAAGTTTCTCTGAGAAGCCCCAATTAGGCTTGCTAAAGACATTTTTCTGCTCTATGAAAGCTCCTTTAGCAGTTAAAGTGTGCTCGCATTTGATTATGTCTGATTGTCGGCACACAGGCTTCCAGAAGGCAACAAAGGAGGCAATAAAAACCTACTAAAAAAATGCCAAATATCATATGCCGCAATAAAAGAAAAACAAAGGGGAATAAGATAAATAATTCATTGTGTGTGCTTTGTAGGGTCGTATATTGTTTTCACAATAATTCACAAATAAATTCTTTTTATAATATAAGTACTCTTCTTGAAGATTTTTAAAATCGCATATTTTGTGATTTAAGCAAATATATAGTAAAGGCACAATATCATGCAATACACGTCATAAACGTGAAAGTGACGTCAATAATTGGTTTGCTGGCACTTACTTAAATGATCAAGTAGTATAGGCAACCCATTATAAATGCCTACATGTATATTAAAATAACAATGTTACAACATAAAACAAGACAACTAATATACTGTATGTTTTAATGCTCCAGACAAAATTACGCCACCCCAAATACAATTTTCAATGAATCTTAGATTCAACAATTTTGTTTTTAAAGAATGCAATCGCCGAAGGCATAATCAATGTGCCATGGAGTTAGGTTAGTTTATCTGACAGTTCGGTTAATATCATGGATTTGTGTAATATTAATTAGAAAGTAATAAAACAAAGAACGGTTAGATTTTATGACTATTTTGACACTTACATTCGCTTGAAGGCATTTATTATTCACATATAATCTCATAAGAGCATTAATTCTTTCCGGAAATTTTTTTAAGTGCGTTCCAACAACGTCGTATTAATTTGCCCGAGCGGGACGCGAGGGCAAATTAAGACGTTGTTGAATGCACGAAAAATAATTTCCGGATATGAATTAATGCTCGAATGCAGATTCGGTAAGAAAATCGTAACGACACAAACCCTAAAAAGAAGTAATGTCTACCTACAAAAAAATTCCAAGAAATTTTGTTGTTGTCTTGGATACGGCCCGTGAACTAATTTTTCTATTGGTAATTAATGAGTGTCGTACGATTTTCCTACAAATTTCGGAGGCACGGAAAGTAAGTGACAAGTGGACACTGTCAAGTTTAACCTACGTTAAGAGTCTTGATTCCGAAAATTTTATTTAAGAAAATATTAACAAGTTGACTGGTATAGCTGAATGATGGGTTGCATAACTTTGTCCGCGGCATTAAAAAATGGAGAATAAACCCACTCTTTGTGTTTGACATGTGCGTGAACCGATTTGCATCATATTCAATTTGTGCTCAATGCTGTGGACAAAGTTATACAACCCATAATTCACTTATACCGGTCAACTTGATAATATTTTCTTAAATTAAATTTTCTGAATCAAGACTCCTAACGTAGATTCAACTTGACAGTGTCCACTTGTCACTTACTATTCGTATCTGTGATACTTGTGAGATAAGAAATGCCTTCAAGCGAATATAAGTGTAAAAATAGTCATAAAATCTAACCTCGTTTTGTTTTCTTACGTTGTAATTAATATTAAACAAATCTAGAACTTCATGATACATATTTTTCATGCCTTCGTCGATTGCATTCTTTAAAAACAAAATTGTTGAATCTAGCTTTCATTGGAAATGGTATTTATATTTGCATAACTTTGTCCGCGCCATTAAAAATAGAGTATAACAGTCTGTATTCTCGATCGATATGTAAACGAAGTGACAGTGGCCCAGCAACACGATAATAAATTGACATAGTACCGATACATTTTCCCCTATTATAAAAACACTGAACACATTGTATATACTCAATAAGTGCTTAACTTATTTCAAAAATAATCCAAATATATGATTTGCAGGGTTCTTCTGTTACTAAACCTAGAAATCTGCTCAGTAGGTAATATATCTATTCAGCAAACATCTATTTAAAATATTCAAAGTATTTAATAGATATTAAGTCAAAATACCCCCATGACTTACTTATTATCGAATGTATTCAACAGTTAGCATTTTTACTAAACATGTACCTATTCAGTATTTAAAAACAGCTTCGAATATTTAACATGTTCAATAAGCCTACATTTTAAGCAATCACATGATTCTCGTCTATTATTGTCTATACTTAACAGATTCTCCTTACGTAAGAAGTATTAAAAATATTAAACAAGTGCTCAAATAATTCAATGTATCCAACAGCCATGGGACGAAATTATCTGTTACTAAATTAAAAAATAATACGAAGGGTTCTATTCATGTATGGTACTATCTGTATCCTCTATTAGGTAATACAAAATGGAAATACACAAGATACTCGACAGCCAATGACAATAAGTAATAGTATTCAGTAAACACACAATTCGATTTTCAGGTACTGAACGTATTCAGCATGTAATATGGTTGCTTGAAAAATATATATTTACAACTGTAGGTACCGTTATGATTACGGTACCTAGTTGATTGTTAAGCTGACGCAGCATAACAGTATATAGAGCAGAAAATTCACAATTGAAAGGAAAATGACAAAAATATGAATAAAATGGCTTGTTGGTAAATAAAGAGGAAATTAAGTTATAATTTAAGCAAACTAAAGATGAACAGATAAGCAGAAACATTTACGAACAGTAAAGAAGATACAAAACAATATAGTGCAGAAAAATTACCATAATCTAGTACAGATTTGGTTCTATTGATTTGTTGGATTACTGCACCCGTGTGTTTAAATCAGTATTTGGTAGCATTTGGAAGTAAACACCTGTTGGACTCTCGAAATCGAAGTTATTCACTGCATTTCTATCTTCACATAGTCTGCCGTTTTTTTCTTCTCTCGTTTTCAAGTAACTCCGCTGGAGGAAAAACCATACCACTTCGCAGCATGTATCCATTCTGTATGGTTCTATATGGAGGTTCGTAAATTTAAAATTTCTTCTAATAAACAATATAGTGCAAAAGCAAAATACCCACGTGCCGAACAAAAACTGGAAAAAATTATAAGAGATATTAAACAAAAAACAAATAAAAAGCTTTTATAAAAGATCGGAAAAGAAAATTATACTGTAAAAAACCAGAGTTGATGGGAGCAAAAAAACGAAGTGTAGACATGCGAGGATTACTTCTATGAACTACTGCATCAACGTTAAACAGAACAACATCATTCCTTACGGTGGTAGAAACGTCAGTGAAAATTCGCAACGAACTGGCAGATAATGGAGTTACATTAGGAACTATAAATTATTATCGATGCGCAAACAAAGCATACAGAATCAGATGACTGGGTACATAACGCGATTATCTAATAGAAGAAAAATCAACACAAATTGTTAAGATGGCAGTAGATACAGAAGTACAGATGAAATCCAAGAAATAAATAGCTAAATGCAGTGAGAGAGGTTTAAATCAATTGGGAATTCATGGATGGGAGCTAAAGTAGGGGGGTAAGCAAACACCTACTCCACTCATTCAACAAGTAGTACTCACAACACTCTCAGTATTCAATACATGCGCAACTAAGTTATTCATGTGGTTCTGATAGTAGAAAGATTAATAGTAATTCGCAAAGATGAACGAACTAGGAGGATAATAAAATTGCGTTGGCGCAGAGTGTGGACATTCAGGAAATAAATAAGTAGATGGAGAATTTGGAGCAATTGGGAATATTCACGGATGGGAAGCAAAAGCAAAAAGCCGATCAACACGTACTCCACCCACTCAACAAGTATTAGTCATAATACTCACAGCTATCCACAGTGCACAACTAAATTGCTCACATGGTTTTGATAGTAGAATGGTAAATAATAATTCGCAAGGATAATGGAGTTGCATTGGAAGTCATCAATTAGGGACATTTCACACCAAACCCGTCAAGTCTAGTCACGTCTAGTCAAGTCAAGTCTAACCAGTCAACGCTTTCACGTCTTTGGCGTAGAAAGTTTGTTATAGTCTGTGCTTTTATTTCAGTAAAGATGGACGTTCTTGCTCTAATAGTATTACGTCGAGTGCAAAAATGAAGAATTAAAGGCAGCAAAGAAACTTTCGTCAAATAGCAGCTATACAATCCCTATCCCGGTGTTTCGGATGTCTGGGATTATAGATTTTTTCGTTGCCTTGAACCAGTTAAGATTAAATGTTTGATGTCCATCGTATTATTACAACCAACATCTACCAAGGACTGGGCGAGACTGCCATAAAAATTCGACCGGGTGAATCCCGATCAGTCACGTCAAGACTCACTGCCATCGGACTGGACGTGAAGCGTTTGGTCTGAAAGAAAATTATGCAATTGCTGGTTATTTCAATGCTGTTGCAGTCTGTCGAGTCCTATAGCGTCAGATTTGACTGGAAGTGACTGGACTTGACGGGTTTGGTGTGAAATGGCCCGTAGTGGTGTAAAGTGTAGACCGATCACATAGAATCAGATAATTGGGTGTAGGTATAACCGGATTACGTAATGGAAGAGAATAAAAATCAATGCTTACGACGGCGGTAGATAAAGAAGCGTAGAGAACATAGACGAAATAAATAGCTAGATGCAATAAGGAGGGATTTAGATCAACTAGGAATTAGTGGATTGGAAGCAAAAACGAGGGGTAGATCAACACGTACTTCACGCATTCATCAAGTAGTACTTACAACAGTTGCAGTATTCAAAACATTCACAAGTAAGTTATTCACGTGGTTACCATAGTAGAAAGATTAATAATAATTCGCAAAAATAAACGAATTAGAAGGATAAAAGAGCTGCGTTGGGAGTCATAGTTAGTGGCGTAGAATGTGGACTAATCACATATAATAAGATACTTGGGTGCAGAGATCAATTACTTAATGGAATAGATACTAAAACACTGCTTAACGGGGAGTAGATAAAGTAGTGCAGATGGCATTCAGGAAATAAATAGATAGATGGAGTGATAGAGAATTTAGAGCAACTGGGAATATTCGTGGATGAGAAGCAAAAGCCAAAAGTCTATAAACACGTCCTCCACCCACTCAAAAAGTACTACTCATAATACTCACAGCTGTCCACAGTGCAAAACTAAATTGCTCACATGGTTTTGATAGTAGAATGGTTAATAATAATTTGCACTATTATCCTTGCGAATTATTGCGTTGGGAGTCATCAATTAATGGTGTAGACCAATCACATAGAACCAGATAGTTGGGTGTAGGTATAACCGGATTACGTAATGGAAGCGAACAAAAATCAATGTTTACGACGGCCATAGATAAAGAAGCGTAGAAAACATAGATGAAATAAACAGCTAGATGCAATAAAGAGGGATTTAGATCAACAGGGAATTAGTGGATTGGAAGCAAAAACGAGAGGTAGATCAACACATACTCCACGCATTCATCAAGTAGTACTTACAACAGTTGCAGTATTAAAAACATTTACAAGTAAATTATTTACGTAGTTACCATAGTAGAAAGATTAATAATAATTCGCAGAATTAAACGAACTAGAAGGATAATAGAGTTGCGTTGGGAGTCATAGTTAGTGGCGTAGAATGTGGACTAATCACATATAATAAGATAATTGGGTGCATAAAGCAATTACCTAATGGAAAATGGAATAGATACAAAAACACTGTTTAAAGGGGAGTAGATAAAGTAGTGCAGATGGCATTCAGGAAATAAACAGATAAATGGAGTGAAAGAGAATTTAGCGCAACTGGGAATATTCGTGGATGAGAAGAAAAAGCGAAGAGCCTATAAACTCGTACTCCACCCATTCAAAAAGCACTACTCATAATACTCACAGCAGTCCACAGTGCACAACTAAATTGCCCACATGGTTTTGATAGTAGAATGGTTAATAATATTTCGCAAGGATAATATAGTTGCGTTGGGAGTCACCAATTAGTGGTGTAAAGTGTAGACCAAACACATAGAGTCAAATAATTGGGTGTAGGTATAACCGGATTACGTATTGGAAGAGAACAAAAATCAATGCACACGACGGCGGTAGATAAAAAAGCGTAGTGAACATAGATGAAATAAATAGCTAGATGCAATAAGGAGGGATTGATATCAACAGGGAATTAGTGGATTGGAAGCAAAAACGAGTGGTAGATCAACACGTACTCCACGCATTCATCAAGTAGTACTTACAACAGTTGCAGTATTAAAACATGTACAAGTAAGTTATTCACGTGGTTACCATAGTAGAAAGATTAATAATAATTCGGAAAACTAAACGAACTAGAAGGATAATACAGTTGCGTTGGGAGTCATAGTTAGTGGCGTAGAATGTGGACTAATCACATATAATAAGATAATTGGGTGCAGAGAGCAATTACTTAATGGAATAGATACAAAAATACTGCTTAAAGGGGGTAGATAAAGTAGTGCAGATGCCATTCAGGAAATAAACAGATAAATGGAGTGAAAGAGAATTTAGCGCAACTGGGAATATTCGTGGATGAGAAGAAAAAGCGAAGAGTCTATAAACTCGTACTCTACCCATTCAAAAAGTACTACTCATAATCCTCACATCAGTCCACAGTGCACAACTAAATTGCTCACATGGTTTTGATAGTAGAATGGTTAATAGTAATTCGCAAGGATAATAGAGTTGCGTTGGGAGTCATCAATTAGTGGTGTAAAGTGTAGACCAATCACATAATCAGATAATTGGGTGTAGGTATAACCGGATTACGTAATGGACGACAACAAAAATCAATGATTACGACGGCGATAGATAAAGAACATAGAAGAAATAAATAGCTAGATGCAATAAGGAGGGATTTCGATCAACTGGGAATTAGTGGATTGAAAGCAAACACGTACTCTACGTTGGGAGTCATAGTTAGTAGCGCAGTATGTGGACTAATCACATAGAATAAGATAATTGGGTGCATAAAGCAATTACCTAATGGAATAGATACAAAAACACAGCTTAAAGGGGAGTAGATAAAGTAGTGGAGATGGCATTCAGGAAATAAATAGATAAATGGAGTGAAACAGAATTTAGCGCAACTGGGCATATTCACACCACCCACTCAGCAAGTAATTCTCATAATACTCATAACAGTCCACAATTAACAACTAAATTGCTCACATAGCTTTGATAGTACAATGGTTAATAATAATTCGCAACGATAATGGAGTTTCGTTAGAGAGTCATCAGCTAGTGGTGTGGAGTGTAGAGTAATCACACAGAAGCAGATAATTGGGTGCATAACGCGATTACTTAATGGAAGAGAGCAGAAAACAATGTTTACGGCGCTGGTAGACAAAGAAGCGTAGAGGACATAGAAGAAATACATAGCTAGATGCAGTAAAGACTAATTTAGAGCAACTGTGAATTAGTGGATTGGATGCAAAAGCGAGGGGTAGATCAACACGTACTCCACACGTTCAACAAGTAGTACTCAAAATACTCTAAGTATTCAACAAATGCACAACTAAATTTCTCAAATAGTTTCGATCTATTCCGGTGATAGAAGGGTTAGTAAAAATACGCGAAAATGAACAAACTAGAAGATGATGGATTTGTGTTGGAAGCCATCAATTATTATTGTGAATAAAGCACAAAGAATTAGATAAGTGGGTACACAAAGCGATTAGCTAACGGAAGAGAAACAAAAAAGTGTTTACAGGGGAAGCAGACAAACAAACGTGGGGGACATCCAAGAAGTGAATAGCTCGACGCAGTGAGGGAGGATTTAAAGCAAACGAGAATTCGTGGATTGGAGCCAAAAGCGAAGGGCAGATCAACACGTACTCCACTCATTCAATACGTGGTGCTTACGATACTCAACAAATGCACAACTAAATTGGTAGGAATGTTAGTAAAGATTCGGCGCAAAGATGAACGAATTAAGAGATAGTGGAATTGTATTGCAAACCATCAATTATTAGCGAGGAAAAAGTACATAGATAATAATCAAATCTTTGGGTACATAACGGGATTATCTAATGGAAGTGAAAGGAAACCCAAATTTATGGAGAAGCAGACGAAAAAAACATGAAGGACAACCAACAAATTAAAAGCTCGATGGAGTGACAGAGAATTTAAAGCAACTGGGAATTCGTGGATGGGAAGCAAAAGCGAGTAGTAGATCAATACGTACTTCATTCATTTCACAAGCAGTACTCACAATACCGATAACATTGAACAAATGCACAACTAGATGATATACCCAAAGAGTATTTAAAACTTACAAGTGGTGACCCCGACTTGTAAGATATGCATACCCTTTGGTGGTTATATGTTACAATATATGCTTATATATGTATAAAAATCAAGGAAACACGTCTTGCTTCAAGAACCAATATATTAAAGTTGTTTACAAATTTGTTCGATCGTCGCCTTCACAACATGAACATAGGCGACTCGATCCATTACAGTACTCACAATACTTGCAGCATTGAACAAATGTACACATGGTTTTGATCTATTATGTTGGTGGAAAGATTAGTAAACATTCGCGAAGAAGAACAAACTAGGAGATAATGGAGTTGTTCTGTGAACCATCAATTATTGATGTAGACAAAGCACATTGACTCAGATGATTTGGTACTTTGATTAGCTAATAGAAAATAATTACGGGAGGAGCAGAAACATAAGCGTGGATAACATCCACGAAATGAATAGCTCGATTCAGTGAGGGAGGATTTGAAGCTACTGTGAATTCGTGGATGGGAAGCTTAAGCGAGGGGTACTCTGCGCGGATTTAAAATAATCAATAATTATTCAACTTTGATAATTTTATATATCCATCTTGCGCAGTTGATCACTACTGTTTTCAAAAGGTATTCCGATTAAATTTCATTCAATAAATGTGTCACCTAACAAAATACTTAGCGCATCGTAATAAAAATTATGTATCTACGATAATTACATCTATACACAAGTATTTTTGGAGTAGTCGGTAGGAGTTTTATATAGCAACGTAATCTTTAAGTGTTTAAATTCAATTTGGCAAAACAAATACTGTTTAAGGTGTGTAAATAGGTTTTTTATGTGAGTAAAATGTAATTGCGACTGTATGTAATGGTATGATAAAAGCAGATCTCAGGAAACGTTTCAACTTATTACAAAAATGTTCAGAAACTAGGTAAAACTTACCTTCTAAAATGCTCTGTATGTTGCAGAATCCCAAGCAACTGGATGAAACGTTCCTGCCGATGCAGCAGTCGGTGTAGTTGTGGTTTCGGCTGCTGAAACTTTCTCGCTGCGCCTCGTACGCCGTGGGGTCCGACGTGTTATTGGGTGGCAGCAGTTCCTTGGGCAGAACTGCAAAAATAAACCTTTTGGCGACTGACAAATCGTGCCTAGATTTAAGCGATCGTTTAAATGCAAAAGATGGGCGTAATGCGCCCGGGTTTACAAATTGCGTGCGTGGCTACATTAAAAAATCCCTCGCACGCCACCGCAATAAGTATCAGTTCGAGCAAAACGAGATGTTTTACGGCCATCTCGAAGGTAAGCCTGGATAATTCGGGTGCGTTTGCATCCGAATAAACCCCTCGACACTGAAGCTTTATTGTGGGCCAAGATTTTTGGAAAATGGGGGATCGACGTAAGGGGTTAGGATAAGTATTGACTGTTAATTAGGATCGGTTTAGTAAAATATTAAAAATTCCAGTAAATCCATGTAGGCTTCGTCATTTTGAAAAATGTTTTATTTTTTATGGAAACACTTTCATTTACCAACTGGAACTCTCTAAAATTCCTTGACTATTAGGTAAAATGCTTGAATTTGCCAACGTCGTGCTCGTTTTCTTAGCTAGGCCGGGGCATTTTTTTAACGCACAAACAACTTTACACAAAAACGAATTGATTTGATGGAGGGAACAAAGGCCTACCGCTTAGTTTATGGAAGCTCCGTACAATTGGGTTGCTGTTTACTTCACAAACGTATATTCCGGAGTCTGCAGGCTTTGAATTTCTTATGACTAGAACCCAAACATCCCCTCCTGGTGGAACTTTCGGTTCGTCGCCGGATGCTGCTGGAACAATGGCGTACAACATTAATTTAGGAAACACTAAATAAGTAATTATATACAACATTACTGCAACATTCAGGCTGACTTGAGCTGGTTGGTGACCCCGTTCGGCTCTCATTTGGTGGATGCGCTTCTAATAACGATTTATAAACGAATGGTTTCGACGTTTCGAACAAAGGGGCATTTTATTCAGAATCAAACAAGTTTTCCTCATTTCCAATTCTAATGCTATGGCGTTTCATATTGAAAATGTTTTAGCTTTGGGAACCTGCAATTTGTGTGTAAATTCCCCCAATCTTCATAATATCCAGATCACAAGCGCAACGCAGCCGCGGTTTTTCTAATTCTTCCGCAATTACGGCGAAGTCGCTTCTTAACCGTTTGTTTCCAGCATTCAGATCATATGATCCAGGGTAATCGATTCCAATATAAATTCCCGAAGACCCGGAATTCAGACGCTTATGAACTGCTGCCATATTACACAAACTTTTCAAATATCGCCGTCATCGGTATCACAGGGACCGTCGATTCCGGCCGTTAAAAAACCTTCGAAACTTCGCCGCGATCGATGTGGGAAAAATGCGAGGAGCGATAAAAATGTAAAATTCCGCTCGTTGCTCCCAAAAAAGACAAACACGGGAATCGTTGATTTCTTGCGCTCCTGCGTCTTGCTTGATTATTTGTTTGCACGAGCCAAGAATTTGTTTTCTTTTCATTTGCAAAGCAAACAGCCTCAATGGATATCTCTATTTAAATTGGGCCCTAAATTCTTGTGCGTGCAAATAGAATCCTTGCTGCCCAAATTGGCCAAACAGTGGACAAAATAATTGCAATAACGAGCGGTCCGGCGATCTGCAGTACCGATGGATAAAACTTACAGTAACGCGCCGCAGCAGCTCTCCAAGCTAATGGTTAGTTAGGCTCGAGTTCGAAAACTCTTTGAAGAGGAACACAATGGGCGTTCATATAACGACAGAGTAACTTTTTGTGCAATAATGGCCAATAACTGCGCCCTCAGGAAGTCTCAACTCAAATTACCTACGCCAATTATCTGGGAGTCGATGCGACAGAGATAACGGAAACTTTGATCCCGCCGAGATTTCGCTGTGTCAGGCGCTTACTCGACTTACAACACGTTGCGAAGGGCGATTTCTTGTTGGCTATCTGTAAATACTGGAATTGGGTAAAGCAAAATATTTGAAGTGCTCATTGCTCAGAAGTCATTCATGAGAAAATCTTGTTTATTTAACGCCACTGTTGGGTAATTTACCCAATTTTGAGATGTAGTTGAAGTGACAGTAAAAGACTTCTACGGACAACAGAGATGATAACACTAAGAAGACAGAATAGGAAACGACGACATTAGACACATATAAAACAGAAAACGTAGTTAGGCGAATAGGTAGAGACCGAGTAGCTCGTATCATCAGGGATGGGAGACAATCGGAAATAAACCACCAGGAACACCAGCTAAGAAATGGCGAGAGAGCTGGCAGGTAATGCTCTAAGAAAATTCCAAGTCAATTACGTTCTTTATAAATGTCATAGTTCAGGTTAGAACAAGTTTATGCAAATGACTACTTCAGCTATTGATAAGACATGATCAGACAGTATAGGTTTTATATGTAAGTCCACAACTCTTCACCTCATAGGAATCTCCAACTGCTATACTATTTAAAAGTTTTTGTGGTATACTAGTTTTTAATATATCAAAAATCGATATGGATTGTGAATTGATTAAACCTCTGTTATATTGTTGCATAATTTCGAACTACCGCGTGAATTTATCGGCCTAATCGATGTCAAAGGAGATGTTTTAGTTCAGATTGTCGTCGCGGTTTACTAATGCGCGACAACGTTGGTTCGCTACCCTCAATTCCGAATAATAACTAGTAAAGCCGCTCCACGCCCGGCTCAAACTGCTTATTTTGTTGGAGGGACGTGTCGTCGAAAAATCTGCATATATTTCTCTCATTCACGCCACACTTAAACGTGCTGCACCGTCGATCCTGCCGTGCCGGCGACAATCTTCGTGGGACAGTCGTGCGTAGGTTAAAATTTCCGCATGTCTGCCGTCTCTGCAAACATCTTGTGGCCCAGTCAGGCCGCAGGTGAAAATCCCACATTTCTGTCGTCCGATATCGACGATATCCGTGGATGAATTTATGACTGAATTAAATAGTAGTAGGTTGAAGCAAGGCAAGTTTGCAGTGGTCAAGATTTCGATTCTATTTTTATGCTGAGGTCGTTTCCTTCTCGATTAGAAGACGGCCACTAGGTTAGGCGCAAACTTCTAGTTCAATGGCGCTCGGAAGATGAGTATTATATACTTTCTGCGAAATGTCCAAACTTGACTTACACAGAAACTATGTAGCTGTGTGCATGCGATTATTTCTAATTAATTTTTAGAGTGTAATATCTCGAATTGATTTGATTTCGCTCGTGAATAAAACAGAGCGGGAAGCGCTTTCCATGTGAATAATTAAAACAACGCGTTATAACTTCGACTACTTTTTTTAAAATAAAATATTTAAATATCTGGTCTACTCAATGGAAACATTTTTTTAATACCTTCAATAAATAACCGGTGGAATTTGAACGTATGCTCTCACTTACTCCACACTATAACCTCAAATTGTATTCTTGACAGTAGCTTAACAATATTATTGAAATAATTTTAAAGTTTGTTTGACGTTGATATTTTCTGAATGAAGCTGCGACGTGACATTTCTTGTTTTACAAAAATCATAGGTCACTTGAAACAAGTTTCACGTGAGCAACCAAGCGGAAAAACGACAAGTCCCAATAATATACTAGATCTACATGAGCAGCCAACCATAACGGCTCTTCGGTATATAACCAGGAGGGAGAAGCACCAACATCAGTCTTTAGAAAACTTCTGAAGAAGCTGAACTAAAGAGTTATTCTAAAAAAATGTTGAGTGTGTCCGTGGATGGATTTCACCACAGGTGCGAATGACAAAATATTTTTAAACTTGAAAATTGTTTTTGCACTCTTGTCCTGCTTGGTATCAATATACCATTTACTATGAAATATGGCGATTTATTAGAGGAGAAATCTTGTTTAAAACGACAAATCATAGCTATATTTTTATTTCTTTTTCAGTCAAGTGTGAACACTGACTTTTCACCAACAAAATGGTTCGATACAAGTGTAAATGCCGTTGAACTTACTGAGCTCTGCTTCCTCAGCAACCCCTAGATATTTCAAATTTTATTCATTCAAGCTCTTACATTTCTCCAACTGTATTTGACCATTAATAAATTATATGAAAGGGGTTTTTCCTTGTGGTCCTTGCGCTATTGTGTATCTGCGCATAGTTCTTGTCTTTATTAATAATTTTCTTATAGAGGGAGCTTTCCAGACAAAATTTACTGCGTATTTATTGATACGCTGGACGAGTTCCAGCGAAATTCAGCGTTCAGGAACATTTGCTAAAGTTGTAGAAAATTTGCCACAGCTTATCGAAACGCTCCTGAGAAAGTCAACAAGTCTGAAAGGGCAGTTAAAATGAATGAAAATAAAATAGCCTTGATAGCAACAATAACAACCACATTATTTAAAGCGCCGCGCATCGGCTATGCCACAAGTTCCAAAGTCGGACGAATCTGAGGTAAAGTTCGGCAAATTTAATCTACCAGAAACTTGGCTAACAAAAAAACTATTCTCCGACCAATCTGCCCTTCCTGAAGTTCGCATGCCCATTTTTCATTTTGCCATCTTTCTTAACTTGTAATTGTTTTGAGACTTCCGGTTCATCTTTTCTTGGGCTTTCTCGAATTCGGCATTTCAGTAATGTGTTATGTTATAGTTGTTTGAAAAGATTAAATTTACACTACTTACACCCGTGGTCCATATTTAATACGGAAATAACCCCCCACATAAAACTTTTCAATCAACTGCGCCCGCTGAGTGCCCTTAATTAAGTACGTCTCAAGTTGATTTGCTAAAACTGCAAAGTCGGCGGTTTCGGCTAGATTGCGACGTCGATTTCGGAAGGTAAACACCAAATTAGGCCAGGCTAAAGCGATTCCTTTGAAGCGATTGTTTGCCGGAATCTGGAGATTATGCTGATACGGCTCATATTTTATCAGATTCCAATATCCTTTCGACGCCGTCCCATTAGTGCAGACGCGAAATGCACTTTGAGCTTCAAAGCCGGGTTACTCATTTTCTCGTTTGAGCTTGTAGCATGAGACCTGCGAGCGTTATTTCAGAAAATCCAGCACACGGATGGAAATTGCTGAGATTTTAAACCCTGAATAACCGTAGCTTCGGTTAAGGCTTCTAGGGATGCAGGAGGGGTTGCCTATCGCGCTGGGGCAGATACAAAAAACTAAGTAATAAAGGTAAATATGAGTTTGTCTAAAATAGTTGCATTATGAGGCATAGACGACTCTTGTTTGGAAAAATAGTACTTTCTAAAGAAACTACCACTAGAAAGGTGTGAAACCAGCCTCCACGCGGAAAAGTTGTATTAGATTTTTTCTTAGCTATTTTGTGGAATGGATATAATGTTATCACGTACTTTTTACATTATTCTTTATTAAAGACTATTCAAAATTCAATGGAGGGAGCCTTAATCCTACAGTGCTGAGCAAATCTTGCCTGGAGGGCAACGCACCCTTATCTAATTTACAGTTGCAAGGTGTGTAAATATTAAAGCAGATATGGCAACCCCGCAGAATATAGACTTTCATTTGAAAGAAACTGCAGAAAATCCTGTTTGTTTAAAATATAAATGGATAACACTTCAACCCTGCAAATAAATTTGAAACATCAGATAATTAACATAAAACAATAGCAGCAATCCTCTAAACATAGTTTCGACTTCTGAGGTAATCATGAGCATATATCACAAAGACCTCCAATAGTACTTATGCAAAGTAAAAAGTGCTGTATGAGAAAAATTGAGATAAAGATATCCTGTAAGGTATAGATCTAAAAAAAAGGCATTACTAAAAGTTATTTCAGTAAATCTCAGTTGTCTTGATAGATAACTTATGGCCAAGTGCAAAAATATTCCTTCTAACTATGAACTAAGTATGTTAACCTCAAAAATAGTAACATATACAGAATAGGGAGAGGAACAGAGAGAGAGAGAGAGAGAGAGAGAGAGAGAGAGAGAGAGAGAGAGAGAGAGAGAAAGGGAGAGAGAGAGAGCATCCGAAACTATTTTGATACTCAAGGGGAGGATACACTACAATATGTGAACACCACAGTATATAGGCTGTAATATTTAGAAGATCAGGATTCGTCAAACTTGCCAGAAGGTGGAAGACCCGAAGAAAGAGGGGATGCAAGAGAGACGGTCCAACCGAAGCTACTGTAATCATCAACGGGAAGGCACAAGATAATATTTGAATCTCATAGTATACACCTAGACGCTAGTTTGGAATAGGACAAAATAGAATATACCTACTGCTATATTTTGCAGATCTGAATGCAACAAAGCAGCCAGAAGGCTGAATACCTGAAGAGGTAGGTGGGGAGAGATATAGTGCAATCGAAGCTCATAGTACAGTACAGTATAAAGCTAGATTCTAGTTTGGATTTTAGAAAATATATTGCAATATTGAGAAGATTTGAGCGTAGCAAAGCAAACAGAAGGCTGAAAACCGAAAGAGAGAGGAGCGAAAGAGTAAGAGTACAATCTAACCTCAAGGGGGGAGAGCACAATACAATATTTGGACAGAACAGTATAAAGCGAGAATATAGTTATATAGTTTGGAATAGGACAAAACAGAGAAGCAGCCAGAGAGCTGGAAACTCGAATAGAAAGAGGTACAAAGAAAGAGATAATGCAACCGAAGCTATTATGATACTCAATCAGAGGGTACCATACAATATCATAACACCACAGTATACACGTAGACCCTAGTTTGTAATAGAACAAAACTGAATATCCTGCAAGATTTAGAAGATCCAAGTGCAGCCAAGCAGTCAAAAGGCTGAAAATTCGAATAGAAAGAGAGAATAACAGATAGACCATGCAATCGAAGCCATTATGATACTTAAGGGGAGGGTACAATACAATATCTGAACATCACAGTATACACATTGACTAGTTTTTAATAAGAGAAACAGAATATTCTGCAATAGCAGAAGATCTGAGTGCAGCCAAGCAGTCAGAAAGCTGGAGACCTGAACAGATAGGAGATAGAGAGCAACAGTGATATTCAAGATGAGGGTACAAAACAATATTTGAATCCCATAATATACACCTAGATGATAGCTTAGAATAGAGCAAAGCAGAATATACTGCAATATTTAGAAAATCTGGATTAGCCAAAGTTGCCAGAAAGCGGAAGACCTGAAGAAAGAGAGGAAGCGAAAGAGACAGTGCAACCGAAGCTATTGTAATAATCAAGGGGAAGATACAAGACAATATTTGAATTCCACCTAGACGCTAGTCTGAAATAGGGTACAACAGAATATACTACAATAGTTTGCAGATATGAAAGCAACAAAGCAACTAGAAGGCTAACGACTTGAAGAGATAGGGGGAGAGAGAGACAGTGCGACTGGCGCTCAAGAGAAGAGCACAATACAATATCTGAACAGTACAGTATAAAGCTATAGTCTAGATTGGATAGGACATTAGAAAATATATTGCAATATTGAGAAAATTTGAGTGTAGCAAAGCAAACAGAAGGCCGAAAACGTAAAGAGAGAGGGGCTAAAGAGTAAGAGTGCACTCTAATCTCAAGGGATGAGTACCATGCAATATCTGGAAAGGACAGTGTAAAGCGAGACTCTAGTTTGGAATAGGACAAAACAGAATATACTGCAATATTTAGATCTGAGTGCAGCGAAGCAGCCAGAGGGCTGAAAACTCGAATAGAAAGAGATAAAAAGAAAGAGAGAGCGCAACCAAAGCTATTATGAAACTGAATGGGAGGGCACAATGCAATATATTTACACCACAGTATACACATCAACCCTAGTTTGTAATAGGACAAAACCGAATCTCCTGCAATATTTAGAAGATCTGAATGCAACCAAAGAGCCAAAAAGTCGAAAACTCGAATAGAAAGAAAGAATAACAGATCGACAATACAATCGTATCTATTAGCATACTTAAGGGGGATGCGGAAAGTTCGTTCCTTACATTTCGTTCCCCACATTTCGTACCCCACATTTCGTTCCCGGGATATTTCGTCTCCCCACATCTCGTACCCGGAAACTTCGTCTCCGAGCGAGCTCAATTTATCTCCTAGATTGCAGGGTGTTGAAAACGAGTTCAGCGATCGGCATACAGTTAGAAAATGAAAGATATTTTAATTAATTTATTTATTATAATAAACTTATAAGAACAAAATAAATTGTATTTATTAAAAATGACGGTTTAATCTAAGTATCTTCTTGATATTTTGTATAGTGCCATAATTTCTCATTCTGAACAACTTTTCTTAGTAATATTTTGCCGTATCATGAACAAAAAGGGTAGTTTACCTGAAAAGAAGATAGTTTTTGTTTAGCTGTCAAGGCCGACTTGTTTTTGAAAAACTGAAAATTTTCTCAAAATTCTCTACAAACCAAGCAGGAATTATAATTCCTATAACATTTTTATGTAAAACTAAAAATTAAATTTAATTCCCTCTTATAAACTCAAGCCGTGGACATACTGTATATAGTTCTCATAAGTTTATTATAATAAATAAATTAGTTAAAACATCTTTCATTTTTCTAACTAGGATGCAAATTGAGCTTGCTCGGAAACGAAGTTTCCGGGTACGGGATGTGGGGAGACGAAATATCCCGGGAACGAAATGTGGGGTACGAAATGTGGGAAACGAAATGTGGGGAACGAACTTTCCGCAAACCACTTACGGGGAGGGTACAATACAGTATACACACAGACTCCAGTTTTTAATAGGACAAATATTCTGCGATATTTAGAAGATCTGAGTACAGCCACGAGTTACAAAGCTCAAAATCTGAACAGAGAGAAGATAGAGAGCAACCCAAGCTATTGTGATATTCAAGAGGAGGGTACAAAACAATATTTGAATCTCGTGTAGAAGCTAGTTAGGAATAAGACAATATTTTGCAGATATGAATGCAAGAAAACAGCCAGAAGGCTGAAGACCTGAAGAGATAGGGGGAGAGAGAGAGAGAGTGCAACCGAAGCTCAAGGGGAGAGCAAAATACAATCTGAACAGCTCAAGCCCTTCGTAATCAGCATGAACGAGTTGCTAAAAGCTATTACATAACAAGGGTAATTTATCATATGAACACATTTAGTATGATGGCTTGCAACATTTTTAAAGTTTTGAGGGCGGCCTATTCGAGTACGTTGGGTGATATTTCTAAAATTCCTCGTGTCACCAATATTTCAAAGGAGAAATATGGTTACCATACCAAGAAATAAAACAATGAATTTACGTACTAGGTATAGGGGTATGTTCTGCAACACAAGTACTGAATTAGTAATTATTTTAGGCAAAAGTATGAAAAAAATTACGAACTTTAGTAAAAATGTTGTAAAGCTCTATTTTGATTTTGCCGTTTGCCTCTTAAAACCTCTTTGATGCCTACCCCTTTAATTACTGGTTTCCTTTGCGTAAGCGTTGTTAAATAAGCATTTTGCGTTTATATGCCTGCTAGGTCCGCTTGGCTACTATCGCCTAACGCTTGGTTTGGGCATGTTGGAAATTGCTATGCACAGTTATCTGCGCGTGGATCTGTCCCGCTAGTTATACATAAACGGTAACCGTTCCGTGGAGTTCTAAGGCTTCTGAGAGGATCTATTGAGATGTCGTACGCGGTTGGGCGGCGTCAGTATCAGCATTGTTTCCTCTGTTGCAATGCATATCTTCGAAGTGACGCCGTAACTCACTGAGAAAACCGTATGGCCGTGGCTGTTTTTGGCCATCCACCCTATTTTGCAACATTTTATATTTAATTGTGGGTTGTGGGTAAGATAGTACCAAGGAATATTTTTTAGCGCTTCAGGTAGTCAGCGGAAGGTAGCTAATTATTATTTTGATACTACGTTTTTCTTTAAAAGCTTTTCGAAGGTATATCAAAAGACTTGAGTTTTACTTCTCAGGTTAGAGATTAGATGTTGGCAAGTGTCTTAAAGTGCGACGTTGCTTGATGAAGTAGTATTGATCCGGATTTCAAGTATCAGTGGCTTTGTTTATTGTTGAAATTAGTCAAATATTGTTTTTAGGAGATATATGAGTAGTGTGGCGTAGCTCTCACTCACCTGATATTCATGATACATAAATATATGTGTTTTGTTATTTTTGAACCGTGAACTTCGTTTTAAGTAATTTTTAGTCTTCAGTAAGAGTACATTATTATCACAAGCGAAAGAATATCGGTTAGGCACTCCCTGTCCTAAACATATTGTAACTTCGACGACTTGGCTGGTTACTGAGGAGATGGATCAGGCAAAGAAGACCAGGCGAGGCCGTTGAAGATGAGTTGGCCAAAGTGGTTCTGGATCTATTAAGTTGAAGGCTCTCTGATTTTGGAAAACAGTATAGGTTGGAAACTCTCGTCTCTGAACATTTGTAGTAAATGTTGATAATATGAGATCGTCGGTCTCCAGCTTCGGAGACCAAGTAATTACGGCTTTGAAAGCATGGCCTTGCATGAGCAGTCGTAGAGATTAATAACGATTCATTGGCGGAACTCGCTCTTTTAATATACATACAATAAGTCGCTTGCTAGCCTTTTACGCGAACGGTTCGTTTATAAGCGGCGTGCAGTCAGTGATAAGTGTATTTTCAAAACGTGCATGATAACGCAAACTCCAACATTCTTAAACCTATATCTGTCAACAAATAAAAAAGACACAAAAGTGAAACCACTGTGGGGCCACTCGGAGGGCCCACATTTATAAAATGAGTTTAACCTACCTGGCTAAAAATAACTCTGATAATTCGCAATCCGATGAAATGGGATGGCAAAAAAGCTCGCAAAAACTCGGTAGCTCCGAACTTTCACCACAACCAGCTAATAATAAAAGATATCTGTTTGAACTAAACTCACTTATAACATCTAATAAGTTTTAACGTCTCAGCAATGACAACAGAGATAAACCTGCAATTCAAAATACCACGAATAGCGATAATGATAAAACAAATCAAAGTGAAAACGTCCAAAACGCTGCAACTAAACAGGACACCACAAATCAGCTTCAGATAACTGTAAGTAAAATTAAAATACCACCAATCTTTCTCCACGAAGCTACACACTATCAAAATATTGTAAAAGATATTAAAGAAATAGTAAAGGATGAATTCACAGTCACTACCAGGGGAAGTTCGATGAAAGTAAACCTAACCAGCATTGACGATTTTCGCAAATTAACGAAGTACTACACCGACGAAAAACTTAAATTCCACACCTTTCAGGATCCAGGCTCTAACAATTTAAACGTAATAATGCGAAACGTTCCAATATTGATCTCAGAAATTGAAATAACAGGAGAGCTAGTTAAACTTGGATACCCAGTCCAAAAAGTGGCCAGATTATATAATAAGGACAGAAAACCAATGCCTCTATGTTCTATAGAGTTAACTAATAATACTAAAGCCAAAGAAATATATGGATTAACAAGATTTTGTCATTGTGTTATTTCAATCGAGCCTAGAAGGAAGTCTAAGGAGACACCTCAATGTAAAAACTGCCAGAGGTACGGACACACACGCAATTATTGCAAATTAGAGCCCCGCTGCGTTAAATGCACAGGCAATCACCCATATACAGAATGTAAGAAAACCAAAGGCAAAGACAAACCTATATGTGTAAACTGCGGAGGGGAGCACCCTGCTAATTATAAAGGATGCAGTTATTACACTAAATTAACTCGCAATTATGCATCAAATCCGCCTGCAAACTCGAACCCTATACAAGATAACAAGGCACAGCACAACCGTAGATCACATCAAAACACTACAACTACCGACCTAACATATTCTGACGCAACTAAAGGTGTGCAAAGCCATATTAATAAACAAGAAGACACAGGCACAATTAAACAAATTATTAAAGTCATAATTGAAGCTCTTATACCACATCTAGATATACTTCAACCAATTATTACAACATTAATTCCCGCTTTACTTGCATATGGCTCAAAATAGAGGCAGGGATAAAATATTACAAAACTTGAATTGGAATGCAAACGGTATTAAACACCAACGACTGCTTCTTATCTCATTTTTAGCTCGGAATAATGTGGACATCGCCTGCATCACAGAGACCCACCTAATCGAACATGAAAAGTTCTCTATCACTAATTATCAATCAATTAGGAGAGATAGGCCCGCTCCAATTGCCTCTGACGGTGTAGCAATCTTCGTTAAGAAGAATATTGACGTACATCCTTACGATATGAATGAACTACTTAACTTAGAAGCAGTAGCAGTACAACTTAAGTTATGCAGTGGAAATGTAGTTAACATCGTAAGTGCATATAAGCAACCCAATCGCCGACTGCTAGAAAGAGATATTGTAACTGTGTTTGAAGTTCCCAAGCCAACTATAGTTATTGGAGACCTCAATAGTAAAAATCAAATTTGGGAGTGCAGAGTAAATAATCCTGATGGAGTAAAACTTCACTCTTTTTCGTCAACACACGCCATACAAATAGTAGCGCCTAATGATTTTACATACCATCCTTACAGAATGGACCACGGTCCAGATATTCTAGACATAATACTAATCAAAAACTTCAACAAACCTATATACCAGGAAGTTCTCACAGAAATGGACTCAGATCACCTGCCCGTTTTAATTACATTTGAAGACAACCCGCAGCCGTTTGCCAAAGCACCTCGACTAATAAATGGTATTGTAGATTGGGAAAAATTTCAGGATAATCTCAACTTTGTACTAGAGTGCCCAAATAATATGAACACACCTGAGGACATAGATACAGCCGTGGATAAATATACAAAAGGTATTGCAGAATCATTGCAAGGTGCTACTACTCCAAAAATAAGAAGACCTGGTTCTCACGCACATCCCCCTCAATACATACTACAGCTAATAAAAGAGAAGCACAGAACTCGCAGAATCTGGCAGAGAACAAAGGATCCAATTGTAAAACAACGGCTAAATCGTTTGATTCGTAGTGTCAAGGATGAACTAGAAAGTTATAGAATTCGATCTTACCAAACGTATATAGAAGAATTAAAAGCAGAAGATTCTTCTTTATGGAGAGCTATCCGAAGGATATTAGCACAACCAAATCCAGTATTTACTTTAAAAGTAGACGACATCAAATACTGTTCTGATAAAGAGAAAGCAAAAGATTTTGCTGATTACTGGCAAAAAACGTTCACCACCCAACTAAACGATCTGCAGTTAGAGGACGCTCAGCGAGCACAAGAAGCACTAGAGGATTATGTAAGAACAGAACGTCTGCAAATAAAACCAACCTCTCCAGCAGAACTTAAAAAATACATAAGTAGTTTAAAGCTTACAAAGTCCCCGGGATGCGATTTAATTCCAAATGTCGTATTGAAAAAACTGACTCGAAAAGCTATGGCTCATCTGGCTACAATATTTAATGTGTGCTTGAGAATAGGTTATTTTTCCATCTCATGGAAAGAAGCTATAATAATCTTAATCCATAAAGCAGGTAAAGATAATAGAAATCCAACTAATTATAGACCAATAAGTCTCCTGCCGACACTTGCAAAGATTCTAGAAAAAGTGATACAAACCAGAGTTAAGTGAACGCCTGATAGGTTTTAAAGCCCAGCATTCGACTAACCACCAACTGCTTAGAATTGTAGAAAAAATAGAGCAAGGTTACGAGAATAAAGCACACACTATTATCGCATTCTTGGATATAAGCAAAGCTTTTGACTCAGTTTGGATAATAGGGCTTCTTTATAAACTTGTGAAAATCAAACTACCTAAGTACCTATTACTTATAATACGATCCTTCCTAGAATCACGCACTTTCAAGATACGTGTTGGAACAGAGTACTCTACAGCGAGGCCCATAGAAGCAGAAGTACCACAAGGTTCAATATTAGGCCCAACTCTGTTTAACATATACACATCTCACTTCCCAGACATCGGAGATGATTCCATAGCGATGTACGCAGATGACACTGCAGTAATCTCTCAACATCATGATATTAATATAGCCAGAAATAACCTACAAGAAAAAATAAATGTAATCACCTCATGGTACACAAAATGGTGTCTTCAATTAAATGCTAGTAAGTGCGAAGTAAAAATTTTCACTTTGAGGAGACCTAAAAATCCTCCAAAAATAGTCATTAATCGCCAAGAAGTGGAATGGAACTCACCTGATCAATCAGTCAAATACTTAGGTGTTCATATGGACCGTAAATTAACGTGGAAAATTCACATTAATAAAAAACTAAATGAGGCTTATGTTCGGTTAACTAAACTATATTCAATTATAAATCGTAAATCAAGACTCAAGATAAAGTGTGGGTGTTTAATATACTCGTCAATACTAAGACCAATACTAACATATGGTGGTGTAGTTTGGGGGACTACGTCAAAAACGAATCTCAAAAAAGTGCAAACTTTCCAAAATAAAGTGTTACGGATAATCACTAGTGCTCCGTGGTTTGTAAGAAATACGCAAATTGATGATGAACTGAATATTCCGACAATCCAAACTTTTCTTAAACATCTTGCGAAAAAATTCTACAGCAAGTTGTCCGAGTGCCCCGGTACTACACATTATACAATTGGTGGTAAAGCTATTCATAAAAGACTTAAACGTAAGCTACCTCAAGATGTGCTACTATCTTCATCTGAAACCAGTGATACGGACAACTAGTAAATAATATCTATAAATTAGTTAATATAATAAATAAATGTGATGTCTGTTAATTAACAAGTACGCCGTACAAACTTTAGTTACTGAGGAGCTCTCAAGCCGTCCTCTCTATAAACTGTATTACTGTTAAATCATTCTTGTAACCAAGTTATGTATAGCGTATAACACGCCGATCTAACAAATATTATTTAAAAAAAAATACAATAAATTTGTACAAGCTAAGCTCAAAACAATATCAATACCTGATAACCTAGTAATACTTGACCGACTTGTTAAAAGTAAACACGAAACCAATAATACGTTACAGATGGATTTTGCTGAATAGTGTTGTGTAACATTATAGGTGACCCAGTGGTGATAAGAATATTGACTTGCTACTGCCGCACATTCTTTAGCTTAATCCAAATGAATTGGTTTAGAATTTTAAAACGAGATTAACTAATGTGTAACAAGGTTAAACATATGTGCAACATTATTTTGCTTACGTGAGACATTAATACGACGATACTAAAATACTCTCACTATTTTGTTTAGCTCTTTTGTAGAAGAGGAAGAAGATATTGGCTTTACGAGTCCATACATCAAGTGAAAATAAGCAAAAGTTACTCGTTCAAGATACGAAGTCGACACCTGGACTAACCTGGACAAAAGTGGCATCAAAACTATATTTGAAAGGCTACGGATGATGATGATGAGATGGTAATAATGGTAATGATGATATTTAAAAAAAATAAGTTATATACTATTCCTCAGAACTCAGCAAGATATTTTTTACGTAGAACACTGATGATGCAATATTTTTAATTTAAAGCTTTCGATAGAGAGATCCGAAAGTTGTTGAAGAAGGTCTTCGTGCAGCAGTAGATGACTATATCGAATGATATATGTAATTCTATTAATGAATACGCATGATGGTGCTTTCATTCTTTTGCACAACCCTGTGTGTGAAAACTGATGCCCCTGCTTAGGCGTGACACGGGTTCCAACCTTCTAACTATTTATGTTTATGTTACAGTTACGACCTGTATAGAGCTAAGCCGGCATGTATCGGAACTGACATTTAACCTGACTACAAACAAATTCCCAAAGTTTCCGCGCCGAAGTTCCGGGACAACCAACTACAGCTCAAGTTCAACCCAAGAGTTTATCGTGAGCTAGTTTTATTTACAGGAGTCGTGTAGAACAGAAAATCTCTTATCGGCGGTGACGCGGGCCTCGCCCGCGGTGAGCACCCTGCGGCTGTGCCTCTCGCGGTCCTCCTTCTTCCACAGGATGGAGTTGTCGCCCATCTCCCTCACGACGCAGGTGATGAGAGCGTCGTCGCCCTCGTAGACGTGCACCGGGTTCGTCAGGCTGTCGCGCATGGAGGGAAGCCCTGCAACAATACAATAAACCCTAATCAAATTCCAGCTCTGTGTTTGACGCAATATTGGATGATTTCGAAAGAAATATTTCTTAGGCATGCGACACGTCGCGGAGCCCCGTTTTACTGTTTACGCGCGAACGCTTCCGTTAACACGTTTTGTGTTGAGGTGGGAAGATATGGAACTACTCTTACGTGGTTCAGCGCTATGCGTATTGTTTGTTGTTTGTTTGTTAATGACAAGGTCTAGGCATGCAGAGTACCAGGTACCTTAGACACCGACTGCTTTTGTCATATGGTCAAAGTCCTACTTAGAATTTAACCTTCAATTGAATTAATCACATTTGCCCTGAGTTTACGTTGTGCATCGTTATATTAAGCACGCTTACATATTTAAAACAAAATTACTTGTAATCATGTGGGGGTAGATATATAGGGTTGTCACTTATCAGATGTAACGTATAATAGTTGGCGTCACTAAAGCTCTAATACCAAAAATCAATGTAATAGACAAATAGACTCTTCTTGGTATATTAGTTGGAAGATAGATGGGACGTCAGTTTTAGCGGGAAACTTGAAAAGTTTAATTTTTGAACTACGCTAGTCAAGTGCTAAACTTTGGCTCTTCAGATAAGCACCCCATTATCCACCCTTGCCAGCGCAGGGGCAATTAAGGCGTCTCCTATTTCATTTTCCATATTGCGTTTCTCGATCGGGTAAATTGCAGTTGCACTTCCGGCAATGGATATTCGTTTCCCGGCCGGAACGGTCGTTTCGATGCAATCGCGGTTATGTAGATGCCTCTTAAGCCCGAGACACTAATGGAAACGTAAAAGCGTAACTGCGGTTATTCGGCTGCAAGTAAAACACGACGCCAGGGTTAACAATATGTAGGCAATGCAACGACTCGACCGTGACTTTAATTGGTGTTTTAGGCGGCTAGCTGAAATAATTTTCATATTTGTGGAGGTAACGATATCGTTTTAATGGGGCATGTGTAAATATTTAAGTGGAGTGCTAGCGGCTGTTAATTAAATAATGGGCAGGAGGAAAGGCGGAAAGTTTGTGTTAAAGATCAAGAACTCGGTTCGGAGTGTTTGCTTGTGGAGAAGCAACTCCTTTTAATAACACCGAGTAGTCATCGCTTAACTCAAACAATAATTAGGTAATTTCATTAGGTGCCTAATTAGGAGAAGTTTTGCTCAGGCTCAGTTTTATTTTCTTAAGCCCTAATGCGCTATAATTGCCCAGGTATTAAGTCGTAAAGTGTTTGTTTCGCATTCTTTAATTTGGAGATAAAACAAAGTTGTAAGTACGAGGATTATGAAATCTTATTGCTTTATTTATCTAAAATTAATTAAATATTCATGACCTTATTAAGTAATTTACGGTAAAACAATTTTTACAATTAACACCGAATACCTCAAATTGAGAAAAATCAACCTGAACTCACATTTGAAATGGGAACTTAACTTGGGTCGCCTGAGTGTGTTAAGCATTTCAATATATAACCGATTGGAACATCTGTGTTCATTGTTGTTTAAGGAAAGCGGCTGCGTCATCGAATGGCGAGATAGTGAAAGGCATGGCCGGGCAGAGCTGCGAGAACTTACAGTCCACGTATTGCGCAACCGGCATTCGGCAATCATCACTTAAGGTGGGTAAGTCGGACTAACTTAGGTCACTTTCCAGCGACCATTGCAGTCGGAGCAATGTCTGAATAATTTTTGCACCCAAGTTTTCTTGTGTTTGGTAGGCGCTGCGCTTGACTATATGCGCAGTAGGTGGTCACCACAAAGGCGTAATTGAAACAGCTGTCAGATTTAATATTTATGTTTGATGTGCAAGTGTGGAGACGTATGCGCCATGGACTATTAACATACACAAGTCATGGAAATAGCTGTCGGCTGGGTGCTTTACTCAGTGTTAATACATTATTGGTGAAATAAATGCGAAGGAGATACAGTTAGTTGGTTCGCGGTTTATTTTTAGCGTTATTATTAGCATCAAAAGCATTGCATTACATAAAAAAGTAAGGATTGTAAAATAGCTGCAGCTTGCACCTGTTCCTGACCTGTTCTTTCGCTTTGGTGATGGTTCTAACGTTAGAAAATTTTAGCCCTTTTTCGCTTACGACGATTTGTTCTGCTGGAACCGAGATTTGAGAATATAACTTCATTTGTGTTATGTCTCTGTGCCCCTGTGATTACGAGTTCAGGGGTCCGGTTCGTTTGCTTGCTGTTGAGGGTATCGTTTTGGGCATTGGGCCGGTGTGGGTGTTTTGCGACTAGTTACCTGAGGTAAATTATAGCATTCTCTTGCTGTCGATCCAGGTTTGATGGCTGCTAGTTGTAAACACCACCAATCTGTGCCTGGCTGGATGGTGGAGTTGTAACGCGTCCGAATCAGGTTACCAAGCAGTTCCGTCCTGTATAGAGGCTCTTCAGGCCCTTTCGAATTTTGACTAGGTTGTTAAAACTGGCATATTACTGACCGTTCGTTACTTACACTTAATTTTTACCTGTGTATATTGCTTTGATTACGTAGAGTTAATATGTTGTGCACTCTCTCTTGTTATTATAGTCGACTTTTAAGTAGGATGTATTTGGTAATTTTAGTAATAAATAAACATAAAAGTATTAGCTTTATCGTCCTAAGGGCCTATTTAGGTTATGACTTGTGTATTATTTTTGCTGTTTGATTATAACCTGTACCATTTACTACTGGTGCTTATTATACTTTACTAAGAAATAATGTATGCGTTTTAGTTACTGCAAATCGAATTATTGGCTTGTTGGTGAGTAAGTTCATTACAGATTATTTCGATATTGATTATACTTTTGTGTCTATGAGCTCTCGCTCTATATCAGGCCCGTTTGTTGCATTAAAAACTCATGGTGCAATTTGTAATTGTATTGGATTTAAGGTCTTGTAGAATAACCCATACCGTCCTCATTGTAGCTAGTAGGCCCTTGAATGTGTTCATGCAGTCACGGTAGTTTGAGATTAATTCATTTCATTGCGATGGGTGTTATGTTCGCATTGATCTTGGTGTTCGAACTTTAAGCTCAGGAACGCTTTTTATCTGATTTTTAGATCAGTTTAGTTTAATGTTTGATTTGTACATTCTGCATTCTTTATATCGTAACTATGTAGTATATGGTAAAATAGCTGAATACCTAATATTAATTCAAAACGTTCCAGATGGATCAGCAAATTGTTAAACTAAAAAACTTAATTAATTTTAGCCATAGTCCAAAGATGTTAAATTTCAGCGAAGTTTTCGGAATTATTCATTACACAATAAGTCTGCTCAGTTCATTTAATTCCGACATTCGCGAAATTCCTTTGAAAGAGCGAAAGTCCCGTCCGTCTCGAGCGCCCCTGCGAACCTATTAATACTTTAAAAGTATTACGATCGACTGAAGTTCAAGCTGGCAATAAAAATTAATAATACAACTTTTACCGGGAATGAAGTTGGCGGATCCCGCGATTTTTCTGAATAGGGCTATTAAGCGAGAAGGTGGGATTATTTTAATACAGCTTGTTAAAGTTCGCTCTGCAGGCTTAACAATTTAAATATCTTTGGAAACGAGAACTCCATTCTACTTTTTCAGCTCCAGCTGACAAAGTTGGAATTAAACCGAGTTTGAAGATTGTGAAGTTCGGCTGTAGACCTTTCTTATTACACGAAATTGCTCTTTTAAAGTGGTGGATAACAGCGTCATGTTGTAAAGTAAATGTAGGGATGGGAATGTTGGGAAATTGTCAATTAAAACTTGTAGTTATTGTTGTATGCTGACACAACGAAATTATTTTGCCATATTATATTTAACATGGGGCTTGAGTTTTTCACGTTAAGAAATATTCTTAGCTGCCAATAAGTTGTATGTAAAGGAAGGAACTAAAACTATATTCCCAAAATAAAAATACAGCTGCTGAGAAACCGAAACATGCTTTTTAAAATTTTTATTATTGTGCGAATATTTTGTAAACAACGGTTGCAGATGGAGTTGCATATAGGAACTTTATAGTCAGTAAAGTAATGCAGTTAAATATCTTTCTGTGTTCACGAACCTCTGCCGAACGGGTCCAAGACTTTTCTACCTTCCTTATGTGAGACTGCATAAGACGTTCTGGCACAACACCCTCGACCAAGGGAGTCTTTAGTACCTTCCTTATGTGAGATTGCGTAATGCCGTTGGTTTGCATTCTTTTAGATTCCTGCAACCCTAAGAATTATCTTGCAACTGTCTAAATTAAAACATATAATCCACCACAAGCTCCACCCTGAACAGCAGTTGTAACAGTTTACGGTTCGTAGAAGCTTAATTTAGTGATAAACCGAAAACGGTCACATGAATGATACAGGAAAATCACAGGCTTACTCCTCTGCTCGCTATAATTCGTCTAATAATTTATTTAAAGCGTCATAAGCACTAGGCCTTTCACCTTGTGCAAACGAGGGAAAAACCATTTCAGTCATTGCGCTCTTCGCAAAGCCATGGAATATAACTACAATTCCGTAACGCCAGGGAGTAATAACACCCTGTTTACAGTTGCGCTACCTGGGAAACGTAATACAGTACGCTAGGTACACAATGTAGCATTTAAAATATTGATTACGCCGAAACATTGATAAGCGGCAGTTCGGCACATGAGCAGTGCTGGTTTTAATTTCTACATCCCGCGGAGGGCAATAAGTGTCACGCATTGTCAAAGTTACAAGCCTTTTAGCCGTCCGACTCAAAAAGTTAAGATATTAAGCTGCGCAGCGGCGCCCTGTCGAAAATATTTGTATCCTGCGAGCGCGCCAGGAAGAATTTAATAGCGTCCTCGCCGCTCCGGCGTCTCTTAGGAAATGTCACAAAGTGTGGAAGTTAAAAACTCCATATACACTTCATTTAATAACGCCGAGCGCGGTGATTTAATTTGCTAAACTTTTAATGACCTTGAAGATTTATCCGCGCCGAGCGCCAATTTTGGCGCCGTGGTGCTCAATGCCAAGCTGGGTGGCCACTTATAAAGATATCAATCTCGGCACAGAGATTAGGGAAATGTAAAGTGTCACAGCTTATTGGAAAAAAATCGGACGTGAAGTTAAATTGACAAAGATGGTCTGACGGCTCAGAAATTTACTCAACTTTAGACAGTCTTAAGTAACAAATGGACACCAGAAGTTCATCCGACACGAAAAACATGCCAAGTTTTTTTATTAAACTTGTATACTATTTCGATATACTTTTCATAATTTGAAATTCCATCGCACTTTTAAAAACTTTTCACTCAAAATTTCAACTTTCCAATTATAGTGATTTAAATGAGAAAGTTGGAAGTTCATAATGAGCTGAACATCTTCATTGCGAGCTCCAAATCTTGCTATAACAATTGAAATTTGAAACATCAACACTATTATTACACATTTAAAGCAACATAAATGTAAAAAAAGTTGAAGTTTTATACTATTTCAAAGTAAGAACAAACTAAACAACATTAAAAAGTTGAAATGTAGTCGCAGAAACGTAAAATAGATAATCTGACACAAGTAATAAGCTTACGACTAAATTCTACATTGAAAAATTCTTAAAAATATCAATTTATGAAAAATAAATTCAACCACTTGAATATTTTCCGCCTTTTTTAAATTAAATAACCTTTTCATAAGGCTTGAAAATATATTTTTGAAGTGTCCAATAACACGTTAATTTTTGTAGTTCTTTTGCGACCAGACAGTTACAATAATTAGCAGTATGTGCGTCTGTGCAGTTGGAGCACTGCGTTCAACAGTTAAGCGATTGACCATTTAATCAGGTGGTTTGATGTTGACAGAATTGTTGAGTGTATCCACAACGTTGACACCTTTAACACTGAGGAATTAATATATTATTCCTGATTGCTTCGATTTTAATTCTCATACGACATAGACAGTATAAAGTACTCAACTGAGAATGTTCTGATCCAAAAAAGTTCCTGAATTTCCAGCTCAAGCTCAAACTTGAAAATATCGACCCGGACCAGAAGAAAATAACAGCAAATAATATGGACAAATTCTCAGAAAGGCTAGACAAATTAGAAGCCAAGAACACTGTAGCAGCAGAGCAAATTAATTAACCAGCGTGGTTTCACAATAGCAATCTCGAGCACTATTGGCGAAATGAGGAAGTGCTATGATAATAAAAGAACATTAACCATTATAACGAACGCTAGATGGCAGAAATACAAATTGCAGTGATTGGAATTGGGTCCTAAACCAAAAAACTGACTATTGGTGCTATATATTGTTCACGAAGGTATTATACACTTTAAACAATGGATTACTAAACGTTCTACATCTGGGTGATTCATTGTGGCAGGCGATTATTACGCTAAACACGTAGATAAAAACGAAAGACCAAGAATTAAAAGAAGCGTTCATTCAAGTAATAAGGCAAGTTATCAGATCCAGAGAAAATCTCTATAACAGGAAGAGTATAGACAAAAAATGTGATCTAGATGCAAATTATTCTGCAGCAATTTTAACACTACGCGAAAAAGGAGGTAGATTGACGACTACCGGCAAAATAACTGACTGGGCGACCTTCAAAATAGAGGTACAACGCAAGATTAATCTAAATCGCGAACAAAGAAACAATTGAGAGTGGAAGTAGGAAAGCTCATTAGTGTCATTCAAAATGTGACCTAGAGTAGTACCAAAGAGCACACCCATAAAACAATAGGAAACAATTATCCTAGAGAGAAGGAACTGATAAAAAAAAACAGGAAAGGATAGCAACGAACACGAGATCCCACATACAAAAATGCTCTTAACAAGAAAATACAACGACTAAAAAAAGAAATCCAACAACTAGAGGAAGGGTCGCTTAATAACTTCTAGAAAATCTAGCAGCAGGTGAAGAAACAGATTATTCATTCTGAAAATATTTACTCTGAAGACTTTGTAGAAGAAACTGAAAATCCTGAAGAAGTTGAAAAAGAAAAATGAAGGTGGTACGAGTTACTCCGCAAGAAGTAGCCAACGAAATTAACATTAACCCAACTCCTAAGAAAGCTCCAGGGTTTGACCACATAACAGGAGAGACCTTAAAATAACTACCTGCCAAGGTAGAGTTATGCTGACCTTAATGTCATCTTAAAATCTGGAAAGTAGCAAAAGTCAGCATGTTACAAAAGCCAGAAAAACCAACAAATAAAGCCAAATCGTGTAGGTCTACACTGTTACTATCAATAATTTCAAAAATATAGACAAAAGCATTCTACGATTCATCAGTTTCATCAATAGACGTAACAGTAAAGCATTAGATGGAAGGCTGTATATTTTTTTTACGTGGCTCAAGCCTTAAATAATGTTTGGTACAAAGGACCCATTCATAAGTTGAATAGAGTACTACGAAAACAATATACTGAGCTGTTAACATCACACATATCAGATAGACTGTTCTCTGAACTGCAGGAACCAAAAGCAAGTGTTCCTTAAGGAAGTTAGAATTTCAGATGATGCTGCTGCGCTGTCAATCCTAATTTTGAAATTCTATATTTAGTATAGTGGGGGTGTGCCAACAGTAGATCTGTCTAAACATTAGTGAAACAAATTTAATTAAACAAACGGAGACAAAAAGCAAAACTTGGCGAACTGGAAAAGCTGAAAGCTATACGACAAAATGGAACTGTAAACCTGGAAGAAAAGAGCGAATACGGAGAAGACTTACAACTAATAAAACAATTGGGAGATTAAGAGTGACACAGATATTACACATACAGAAGAAGAAAACAATACAGCGCAATTATTGATCAAAAATCGTACATGGACATTATATATACAGTAGAACAGATATCATACGGAAGAAAAAGTATGAAACAGAAGTAAACTCAATAGAGAGAATGAAAACCATCTTCAAAGATGAAGCGAAAACAATAAAATACAATATCGACATAAAACTATTGAGATTAAAGACTAATAGTAACAAAGACAGAAGGAAAACAGGCTTATATAAAATGTGACAAAGCAATAATAGATCGAGTAATAATCACAACTAGTCAATGAGGGAGAGAGAGAAAAACAAAATAGTAACCAACGAAAAGAGCGAAAGCAGAGAAGAAAACGAAACAGAGGAAGAAACAAATAAAACCAACATCATAAACAACAAGAAATAAAAGAGGAAATTTGGATAAAGCCTAATAAAAAAAGAAGGGAATAATAAGAACAACCACAGAACTTCAACATTCAAAACGAACAACACCAAAGTATTGAATCAAACTTCAAACCGACTCATGCCATGAAAACAAAAAAAAAACAGAGGAAATGGTTTACGAAAAGGATGAAAATAAAAAAATATGAAAAACCATTCACTAAGTGACAACTCACCAGCTGAAATAGAAAACAACTCTGCAGTTAGCCAGACAATAGAAAAATGGAGCAGCACAATCGAGAAATTATACCTCGTATCTCTATTTTTACTATGCTGTAATGTAGTTTTGTTAGGTTAAATATTTCCTTGTCTTCTTCGGTGTAGTAGAACATAACGATGTCGGGTATCTCTCATGGTTGTAATAACGTTTTATTAAAAATAGTCACAATTAATTTGTAGCTGTTGTAATTAAAGACCAATTTTAGTAAGATGAGTTAAAATTTAAAATTGATCCAATGTGCTTGTGCATCCAGTGTCGATATCTGGGCGTACGGCTTGAAACTTGCAGGGAACGTCGACATGTTTTTTGAATAAGTAAACACTGGGAGGGTGCGCCGAGGTTTCTATACTCCATGGGAAAATACAGCGAAAAGCGTTGTTGAAAGAGTTGTACAGAGGTGCCCAGGTACTGCAGTCACTGCAGTTTGGCGACGTGGAGTTACGACGACAACAAAGGAACCGGCCACGTAATTTAGTAACGCAATAGCAAAGGCATCGCCGGGCTACGCAGCTAAAGCCCAAGTCTAGGTAGTTTGCAACTGATATTCGTTAGCCGTAACTGCAGGTGAGTGATTTTATACTGTAATTAGTATATCAAGGGGTTTAAGCGCGGGCTTTTTTGTTTCGTACACCTGAACATATGCGCATTAGGCGGTCAGCGCAAAGACGGTGTTTTAAACGGCCGCGCTGTGGAATCTGCACCATAAACTAGTAGCATAAATGAGTAATTAAAGTAGCTTTTTGCTTGTGGTTGAAATTCTGTACACAAATAACTATTCGTTAGTGATTTGTGTGTGCTTTCCATTTGAGTAAATTTTTGAAGTTAATATTTTTAGCTTAGAACGAGTACAGGTCAAATTCTAGTTTATTTCAATAAGGGATTTCCTAACTACAAACTGGGTAAATAGAGTAAGACATTGTAGTTTATTATTTTGGGATTTTGGTATAGTATATTTGAACCTCAGTGTATGGTTCTGTATATATGTATAATGTTGATTTCCACTTCATATTTTAATGTTTTACCTTATTATATTAAAACTTTATCTTGCCAGTATTTTAATCTTTTCGACTTCTACTAAAGTCTTATATTAACGATTGCATTTTTATCGTAACTTTAATTCCCCAATTAATATCTCAACCTTCATCTTTAACTTCCATATCAAAAATACTCCTCTGAATGCTGGCTCAGAAGTTGTGGTTGAACCCCATTAGTTCGGATGTGTATACCGATAACTTAATTCGCTAGCTTGAAATTCCAGCCAAGTACCTTGAACCCTGCCGATATCTGTTTACAAATGCCCCTCCAACCCCAAATGAAATTTGGATCCGCCATGCTAAATTGCAACAATTACAGAAGTGGATGTGCGAGATGAATAGTTTGCTACATACGTAATTTAGGGTGTTACCAACATAACGCGAGCGATAAATATCCCCTTAGACTGGTATTTAATACCCTGCCGCAGTGACGGGCGGCGCCCGCATAAATCCAAAAACCGCGAAATAAAATGCCCGAAATTAAATAAAACCGCTGTCACTTGGCGGCACGCAAAAATGCACGTTTTTGCACAAATTTATCGCCGTCCCGAAAGCATGCACTGTTTATAAATTCGCCACACGTGTCCATTTCGGAGTTTTTGCAGTAGCGTGCGGAATAACTGTATAAGTTTTTGCCCTCGTATCTACACAAAGGAGGGCATTAATGCGAATTATGGGAGGCGCAACTTTTTCCTTTCCTGTAACGCGTACTAGGAGCAAGCGATGGCTGTGAATTCGCACGACAGGATGTTTCCTTGCGGCGAGTCCTGAATTATTCCTGAAAATTGTGTAAGTTAACCCCAACTACCTTTTGCAGAATTTTATGGACCGCTATATCTCTGGGTCTCATACTCTTATTGGACATATAGGCTGGCTGTACAGTTTTGGTATTTTTATGTACGATTGGAATTCTTGTTTTCAGTATTTCCAGTATATACTTTGGGGGTTCTTTTAGTGCACGTCTTGAAGGCCGATCAGAAATCAGATGCAGAATTGGTGTAATGGTTTTGTGACTATCTCCATCCCTTTTCGTTAATCCAAGAGGTGATGGCATTTCAGAAGCAACTTACCTTTCGACCGCATGATATCTCAGGCAGGGAATCGTTTATCGCCCCACCTTCACGTGATTTGACGTTATAATTAATTCTTTTCAGACCTTCAAGTAAGATATGACTCACATGTAAGTATTCCTAAATATTCTCAAAGCAATCTTTGTATACTTTTCACCCATTTCATTGCACATCGTATACTAGTGACGAGTTCCGCTACTTCATCGTAATTGAATCTATACCGTCGGCTATGACGCACGTGAGTGGGTCCTCCAGCTTTGTGCTGCCCTTTTACTGTACTTCGTGCGTATCTCAGACCGCAGTTACCGCTCTTGCGTTTCTCTCTTCAATAGAAATCGTATAGCGCTTTTATTGGAGGTGGTTGAATGCTATATTCTTACCCATTGTAGTTTTTTACTAATAAACAATAGCCTTGTGAATATCACTTGCATCATTTCTCATTTCATTTATCAAAGTAGTACATGGTTAATTACACTGACGCGTTATATTCGGCGGTTGGGGTGTCGGCTAGTCGTTCAGGTTTGTGTTTCGCCTAATCGGTACATAGCGCCTTTAATTGACTAAACCCTCTTGTCCTTGTATTAGTGCGTATGATGAATGATATGAAGTTATCACTATTAATGGAGAAAGTATTGTAAGTAGAGCAAACTATGTCAAAATTGCAAAATAATGCATGAAAGAACATGTTGAAGTTTAAAGTTCGTGAGCTGCTATTTCTCTTAAGTTCAGAAATCAGTTTGATTATTATGATTTAATATTGGAGATTTAAAGATGCGGTATGAATATAAAGATACATATAGACAAATATAAAATTGTCGATTCTGATTCGTTCAAATACCTTATATATCTTAAAACGTCATATTCATAGTAACAAGTCATGAGGTTAGGTTGTGATATAAGGTGGATATAAACGCCTATTTTTAAATCATTCAGAGGATTGAAGTCACCAGTGTCAAGCCCACTGCATTAAAGAAAAAAAATTGATTGAGAACTTTTCTTCTAAATTTTATTAGGCGAATACAGCGTTTTATCCCTTTTGATTATCAATAACAACTTGAAGTGGGTTGTGCTCCTTCAAATTCAAAACAATTCGCTCATCCGCCCTTCAGTAATCCTAACGAAAGTGCGGGTAAATACCCAATAAACTTGAATTTACGTTCATTTTATTAATTTAACAATCCCTTTTACTCGAGCCCGGGCTCGAGGGCCCTCGGGAGGTCGCAGTTCGGTTTCTTTATTATGAGCGCAGAGTAAACAGTCCTTAAAATTAAAATACGGGCCCTCGCAGGGCGGCCGCCCTGGCCGCTGGAACCGCGATCATTTATCCTCTGGGCCTTTTTCTTCGGTTTATATCGTTGTCAGAGGCGCGATACATCATAATATTTGCGGAGCGGCAGTGGGCGCAATAAATACAAAAACCGTATTTCATTTGTCCTTGTCGGGCGAAGGTGTATCGCGGTCCTGAGGACCGGCCTGTCTTTCAGGATTAATGGAGGACGTGAAGGGACGCCTGCGACGCGGCGTTAGTCTTGTCACGTTGTCTGTTGATGATCCCGGTCACCTGCCTATTAAGTGTTGCTTCTTCCAGCCGTCCTGCAGTACATTATCAATGTTTCAGCTGCCCTTTCTTGGGATTTAAGGTTTAGCTGAACGGCGAGCCCTCACTGAATTTTTAAATTGAATTCCGCGACAATAAAAGGAAGACTACGATGGTGTTATGAAACCGAGATCAGGCCAGTGCGAGTTTCAATAGGTGTAATGGACCTTGTGATGGGAAAAGTGAGTTTGGAATGGACCCGGACAAAGTTCAAACATTAACAGGGAACGACGTGTAAGGGTAATTCTAAATCTGCACGCTTCATGCAGCGGGAGTAAGTTATTGTAGGACAAGAGAATTCCAACTCTAAGAGAAAAGCAATAACATTTAAAAAAAGAGAGCTGAAAGACTCAAATTGTTTTGAAAATTCTAAATGGCTGTGAACAACGCATTTACGTTAAATTGTCCCGATTTTAGGGCAATTACGATGATCGACTTCCTAAGCTTAAAATTCCGAATGGTCGGTTACATTAAACGGCACACTGTGTATCGCCCCCAACTACCTGCCGTGTTTTTGACGCACTGTACATCAATCTACCGTTAAGCAACCCTCTTGTATCTCGACGAAGCCCTGGAGAAACCTCCAGTTTATCGCGTGTGGATGCATGCTAATTGCTCGTTGAAATCCTATAAAGTGTCCTTTCTTTATTGTCTTGCTGATGCAGCCCTGAAGGGTTTGCCTTTACTTCGCGTATAGAATCACGCAAAATTTTCCTCTTAGACATACTGGGAAGCTCCTAATTTAGCTTCCGTCTCAGAGCCCGCAAATATTGTTCAACTTTGGCTATTAGAGATTCAGTATGCCCAGACCAGATTTTCCTTGCTTTTTGCACTTTGTCGGTGATTGAATTGCATTTATACTAAGTCGAATTTATGTGTGTTACTTAATATTGCATGTGTAATTTACTGATAATTTATAATGTACTAGAGGAGATAACACACCATGGGGTCCAATTTGTTGCAACTAACTCTTTTTATATTTTTATTTATGTCATCTTGAATGTCCACGTTTTCAATTTTGACGGTATTTTATTGAACAAATGAAGTTCTTAATATGCTAACGTTATTTTTAGAAACCTTGAGCCATCGATTATAACTGTAGTTCAGCGGCTATTTATAACTACAAACTCGATATCATGTGAATCAAACAATAGAAGGTAACTATTTACTGAACTGAATCCATTCTCCCGTATAGTTAAAGAAAGCGCCCTTTAAATCTGATATTGTTGGTATTTTCAGTGAGGACTTCAACAGGAAAGATAATATTTCGCATTCTCCTTTTGCGCGAAATGAATAAACAGAACTAAATATCTCTCTCAAAGTTAAGCTCGCCGATCTGTAATGTTAATTTATTTTTATTAGATATGCAGATTATATGATTTAGAAAGAGATGAGAAATCTATATTATCTTTTAGCTATTTTCCGGTGGATGAATCATTTTCTAAATATTTTGATGGTTTTACAAATTCCATTACTCTTTATATCTACTACGTGTATAACAATCGCGATTAAGAATGAGAAATTTCTTCCCATTATTTCAGATAATTGTTTACTTGTCGACTTACTCCCCGGAGTAGCTCATAAAAGTTAAATGCGTTACAATCGACCTTCTTCGAAGCCGGAGACGTAATTAAATAACGTCCAGGATTCTCAAATCTCGCTGTTTTTTATTAAAACTGCCGGAACAATAACCACAATGACTGTCGCAGCCCCGGAGTGCAGCTCGTCTTGGAGCTAAGTAGCTGGAAGCTTCAATTAGCATAAACACAAACGTCCCGATTTATCGCGATGGGAGCAGTGACACGTTTATCACATACAGACAGCCCGAGCCCGGAACGCGAAACACAATATGGGCGCATTTAATTAAATATTAAATTAATAGCCCCATCCTACAAAACTGTAATCGAACATGACACTAATTGATATAAACTGTAGCTGGATCGTGTTTCAGCTTACTAATTACTAGCAGTGCTGCTGTCAAATATCACATTAACAGTAAACCTAATTCTGAATCATCATTTCTCTCACCCTTGTATCCTCCTCGGATAGACACTTTCCTGCATCGATCAAAGCCGAGCTGGGGTAGAAAAAAAGGGATTGCTTCGAAGCCTGATCTTCAACGTATTGTACGTTAGTTGGAATAAATGTATTAAGTAAGTCACTGCGGTTCTTTTGCATTGTATTACCACAACAATAAAACATAATAATAAAAAAATTAAATAACGTAGAAAAATTGAGCAAGGGATACTTGTGGAACAGGAAAATGTCCATTGCTCCCTTCCTCCCACCAGTTTATTCGCTGATGGTAACATGGAAAACTCAGTCTGAGCGCTATGAATATAAACTTAATGGTTTATTCCTCTTTACGCACACTGATCTTGTACTTGCGCAAGATTATCTACATCTTTGCAAAACTGTTCACCCATCGATGAGGTTTCGTATTCTGCGTCCAGCCTGAGCACATAAAACACAAATCGATCGTTAAAGATCTCAGACTCCTTCCAGTTTATTTGCTATAGGCAGCATCGACGTCTTAGCCCAAGCTCTACAAAGATAATCTGCATGGTTTATATTTCTCTTCAAGCACACTGATCGTGTACTTGCGCAAGATTACCCACTTCTGAGCAAAACTGCTCACCCATCGGTGAGGTTTCTTTATTCTGCGTCTAGCGTGAACATATAAAACCCAAATACATCGTTAAATATCTACATTGCTCCGCCTCCTTCCAGTTTATTCGATATAGGCAGCATCAAAGTTTTAGACCAAGTTTTTTATTGATTCTATTTACGCAGAATCATGCACCCATGGGTGAGGGTTCTTCATTCTACGTCCAACGTGGGCACATATAACACAAATGCATCATTGAATATCTACCTTGTTCCATGGTCTTCCAGTTTATTCGTTATAAGCAGCATCCATTTTATTCGTTATAAGCAGCATCGGCTATATTACTCGAGCCGCTTTCGTGCGGAATGTGCAATATGATTCCTACAGGTGCAGTCATTAATTGATTTTTAATACTCATATTGCCTACGGTCGTGGGGCTTTGAATTAACGGCAAATGCGTTTAGGAGACAAATCAACGCTATCACATTCTAAACACATAGTATGGGCTCTGCTGGAAGCCATAGGAGCCAGATTAACGCTATCACATTCTATCGTCTAGGTCAGGCTAGAGGCTGGATATGTTAGGAGACAGAGAAACACTATCACATTCTAACATCTAGGTAAGGATAGAGGCTGGATATGTTAGAATATAGATAAACACTGTCACATTCTAACATCAGGAGAGGATTTAGAGCAGAGAAGTCCAAAGATTCAAGTCGGGATGGTTAGGATCGGTGGACTGGTGGACTCAAGTGATTTTAAATTGCCCATAAACCTGCTTATATACTCTCCGGGCGGCCTGATCTATACAGCGGCTCTGGGTTCCCATGGAGTGGGAAACTACGCCGTCGTTTATTCAGCGCGACTTCGCGCATAGCTAGTGCCTTTGCACATAGTGGGTGCCTTCTCGTTATCGTAAAACTGAGCGCTGGCTAGATGTAATGCTCGATTACTCGATGTGCAAATTTAATACATTTTTAATGTTCAATTAAAATTTGCTACAGGAGCTAGCGTTACAAGGTTACTCACTTTGGAGCAAAAATGCTCTCCCACCGGTGAGGTTTCTTCATTCTGCGTTCAGCATGGACACATAAAACACAAATGCATCGTTAAATATCTACATTGTTGCGTCTCCTTCCAATTTATTTGTTATGGGCAGCATTGAGGTTTCAGCCCAAGTTTTATTGATTATATTTACGCAGAATCATGTACGTTACAGCTAAAGTGGTCAGTGATCACCCATGGGTGCTCCCAACGTTTACACAATGCAGAAATTAATGGTTAAAGATCGAAATTGCTCCCCCACTCTTTCCAGTTTACTAGCTGTTGGCACCATTAAGGTGTCAGTTTAAGCTCCATATTGCTCTTGAAGCACACTGATCTACGTTACTATCATTACACACGTCGTAGCAAAATTGCTCATCCATCTGTGAGATTTCTTTATTCTGCGTCTAACGTGAACAAATAAAATACAAATCCCTTGTTGATGATCTACATTGCTCCCCTGCTCCTTCCAGCCATTTTTACAGTTTTTCGTGCAAACAATATCAAATCACTTTTACAAAATTTTCACACAGCAATATTTTTCTGAGAAATGAGAAGTTAAGGCAATCGATGAATTGGATCACGGAAAAACTAATATTAATCGTTTTCCATATTTCTGTTTCACGATTTATAATGTGCCGTCTGGGGTTTACAATTTATTGTAACTGGGCCGCATCGTCCAGGGAAGCAACCGGAGGAGAGATTAATCCCCCGATTTTTCTTGCGAGTTCCGAATTCATTTCGGATTTGTGTTTCGGATGGCCGTTCTCCCTAGCGCCGCGGATTTAATAAAAGCGAGCGCACTTTTTATTCGTTAGTGTCCCGAAGTGCATTGTGCCCAGATTCCTGAGATTGTCAGCGGAGTTGCACGCCAAGCGAGACTAATATCACTGAGCAAAACCAAGATTTACGGCGCGGAAGACGTCAAAACAAGTTATAAATTTCGGGCACGTGCATAATTTAGGCAAGTTCAAAATTGCATTCGCCGCCATAAATTCCCAATCATTCTTGAGTCCCGTTGGCTTAATAAGATTGCGGCGATGCCCCTAATGCTTTATTTTGTTGTCACCCTGAAATCTGAGTTAGTGAGAGTGAGTTTGTAGAGGGTTGCAACTTTTCCGCTTTTGACAGTGTTCCATTTAAACTTGGTTGCGTCGAATGATTTAGCAAGCGTTGCGTCCTAGTTCTCCAGCTAGCGCTAAGTTTAGCAAGTAAAAAACTTTAAAAACCACAATTATTGCCATTACTTGTTAAAATATAATGAAGAGTAACTACAATAGGTAAGTTGCGGTGCTACTAGGTGCAGCTGTAGTTCTACAGGTAGCATTACGCCTTATTATGCGCCATGCGGTCATATCAAACGTCTCTGCGTTCATTTCTGTCATATCCAAGCTGCCGTGTTATAATGCTACTATCCCTAAAGGACTCGTGTCACATGTGGTTGCGGATATTGAAGCCTTGATTATATCGGAAGCAGCTATTTAAGCAGCTATAAAAGCAACGGTGGCAATATGGTTGTGGTAAACGTAGCATTAGAAGTAGCTAGTAAATATACGCTTATGTGACGTGTCAATTGCCAGATGTGGCAAGATCACCCTGTAGAAACAGATACTGTGTGAGGCCCTTTCGAATTTGTTAATTTTTATGCGACTGCGACCAATTTTTCCGTGTTTAATATTCTTGGTCGTGGACTCGGGGAGGTTAATGCCACATGGAACTCCTGAAACACGAGCTCCATCGAAACATATGTGGGTAAGGGTGTGTACATTACAAGATTTTCGGACATCACAGTATGTTGTAGTCCTGGGTAATAGCAGCCAATTCTTTGGCATTTAGGGTTTCGCTAGATATAACAGCAAGAATTTGAAGTACACAGCTTTGCGAGTCTTAATGTTCCATATCATTCAAGAGATTTAGTTTTCTTCTTCGAGTTTTCATCGAATAATTGGGCTATGATTTCGTCGTTACCCCGCCGTCCCGTCGTCTGGACAACACTTCTTTTCGCTCGTAACGATAATATATGGCCGCGCGATCAGTGGTCCCGGGTTCAAATCCCGGGGTAGGCAAGAGGGTACGTGAAAAGACGTACAAAAAATCAGTCCTGCTCGGGACTAACCAGTAATTCATTCAGCCGAGGACGGGAATAAACCAAAAACTCCTAAAACGTCGTGTGATAAACACCCGAAACAGTTAGACTTGTTATTTCTACGTCGAGCGAAGGTGTGCTTTGGTTCACGGGCCTAAGAGTGAATGCTGGTCCAACCAATTTTCAAGCTGACATAGCGCCAGCCAAAAGTGCAATTCCTACGGTTCCTGGTGGACTACAAGCAGAGACGCCGGTTAGTTGCTCAGAGTGGCCAAAGTCCTGCTGACATTGCAGGGTGTCAGGTTAAGGTATAGCGCAACTGGTATTCGTTGGTAATCACTGCAGGTGTGTGATTTTATGCGGTAACTTCATCTTGTTTCATAACACGTAAGTGATGTTAGTCAAGATAGAAAATCGACATTATTTTAGTGGACGGAGAATGGCATAGATATGCAAATACAGCGTTATCCACTGCACATACCACAATCTTAAAGCACGCTCCGTTAGTTATATTAAATGCGTGCGAAGGTTTCAGTAACAATGGCTTTGACCAGTGGCTTTCAGACAGATATTGAGTATCTGTGCTGCCCTGATAAATGTACGTTGGGTTGCAGCCTCAAGAAATTAGGGGCTCCAAGTTTCGTGACCTGCCTGGTATAATATTAAATAAATACATACGGTTGGCTTTTCCAAGCAGTGTATTTATAATCAGGTAATTGTTATCTGGCAGTTCCAGAAGGTGCAATTAGGCTTCTTTTGCGATTGCCACCCGAGCTTTAATGAAACACAATGTAGGCACTTTGTGTAAATGTGCACGTTCGAATGCAGCGAGGCGGATCGCGGGATTAAAAATGTAATTGCACTGGAAATTGGTGCCAGATAATTAATTTCCTCCAGTTTTCTCTGCTCAGTGCATGCTGTCGTACCTGCAGACGTGGCTGCGACACCCCAGATAGCACAACTTAGGAGTCGCAAATTATATTTAAATAAGTAATTGCTTCAATGCCGAGCTACCTCATTCCAGGCTCGTTATTAGCGAGTAGGACACCAAATAAAGCAATGCATGCACTTGGAGTGGTATATGAATAATTCCTGTATGAGGTCGCTCATGTTGCAAAATATCACCGGCTGGGACTTGTCAACGTTTAAAAGCAAGTAACTTAAGAAGTTGGAGTTTGGAAGTTTCTAAATTGATTACGTTGAATTTTGGCATGAACATTTGTGCCAGGAGTTGCATAAATTTTAAAATTATTTTCGTACAATTCCAGAAAAATCTGTTATTATGCAGAGGGCCAGTATAGAATAAACCTGGTGTTGTTTTTATTGTATTAATTTACAGAGATCGTTTGCGCTGTTTCAAGATTTAATTAAAATCCACTGAAGATGTTTATAGAAATTATTAAAAAAGTGGGTTCTTAATTTTTTTATAAGTGGGAGCCACTATCGAGTAGAACATTTTATCAACAGCTGCAAAGGTGCTGAGATTCGTCTAAGAAAAAACTCTTCTTTTTCTTACGTGAAATATCAACTTTAAATTTTAAATTTTAATTAGAAATTAAAGCCAGAGCAAAAAACAAACTTTTTGCCGTTCAGTTTGCATTCAATTAGCCTCGAAATTGTGTGCCCTGTGAAAAGGCCTTTATTTATTTTAAAAAGCTCCAATTTACGCCTGCTTTAACTTTTCTCATTCCGCGTAATTGTAAAGCTGTAAACAAAACTCATATAAATTTCACTTCGAACAGATAGATTTATTTTCGGCGAGCGCGCGCCGTTAAGCAAACATCAATGGGAAACAAACGCATCAATTTCGGCATAAAAGGCTCGATTTGCTCCGCTGCACAAACGGTTGCACCCAGGTGCGAACCATCGACGAACCAATTCAGTTTCATCGACTTATGTATCGGCCTGATTAATGGGTTTTAATTAAAACTCGCGCTTAATTAAGATTAATTTAGCGGCGTAATTAATAAGGTGAGATCTGCAATTAAACTGCACCTCAAACGAACGGAGCTCCCGAATTTAATAAAAACTGATCGAACGCTGTAATTTCCTTAAACCGCGAAGAGTGATTAAAGAAAGCGTTTGCCAGAATGAAATCGCCTTAATTATCATTATATTGGCAACAGCGGTGTGCTCGAGCAGATTTCATTGCGACTTGGCGGTGATTCCAAAGAAGATTACAGCGGATCAAACCAAAACGCTGCTAACGAATCCCTACCTTGTTCACTCTGAACATCTACCGCAGCTTCGACGTCATCACTTATAAACGATAGTACGCCTAACTTTAAGCCTTTACAAGCGTCATTAGTTAAATCGCTCTTGCTTCTAACCATCTGAGAACCAGGCAGTTATAGAAAACGTTTATTCATGTTTGCATCGTCTGCTTCGTCTTATATAAAAGAGAGAGAACTCGTATCGGTATTTATTAACGGTATTACATCTATTTATCCTCATTCCATATGTGGTTACATGGACACGTACTAGGGGCAACCGTCAAACGGTCTCGATAGTTAAGCAATATTAGCCGCGGATAGCCGGAATGATCTAAACCAGAAGTATGCAAATGTAAATGTAAATACACGCATAAATGTACAACGAAAAGCGGCAGCGGCGCAAGGAAAATAGTTAAATAGCGATAATCACAGGCTTATAAACAAAACAGCAAACCCGCATTTAACGTCACTTTTACAATTCATGACTCGCCGTTCGTGAAAACTAAGAGCTGAGCTAATGAAACTTTACGACGGAATTGTGTGACTAAAATCGTGGAGAAGGAGACATGCACTCTTCCGTACTTACAAACTATCTGGCTTTAAATGCTGTGCAAAGTTTATGAAAGCTCGCTCTCACGTGCTATTGTTGAGCATAGCGTTTCACAGAAAGGGTACGGCAAAATATAATTTTGCTTCGTAAAGTTTAGTCTATAAGCAGCAGGTTTTGGTAAAGTGGCACTAAACTTATACACTGATATGGTTCAAGTCATAGCTATAACGAAAGCGGACGAACACTTTATGTGAAAAGTACAATTTTGATTTTAAATCACTGCAATTTTGTAAATTGGAGATCAGAGCTTAACAAATCCAAATAAATGAAATCAAGGCTTAGTTTAGGTCGACATTTACATGTTACTAGGAAAAATAGCATTTATAAGGAGTTGCAGACCGTGGACTATTTCAGTTTACTCAAATGCCATTTGGACTTCCAACACCTCAGCAACATTTCACCGTATTGTAGATTCAGATACTGTTTTAGAGCCTGCCTAGATGGAAACACTAAACTTGATCACTCCAAATACAAAACGATTATGGTAAATTCTATTTTCTAAATTTCTATAAAATCATACACAGACACCACTTTTCGGAACTCAAATGGGTACAACTAATCCGAAGTTGTCCATCTTTGTTGCTGTAGTAATTCTGATAACAATATGGGAAGCAGCGATTATGAAACAAGCGGACACACATGCGGATGTAATTATTGTGTTATAAATTGATCATTACAGGCGATAATAGGCGCATACTCCCGTCGCCATGGATGAATTGCAGCAGTGCATAATGCAAGCCTTCTACCCTATTAAGTTAATGATTTGCTGCTTGCTTTGACCCTTTGAATGCAATGCGAGGCTGTTTGCACAACTGGAAATTCCATTTCTATCTAACTATGAGGGACACTAAATATTTGTTTAACCGCCAGTCGAGCATGCATCTGTTCCGGACAAAGAAATTCATTTGTTTCTGCGGCTGCCAGTTTTCAAAAAGGCATTTTCGCATTGATTTGTTAATTGAACAATCTGCAATTGGCAGCCTTTGTAGGCGTTGCTGCGTCGCTCGTCCCGACAACATTAGATTTTCTAATTAGGCGTTTCATCACGCCGCCCCGGAAGAAGAAACTAATCTGGCCCTCCAAAATTGAATTGGAATCGAACTCACCAAATATAATCCCCTTGGAGATCGGATGGCAGCCTCTCGATTGCCCCATCCATTATTAACAACTAAATTTACGCGATTTCATTTGACTGGCGACGACCCCTCTGTTCTATGAATTAGAATAATGTTTCTTCATGCCTGAGTTGCCTCACCGCGGCCTAATTGGTTTTCATTTTGGATGAATGGTAATTAGAAATAGCAAACTAAGGAAATCGGACGTGAATAATTTGCACTTTATACATTTAACAAATGCTACTAATGTAGTGACCATTTACAATATCTTTAGCAACTGGAACACTTGAAATGAAATCTTACAGCACAAAAACTATTTCAGATTGGGTAACAGCCAGCATTATTGCATTTCACTTTCAATTGGGAACAGAATAGAACAAGACAAAAATTTCAAGATGTAGAGGTAGCAAAAGAAGAATAAAATGGAAAGATATTCAAGAAGAGAAATAATGTGAAATTGTTGACGCGTAATGTTTCCCTGGCTCATAGGGTTCTACCATTTTTAGTATGTTAGAAATTTGATATATTTTTTCTTGACTGTGAAGGTGCAGCATGTAAGAAAATGTTTGAAGGATATGCTAAAGGTCGAGTGTGAGACTGTTTTAGTACCTCAGTGATACTGTGGGTGCAGCTCGATCTCTTTCAGATCTTGCGTTAATAGAATTTCTAATAAACGTTAGTTCCATCTTACATATGTATACGGAAGAAGAAGTATGGGAGGACCGAAAAACGTTGGGGCTCTAAACTCAGACTTGTGTTAACACGCTAGTGGTAAATAGTTGCTGACAAGTCCTTAATAGTTTGAAACGGTTCTATTGAATTTGATTTTGGTACCTATCCGATACTGTTCGGTTGGTTTAGTTTATCGAAACAGAGGTTGAGTAATTTCAATGCACTGATCATCATCTTGCTTAGGCAATGATGTACCACAGACCACTCCTTATATTTCAAATAGATCTCACGTAATTCACTCACTTTTGTTTGTATACAATGCAATCTTACACGATTCATGTGATAAGCTCTGTTCAGATGTGGAACAGGAAATTGGGCAATTAAATGCACTGATGGGGATTTTTATCTCGTTTTGTATTTCTGGCATCCGTTATCGTAATTTATTTACTTTATAATAGTTTTTGGGTATAATGTAGCCCTAAACTACATTTATCACATGAGCTTTTTAGACCGTTTGGCAATGTTATCCGCCGCGGGCTTTCGAGTAAACGCGCCAAAGGGGGCCGTGCAATTCGTCTCGTCGCATTTTCTCCGGCGCCAAATTTCAGATCGCGAGGAACAGAGCAGTACCTAGCTGGCTAAATAGTCGTGTGATGTGCTATTTTGTTCCGTGAGTATCCCCGTTTGGCAGAGCTTTACCGTGCCAATTTCAGGAAAATGGCAACGATTGTCAGATATTAAGCTTAAGCATTTAAAAATCTGGAATCCGACTCGTTTTGAGCTTCTCAAAACTTCACAATGAACACCCTGTATCGTTCCGTTATTTATCGTTTCGCAATTAACCTGTAAAGAACGCTCAACGCTGACACAGCCGTGAAAAAACTTTCGTTCGTTGCGAGTGGATTCACGCTGATTGCTTGAAGAAAACCTTTGAATTGCCGCTTTCCAGTCATTATCATCCTACCGACGCGGTCTGCCGTCACATCGCGTGTAGAACCACGCAAATTTTGCTGTTGATATTTTGGGGAGCTGTTTAACCGTGTTTAACCCCTCAAATATCGCCCAACTTTGGAGGGCAAGGATTCAGTACGTCTGGAATTTCTCTTGGTTTTAGTATTTTATAGGCTAGTAAATTGAATTTCAGTTAAGTTAATTTATGTTTTTAAAATTTTATATTGTATATGCAATTTACCGCTAATTTATAATGTATGTCGTGAAACAAATTTTTGGACCTACCACATAGTGCAGTAGCGCCTTGACCGCTATGAGCAAACTTATCGATATTACGTTTTCTGTGGGATCTGTACCGCAGATGAAAATCTGCTAGTGTTGATTATTGCGTGGCGTGGCGTGGATTCACAAGAAGTAGGTAAAGTTTGTGAAGCAAACTTTTGAAAGCTTTTTTTGTGGTCATACAAAGCTGACCCGTTCAAATGTAATGATGAATTTTACTTTAATAGAATCTTTACATTTTCTGTATAATCTCTATTTGTAATGCGCAGTGCAGTTTTGCGTATTTTGATTCGGTAACAAATATGGAACTAAAAATTAAAAAATACCAGAAATTGTGGTATGCATAAGGCCGATGATTAAAGTGAATGGCATCATTAACAGAGTTATTGCTTTGAAGTGGAATTGGACAAGTTACGCAATAGGAAAAGAAAGAGATGGCATAATAGAATTACTAAATAGAGATTATGACAATTTGGAAGAAAATCCACAAGGAGGTGGGGGTGGGATTAAAAGCTGCGCAGTACTGATTTGGAACAAAAGAGAGGAAACAGGCAATTCTGATTGCGATGGCAGTTCCAAATGTTGTAACATATATTGCATTTGTGCTAAATAGGTGATGACTGGTGAGTGTTGTGGTATGTTATTCCAAACACGGAATTCTGTGTGGAAGTTTTATCGTATCTCAGGCCGCCGTGGTGTCAGTTTAATTCTGTCCGTTGAGGCAGCCGATGTCTGCAATGGAATTTTCCTTCGCCGCTTCGTCTCCTGCGAGCGAAGATAGTGCATCGGTGGCATTGACATTGAGTTCGGGGCTAATGACGCAATCGGTTGTGGCGAGGCAATTAGTCGTGTGCCGTGCCGGAACTTTTACTGTTTGAATTACGGCTTAAGCATGATCTAACAAGAGATTCCCTTATGAACTACCAGTTCACGAGTGTATTTTTGCATTGTCGTTACAACTCCCGTTGCACTTTAAATGTACTTGACAGCTATTTTGCTCTAGACTCCAGCATCCGCTATCCGAGGAAATGGTCACTGCTCCTAGCCGAACAAACATGCAACTTTAGATCTGGACATCATCTTCAGATAGACAACTCCTTTCTCCACTGGGGTGTGTGACGGCGCTTTCCTGTGAAAAAGCTTCCACCAAAACAACAATGTTTTTCCAGCTGTTTAAGGTAGATGTAATACTGTTTATTGCTTATAACACTGTGCGTTCGAGAAAAGTGGTTCGGTCATACGAAAGTTGTTATGCATTATAGTTAAACAATTAGCCCTATCAAGGATGTTATATCAACAAATTAAACAGACATTATCGTGTTAATAGTAGATTAAAGTTTGTATTTATCGTCACGGCTCCCAGGATGCGTATTGTTTGTGCATGTGTAATTCCATGAGACTTTCAAGAATTGTTGAATTTTACCTTTCTAAGCTATTATCTAATCTGAATCTGTCGTTAAAGGAATCCACCCATGTCTCGATTGACCCTAACCGGTACAAATTGTGCTGGGATAAACATCTAACCATTGGGGAATTGCAATCGTCAAAAGTAATTATATTTATAATCTTGACACTGTTCCCGAGAGGCGTAGTTTCTTATCATACCTGTATTTGGATTTATTAAGAAGTTTTTAATTATAGCCCCTTTATTTTCAGACAATTTCAACTAATGTTCTTATAAATCTTCCATTTTGCCTCGGCTTTGGTGATTAATGTTAGTCGAAGAATGAATTATTGGGGCACACAAAGGTTGATATGGTGAATTACGTTACAATTTAGAGCAGTGAGCTCTCTAGCTGGATGTGCTCTGGAAACCCCGAGAAACTAGGTTGGTTTAGTAACGGTTTTATTTCTACTTACTATGTCATTAGATATACACATCCCATTTACCAGTAAAATACAGTGCTTCTTCTATGCATTCTATTATTCTATGTATTTCCAAAAGAGCTGACATAGTAAAACGCTCGCTTGAATTGTTATCGTATAGATGTATACTGATGATTTCCATGACTTCGTTGTCAGACATCTCAGAGCTGGGTTGCCTTTATTATTATATTGTTCCATCTAGTCTGCTTTAGTATAACCGTATTAGGTTTTTTTGGACCCAAATGTTTGTTTTGAACAGTTTTATTGTAATTGGTATGGTACTTGTTTTTAAATGTTTTAAGGCAACCATGGCATTAGAGGTTGCGCTTATTTCAAAATTGGTTATATCCATTGTATGCAGCAAAAGAACATCCTCAATTTTAAATAGCTTCAAATCCGCGAATAATCAACGTTTAAGTATATTTTGTTGTCAGATACGTATCACAGTTGCCACATCGATTTCTATATCAGGCATAAGTCAAACTTGGCCCCAGTTGTGTATTCTTTGAGAGGGTTCTGTTTTTTCTGAACTGGGAATTGACTGGAATTTCTCGCGTCCGTTAATTCTCTCAGAGCTTTGCCGCGCTCTTCGGGGCGCATCGATCCCGATTGTTCGGCAAAGTACATAACTTCTGACGCTTTATATTCCATTGTAGCGTCATTCTCGCAGTTAACCTGTTTACGCAAGAAATAATAACAGAAGGCGACCGACTAACCAAATCCGGACGGGAAATAACATTTTGGCGGACCTCGTAAATTTCATGCACGTATTCATTTCTAGTGCGCGCTTTATAGTTATTTTTATACTTCGCGCGGCGGAATAGAATAAAAAGTTGGTGGCCCTAATGAAAAAGGAGGGGGCGAGACCGCTGCGGGGAAGGCGGGGGTAAACCCTATCATAGACGCCGCATTGTTTTGCCGAGGAAATGAGACTGACTAGACGTAAGCTAAACAGAAATAAGCGGGGGAGTTTTTAGAGCTTTTTTATTTTTGCCCAATCTTGCTGATTAGGGCTAATGGGCGGACGGATTATCGGGGCTCCCAAAGGTCACCCATGTTTTATACGGTGGATTAGGTTAATATTTAGCAAGCCCTTAAGCTCGACGTGGCCTGCAAAGCTCCGAAAAACTAGACTCGGTTAGCTGATGGAGAATATATCGCCCGCCCCAGCAACGTAGTAGAAATATTTGAGTCTCTAGAGAGAAGGTTTGTAACTAAATAAACGACGTCAGTATATAACTGACAGTATGACTAGTTCTTGTAAATTGGTCATTTTTCTGTCCATACACCCTTAATGGTATATAGGGCGTCTTACCAGCAGTTTAATGTAGCATATTATTAGCTAAATGTACATTCTTTTCCATTAAGTCTTGTTAGTTCTGGGTCGAACCGTTATCCAATGTTCTTTGTTTTCCCTCAATGTTGAGTGATTGTGTCAACCTTTCCCACCTCTTGTTAAAGGTTTTACTTTTAGTACTGCGTATCTCTTCCCTTGGTTCCCTTCCTATAATGGTCTAGGTCTATTTCGTGGCTTACCTGTCACCGTTCTTTTTGTGGTTATGCTCCGTGTGCTATGCCGATATATTCTATAAAACGTATAATATTATTTCCCCTATTTAATATCTTCTTAACTACTCTTTGTTTTGTTCTATGTAAAGTATCGTCAGCAAAATTGATCATCCTTCTTTCCTAGTCTTGCAGTATTAATTTGTTAGAATCGTCTAAAAATTTGAGGTTTTGCTCCCAGGAAAGGAGAAGGGGTTTTCGCTTTTCGTTCTGTTGAGCCCGTCGGGCGGGACAGATCTTCAGCCTTTATGCAGAGGGGTTGCTGATACGGTAATCGTTCCTATGGTCGTCTTAGGCAATCGGCGTGGGACGACTAGTTAGTTTTAAAGTTGACCCGGGGCTGTGAAGGAATGTTTGCGTGTGGTGTATGACTTATTCCTGAAGATAGCAGTTTGTTAAAACTTTACCATGCAGCGCAGGCAAATTACGATAAATTATCGGATCTAATTGGTTTTACAATGCGAAAGCTGTATATTTTTTTAAATTTTGACTACCGGGTCGGCTCAGATTATCGTGGAAATATTAAGTCCATCTTCCAGTCTGATTTAGTGAATTATTGACACCCTGCACTATATTTTTATCGTACCATTCTCGAATTTCAATGCAACCTTGGAATTCGTTATCGAGGTCCGACCGCTTGCCCAATGTTCATTCTGCAAAAGCCGCAAATCTTTCGCTCTGTTCACTGGTTGGAAACCACCCAGGTAACATATAGCTCAGCACCCGGTGATGCATTTGCCGATGCTGTACCCAGCTAAGTGATTTCTGATTTACCTTTAATGTAAATATTTTACTTTCAATTATAAATGTGCTATAATGTGCTGGAGTAAAGTAAATTTTGCGGGTAGATTACCGCCGAGATTTGAATGTGTATTTATCAAGTAGGTTACCGTTGCGAAACAAGTTTTTGGATCTATCACCGTTCGCAACACATTGAAACGTATCGATATTTATTTCCCTTTCCGATTTTTTAATGTAGATAGTAGCTGTTTAGTCTTACGTGATATCACGGCAAGCAAATATAAACCCTTCTTCAAGAATGGAAACCCATTCTTGGTTGTGGTCCTGGCATTTCAGCTGATGCCGATAATATGAACTGTTATTATTTGAACAGAAATTTTAAAGTACTGGCCGATTTTCATTTGTAAAGTGCAGTGCAGCGCGCGTATTTTGTACTAGAACGTTTCAGAAGTCTAGAAATAAGTTAAGGTCCAGAACTTGGAGTCGAGTATAGCATTCACTACTCATAACGATGTCTTCTCTAAATAAATACCTAATACATGTCTGCTGATTCGACTTCTTTAGGCGAACACCTGTATGTTTAGCTTAAGATCCAGTCCATTTCTCACTGAACTGTACTTTTCAGATTTGCTACAGGTAGTAATTAGCTTTTCACCCGTAACAAGTTATAGTTCGGTGAATAGTTTTCGGTAAGTCTTCCTGGAGCCCTACTTTCGTATATAATGATGGTTACTATAAAGACCTATAAGTTAACTTGAAGCAGATAAAAATTGGTAACTAATATTTAAACTGTCGCAGTCATTATGAAAAATTAGGTGGAAATGCTGCAACATATAACCACAAGAATTTCCGTTGCAGTCTCTTTCATCCAGAGTCTGTGTGGTCCCTTTACTTTGCGAGATCAAGTCTGATGCCTTTACCTTGCCATGGCAAAGCTCCGCCAATGAGGTGTCGGCCGTGTTAGAGCAGCAATTCTGCCTGCATCCTCTTTGGTGCTTCGGGCCGCTTTTTCTGAAATGCAGGAGCTCGTGGCGTAAATAAAGGCGGGAGCTTAAAAAGCTCGAAAGCATCGAATTCTGGGCTCGTTAGTCGCGCCGCAAAGCTCGATAAGCTGCTTCCTTTTGAATAGATTAATCTGGATAATTCCCTAAATCCAATCGCGCTAAGAGGACTTCCCCAGTCCCGCATAAGCCTTCCTGCCTTCCTGTTTATATCTCCCGCAACATCGTTTGTTATTTTTCTCTGCTCCAGCAAGGCGTTCGCTGATACTCGTTGGAGCAAATAATCCCGACTCAGACGCAGCGTTTAGCACGCCCGCCTGGGATTTTTGCCCGATGCGAGTAATTATGTCGATTTTTGCAAAAAAACAGAAGCGGACAAGGTGGAAAGCTCGAAGTGGATTGATTCGGACACGGTTTTTCACTCCGGCGCGAGGCAAGATAGATAGTTGTGCAAAAACAAGAGGTGCAATTGAAGCACTGGAACACCGAAAATCGAAATTACCGCCCCATCCATCTTAGTTTTTTATTCGCCACCGAATTTCGTGCTTTCGCGGGTCGGAAATTAATTTGTCCGCAAAAAAGGCTTTTGCATAAAAACTGAAATTGTTTGTCGCAGGCCCTTTTTTAACAGCAAACCATTACGCTTGCCAGTTTCTACGTTAAAAAAATGAACGTGGAAAATTAAAGAGGATATCATAATGTGTACTATAATTTTAAATTTTTTAAAGATACGTGTTAGGTCTAGTCGGCGGTCTGAAAAAATTGATTTTGAAGCCTATTATAAGCCATATTATCTATTACCCTACTTGCCGTTTAAAGCTTCTTGCTGTGTCACTAAGAACTTATTAATTTTCTAATAAAACAACATTCATAAATATACCATTTTTTGCATCGAGGGAATTTACCGTTTCATATCACTGCTCTAATTTCCAAATATTATGATTATATCGAAGGAAAGACTACTTTCAGCTTTGCTTTGGAGGATCTCCAAGAGAGGCTGCGCTAGGGAGTTACAAAAATATTGCTGTTTTTTCTACTGGGGTGCAGTGTCAAATTCGACTGTCATAATAGTAACGTTCAGGGAGCATCATCCCACATCGAGGAATATGCCCTGAGACGGGGCGGGTCAGGGCCACCGAATATCTCCATCCAAAACCCAGTCATCTGGCACACGTTAACGGCGTACTGGGTGATATGCTTAGCATCACGCCATCTATGACTATCTTACTTTCCCAACTTTCACAACTGTAGTTTTGGTACCCAATTTTTAAAGCGACTGAATGAGTCACCCGCTATTTGCCAGGTGTCGTGGTTGAACCCGATACCGTGGCACCGCATTCTGATAGATGACTGTAAAATATAAAATCTATAACGCGCGGATAGTATAAATATCACTGATATGCTAATGAACAGCTTTTATAATTGCACTTGAGCGCGTGTATATATATATATATTCTAAGTACATCCATTTAGCTTTGGATGTATTGTAAAATTGCCATATTTTTCTTAGAATTTCTCCTTGCAAGGTGTGGTACTGGCGATAGGTATCAATAACACAATATGTTTTAATGTACAGAATACGGGGACCGGTAAGCAAGCAGTAAAGCCGGGCTTGCAGTTATCGATGGAAGCCCGAGCTAAAAAATTATTTACGACTGCGATGGTCGTAAAAGGTAAGCTATCTGTCCTCGGAGGTGCAGTAAGTTTAATCTAGGCGACACACCGGGTGTTTTATTTCTTCAAAACTCCGGCCATTAAATCGCTAATGCCGCAATAAACTGGAAAAATCTAGGTTAAAATTCAATTTTCTTAGTTTACCCGCTCTCACTTCGAGCTAAATACCCGGCTAATAAGCCGAAACTGAGTAACTCGAATCGCTTTTTCAGGACGAGGACGCGTGCTGCAGGGCGCTAATCGCTTTTTAATCGCCATCGGCACGCGGGCGGCGCCACGTGGGGCGGCTCAAAGATCGCTAAAATGCAAATTTACATCTGTTTTTGCAGGATGAAGGTTTGAAGAGGGTCCACTGCGGCGAGCCCGGCTTAACATATGCAGGCCTTTGTAAGTTTCACCCACCTCAATCATTTCTACATTCCACAAAGGGCATGCTTATCGCCGTCTGCTAATGTGAAAAATGTCCCGCCCTTCTTCACCTGCGTCGGGAGGGGGAGAATGTAAAAAACGCTTTAGCGCGACAAATTGCGTTCCGCGAGGTATAATTAAGCTCACCTACGTTTTTCTGCTATTTATTGCTCCGCTAGACTGCAGCGGACTCCTTCCAGATGTTTTATCATTCGTAATTAAATTATTCCAGGGACGGGTTTGATAAACACTGGAAATCACTTGTGGAATCCAAAGCACACTTGATCTGTGCAGCTGGTTCCATGTATGCGGTTGTTGAAACTGCACTCTACACTTAGTTATGGGGATCAAAACTTCAGTAAATTTCCGTTGGAGAGCACACAACTCAGAATTTGTTTTATCCATCGAACTGGATTTTCAGCAGCATATCACGACATTCTCAGTATAATATTCAGCGCCAATAATTTTAATTCGTACACTTTATAAAACTCCTCGTAAACTCACGTTATGGCAGCGCATCAATATATGGCTCAAAACCTTGAAAAGCTGGTATACATACGGATGCAGTAAAGTTATTTTCCGAGACTATAACTTATACGACAGACAGTTAGCATCGGCGATCTTACTGATAAGCTAGGTTGTAATAAGTGCCAACGTCATCTAAATTTGATCACCCAGGGTCAATGATAACTAGTGATCATTGGCGATATTGCTGATAAGCTTGCTATACAATGGGAATGACATCCCAATTTGAGCTGCTAATATATGGCCAACAATAGCAAGGAATCATCGGTGATCTAGCTGTCAAACCAGGTACACAATGGGAACCAACGATATCACAATTAGAGCTGCCGACATAAGGTCAACGATAGCAAGTGATCATCGGCAATCTTGCTGATAACCTAGGTACGTACATAGTGGGAGCCAACGACACTCCAATTGGTACCGATGACAGAAGTTTAACAAGAAGTGGGCAATGTCGGTCTTGCTGATAAATTAGGTACACAACGGGAGCCAACGACAGCATCCAAATTTGAACAGCTGATATAAGGTCAATAATAGGAAGTGATCATCGGCGATCTTGCTGATAAGTTAAGTCTACAATGAGGGTCATGGAAATCACAGTTTAAACTGCTGACATAAGGTCAACAACAGCGAGTTACAATCGCTATTCTTGCTGATCAGTTAGGCACAGAATGGGAGTTAGCAACACTTAAATTTTATGTGATGATATAAGGACAGCAACAGCAAGTTCTCATCGGCGACAGTTCTGATAAGCTTGATAAACAATGGGAGCCAACGACATTCCAATTTGAGCTGCCGACATAAGATCAACAACAGCGAGCTATCATCGGCGACCTTGCTGATAAGCTAAGTACACAATGACATCCCTATTTGAGCTGTCGACATAAGGTAATAATAGCGAGTTATCATTAACGCTCTTGCTGATAAGTCAGCTACACAATGGAAGTGAAGGACATTCCAAATTGGACTGCTGACATAAAGTCAACAACAGGGAGTTATAATCGGCAATCTTGAGAAAAAAATTGGTACATTATGGGTGTTAACGGCACTTCAATTTGACCTGATGAAATAAGGACAACAACAGCAAGTGGCCATCGGTGATATTTCTGATAGGCTAGGTACACAATGGGAGCTAACCACATACCAATTTGAGCTGCCGACATAAGATCAGCGCTAGTGAGCTCTCATCAGCGCCATTAGTGATAAGCTAGGTACCCAATGGCAGCAAACGACATCCCAATTTGAGCTGCTGACATAAGGTCAACAATAATGAATTATCATCAGCGACCTTGCTCTTCAGTTAGGTACACAGTGGGAGCCAACGACATTTTAATTTGAGTTGCTGACATAAGGTCAGCAATAGTGAGCTCTCATCAGCGAACTTAGTGGTACGCTAGATATGCAATGGCAGCAAACGACATCCCAATTTGAGCTGCTAGAGTAAGGTCAACAATAGTGAATTATCATCAGCGATCTTGTTCTTAAGTTAGGTACACCACGGGAGCCAACGACATTTTAATTTGAGCTGCTGACATAAGGTCAGCAATAGCGAGTTCTCATCAGCCAACTTAGTGATAGGCTAGGTATGCAATGGCAGCAAACTACATCCCAATTAAGATGCTGACATAAGGTCAATAATAATGAATTATCATCAGCGATCTTGCTCTTAAGTTAAGCATACAATGGGAGCCAACGACATTTTAATTTGAGCTGCTGACATATGGTCAGCAATAATGAGTTCTCATCAGCGAACTTAGTGATAAGCTCGGTATGTAATGGTAGCGAACTACATCCCAATTTGAGCTGCTGACAATAAGGTCAACAATAGTCAATCATCATCAGCGATCTTGCTCTTAAGTTAGGTACACCACGGGATCCAACGACATTTTAATATGAGTTGCTGACATAAGGTCAGCAATAGTGAGTTCTCATCAGCGAACTTAGTGATAAGCTAGATATGCAATGGCGAAAAACGACATCGCGGTTTGAGCTGCTGACATAAGGTCAACAATAGTGAATTATCATCAGCGATCTTGCTCTTAAGTTAGGCATACCATGGGAGCCAACGACATTTTAATTTGAGCTGCTGACATATGGTCAGCAATAGCGAGTTCTCATCAGCGAACTTAGTGATAAGCTCGGTATGTAATGGTAGCGAACTACATCCCAATTTGAGCTGCTGACAATAAGGTCAACAATAGTCAATCATCATCGGAGATCTTGCTCTTAAGTTAGGTACACAACGGGAGCCAACGACATTTTAATTTGAGTTGCTGAAATAAGGTCAGAACATTTTAATTTGGGCTGCTGACATAAGGTCAGTAATAGCGAGTTCTCATCAGCCAACTTAGTGATAGGCTAGGTATGCAATGGCAGCAAACTACATCCCAATTGAGATGCTGACATAAGGTCTATAATAATGAATTATCATCAGCGATCTTGCTTTTAAGTTAGGTACACAACGGGATCCAACGACATTTTAATTTGAGTTGCTGACATAAGGTCAGCAATAGTGAGTTCTCATCAGCGAACTTAGTGATAAGCTAGATTTGCAATGGCAGAAAACGACATCCCAGTTTGAGCTGCTGACATAAGGTCAACAATAGTGAATTATCATCAGCGATCTTGTTCTTAAGTTAGGCATACAATGGGAGCCAACGACATTTTAATTTGGGCTGCTGACATAAGGTCAGTAATAGCGAGTTCTCATCAGCTAACTTAGTGATAGGCTAGGTATGCAATGGCAGCAAACTACATCCCAATTGAGATGCTGACATAAGGTCAATAATAATGAATTATCATCAGCGATCTTGCTCTTAAGTTAGGCATACAATGGGAGCCAACGACATTTGAATTTGAGCTGCTGACATATGGTCAGCAATAGCGAGTTCTCATCAGCGAACTTAGGGATAAGCTAGATATGCAATGGCGGAAAACGACATCCCAGTTTGAGCTGCTGACATAAGGTCAACAATGGTGAATTATCATCAGCGATCTTGCTTTTAAGTTAGATACACAATGGGAGCCAACGACATTCTAATTTCAACTGCTGACATAAGGTCAGCAATAGCGAGTTCTCATCAGTGACCTTAGTGATAAGCTCGGTATGTAATGGTAGCGAACGACATCCCAATTTGAGCTGCTGGAATAATGTCAACAATAGTGAATTATCATCAGCGATCTTGCTCTTAAGTTAGATACACAATGGAAGCCAACGACATTCTAAGTTGAGCTGCTAACATAAGGTCAGCAATAGCGAGTTCTCATCAGCGACCTTAGTGATAAGCTCGGTATGCAATGGCAGTGAACGACATCCCAATTCGATCTGCTGACATAATTCCAACAACAGCAAGTCATTATACGCCAAGCATTTGAACTCTTTATTCGGATGGGATTGAAATATATTTGGTAAAGTCCACTTCGATGTTTTTCCATATACCGATGCATCCTATGCTAGTATACCATTATATAACCTGTGGGATGTAAGGAAAGAAATGGTCTTAGCACTTACATAAATTCAGGAATTACTGATATGAAACGATACTGTGCATAACAAATTATCAAAGCAATATAGATTGGATTTGAATTATGGGTGTGTTATTCAGGAGTGTCAGGTAGGTTGTTTAGAATAATTACATAGTTCCATGGTACATAACAAGCAAGACGCTATATATACCTACTGACCATGATGGAAACATCAATATGTGTTTTACGAGTTAATTCTCACTAACTGTTGCGGTTTCTTCTGTAATTAATACCATTGAATCGAGGACTAAATATTAGGTAACCTCTAGAGTAATACACGTGAGTGTTACAAAAAAAAGTGCACGATTTCGGACATAAAAACAGAAAGAAGAGCGGAAATATCACTGGAAGCATTGTCATCATGTCAAGACTAATTACGTCTGATAACTGGCATGTGTCATAAATTAATATAAAGAATTTTACAAATGCAGCGTAGGTGCAGCGCCTTGGGTTCTAGAAAATTCAAAAAGTAAGCATTCGAATACATTGTTATGAGTCTAAGAGGAGGTGAACGATAGTAGAGATAGATACAACCCTTGTTGTGGTTACGTTTCTGCTGTTTATATATCTTCTAACGCTCCTACTCACTACGATATTGATGAAGTCACATGTACACTTTGAAGAGCACTTCCTCTTTATACATCCGTTGAAAGAGGAACGACTATGACTTCAAATTAAAACGGGTTCAAACCGAAGTCTGTTGGCCATGCATACTGACAGTAATTGGTGCAGTGCATTGCATCGGATACAAAGGGGCTTCACGGCGGTGAGCTAAAGGCCACAGTCAAAGTACGCTTTTTATGGCAACGGGGTTATGCAACGAAACCAAAAAACAGCTCACGAGCAGAGCCGAACAAATCTGTTTCATTTGAATCAAATATGGGGACGTTACACGAGGTTCTCTCCTGGACCATAAAAATTCGAGTGAATTTTAAAGCAGCATCAGTCCGCTTTGACTTGCCTTAAAGAACGCGGCGCTGGAATTTCCCCCCAACAATCTCGCTAATACTTCATCGGGGAGGCCGCCGGCACAATCCGGCCATATTTTAGGCTGATGTGTTCAATAATTACAAGTCCCGCGCAATACGGCGCACTGTCGGCGGGTCAACTAAGTGGAAATTAAATATTTGTGGGCTCCTTATTTATAGCAATTGTCAGCGACCCCGCCGAGGAGCTGCAGAGCGCCGGCATAATGCACGATTATCTCACCTGTACAACATCCAGGACGCGATATGCCCTGAATATTTAAGATTAATCAGCGGCAGGTACAGATGTAGCTACGCGCTGGGCGCAGACGCCTTTACAGGATTCATACATTTGCTATTAGATATTGCGCGTTATTTGCTGCGACTGGTTTTCCAAACGTGGATAGGAAGATGCGGCTTTCAGGGAAATGCGCAAAGAAAATATACAGAGTAGACAAGAAACGCTAGAACAATAATTTGCAGCACCAATATGCTTCAGCTTTTCCCACCACATCCAGTTGTTAAAAGTACGTGAAACTAACTTCTCTGTTAGAATATTCTGTGCAAATAGTGGGTTATATATGTATAGGAGTATGTATATTAACATATTTAGAACATAAAGCTTCAGGAAAACTGAAAGAGGGTGCATAGTTACTAAGTATCTATTTAATTTGAATAGAAATTAAAGCTGTAGGTCATAGACTGTGTGGATGGCTCGTCTTCCACCTCCTCTCTTCCTTCCCCTTATTCTTCTTCTTCAAGTGCAATATTTATCATTGAAGGTTGGAAACAACTGCGACAAAATAGATATCCCTAAGAGATTAAAGTCTTACCATTCTAAATCAACAACACTGACAGAAAAACTCAAAAAAATGAAATACTGGCAAGCATTCACGTCATGGAGTAAAGATGTGTAAAGGTGTACAGTTTACAGAAGAAGCTCAAATATAAGATGGTCTTGGTCACCATATAATACAAATGGCAAACCTCTATCACGATTCTTTATCTTCTTCTAACTAATCATCAACGTTTTCAAAAAGACCCAAATAATTAGATAGTGATGTACTAGTGAGTCACAGGGATTGAAATTGTTTTATATTTTTCTAACTAACTATTACGGCGTTCAGAAATATGTATAAAAGTAAAATAACGATATACATATGGGTCACAGGTAAGATTGTAAGAACGGGTTAGAGACGATGAATGTCAGTATGCATACCCGTATACTACAAATGGTAAACTCGCGACATACTTATCTAGACAGGGATAGGGTCTACAAGACCGTGTACCTAACAATACTATTAGAGAGGAATGTAACGTTCAAGACATCATAAGATGGTCAAAACTAAGAAACCCACTAGAGAGACTACGTCCAAAAAATGGATGAAGTAAGATTGGCAAAATTGACAATGGTCGAGGAATCAAACACTAAAAGACCGATGGAAGAATCTTCAAAAAGATGTTGTAAATGTTGGGCTTCAATGTCAGTGGAAAATTAACACATCCACATCAGAGGCAAATAGGAAATCATAAAACTTTGTCTTAAATGAAAGAGAAAGATAATCTGTTGATAAAGGTCTCATTTGTGGTAAAATAGCCATGAAAACTTTCAGAAAGACCTCAGATTATAGAAACATATTGCGAAGCCAAAATACGAGACGACGAATGCCAGCGTACTCATATATCATAAAAGATAAACCGCTAGCACACTTATCTACGTCAAATACATATCTAGAGAAGAAAGTTGTTTCATTTTCATTTATTGATAAAGGTCTCCTTGGTAAACTAGCCATGAACATTTTCAGAAAAGCTCAAGGAAATTAGATAATGATGGACATCTGCGTCACACGAATTATAACTGTTTGCTGTTATTTCTTCTTCTAACTAACCATGTAGGCTTTCAGAAAGGCTAAAGAAAATCAGGCAGCGATGAACATGTGCTTCATATCTTCATTAGATACATAGGTAGAGAAGAAATTTTTGCTTTTGATTATCTGCTGATAAAGTTGGCGTTTTTGGTAAACTAAGCATAACACTTTCAGAAAAAATTGTAGAGGATGAGCTAATGAGGAAAACCTGCTTCATAGGAATTAAAATTGTTAAAACCTCTTCTTCTAACCAACAAGCTAGGCTTCCAGAAAGGCTGAAAAGACTAAAACAACGATATGCATGTGCATTATAGTAATTGAAATTGTAATAACCGATTCTAGAAACATTATGAAGCCGAAATACAAAACGAAGGATGTCAGCATACGGGTATATTATAGAAGGTAAACCCCTAATACACGTATCTTCATCAGATATACAAGTAGAGAAGACATTGATGCTTTTGAATATCTGCTAATAAAGGTCGCGTTTTGATGAGCTAAATATACAAATTTCGAAAAAATTCAAGAGGATGAGATAAGAAGGGAAATCCGCTTCATAGGAATCACAATTGTTGACATTTATCTATCTTTTTCTTAGTAATCATAAAGGCCTTCAAAAAGACTTACGAGAATGAGACAACGATGTACTTGTGTATTATGGAAACTCAAATTGTAAGAAGCGGTTATAGAAGTACATTACGAAGGCAAAATATGAAATGAGCAATGTCTATACAGTGGTATATACTAAAGGGTAAATTCTTGGCATACATATCTTCATCAGATACATATCTGGAGAAAATTTCTTCCTTTTGAGCATATCTTGATAAAGGTGCGAACTAAACATGAAAACTTTCAGAAAGACCCACAATGATGGGAGAATGATGGGCATCTACGTCATTACGGAATTAAAACTGTTAAAATAGTTTTCTCATCTTCTACCTAAGTAGCAAGGCATTTCGAAAGAGTCAAGAGAATAAGACAACGATGTATATGTACGTTATAGAAATAGCAATTGTAAGAACATATTATGGCAACATTTACAAAGCCGAAATACGAGACGAGGGATATCAGCATACTGCCATATTATAGAAGGTAAACCTTTAGCACTGTCAAAAAGGACATCATTCAAGGAACACCTTAGCACATGTCTTCATCAGCTACCTATTTGGAGAAGCCATTTGTAATCTTGATCACTTGTTAATAAAGGTCTTACTTTTGGTGAACTAACCGTGAAAACTTTCAGAAAGAGCCAAGGAGATAAAATAATAGAATACATTTGAGGTATAGGAATTAAAATGATCTTTGCCTAAGTCTTTCAGAATAACTCAAGAAAACGAAATATCAAGTAATGGTTTTTTTCTGATTTATTTTTGTCAAGCAATCGGGAACCTAGAAATGGTTCAATAAAATCAATTTAATGTGTTGGCGTTGTTAGTTGTAATTCAAATATCTACTTTTCCAACGTTTTTCTTGCATGATAACGGTCAAATAATTTCAATTAATTTGCGATTTTCATTAACGTTGTTTACTTAATTGTTACAGTAGTAAAAGGGTTCGAATCCTATTTTTAGTGTCCATGGCGGTTAGGGCAAGCTTGTTTTTTAAGCGATAATTTTAATTAATATAACTGCGCTTCGTTTTCGAGAGGCCTCTTCGATAAGCGTGCGTAACGCAATAACATTAGGTAATAGGGTTTTGCAAGCTCAGTTACTGAGTTGTTAGAGGGCCGTTGTGAGACCATGGCCTGGTTATTTTCCCAGATTATGAAGAAGTTTTCGACAAAATTACAGGCAGCCTGATTATAATTGACTATTTGCTATTACTATCATTTTTTTTCTGATATTTGGTATATAGCATTTGCCGCAGAAGCATGTAAAAGCGTGCTCCAAGGAGGTCGACTTACATGTGCATCATTTCCGACTGAGTTAACCGACGCTCGATCTCAGAATGCTATTATCATTTGCAAGGGTTTCAGTTTTGTTGCTACTTCTTATTTTTGGGCACTAGCCATTCATTTTATAGACACTGATTGACCCATTGTCGTTACAAATGCTCATATTTAAAAATTATTTGAACTCATTGCCCATTCCTAGTAAGAAACTACATTACAGTCCGAAGCAGTAGCATCTTTATTCTCTCGTACATCGGTTACTTCATGGTTAGGTGGAACCTTTATCCAGCGTTCCTGGTACAGTGCATTACACGCTTATCTAGACCTAGAGCGCTTGGTCTGTGATTCATTTTTATCTCAAAGACATGTAATACGAAACTCGCCTTTGAATAAGGTAATTCTCCCGGACGGTTTTTAAAATTGTTCTGCAGAAGCTACGCGTCGGAGCCAGATGTATAAATTATTTCCCTTGTTAGAGAGATCAGACAGAGCCGAGCGAATTTCAGTTGTAAATGTAAGTATATAAATCTCCGCGACGACCTGAGCTTTCAGTTCATTACAGAGCTTTTGGTTTATGGGGAGTTTATTAAAAACCCAGTTTAAATTTGTCGGTGCCATTCTTTATTCCCTCCACTCACGGTAATTTGCCGGCTGAGCTGTCTCGATACATAAACCAACAGTCATCGATTCCAGCGGACGCGAAAAAATCGCCCCAGTTTGTCTCGAAAGGAATTCTCTCCTTTTGATGTTCTGCATAAGAATACCTGGGCCTGATAAATGCAAAAAAATTAAAAATTCCTCCGCAGGAAGTTCGGCGATCCATCATCCGCGTTGTCATAAACTGATACGCAAAAGTCCACTTTTTCACTATTACCCCCGGCTTAATGCGAGCGCCGAGAAAAATACGCCTTAGTTTATGACTGCAATACCTGTGTATAAGGACATAAATTCCCGTCTCGGGACAATTAAAAATGAAATATTGGCGCAAATTAAGACTTTACTTTAATTAGAGTTAAGATTAATCAGAGATGAACAGACCTACCTGCGAGTAATTTCGCTGTAATGCTACATTGTTTTAGGAGGGTCTTAGCTTGTGCTTAAATATATGCTTGTAGTTACTTGTTTCTTGGCAGTTACGAATAGGCGCTTGTTACACGCCTTAATCTGTAAAGTGCAGGCGCTCGCCATATACAGGGTGCTTGCGTGAATAATGAGGAAACGTCAAGGCGGTATTTGCTCTCAATCAACCACACTGCTAAATCTGAAGATTTATCTAGTACGCAGATGTGTTCATAACTAAGGAAATTTATCAAACGTCGTTTATTGTTTGCTGATGATCTTGGATTTTAAACGATTCCTATTTTTTTCAGTGCTGATGGTATGCGATTCCAGTTTATTTCTCAGATATAGCCCTCTAACTCAATATTTATGTTACACTGTCACACGTTGAAAATTAAAAGAGGTATTAGGCGGGCCTACACTCTGTCACCAAAGGTGTTGATAACAGTCTTAGAACATGCTTTCAAGATGTTGAAATGTATTTCTATTGACAATGGCATTGTCTTTGTAACAGACAATTTCTGAAAAGGTAGAATAATACTAGAGGAACTGTAACACATAGTAAAATGGCCATATTTTGATTCTATTTACAGCAAAAAAAAAGAATTATAAACTGTGAAATTATTTCAGGCTAGATCTGTAGTTCTAGGTGGCACAATATAAATCTAACATTACTTTTGAAAAGTTTGTTAGAAATATTACGTCGGGGTTATTAGGTCTGTTTGAGAATTGGGAAACCCTTATAACAATTTCGAAGGACCCAGCGCAGCTTATCCATCTAAACTTCAGATCCCGCCTCGTTTGAGGAGAGCCTGTCATTGTCAGCGTGTAGAACAGCGCCGACTCATCGTAGTCCATCGTTGCTGGTGCCCATTCAATATTCGACAAGTCCACACAACCCTAAAAAATCTTCCATCATATAGCGCGTAGATTGACGCTAATTTAGTTTATCGTCGTTACTATAGCTGTCCATTTTAGTTGTATAACCACGGTTTTCATTTGCGAACCAATGATTCTCGACAAACTTTTAGCCACAATTGGGACACCTCAGCCCCGCTGCTCCACCGCCTCTTTCCCGTAAGTTTAATATGTTTTATTAATTTGGTATTGCAACTGTAATTTACCGAAAATTTTGTATATGCCATAAATATGAGTTAACTTAAGGAGTTTCTGCTTGCGTAAATTACCGACAAATTTATATGCGTTTTATAAATAAGTTTTCATCTTACATGATTAGAAAATCGAATTTTACCTTCTCCATGGAGACGAGAAAGTGTGCGTTTCTAAGGCTAGCCCTGCAAAACAAACCCCAATGGCTAGGCAAGAAAAAAAATTCAACGTTTTCCAGTAGGGGACGCTGCAATAATCTGTCAAACCAAATTTAAAAGAAAATCACGTTTATAATTAACTTTTTTGCTTTAAATAATAGCTATTCCCCTTTTACAAAAATATTTGCTCAATAAAACTTAATTTTAGCAATGTATTCGTTATATTTTTAATATACAATAAACATCGGATAGATTTCTGTAGAAGCTTATGTCTAACTACAGGTAGATGGCGCTGCAGTTACGCTATTCCATATGCCAAAATTTGCAAATTGTTTTATTATTGTTGACAGCTCTGTCAATTTCAAAATAATAACCTGGATGAGAGCTATGTTGAAAAAATTATTGCAGGATGGTGTTGTCGGATGAAAAATAATGTGTAAACCTTGGGCGGTAAAGTGAATTTCCAGGCTTCAAGAAGTGTCCAGGCTCGCTAAAGCTCGCCTGTCCATTTCTTCTTTCAGCCTGGAAAATAATCACTTTACCGCCTAGGTTTACAATATACTATTACAGTTTCCGTCTTAAACTCCCTGCGACGGTTAATCAATAGTGTTTTCCCTTATGGTATAGTGTTTTCTTGTCAAACAGGTGTGAAGGTTTTGCCTACAGCGTGACGTTGTGTCACGAGAAAGCTAAATTATTTGTTTGTTAAGCTGGAAATGTAGAGTATGAATGTTACATAATGAAATTCTCAATTTTATTGTACCTATGATTTTATTTGTAAAAAGAAGTGCAGTCACGCATTTTCTTGTTATAAAAATGGGATTTTAGTTATATAGTACGCTAAGTCACATCTGGAGTTGAGCATGCTCATTTTCCATCGACGAGATGGACGTTCTCCTGATCGAAAATTCTCCATTGAATCAGCGGCAAACACCATGTGTTGCCCTTAAAAATAACACGAATTTGTCCCCGTATCCTTCCAGGTACAATTATTTTGACCATCCTCTCACGCTGAGCTACTGGACCCATTTCAACTTGTTATATGGCATAAACGGGAGCGACTGTAACAGCATATCTAATTGAAGTAGTAACTAATTGTTTATATTTGCATTAAGTTCGGTTAATACCTAATGAATTAGCTTTGGCAAAAGTCTCACGCTGTACTTCAAACCTAAACAATTTGAGAACGGAAGGCTTTAATATTAGGCTTGGACAGCATGTCTACAGATTTTTTAGGTTGCTGACGTTAGCCCAAATGAGAGCTAGTTAGAGGTGAATTCTACAGCTGAGGGGTAGCCAGATGCTAAAGTAAATGCTTTAGTGTGGTACACAAGAATCGGTATTGTTACGGGCGAAAGTGACGTATTTTCGTGCTAGAATCATTAGGTGTAATCGTTCTGATTTTGTCCACTCTTTTCGAGGCGACTTCTTTCAAACTCGCTGGCGATTTCCTGTGCACTTTCGTCCGGATTATGTCAGAGCTTAGATGCCTTCTGTTCAGGCCTTCTTATATTCCCGAATCGGTTTAATGTTTCGCGTTTTCTCTAGCTGTTTTCGATTCTGCTTTTATCGGTTATGTTCCTGTAGGGGAGTGTTTTGACGTGGTCTTGAATGTTCCCGTATCGTCATGTTCTTGTATCCTACATGAGATGTCCAGTTTTCCCAGTGCAATGACTTTCCAGGATGCGTGAGTGTTCACGGCCTTCACTCCAGTGAATTCCAGCTAACGGGTAGTCCTTGACCCAGATTTCGGCGTTGGGCTCTTTGCAGTCGCCAAGATTTTCTCTATGGAGCAATGTCATCGAGGGAGCAACGGATTATATTTTACCCTTTAGTAACTGTTAACTTACAAATTGTGGGGGCGGGGGTGGAGTGCTACAATGGCTCGGGCTGAATTCTTCAGATTAGTCCTACGGATTAAATCGAGTCATTGTAAATATTAACTAGAAATAAATATACGCGCACGTGTAATCCAGTAAATGTGCTACTTGCTTGCGTTATAAATATATAGTTGCAATATGAAAAAGAAGAATAGCTATTACTATAGCCAACCCCCAAAAAGTGAAGGCACTCCAAAAAACAGAAGCATATCCTTTTTTTGTGATTTATGATTATATTATTTACGATAGATATAAATATTGCTGTGGGAACATTAATTTGATGTTCAGCTGTTAAATCGTACTACTATGTAGAAATATTGCATTAAAAAGCTAACTAATTCGTATTTTCACAAGTAGCTAAAGTAAATCATAAGTAGCCACCAACCATTGGCAACAAACCGAGCATTAGCGCGCTAATAATCCGACGTTTCAATCTGGCCCCGGTGTTCGCCGGGAAAATAAAGTAAAAATATGGCCGAAACAGCGTTATTTATCTGAGATTACAACGCACATAATAGGGATTTCCGTGGAAACAAAATAGGAAAGCAAAAAATTGCTTCCGCATAAAACTGCTGATGGCTGAAATCCATAGCCATTTACGTGGCACGTACAAATTGGCGGCCTCATAAAAGTCATTTCCAATATCAATAATTCAGGCGCTCGATGGAGTCCCTGCCGGACAAATGCTCTTCCTGCTGCTCGTAGCTGCAAATGCAAACCGCAGGTAGTGCCCTGATGGCTAGGGATTGCAGCCGAAATACCACAATGCAGTACGACTCTGCTTCGCGTAAGATTTAGGTTCCTCACCTAATTGCCTGCAGCTACACTGCGCGACTTACTGTGACGTGTAATTACAAGTTTATACACGTAATTGCAGCGGCAGAACTTATTCTAGCCGCCCGTAATTGCTTCGCTAAAGTTCCGATTTAAATATTGGGGGAATCTCTGTTTGCGCTTGGTTCTCAGCAGCGGCTGAGACACTTTCCCAATTGACATTGGGAGCTTCCGCCTGATCTATGCCAGTTTGATTGCCCTCATATCGGCTAAGAGTAAAACTGGGCCATCTCAAATCTGTGTTTTATGTGTGAGCTTTAGTGTATGGAAAAGTTTGTTTGGAAACTTTAGGATTTATATATTGTTAAGGTGATTAGCTCCACTTTTTGTGTGCCCAACTTATGTAATGTTATAATTGACTTACACTTTTACTTTAGTTTATTCTCAATCAAATGTTTATATTAAATTGAATTTTAATTTTTAATTGCCCTACTTTTTATTATGGATAATCAAAATTATTTCCTGCTAGCCTCAGTAGAAACAGTTGACTGAAAATCGGGTCGGATTCTTTTAAATCTAGATTGCTTATTCTGAAATTTGATGTTCCTATTTTATATGGCAACTCAATACAAATGTCAACTGACACTTCAAACTAGTTTTGAAAAATCAATTACAAATACTTCATCGTTACATTTGTCATACGACAATCTCAAATGGCAAGTACTTCCGTAATTAAAATTAACTCACTTCACTCTTTCTTTTCTTTCAGTTCTTATTTTAAAATACTTGCATTATGTTACCTTTTATTGGACTTAATACTCTCCTCTGCCAAACCCAATACATCCAGCTCCGCAACTCACTACTCTTCAAAAAACTGCTCCACTCAAGCCACGGCTAAGGCACTCACTGACAACCAACTGCCAAGATGTCCAGAATCTGGATCCAAATCAACACAGGAACCCAGTTCGTCACAGGAATCAGCATCTATACCTCCACCATAGTACGCATCCAAATAGACCTCAGCTGTAGAGGCATTTACTCATATGCGCAACCAAATCATACGTATGAAGCCTGCTACAACCGAGCACCACGAACCTTGACCAGATGCGAGCCACCAAATGACACTTGACAAGCCCTACAAATATGCTCGCTCTGCTAGGATATAGATGTAATCTACTTCCTTTGTAAACCATTCCTTGTTATCCAATTCAGTCGATGCAAATGTAATTCCACAATAAACTTAGTTCACATTGCCTTACTTTTATTTACCTTTGTAGATTATAATTGTATTAATTGCTTTTCTCACCACATTCTAATCTTCATCCATCTAGTCTGCTAATATTCTTCTTTTAGTATTTGGTTTTTAGTCTTCTTCACCATGCCAATTTGTATGCAACTTTAACCCTTTTATTTTACCAAATATTTAGTTAAAAACTCTTATAAAAGGGTTTATTTCTTAATTTTAAACGTTACAAAAATGGATTACATCATTTTCGTTATTAAAATTTTTAAATTCTTATCAATAAACTATCTACTTAGCGATCTAGCTTATTTTTTACCGTCCAACACAGTATTAAAGCTTTATTATTTATTAATACCTACTATGTTAAATAGTATATTTCGAAAAAGTATTGGTCATTAACTTCCAATTTCATTTCAGATATTAGATTAAGTTAAAGTCCTACTGTTTCTCAATTAGCTTCATTTAATTAAATTATAAATTCTATTTCCTTTCTTTTTTAAATACATCTTAATAATTTTTATATCCATTTCACATCTAAATTCATCTTTGTAATTTTTAATATTGTATTCTTTTAATTTTATTAATCTGATTTTGAACCCCTTTACCAATATCATATATAGTGAGAAGGGACACATTTTAATACTTTTGCTGACAGTTGCTGTGGCGCTAGACGACCACAAATTAGTTTTTGTAATACCTACTTGTTAAATATTTCTTTAAGGACTGTTTACTACTGCGTAAGCAACCTCTTTACGGCCCGGCCGTAAAAAGTGTCCGTAAAGACCACGGCCTGCTAAATTGTGTGCCGAACGTCAAAGTGACGTTTGTAACATAAATCCAACAGCAACCAAGCCTTCAACTTCACACAGAAGAAGGCACAAAAGACTGCTATAACTCCTGAACATACGCTAAAATAACTTGCTCATTCACAATCTTAACGTCTTTAGGAATATCTTCATCATTTTCTACAGATGTCATAAGGTACGAGCTGGTTACAACTTAAAACTGCTTATAGCCATACACAAAATTGGAAATAACTGACATTTATAAACAGTTGCAACGTTCTACGCACTCTCAATCATTCTAAAATGTCATTACACAAACCTAGCGTTTTGATGAAAATAAATTAGAAAAATATAGATATGACCGAATTGTATGTAGGTATTACAAAAACTATTGTACAATACACGTCCGTTAGGGCCTTTACTGCCCTCGCCAGTATTATTCGACTCGCTCTTCGAGCTCGTCTCACAAATTCTCTGGCTCGGCAGTAAAGGCTATCCTAACGGACTTCTACTGTAAAATACTATTCGGTCGCAACCGTTCAATCGATAGCCCGCAGTAAAACTTACTATATAAAGCTTAATAGAGGATAAAATAAAGAATACATCACTTAATCGTGCAAATAAAATATTATACCATAGAAGGGGCACAATTACAGACTAAGCAGTCAACAGCAGATATCCACATACAATTTGAATTTAAAAAATCAAAGATGCCTTCTGACATGGTAAAAAAATATAATATGTAATGATCCAAGCGTTGGAAGTGTCGAAAGCGTGCAGATGGCTTTTATATATGCGCAATGTGAAGAAAAATCTCTAGGTGAGATATGAAATCGCCCATCACTAATAGACGTTGAAGGCAAAAAACCCATGAAAATAACGTGAGAAATAAGATGAAAAGTAAGTAGGTAGTAAGTAGTAAGTACTAAGAAATGGAAACTAACTATTTACAACGTAATAATAAAAAGTATAACACTATATGGAGCTGAAGCGTGGAGGATGACAGAAGATGATAAAAGAAGAATTGCAGCGGTTGAGATGGACGCCCTACGGAGATCATATCGAGTATCAAGAAGAGAAAGAGTAACAAACAAAATAATTAGAGAAAATATGGCAGTCCAAGAGACTATAATGCAAAAAGCAGAGCAGTGATTTTAAAAATACGTTTTTAGACGACCACATATGAAAGTAACATTATCGCGACAGCAGCCTACTACAGAAAGTTGACAATTTCATACACTAGCACGATATTATATCGGACTAGTCATATCGTAACGGCACAAAGTTATTCGAATCACGGCCTGCTTAATTGTGTGACAAATGTCACTTTGACGTTTGTCACACAATTCAGCAGACCGTGATTCAAATAATCCAGACGCTTTTGCTTTATTCGTTGCTCTATATCCAACAAGCTCTAATTTTTTATAATTGTACCAATAATAATAGCAAACGAAATAAAAACAATTCTTAAAAATAGAATTTACTTTGAGTGGTCGTCTAAAAAATAGTGTTCATAACTCGCCCGAAAGTGCAAATATCTGTGCTCGTGTTTTAGATCCACTCGGGCTTTGCTTCGCTACGCCCTCGTTTGTCTAATCAACACTCGCACGATAATTGCTACTTTCGACGCTTGTAATGAAAATAACTATTGTGTGTGTAACGAGAAGGAACAATACTAGTTATAAGCAAAAGACAATATTTATATTTAAGAAAATGTTAATTTAAGATTTATGTATTCAAACTTTACTCCGTTCATAGTTATTTGATATCAAAACTAATTTCTAATTAATAGCAGAAGACCACGGTAACATAGCAACATGATGCTTTTTTGTTGTTAAAAAAATAGAGAGAGAACAATCGAAATAAAAATTAATGAAGTTTGTTGAAAATTTGTACTCCCAAATAATTAATTTTTTATATAATGAAAGTGTTCTGACCCAAAGAAAAAGTATACAGTTTATTTACATAAGTGTTCAGGCAGCTGCATTAGTGTTTGTGGCGAGTTCCACGACGACAAATTAAAGATATTTCCAATCCGATCTTCGAGTGGGAACGGCAGCCGATCACCTGAAATTTATGATCTTCGTCAGCGACCGGTTTAAGCACCGGAACACGGAGGTCGGCAATCCAGGGCATCTGCAGAGTGTGCAGGATTATCCTGAGAGAGATTTGCTCCTGGTAGCAGAGATAAATTAACGGCGCCATCTGTGACAAGCATCGCTTCCAGCTCGACAAGATTTTACGAGGTAGGAAATAACTGTAAATTCGAGTGTTGGCGTTTGAGAAAGCTATTTAAATACAAGAATAAACCTTGTTGAAGAGGTCTAGCGCTTTTCCAAGACTCCAAATACGCCGTGGGTTTCGCAAGTTGGAAGACGTCTTTAGAATCTGCGATTTTGCGGAAATTTTTCAAGTATCAGAAATAATTGCTTGTTGGCGTGGGTCCTACGTCATCCTAATAACAATATAGTGAAGGTTTTGTTGCTAAGCAAAATATTCAAATTATTTACCTGACGCTTTCTCGCCTATTTTCACTATTGAAACGTTTAAATTCACGCTATACGAACAAACAGTTTTATGTGTTTTATCTGTCAGATTGAGGTTACAAATATTATCTACTAGAAGTGAAAATATGAGCTACTTTGAGACAAATCGCCTAAAATTAAGGATACATTTTGAAGATAGTAAAATTCTGATCCCACCTGAGAAAAGAGCTTTTATGTGCCGTGAGCTGGTATAAATTATTGCAGTTAAATAAAATATTAAGAAAGGGACATCTAACCATTCTATTTTGAACATCAAATAATACATTTCATTTTAACTAGCCTTAGATTACTGACAGGCAAAGTAAGCACAATAATAAATTAACCTGTGTGGTGATTTGCCCTAAACATATTAATTTTGTATCCAAAATAAGTAAATAACAAACAGGGTCATCGCAATATATATATGAACATAAAAATCGCAAACATTTATCAATAGTAGTACATAGCAACACAAATTGATAAGCAATTCAGTTGCATAGCTGCTTGAGAAAAATCCAAAAACATGATTAAAAACAGACAGATATATCCATTGATAGGACGATCGATCAAATAAAACAACTGCCTAACAAGAAGTTTTAGTAATTGAGCGCGATGTCTTCCGGGAAAACGCGAAACACACGTCGATGTTATGGATAAAAGTTCAGGATTGGCTTTCAGCCGCACGGAACTTAATTTGCTGCAGTAATTTCCATTAAGAAAATTGATCGTGGAGGTCATACGTTGCCGCGAATTCGATCAATTACCAAGGCCTGCTGGATCGCGGCTGCGTGGATCCGACAATTCGTGCCTGTTAATCAATCTGTTTCCAAATTAACGGGACGGGACGTAAATAATTTATTCTAAGTAGTAGTTGTATTGATCCGAGATTATTCAGCCAAGACTAAGTAGGCGAAACACTATTTACATTCTGGCTACAGCAATAATTAATTCCGGTGTTGTGACTACTGCTCAATTCCGGGAGCTTTGCGAGAAAGTTACTTATTCTACTGTTGCAATCCTTAAAAAACAAATGCAGCTTTTTAACAGTTAGTCAATGCTATCTGCCTAATCTGAATAATAAGGGCCACAAGGTTGCATTCATCCGCTCCGGTAATCCTAACCTTTTAAACTCGAACAAAACGCAAAAATACGTTTAATTCAATCCAATAAAGTCCCTTTAAATATGTCACACGGACGAAAGCGTCGCTAGAATAGGTCGAATCGAGCTCGCCCCACGTAACATCCCCCGTCTGCTGTTGGAGCACTAGGAAAAGCCGAAATTCCTGGGCTTTACTGCCCCTCGGGCTAGAGTTCAAGTTCCGCCGCAAATTAGAGCTTTGGATTTTAGCCAAGTCCTCCGCAAACTATTTTTTGGCTCCATCCACCTGTGGTGCCTGATCTTTGTCGGGCTCCGTGTTGGGCATCGACGAGACAAGGACGGACACACACGTGCTTCGCGAGGCAATAAAAAGAAGTTATGTGCTGTAACCGATATTATACACTAATTGGATCCTTAGGCAAATACCTGCTCTGGTTTTTAGGAGAGCACTCTACCCGAGATTGTCAGGAGCGGACAAGCAAAGTAAAATCAGTGTGATATCAGTTCAAATCTTTTCATTTAATGGCTCTGCCAGTTTGCCGCTTGTTAAGTGAAGGTTTCCCGACAGAATTTATTGGAGCTCTCTAGATTTGATCAAGTCCTGAATGTATTGCTCATTTCTCTAAACTATATCGAGGAGCTGAAAGATTAAATTATAAAAAAAATGTTATAATATTTTAAAGTACCACGGGACTTTGACGTCCATGATCGATGATATTTTAATTCCAATTGTTGTCGCAGCTTGCAAATGCGCGACAACGTCAGCTACCCACCTAATAAAAACTTACGGCTGTAGATTTATTGCACCAGCACAACAATACATTATAGCCTTGCTACGTGTTTCAGGTCTGGAAAAAGCACCCCAATCCAACAGGTGTGCCTTCACAGAGCAGGAGGCCTTCGAATTTCTCTACTTCTAGCTGCTGGTTCGATGTGCTTACAATTCCGCATTCTTAACACATTGAGTGCAGCTGTTCGCTTCGCGGACGCTAGCTTAAACTTACCCCAGTCAGTGAAGGTCTCGATTATTGCCGACAGGTTGGATTGTGACAAGCCTAGTAGATGTGATAAAGTATTTCTTGTAACCGCGGCGTCACCTTAGCGTCATTTTTCCAAAGCAAGTTTACAGCTTTACCCGCTTAGTCGACCCCTTTGCCAAGGTCGTTCCCTCTCTGACGGTGAGGATTAAATCCAGTGGCGCCCGAGAAATAATTACTGCACGTCACTTGTCAATTTCTTTCAACGGCAACAGCCGCGCTTTCAAAATAGAACCACGCCCGTGTCCCATTAGAGCTAGTTGGAGGCATAACCAAATTTAGAAAGTAACGCCTGTACAACGAAACACTTAGAGGGGACTATTTTCAGTAACACAGAATTTTTTGAAAAAAATTCTAACTCTAAGAAATCTCAGCTGGGGCCTATAAACATAATCGGTGTCCAAAATTTTCACGACTGGCTCTCGTACGCAGTTTTTAAATGCGATTTCGGCTGAATAGGTGAATTTGCATTGTTTCCCGCTACAATATCGCCTCATTAATTATGAGGGAATCACATCGGCGAGGATTGTAGTCCTTAAGAGCATTATAAGGACGTCAATTAAGAAGACAATGAGTGATGAACCGCGCGAATGTTCCTAGCTAGTCAAAGGAAGGATGCGGCGCTACAATAAACTAGATTAGGGCGCAGATGAAATACGTCATCCTGTCAAAAATTCCTGCTCGCCATATTAATGCCTAAATAGTGCCTGAATGCCGCTTATTGATTTGACAAATTGTTTTTCCCTGTTGGCGCCTTGCTCGGAGCCTATCGATTTAATTCCGATTCGTTTAGAAGTGTAACCTAATTTCCTTTAGTTTAAGAAGAATGTAGGCTAATGTCCGGGAAAAACGGTAGAAGTAGTCATGTCACAAATGCTCGTTATCGACTTTATATTGGTTTGATCATTATGGGTCCTGCTGTTAATTTAATGTCATTGCATGTACATATAGCAAATTAGTACGCAGAACAAAGCACTGCATATTAAAATTTCGAAACGATTGTGCATTCCATTCGGATAAATGCAAACAATTATGCGCTTACACGTGTTACTATTATAGTTTTTGATTTGTTCAACGAATAGCTATACATGTAGAAGCATATTGCCAATAGTAAATCGATTGCCATATAAAGCCCCAGAAGGGTATGTCGAAAATAGTTCGAATTAATCTAGGCGCATCCACCAAATGCGACAAGTCCGGCATAAAGCTGCTGTAATGTCAGTTTTGCAGGCAAAATCTAAGTAGCAATTTTACGTAGTAGAAAAATACAAACAGGAAATAAGCTATACTATTGTAAATATAATGATCTAAGCCGCCATATGCTATTGTAAAACGAATATAACATTAACGGAATGAAGGCGTAAAAATGAACAACAGTCAAAGAAAATAAATGGTTGCTTAGTCCCAAAACCTAGAGACATTTAACAAGATGAGGCAAACTAAAATTAAATATATTTAGGTATTAAAGAGAGAGGAATATTCCACTTAAAAAGGTAAAAGGCGAGTGACGCACAAAATAATCTTAGAGCACTTAGATCCAGAGAAAGGTACTACATTGAATATTTCTGGAAGAAAAGTAGCGAGTAGTAAGGAAGAAAGGCATAAGAATGTATAAGAAAACAGGAACTGAAATATTCATCGAAAAACTTAGGTAAGAGAAAGGTGAAGGGAGAGGGGTGGCTGTTTAAGAATTAATTGGTTAAGTCAGCCGTGAAAAAATTAAGAGGGAACGTACTATGCAAACTGTTTAATTTTCCGGAATGTGCAAGAAAATATCAAACCATCATTGCGGCGAATTATTAGAATCAAATAGAGGACTTCTGTTTAATAGTGTGTCTCTGTGACTGACAGAAAAATAAACCTCTATTTTGCTTGGTTCAATTTTTGACAAAAGAACAATTTTAAATGAGTGAGTCATGAGTCAATTAGCATCAGTGTTAGGACAATTTAAAAGATTGGTGCCGCCACTAGTTTATGTCTGCGGACTCTACTGTACATTTTGCAAATAATTTGCATCGTTGTGTGTGTTAGATTGCCTATATGGTTGCTGGTAATGTTTGATTTCGCAACTAACACTATTTTCTTCTTCCCAGTTAATATCTTCAGGATAGAGCTATTTTTCGGGCACCCATTTAGGGAATATTCTAGCTTTCATTTTACTTCCAGTTCTGTAAGACGGATTTTTGGGTTACGTCTAGTAATCGGATTTATTCAGCAAAGCGTTAGAAATCAGTTACAGATCTGGTAAGATGGTTTAGTGAATTGCTGCACCTATCTGTTTGAATCAGAATTTAAACCAATTTGGAAGTAAAACCCAATTTCTCTGCTACTAAACCATTATGCGATTTAACGTTTTTTAGAATTTATTCTAGGTTTTTTATAGTAAGGATCAATATCTTTTGCAAGTATTCTCTACTGCGTTCATAAAGGTGGCTTTTATACAGTTTTGCATGTTCTAGAGGTAATTTGTTATCTCACATCTTTATTTTTCCATATACAAGTATACATATTTCTGTCATTTATCAATATTCAAAACGAACTCTTGGGTCATGATAGTTTAATAATATTGTTTAAAATATTGCCCTACTTTAAAATCTAAGCGCAGATAACTATATTTTTCACGCTACAAAATTTAGGTTTTGTAGCATATCAATGTTCCAAATGAAGGTGTCGGTATATGATGAAAATTATAAGATAAAGAGGTGACTTATTTGAATAGTTTTCAGTGGTATTTATAGGTCCCGGGTGGTGTAGCTTAAACAAGCGTCCACGTTCGATCAGCAGAGTTAAACGACGCTCTCTCTGGTCAGAACTTGGATGGGAGCTCCACGGCTGTATGTCTCGGCGCCTCGTGATACGGCTGTTACTGAAATAGTTGGTCCCGGCGGTCATAACAACATCATGACTGTCGTTAGTGGGGTTGGAAGTCCCCATAAATGCACAGCGACGGCTATAATTGGCCTAACGGCCGTTGGATGAGTGCGAAATAAATAAATAAAAAAAATATTGAGTTATCAGTTCTGTGCATATAAATATGGTGCTAGTCTGACGGCATTCAGAGCGATTCAAATTGTAAGGCAAAAGTGGTAGCTGAAAACTATTTAAAAATAGAAGGTAATACCATATATCAAAGTATTCACCAACGAACCTCGGGGACATGTATCCACATAATAAAGGGTCATATTGTGTTTCTTGAGAAACAGCAGCATATGAAAGGAAAATTTAAAAATCTCATAGTTTACGCCTTCTTGTTTTCATCGCGATCATAACTCGAGGCGAATTTATTTCTGGAAAGTCCGAACGTAGTGTTTCCTGATTTGCAGCAATAACTTATTTTTAATTTGGGAAATTACTACGACTTGCCGACTTTAACTGCTCGTTGCTCATGCGGTCTCAAGTTTTCCGTTTATTAATTAAATCGCATGCTGTCGGCAATAAAGCTGAGTTACTGGCGATGCTTATCTGCAACATAAATTTTTTCGGCACTCAGAGGCGCCGAACGAACAGCATGGAGCAGAGCAAACGGAAGACTCGGCCCATTCGGGCGACGAAGGACGTCTGCAAAATTTTTCTTGCGGACGCAATGAATTTCTCTACGATTCCTTAGAAAAAAATGCATATGCATCAATAAGATTCTATATTTTTGATTTTTGAACAGCAATGACCGTAAAGAGTAAATTTTGTGGCTTTCTTATTATCTAAAAGACGAATTTAGGTGTATGTGTAAGTCATTTGTAGCAAAAACGTACTAAGAATTCCCGAAGAGGAAACATTAATTACTACTAAAAAATGTGTAAATTCTTATTACAAAACTGAAATTATAAAGCAATTGAAAACTAAATTTTCAATATTAGAAGTTTACACAGAACGGCGAGGAGAATCATAAAAAGTCCCACAATGAATACAGTGCTCATGCTATGGTCATATTAAAAGTTATTGTCGTGTAGAAGCTGAATATGTAAAATGTGATGGTAAAAGAGTATTCTTACGGCTATCATGCGAATGCCGTTAACAACTGTTAAAAAAACAAGTAACCACTTTATTCCAAACCAATATGTCGCAAATAATGGCGGTTGACTTAACTTCTAAAAATAAAATTCCTTGCTGCAGAACTATTAACCTCAACGAAAGTTTTTTCTAAAGTATTGCTTATAAAAGAGGAATTCCTATCATAGCACAACAAGTGCCTCCTTTAAGAAGGTATTTGCTAGCGTCAGATTATCTCCGAAAAGTTTCCATCGGAATTGAAGGCAGTTGTAATTACAGAAAAAGCTGACACATTTACAGGGAAGTTGATTAATGAATAGTATACAACGGTCTATAGCACCATTCATGATACAGAAAATACAATATCGACTAAAGCAGCATATAATATTGGAATTGTAGCCTTTTCTATTCATTATATCTTTACTAGGCACTTTCAAGAAGCAGAAAATTGTATATATCAAGAATATCTTATTAATTCTGTAGAAATTGCTTCTATGCTATTTAAAGATACAATATGCAGAGCACTGGGGTAGCTGGGACACTATGAGTATGGAATATGTATAAAAAACCACCACTACATGACTTAATTCCCGACATAGATTTATAAAAACAATGTGGGCGCTTCTAGATATCTTATTTAATATCCGCTATAGCATTTGTTGCTTTTAAGATATGTGTAAACAAAGCAAAAATCGGAGTTGATAGATTAATCCTTAACCCACATCATCTAAACTATGTACCAAAATAATTATTTGTGCCCGTTTATGCACGTGCTTAGACACCTGTGCTTCGGTTCGACTTCAGCGTCAGCGTTGTTAGTGTTATTGCTCTTCTTATTTTTCTTTAATTAGGTCTAGAAACTGTAAATTTTAGTGCAACTGGTTTTCCAGATGATAATAATGAGACAGTAGTGCTCCAATTCAAGACCGAAAATCAGTTATTGTTCTTTTCCTTATTCTACCTTAATTAGGTCTAGAGCTTTCAAGTTTAGTCAATGTGGTCTTCGAGATGATGACAATGAGCAGTCCTAGTTTTTCGACACTAGTGCTCCAATTCGATATTAAAAATCCGTTATTGTTGTTTTTCTTCATCTTCCTTAATTAGGTCTAGGACCGGTTAATTGTGGCCAAACTTTAAACATCTGGTATCGTTGTTGTTCTTCATCTTCTTAACTAGGTCTAAGATTATCGATTTTTTTAAACCTAGTTTTCAAGATGATGACGACCAGTAGTCTTTGTTCTTAGAAACAACATTGCTGCAACTTAACATTAAAAATCACTTGTTGTTGTTCTTGTTCTTCTTTAATTGGGTTTAGAGCTTCTTAGTTTTGACCAAACTGGTTTTCGAGAGTATGGCAAGTCGTAGTTTTTCGAGATCAGGGCTACAATTCGAATTTAAACATCCGCTCTTGGTTCTTTATTAATCTCTTTAATTGGGCTACTACTCGTATTTTCAATATTTTTTCAATCTAGTTTTCGAAATTATGACAATAGGCAGTTTTAGTTCTTACACACAAGTGCTCCAGTTCGACATTAAAAATCCGTTATTATGATTGTTATTCACCTTCTTTAATTGGGTCTAGGTCCTGTTAATTTTTGCAAAACTGATTCCCGATGGCCATCAGCTCTCTTCATCTTCTTAATTAGGTTTATGATTTGAACGTTTCTGTTAACCTGATTTTGGAGGTGATGACAATCGACGATCTTAGTTCTTAGAGCGTCCACTCAAGGTTAAGCAGCGGTTATTGATGTTGTTCTTGTTCTTTAATTAAGTCTAGGGCTTGTTAGTTTTGGTCAATCCAGTTTTGAGAAGATGGCAATCGGCAGTAGTAGTTCTTAGTCACTTCAGTTCGACTTTAACCATCTGGTATTACTGTTTTTGTTCTTCATCTTCTTTATTAGCTCTAGGATTGGTAGTCTCAGCTCTTAGGTATCAGTGCTTCAATTTGACATTAAAAATTCGTTATTGTTGTTATTCATCTTCTTCATTGGGTGTACCTACGACTTGTTAATTTTGGCCAAACTAGTTCGCGAAATGATGGCAATCAACTCTTTTAGTTCTTAGATAGCAGTGCGTCAATTCGACGTTGAGCATCAGTTACTGTTGTTGTTCTTCTGTAATTAGGTCTAGGGCTTTTTAATTTTGGTCAATGGTTTTCGAGACTATGACAATGAGCAGGCGTAGTTCTTCGACACCAGCGCTTTCAATACAACTTTCAATATCTGTGATTGTTGTCGTTCTTCATCTTCTTAATTAGGACTAGGATTTAAAACATTTTGTCAACTTGATTTTAGAGATGACGACAATCGGTAGTCTTAGTTCTTAGACATCAGTGCGACCATTTAACGTTAAGCATAATTATTGTTGTTCTTTGATTGAGTCTAGTGCTTGTTAATTTTGATCCATACGGTTTTAGAAATGACGGAAATCGGTAGTCTTAGTGCTCCAAGTTGACATTAAAAATTCGTTACTGTTGTTGTTCTCGTTGTTGTTCATCTTCTTAATTAGGTCTAGAACCTGTTGATTTTGGACAAACCGGTTATCTGATGGCAATCAGCAGTCTTACTTCTTAACGCCAATGCATTAATTCGACGTTAAGCATCAGTTACTGTTGCGGGTTATGCTTTTTAATTAGGTCTAGGGCTTGTTAATTTTAGTCAACCTGATTTTCGAGATGATTACAATGAGCAGTGTAGTTCTTCGAAACCCGTGCTTCTATTCTACTTTAAACATATGTTACTGTTGTTGTTCTTCATCTTCTTAATTTGGTCTAGTATTTTCAAATTTTTGTCAACCTGGTTTTCGAGATGATGAAAATCAGCAGTATGAGTTCTTACACAACAGTGCTTAAGTTCGGCTTTAAACATTAGTTATTGTTGATGTTGTTGTGGTGGTGGTTTTTGTTCCTCCTGTTAATGTTGGTCAATCTTATTTTCAAGATGATGACAATTAGTAGTCTTAGTTCTTAGACATCAGTGTGTTAACCTGTGGGTCTTCTTCCTACATTACATTTACGATTAATTTTGACCGATTTGGCGTGACAATGACAATAAGCAGTCTTAATGTTCAGACACCAATTCTTAAATTCTACTTAAAAAATCAGTTCTCGTTATTCTTCTTGTTTCTCTTGATTCTTCTTCTTGAAGTTCCACTCCTATCGGAGATTGGAAATCATCATCACTACTAGGACCTTGTCAATTGCTTGTCTGAAGAGTTCTGTCGATGTGCAACCGAACCACTCCCTCAAGTTGCGAAGCCAAGAGATTCTTCTTCTGCCGACTGTTCTTTTGCCCTTGATCTTGCCTTGAATTATCAGTTTAAGAACGTTGTATCTATCTCCTCTAAGAACGTGTCCTAGATATTCTAATTTTCGGGTTTTTGTGGTTCTAATAATTTCTCTGACTCTAATAATTTCTCTGATTAGCTAGATGTAAAACCTGTAAATTTTGGCCAAGAGGTCAAGGTGATGAATATTTTAGTCTTCATTTTTTAACACATATATCTATTCGATTTTAAATATCACTTGTTGTTGTTCTTCTTCTTTAATTAGATTTAGGACCCGATAGTTTTAGCTTACTTGTTTTTCGAGAAAGTGACAATCGGCAATACCTTCAGCTGTTTGATGGTCTTTCAGTCGTACATTCTTTTGCTAGATGTTGGTCGTCGATTCATTTTACATTTTGTTTCCATACTATTTTTTTCTATATATTCATGTTAGCAATCATATCATGTTTTCGGTGCTGCCCGTGTCTCTCATGTTACTATTTCTAACTCTGTCCGATAAATCCTTTGTATCTATTGTTTTAAGTATTGTTATTTCAGTGGCACGTATCAATTTCTTGGTCTTTGTTGTGGCGGCATATGGCGTATAAAATCTATGGTCTTACACTTGTATATGTTTAGGTGTCATTCTTTTTGTGATTTAGCGGTTTCTTGCCTTCTGTAGGTCACTGCGCCTTGACTTCGAGATCTCTATTTGCAGGTATGTAATATTTTATATCTTATTCTGCATGTTTGATGGAATTGACACAGCATTTTCCACACATCGTTGTTTCTTATACTAATACAGTGCCACCCTATGACCAATCGATACCTTATACGGCCTATACCTACTTGTACTTCTTTGATGCCTTCGATTATTTCTTTCATAATTATGTTAAATGGTAAAGGATTGAGCTGCTCTCCTTGCCTTGTTCCTTTTGCGATGGGTTTTCCTCCGTTGTCGACACTTACTCTTGTTATATTCTACTTAGTGACAAGTATTCTTATCTTTATTAACATACTAGCAACGTCACTCAGCTGTACCGTAACAAAAGCTAAGAATTATAAATTTGTCTTTCCTTGATCATCAATTATTTCTTCTGAGGGTATTGTATACGATATCAGCCATTGGATTGATGGTCAAAACGACGTTTTTAACGATTCATGGTATCGTACGCGTCATGTTTTTGGGAAACATGTTCCCTACGCTAGTTTTCCGTTGCCTTCGGCACATCAGTTACTACGGTTGACTAATAAAATATCTAATCGATATCAAAGCTAGTGTGGACAGTAAAGTCTGTTTGCGATGTTCAACGACGTTTGTGCCTACACGAGCGTTTCGTCTTTGTCTGATATTTAGATAAACAGAGTGTGGTGTCTATACCCTATCGGCAGCCGTCTTTAAGTCTGAATTTCGAAGACCACATGCTTGTGAACACTCGGTCGAAGTTCCGACAATAAACGCGAGAAATTTAAATTCGCCGAGCGCTCTATTGCAGGTCTAGCCGCGCGCCCCGAGTGGAAGTAGTGTTACTTTTAGTGTATCGTGTTGATCCCGCTTTATCCCGGGGATATTCCAGTTGCAGAATGCATTTGCCGTGTCCCGATAGCGCGTCTAAGCGCTGCAGGATGGGAACAGCCGGCTTTGTTTTTGAAACGTAAGCTCGGAGGTGGGGCTGTTGGAAAACAAACTGGAAGTTCTGAGACGCTCGCTGCATTTACACGAAACGCCCGGGGTTATTGTTGCCAGCATCTAAATGCAAATCAGCGCAAAACATCCAACATGCTCGCACGCCATAAATATTTTTCTAACGCGCAACTTGCATAATTGGGGGCGGCCACGTTGGACGCTTCAGACGAAGTTACGGCATAGCCTTTTTTATAGACTTGAATACTACGTCAGCAATTATTCCAAAATTTTTCACATTAGCTTCAACAGCAGTTACGTCAAGTGATTATGATAAAATCGAGTTGGCTTTAAACCAAAATAACAGGCGAAGGATAAACGAGCAGAAGAAGTGGGTTTATAGAAATTTTGACCAAGGAATTTTATCCTTGATCATAAGTTTGAGAAATGGCGAATAATCCAAAGAATGGATCCTAATTATTTTATACATTCGTTTTTAAAGAAAAGAAATATTTTTAGGGTGACGGCAACTGTTATATATCGTCCTTGCAAAGCAACGACGCGTTAAGCACTCGACATCATTGTATCAATATTTTTTCTGTGTTAAGTTTTCCACGGGCGAACACATGTGAAGCTTTTGCTTATCGCGCGACATAACGTCACGAGCAGTAGGTAGAACTGGTAGCAACTGCTTTGGTTACCCGTTCTTGTCGCTGTATCAGCTGCGAGGCTGGCCCGCTTAAATGTATTTTTATGAATGTTATCTTAATAAAGTTCTTAAATTTACTGTGTGATTTTTATTTGTTAAGCGCAATGCAGTTCCATGTATTTTAAAATCAGGTAAGTTATTTTTAAATAATTTTAAATTACAGTTATACAAAATTATTGGCTTGTAGCTTAAAGTTTAAATATTCATATAGATTTATTCTGATTTTCGAGCTCAAATTGCTAATTTAATTTTTTAGATATAGTTTTATTTTTATTCTATTCCTTAATTCTCTCGCTTGGCAGCTGAATTAATTATTTAAGCTCTTTGTATATCTCTTTATATATATATATATATCTGTAGATAGTAGTGATAGCTTTATTTTCGTCTGTCCTCCTATTGGAAAACTACATGAAAGGCAGAAGGGAGTTTTAGCTAATAATAAATTTTGGTTACGGGCCTGCGCCGAGTAATGACTGCCCCGATTCGTTGCACCTCGGAGCCCCGAATTTACGGGTGTACTGATATCCAGTTAATGTCCTTTCAGCGAGCCCTAATCTGTCTTAGTGTCAGGCTCGTGGTCAGCTGTCAGACATGACTAATCTGCCTAGGCTGAGCAAATTCAAAGTTGGGGCAAATTTCGTGCGAGACCTACGAAGATGGATTTCGCCGGCGTAACGCGAGATTGCTTTATGACGAGAAAAGCCAACACAAGGGCCATAAAATGCGCACGAAATTATGACTGCACGGTTTATGTTATTTTTCTACACACATAACCGCCGCAGCATGTGTGAGCACCAGCTTAGGGCCATGAATAAATCTGGCGCCCGTGGACGCGATACTTGTCCCTGCTCGCACCGTCTTAGGTTGTAAATATTCGAAAATCGATTTTAAATCGCAACTGCATATATTAAATTATGGCCGAATTTGCCCTGGCCATGTTTGAAAGTTTAGAGCGGTGCCTTAAATTCTAGCTTTTATGTTTTCATGAAAATGAGGCTGGAAATATAGCTTCATACAAAATAATTTTTTACGACCAAATTCGACAGATAAAAATATATAGAGCCATAAAAGTAAAATGTTTGTGGCATTGAGAATTGCAGGACCTTTAACGTGTATGTTCGAAAGATTTAGAGGGGCAAAGCAACAGTGCTGCGAAACTGGATATTTTGTGAATTAGTTAGAACGATCCTCAGGTCATGCTCAACTATTGCGTCCGTTTGTCCGGCGCTCGTAGTACGTACCCATGTCAGCTAAAACTATTAAAAATATCAAAAAGTGGAGGAACTCACATGTATTGCACCAATTATGCACTTAATCAGCGTTCGATATGCTTGGAAATTTTCACTCAAAATAATCAAAGCTGGAATTAGCTCGAAGTTAATTTGTGCCGGCGAACTATGCACAATAGAACTAATTACTTCAATTAATTAATTAAAATCTCTACTGCATTAATTAAGCAAATCACCCGCGCAGCTTCCGAGTTCATATTAAAATTGTCGGGCAGGTAGCAACGTCCGAATTCACACCGGAGAAGGCCCGGGAGATCATTTGCCAAATTGAAGCGTGAAGCTCGCAATTAGGCTCTGTTCAGATCGGCTCGATATTAATAACCGAACTTATGAATTAGCATTCCAGTAAATTTGGGTTGCGAATTTTCCTGAGTGATCCGCTACGGCCCGAGTTCGTGCAAACCAGCAATTTCAGCAGGTTCTAATCGGAAACACGATAGCCATTCAAGCAAAAGAAGTACAATGCTGTGAATTAAAGGAAATTAGAGATGAAGCTGGGAGATATTCAAATTGGTTTATGGTGTAATTATGTAAAATATTCCGTTGGCATTTGCGACGACTCAAAGCTGTAAACCAAACTCAAACTTTGAGACTAACAGTTTTGCCAAAAATTCTCAGAAAAAAATTATTGGTGGTGTAGCACAGAGAACAGCTATGGGGCCACTATTCTGCCTAGTTCTGTCTACTATATAAAGTTATACCTTTTACTTAGGGCTAAATAAATAGAACGCATCTGTTATTTGACTTGATACCAATCTTTAATGACAGCAAAAATTTCCAAGACTTATTACTAGCTTTTCCATACATCTTTTTCATTAAGCAGCTATCCTGGAAAGCCTTAATAATAAAAGTTTTAAACCTCCAAGTATAAAACTTCATCACTTAACTAGTGTTCTTGTATTACACACATTTAACTGCTTGAAGTTGCTGGAACTTTTCATATTGATGCGGTGTACAAAGCAAAAGAGTAATAAAACGCTCACTAATACCTGCTCGCAATTTAGAAAGCTCATCGTTTCAAAGCTTTCGGTGATAAATCACTTTTCTCATGTTTAGTTTGATTAATTAGTTTTCAGGAGACCTATTCCATCAGAAAATACATAAAAAGAAGAAATGCCTTGCTGCTTACTGCTAAGCCCCTGAAAATCTCTTCCTATTTCATAAGATCCTTTGTTAAGAAATTGTTGTTACACGTTTAAATAATACGTTATATTTAAAATTTCTAAATCAACAGTTGTTTAAGTGAAATTTAATCTAAGATTTTCATCCAAAATTTTGAATAACTCAATATCACTTATTTAACGAGCTTCAGGGATACTTAAGTAATAAAAATGGAAACTTCACCAGCTTGCAGATTCAGATTCATTGAGTATATGGTTCCATGTAATCTAGCAGCCTTTACGGGATAATTGGAGTCCCTTTGGGCCAATTTCGACAACGTCGGATTTAATAGCCCCCAACGCTTATGCTATAAGCTTGAAATTCCGTTTTCCGTCTTGTTGTAGTACAGTGAATCGATGCGATTTCCCGAAGCAACCTTGGAAACTCTCTCGTTACAACGGGCATAGATCAACGCCGATGTGTCCGTAGTCATTCATTATTTATTTAACGATCCGATGCAGGCTTAAATCGACGCACCTTGTGGCGTCCTGAGCTGCAGCTGTCTATTTCTGTTCCGTAAAAACTTCACCCAGCCCGGTGTGACCTGTTTTGATACATATATACCTTGCTGCAACTCTTTTGTTAGCTAAGTAATGCATGTTGTGATTTAGTTAGCGTCAACCTTCAATACGTTATATTACGTCGTGCAATAGCTAATTATTGACTGCTTTAGGTGGGTAAAACTATTGAGTGAATCCTGGTTGAACATGCAGTAACGTTTCCTTGCAATCTGCCGCTGGCACTGAGGCTAAACATCTGTCAGGTTTCTGTATCTTGTGTAGCATAAATGATGTCAGAACGCGCAGGTAGATTTAGTCGAATTTATTGCGATTCGAACATGCAACATATGACCGGTAAGAAATGTTTTCTTCGGTGTACGATAGTAAATAAGATAAGCTTCTCAGAAAGTTTTCGACGCAGGAAACTGAGCTCATCTTCTACAGCTGAGGAGAAATCTTTCCATGGAGCTTAATTGAGCACCTTTAAGATTTCTGCGTGTCGTAAACCGGGTTTTCGTGTAACAGCATATCTAACACCAGTGTGCAATGTTAATAAGTTTATGACCTATTTATAGGAAATGGGTAGAAGAAAAACTGCTTTTCGAAATATAGTTCACTATCAGACTAGGCTTTGTATTGTCATGACAACAATAAAATCTGTCAACACAACAATTGGGGTGTAGAAGCAAAGCTTGGTGGTTGTTCTGTTTGTATTCCCAAACTTAAACTTAAATTATCAATAAATAAATACCCCAGTTTTCATTGAAAGTTGTATAAGTTATTGGGAGTGTATTGTGTAAACTGTGGAAGTTTGGTTGATGACGGTAGTGCTTCCGCCCAGGTAAAATACTGCTTCGAAGTTGGTCGAACAGTAGTTGGGGTTTCCGAGACAGGTTTTGGACAAGCAGGAAGGATAATTGAAACGTGAGACGAGTGTGAACAAGGCAGCGGTTTGTCCTGGAGCAGTTTGGAGCCCTAGAACGGGGCAAATTACTGAGTGGTGCAGAGCAGCAGCCGAGCGGCAACCAAACGAGGTGTGTGGGTCATTGCAGCCATATTCATCAACGCAGAGACCTATAGCGACGTGGAATTTACTGCAGGTTTTATTGGACCCCGATATTATCTATCGCAGGAGCAGCCGAACAGGTCAGGAAAGTGATTATAGAAAGCATTATTCTTAAAATTGTGAAGTGGCGTCTATTTTGTATCAACTAACGGCCAGAGCGCCCCTTAAAGTGTTTTGTTTTGTGGCGTTTATTTACTTACGCTTTTGTTGTCGCCGAGGAAACGTGGAATGACGTAGAACTGAACTGTTTATTGAAGCAAAGCCAATTTGTTTGGCACAATTGGTTAAGTTGGAACGCCATATTTTCGACTTGTGTTCCGATTAGTTATAATTTCCGCATAGAAATGATCCCACTTGTTAAATGCATTGGATTTGATAGCAAATGTATTTGAATTAGTTCTTATGATTTAACAATACTTGCTAGAATGTAGAGACACGAGCCATGAGATAAAATTCATTTTAGTAATTTTATTCCTCTTTGAAATTTATAATCTCATTTATTTAGGTATAATACCCAAATAAGTATAACATATCATATCTTAACATAACAATATATAAGGAGATAAAAACCACTGTGGTAGTAGAAATAATTTCTTTTTGTCATACAGATCACCACAAATTTGATTTTCTTCTTCTTCCCCTAATTTTAGAAGAGTATTCCGTGCATCCCCAACAAATTTTTCTTTCTTATCAATGTCTTCCTTGTGATGCTAACGTTCAGCACTATTGGAATCTGTTTGATGGTTGGCCTGGAGATACTTTTGGGTTTGGTTTCCCGTTAGTAGCACAAAAAAGTGATCTTCTATATCTCCAGTGGCCTCGTCTAGATCTAACCAATCGAACGACGTGTTGTATGTCACATTTCTCACTATCTCGTTATTGTTTTTGCTGTCTCTTAGAGACAGGCCTTCTATGGATCTTAATGTTTTAGTTTCCGTTGATCTCATATGTTGGGTTTTCATTGTGCCAGCTCGAGTATATGTGGCAATTGACGTTACACAACTTTTATAAATTCTTGTGCTGTTCTGAACAGGTTTGTTGTATCTGTTTCTCTAACTAGTGATATAAATTATTCAAGAACCTTAAACTTCTTAGATGTAGGAATTCTTATAGTAAAAGGCATTGGCCAAACTGGCATAAACTTTCAGTGTTGAGGCCCATAGAAATAATGTAATTCTAACCTTCTTTAAATCTCTTGAAAATGATTGCACATTTCTAATTAGTTTGGTGTGGGTCCAAGGAACTATTTGTTCAAACTCATTGTATGCTTCTTACTGGTAACATCATCAATTTATCAGGTTCTCCGTAAGCCGTTTACCGCTTCTTCTTGCTTTAGCAAGTCTGGAAGCCAAATCGACATCGTCGCATTGCACGGTCTGAAGTCTTTTGAGTATGAGACTCACTCAGCATGTTTGCTTGGTTGTCACGAAGCAATTTCTTCGCACTATGTGATGTTCAGCTGGTCGCGCCTCCCGTCCCTTGTCGATAGTTTTTGAATTGCTGCATTAACTGAAGTAAATATACGCTACTATTTCAATATTGCATACTTGTACTCGTATTACCACCAATTTTGAATGTACTGACAATTGACCTGCATGTGTTATCATATTTCGAGAACTGACCACTTAACGGACCAAAACTTTGAGTGTATCCCCGCTGGGGTGTTTAGAACGCTACCTGCAAACTGACTTCTGTAGCTTGTATTCTGTGTGACGTCACAGATGCAGGTACAGTTGTGCCCTACGAGAACTGTATTTTTTGCATAGTGAAAATGAAAGTCGTTTTTTTTTAACGCGAAATCGTGAAAAAAGTACACTATCTTCAAATATTTTATTAAAATTGTGAATGATTGCCATTTTTGGTAGTTGTAAATTCCGAAGTCCTTTTCCATTAAATTTCGAGTTACAAGAGATCACTATGCAAAAAAAACTACGTGAACAACACGTTTTGAAAGTCCCTTTTTTCATTCCTTTGCTGCAAATTCATGAAAAAAATTGACTTTCAAAACTAGTACAAATTACTATTGATTTGGTGAGTTGTTTAAATATATTGTTATGCTATTTTATGTGATTTAATTTAGTTTTATGTTAAGATTAATTTATGTAAAGATATGCCCTCGTTTAAATGTTTTCTTATTTGGTCTATTTATTTTTCCAGTTCCGGTAGTACATTCAACTTATAAATCAGGTTAGGTTCAGGCTTTATAAAATAATATTAATTGTTTGCATTATTAATCCTTATTATCGTCTTGATTGTTATTGAGTACAAAAAATATATACTTCACGGTTATTTAGTAAAATGAGAACCATGTCAGATGACACTTCTCTCAACTGTCAATGTTAAACTATAAAATTTAAAGGTAAGCAAACATTTATATTTTTTATATATTATATAGCTTTCAAATAATAATAAATGATTAGTAATTCTTGTCAATATCTTATACACCCACTTTTGTGACATTTTAATGTTTATTTACATATACCTGATACGTCGCGTCGTCCACTTAAGTTGGTTTTCTACCTGCCTTAGTCCAGCTAGGCACAAACTGGCTGCTTACTACTGTGCTCTGGAACGGCCAGGTAAGTCACGTTCCTCTCAACCATTTATAACGGCAGCTATGCTAATTGCACTGCTTTGTAGTTCCACAATGATACCTCACTTAAAACTGTGACGGCTCCAATCAGCAACCCAAACAGAACACTGAAGACTAGTTTTCCTTCTTGACATCAAACAGCGATTCCACAGCAGTCAGCATCCAAACCACCTTCTAGATTCCTCAGCATCAACCTTTAACGTCGATCAAGGCTCCATTGCAGTCCAGTTCCAAACAGATCTAGCTGTTTACAGACCAAAGATTATTCTGTTGCCCGTATCTGTTCACCGTCTTCCTCCAAGACTATTACATTTAATTCTTCCTCCAGTAATCGCTTTCCAAATTTCCAATATTATATTTTGTTTATTTTTTTTATTTTGAATGCATTTATTTATCGTTATCAATCACTTATACCCTTTTATAATATTTTAAATTATAAATTCCTTTTAATAGGGGTTTATTTTAATTTTCACTTATTACAAAATGTTCACATGCACATTGTTCTCAATGTTGGTGTTATTCTTCTAATTAAATTTCACCATAGTAATCTCTATTCAAACATTTTTAAAAACTAACACTCCTGGATTCTTTACATTGCAAATTATTTTGACATATTATGTGACTTTTAAATTCTTATTTAGCTAAGGCCTGTCACATTCTCAAACTATCTTATAGTTTGTTCTAATTATTATAACAATTATGACTTATACTTTGATACTATCCAATAATATCTTTACTGCTTCCAATATAAATATTGAGTCATACTAAAACTTTTCTAAGAATATTAATTGCTTCACCGGATTAGAATTAAATTTGTATCTTATCAAATAAATTTTAAATAGCTATCCTGTTCTTTTTATATTAAATTTATTCTTTACAGAATCTATTTTTTAACATTTAGGCATGATTTTTTTTTGATAAAATTAATTATTAGTACGATATCATTAACAACATCTATATCACATTTTCTTGGTTTCAATCCCTGTGAAGTAAAATGCCGTACTTGTTTTCCTTGAAGTGAGATAGCATTTTCAGGGAAAAAAACGTAGCAATATAAGATAAATCTGCGTATTGGTCAAGCACTTCTCTCGATGACAAGAGGAAAGTTATCCTGGTAGAGTCACCTCTGATGAGCACCAGGTAGCGCCCTTCACAATAACAAGCAATTGTCTCAGTGTCTGTTATTATTTGCCTATCACAAGTGAGCCAGGTCTCCCCCTTCCCACTAGCTAGTCGTGCAGTTTTTAAATTGTTGCAGGTCGTAAATGAGGATTCGTTGTTAACAAGCTTCACTTAAGGTAATTACGCGTTTCATTACAGAACCTTTAATTTGCTAACTCTATAGATTCGATTATTGAAGAGCACAGTTTGGTTGACATCATACACACTTTTAGTGTATGATCTTTCACAGCTTCCAGACAACGCATTTTTTAAAGAATCCTGTTTGTAATTTCTTGTAGAAAGAGTTTTGCTCATAATTAATGGATAACGTAATACCAATCTAATTAGGCGTTTTAATAAAAAAAAATTCTAGAAAAACCCATACGAACTGCTAAACTATCAGTCTAAAGTTTCTGCAATTTCCAGCTCCGGGAGCTGTTTCTATGACAGATTGTTCCGCTTGCATTGACCGCAAACTTCCATTGGATGTTGAAATAACCAGAACAGAATCCTCGTTTAGTTATTAGTCGGTTCCATTAATGAAAATTCAAAGCTCGAAATCAATAGCGGGCACAATTTCCCGATTCAAATGCATTCACGTGCCGATATCAGGGCTGATAGCATTGACTCGCCATGTTATTGTGTCCAAGTTGGCAGGACCGCAATAGAAACTTTTGGCAGCGCTATCAACACCGTGTTATGAACTACAACAACCATTCAGCCATTATCTTGGACTTGATAACTGCGCCCGATTTCCCCTTCCGCTTGCTAATGGCGCTGAGTCCTGTTTAGTTGTGTCTGTTAGACTTATCTAGATGACGTTCGATTTTAATTTGATGTTCGGATAAGCCACAAAAAGCCAAAGTTGCACGTACGTGCACAGAGCGAGCAAAACGGGGGCTGCAATTTATCGAGCAGTTAAGCGTTGTTAAGAGTTCATAATGCATTAGTCTTGATTAAAACTATTCCGGCGGAGCTAAGCGCGATATGTAGAGTAGCAATTGGTTTAAATCTACTTTATGCAGGAGCAAACGTCGAACTTTGTAATGCCCACGTACTTCAAGCTCTTGACCATACTCGGATCAAAGCTCGCGCTTGGCTATGAAGGATACTCCCGGATTAATTCCGCGGCTTTTAGCGCATTGTTGGGTTATGGCATTCGGGGGGCGATTCTGTATTCGAAACGGCCGCCGATTTGACACGTAAAGCCAAGGGGAAAATAACATCATTATTTCATTGCCACGAACGACAGGCATTAAGCCTGTTTTGTTGGGGCGCATTGAAAAGTTGGAGAGCTCCTCGGCGACTTTGCTTTTTATGATTTGAAGCGCCTTGCGAGTTTTTTCCGAGGATAGGTGCTGGGCCTTTGATTAAATGGCCTTTGTGGAAGCCACGCTGACACCACTCTTGTCCAAAGATTTTGTGAAATTGCAGCATTTCGATAAAACATCTGTAACCTTCGTAGGCAGACTAATACTATATCTTCTAGCTAAGTAATAGGTGTGTCCACAACTACTGATATTCCATTAGTTGTGTAACAAAATAACAAATACTAATTTATACATTAACAGCCTCCAGCAACTGTTAAAATATATATCTTAAAACGGGAATCTGGTATCCCTCATCTGGATTGTTTATTTTAATATTTAAATATACAGGCGGTCCGAGCAGTTTTGTATTGCAATATTTGAATTTTAATAAATTTAACTTAAGCGCCAATACGCATGCACCCGGCAGAATCACGCAGCGTTTTTGTTTGTGCAGTGTTAAAGCGTCAGAGCATGTGCACTGAATTACATTGCTAACGAGGCTAACCTTGAGCGAAACCAGCCTTGTATGCAGAATATTATCGTATCAAAGACAGTTACTTTGGTGAATTTTTAATGTTTAAATGTAATTGTATTTCGGGTATAGTTTGACTTTGACTTGTAAATGCGTATAGAAATCAGCTAATGTAAATTTATTATACATTCTTAATTGAGACAGTTCTATTTAGTAATGGCCTTTTATCCTGGACATTAATGCTGATTTCTCTCTTGTTGATGTGTGCATTTAAACTATCAATATTCTATTTGTCTTACATTGATTGAGAGCAAATTGGCTTTTATTGTGCATATTACTTGAAGTGATAGGTCAGCTTCCTGGTATTTTGCGGACAATGATACTTTATAGCCACCAGTTGCCGTAATTGTAAAAGACTTCATGTGTACTGAGTTAGCTAGGTAATCAAATAGGGAATAAACTAGTGCTATAAAAATTAAGTACAATGACGGGACTACGAAAAGCCGCGTTACAATTTATGGATCAGCTAGTGTCAAGCAACCTCGACAAAGATGGTAACGAACCAGTACGAAGGAACAACCAAACCAAATTATTACTCGGATACCTGTTAAGTTAAGGTGGGAAAGTAGCTATAATTGGTTAAAATGTTCAAGTTTTGAGCTAATCAATCACACATACACGTCTCTAAAGCTACTCTTATTATGAGAGAAAATAAGGAATTGGGAAAACAAAATAGTTGCTTTTATAAAAAAATCCATTTTGTGAAACGACAATGTATCTTGGATGTAAAGCCTGTATTGCAGAACACGAATGGATCCTTCCATGTCCTTAAACAGAATATTTAATCTATTAATGTTTCAGCATAGGAGCAAACCTTGAGTAAAATCAATTTAAATATTAACGCAGGTATAATCAGACAACGGCATAGATACGCTAATATTAAGTGTATTTTAGATAATGCATTATAATGAATTAATTGTTGTATTTTCCGTATCTTTTAGCAATTTTGGGCTAATTACAACCTTGCATACTTGTTGTCGCAAGTGGTGCTAACTGTTGATCTAGTGAATAATTTATAGATTCAAGTGCTGCTTTTACTATACGTTACATGCTTGTTCTTTACGATATATCGGGTCTATGAGGTTAGAACTACGTTCATAACCTTCAATTAAAGCCGATATAACACTAGAGCGTATAGGAAGAAGATACGAAAACTATCGTTACCACGTATTACAAAAAAACTTAGCTTCGTATTTTAAAATCATACAGTAGCGGAAACAGGATGAAAATTGAATGCCGCCATTGTATTTGGGGAGCAAATAAAGACGGAATAAGAGATTAGCATTGATTGCGCATGTAGTGAGAGGGGCATAGTTGAGTAATTGGCCAAATACAGTCGAGCAGAGAGATTGGATGCGATGTGTTATTTTTTTCCGTAAATATCGCCGTTTAGCGAGACTTTATCGCGTCAATTTTTGGAAAATTACGGCGATTGTCAGATATTCATCGTCCCAAAACACAGACTGCGCATTTGCAATTCCGAATACATTCGGGTTTTGAATTTCACGAATTTTCATATCGACCAATGATGAGATACGTTCGTAGGAATAACTGGTGTCGTCCTACTATTTAATGTATCGCAAGTCGCCTGCAAAGTTACGCGCGTGGCCGATAAATCCCTAAAAAAACCTCGCGTTCATCGCGGGTGGATTCACGTTAATTGCTCGTATAAAACCTTTTAATAGCCGTCGTCCATTCTTTACCGTCGAGCCGACACAGCTCTGAAAGGCCTTTGAGTCCACAACTCTCGCTCAACTTGGGCGGTGAACGATTCTGTAGTTTCAGCGAAAACTTGGTGGGATGTTCGGGGTCTATTGAGCCTGTTGTATTGTATGCGTACATTACTGACAAGTTTTGTATGTGTTTCTACCTAACTAATTTTTTGAAAGTTTGGGGCGTATCACCATTAATAGTGCAGTAACGCCAGGTTATCGATATGTAACGCAGCCGAATGTGTGATAGTTTGACTTATCGTGCCACGTAACGTCACAAAAAGTAAGTAAAATTCTTTAGGGATGGTTTGCCACCCTTTTCTACGGTTACAGCTACAAGGCTGGCCCGCTTGAATGTAATGCTGCAAATGCTATCTTAATTGCGACTTTCAATTTACTATATGATTGTTATTTGTCAGGCGCTGTGTAGTTCTGTGTATTTTAAAGCCAAGTAAGCATTTTCAGAAATTTCAAAGGTAAGTCATAGCTGAAGTGTTGAACACTTTTCATTGCCTAGAGGGTTTTTCATGGTGCAACCTCAAAGTTCAATATTGGCACCCAATGTACCATGGTGGTCTACTACAACCTCCATATTCCACTGAGGTTCTGACCACCTTTTAAGTTTATTGTATGTGGTAAACGGGGACTTACCTGCAACAAGACATTTAGAACTGTGCTTACCCTGAAATGATCTCAGAATCAATCAAAGCCAGGATCGTCGCGTAAAATCCAACGCATGCGTTCAAAGGCTCACTAAAATTTCTAAGAAATCTTCCAAGAAATTCACAAAATTCCGGAAAATACAGAGCAAATTGCCGCAGACTAAGGTATCTTCAATAAATTAGAAAAACTCTGAGCCAAAATACTCGAATATAAAGTGGGAAAGGGTGGCGCTACTAACTATTAAAATAGAGGAGTGTACGTACATTCTATCAAGTTTATTCATTATAAAGGTTGAAGTAATTATGTATGTAAGTATTTAGTTACACAATCGTTTATAAAAAAAATCGTGTAGGCATCAGCAGATAGCGAACTCTGCTAACGAATTCGTTCTATTTAAGTTTCAAAATTAGTTTACCAATAGTTCCGCGATGACTTAATATTCGATTTTGTCGTCGTGCAATTAGACAACAAAATTGAATGCTATGTAGTAGCGGAACGATAGATAAACTAATTTTGAAAGTTAAAATCCTCAGCTAGCATCGAGACTAAAACAGAAAATTGGCAGGAACTGGAGTAAAAGTTCTGATATTAAAAATATGAATTAAACTTCTCCTTTCTCTCAATTGCAGCTTTAATAGGACCTCAGTTAAAAGAGAAATCAAATTGTAAGATATATTGGAACGACAAAATCTGTTGATACTGTTGCAATACTATTGATATTTTGAAGTGATTTTGCTTAGTACTGTACCTCGCTTTGCAATGCTGTTTGTTTATTTGTTTGCATCTCCAAGCTAGGACTGCAATGAAAGTTCCGTTATTTGTTTTCCCACAAATAGAAAATCAGCACATAAATTCGTTTCATCGCGTAGAGCAGCAGTTGTGCGATTTATTAAAACAGCAGTAAAGCTTAAAGTTGTCCTGATTTTAAATATATAAGGTCTGCTGCGATTGTTCGCTTTTTAAACGTTCGAAATAATGTCCTATGGCGGCCAGGGAATATCAAATTTTAATTCAATACAATTCCTTTTATGCCTAATGCTGCCCAACAACGTTTTGCAATATTTCAATAACTTTGCTGCATAGCAGATTTATCATTATCAAAAAAGTTCATTGTACTCGACCAACGCTGCTTCCGGCGCTGCGAAAAAGGCTACTTTCCACTGCCATTGTGTCGACCTCCGATAAATGTTTGAAATGTAGGCTGGATGTAACTGTTAATTGAAAATTAATGTTTCCAAATCAATTACTGTCAAGCTTAATTTTAATTTGCCGGCTTTTAGCACCTACGTTCTCGAATTACAGGCATTCCAAAAGGTGTAATGCCCTATTATTTTCTGTATTCATCATCAACTGCTAAATTTGATACACCTCTAAAAATGTTCATGTCGTTTGTTGTGAACCAACATTTGGTGGAGGCGCCGGAAATGACATGTGGTGGATGTGGGCAATGAAATCATATTTTGCTTTGCAGTTTGACTCGAAATTGTTACCTGAGTTGTACCGGGTGACTATAAATGATTGCGATTCTTTTTCTTAGGTTGGCACTGTTTATCTTGGTGGCACTGTAAGTTTATGTCAAATTCGAGGTTAGCAGGTTAGGTTTTGCTTCAGTTTTGACAAAAAATGACTCAAGACTTAACCTGCTAAAATTGAATTTGACAGACTTACAGTGCCACCAACATAAACAGTGCCAGCCTAAAAAAATCACAATCACTTATAGTCACGCGGTATATTCCTTTTCTATAGTACTTTAGATCAATAAACTCAAGGTTTGGTGGTTTGGAAGCCTAAAATATTAAGGCCCTATGAACCTGATTGCGAAATGCTACTACTAGAAAAACTATATTTATACAGAATATGAACTTTACGAACTTCCTCGCACGGTTTAGGATCATTATAGGGCTATTTGGCACTGCAATCCACAGTACACATTTCATGGCAACATATATACCCAGTACTTATTTAACAGAACTTTGATCAAAGTTGCTGCGCCCTGCCCTTATGATGTTAAACAATAATTCACCCTTTGTATGTGTTGTAATATTCTGAATATCAAAATAAAACTGCAATGTTAGACTGTTGATTGCCCCAACAAGGCATTATGAGATTCACTTCATGCTCCAAATATTACAAATCCCGGCGTATGTGAAAACCTACAGCAATATTTGGTGGCGCAGCCGAGAAACAAGCACAATAAAGTTAGTTTGTCTCGAACATGGAAACGCTAGCTTCGTCTACCATATCAAACTAGATTAAATCTGGAAACAATCGTTAGTACTTCTCCCGCGGAATTTATGTTGACCTCCGAGGGCTGCTTGTCAAATTATGCCGGTTTCGTTTCGAATTAGAAGCTAGCACCCACACGCCAAGGTTGTTCGTCGGACTTATTAGGCAAAACACATTTATTTATTCACGCCACCCTCGCTGTGTCCTTTATACTTAAAGTGCACGACATAACCTCATTTGCAGCCCTGGGTTGTTCCGCCAACTTTCAGTCGCTTTGTATCGCGCCAGTTTAAAATGACATTTTAAACTTTGTAATTAGTTAAATACTAGTGAAAAGTCTGTTAGCTGCGCTAAGTGGATTTGCGCTGCTCGATGGCTGCGGGTATTTGTCGTAAACTATCGCTTTTAGATGGTTTAGTGCGGTTTACGGGTTATGCCGTGTTGGTTGCGAATAAAATTTACGTGGTGCCTTTCATATTTTGAAGTTCACTGAAGACTGAAGATGTTCCTGTGGTTTGTTGATCCTGGACCCCCGCTGGGGCAGATAGTCTGATGAACAAAGACAGTTACTTCCATTTGAAGCAGTTTTGCATCCACTAGACGGTGTGCTAACGAAGATACTTAACAGGCCCATAACTAGTACTTGTGAATCGCCGACCTATGGATTAGAAAGAGTAGTAAGCAGACTAGAAAAATGTGTCAATAAATATCTAGGCTTGCGAAAAGTTGTGGAACTACTACAGTCACAAAAAATACCGATATACTTGTACTAGGCTTTGATGTAATTCTGTTTAAATACCATTATGAGCTATAAATAACTGTTTCGAAGAAACTGATGCACAAAGATTATTTTATTAGAGCTTGACTCTAAGACATTCTCTAGGGAGGAAGACTTCTACGGTACTGCCATGAGGTCACCTTTTTTCCCTACTAAGGCCAACACTTATGGTAATATGTAATTGAAATATTTGTTCTTAAGTTCAGCATGTTTACTACCAAGTGCCCAGGGAAAACTGATACAAGAGTTTATTTGATTTACGTTTGACCGTAAGATATTTTTCGTGGATGGAGATGTCTACGGGGAGAAAAATGATGGTATCATGGGATCACCTTTTCTCCCAGTTATGATCAAAATTTTTATGGAAACATTTAGATAAACAGCTATTGACAGCAGGAACAGAGGCATTAAACTCTCGACATGTTGATAGTATGCTTAATTATACGTCCTGATAGAGAGATAGTAATACATCAGTTGCTGAAGCATCCCACCAGACAACATTTTACCTTTAAATTAATCATGATCAAAATGATACACAGAGATTAGTTGATTTATGTTTGACCGTAATATATGGATAGAGATTTCTAGGCGAAGAAAAATTGTGCTATCCTGGGGTACACCTCTTCTCCTGCTATGACCATCGTTATAGAAACATGTGGAGAAACGGCTAGGGAATCCTCGGCCTTGGGCTGCACCATTGGATTGGATATGTTAGTGGTAAAGTTTATTGTAAGTCCTAATAGAGAAATATCGATCATTTTCTGAACCACCCCAAGAGATATGCCACCTTTAACTATTTTACGACTAACCACAAGTGAATTGCTTCGCAAAAGCTGAAACACACAGATTATTTTATTTACGTTAGACCGTAAGAAGATTTCTTTTAAGAAGAAAAATGGTACTGCCATTGGATCACCTTCTCCTGCTATGACAAACATCTTTATAGAAACATATGGAGAAACAGCTATAGACATCAGCGGTCTTACACTGCAGAATTGGATTGGATATGTTGGGAGTAAGCTTTATTACAAGTCCTAATAGAGGACTTCCAATGAATGGAAATTGCGGCGAGAAGAGGAATGGTACTGCTATCGCATTTTTATGATAGGTTTCAATTTATGTCCTTAGTTCTTGAAGTATCCCAACAGGAAACATGTCGGTTTTTACTTCGCCATGCTTTATCCCAAGCGAATTGTTTCGCAAAAACTGATATCAGAGATTATTTGATTTATGCTTAACCGTAGGATATTATTCGTTCATGGATATTGCTGCGAAAAGATGAATAGTACTGCTATGAGTCGTTCATTAAAGTCCTCATTGTATGTCCTCATGGGGAAACAGTACCAGTTCCTGAAATATGCCAACAAGAAACATAACGGTTCCTACTTCATCAGTCTTAGTACCAGGCGAGTTGTTACGCAAAAACTGATGTACAAAGATTATTTGATTTACGTTTGACAGCAAGATATTTTTCATGGATGAATATTTCTAGAAGAAAAATGGTACTGATTTTTGTCCTGATATGGTCAATATTTTTATGGAAACACGTGGATATATAGTTATACATACCAGTGTCTCTAAACTGCAGCATTAGCTACAATATGTTAATGATGGGCTTTATTATATGCCCTCATGGAAAAATAGTACCAAGTCAATGTTTGAAGCATTTAACAGGCGACATGCCGCCCTTATTTTCATCATGCTTAATGCCAAACGAAAACACGAACTTATACACAGCACAGTACGTTAACTTCAGGATATTTTTCATGAATGGAACTTGTTACGCGACGAGGAATGGTACTGCTATGGCATGCTCATAATAGTCTTCATTTTATGTCCCCCAGCTCCTTAGGTATACCAAGAAACATGACGGTGTTTACTTTATCATGCTTAATACCAAGCGAACTGTTTCACAGAAACCGATACAGAGAGTTTATTTAACATATATTTTATCCCAAGATATTGTTGATGAATGAATATTTCCATGAGAACAATGGTACTGCTTTTTTCCCTAAGCTATTTTTGTGGAAAACGGTAGAGAAACAGCTATAGATACCAATGGCTTTAAAATTCAGCATGGACTTCAATGTATTCATGATTGGTTTCATTATAGGTCCCCATAGAGAAATAGTACTGCATCATTGGTTGAATCATCCCAGAGGAAAACATGGCACTTGTAGCTCCATCATATTTAATCCCAAACGAAGTATTTCGCAAAAACTAATACACAGAGGTTATTTTGTTCACGTTTGACCACAAGATCTTTTGCACGGATGGAGATTTCTACAGGAAGAAAACTGCCATAGCTGTGGGATCCCCTTTTCCTCCTGCTATAGCCAACATTTCTATGGAACCATATGAAGAAACAACTATAGACACCACTAGCTTTAAACTGCAGCATTGATTTATATATGTTGTTGATAGATTTCATTATATGTCCTCATAGAAGAATAGTACTACATCAGTTTCTGAAGCATTCCAACTGGCAACATGCAACATCTACCTTCACCATACTAAATCCCAAGCAAATTGTTACACAGATTATTTGATTCACGCTTCATCAAAAGATATTTTTCACGGATGGAGAGTTCTACCATGAGATTACCTTCTTCCCTGCTATGGCCGACATGTTTACAGAAATATTTGGAGAAACAGCTACAGACATCAGAGGTTGTAAACTTCAGCATTGGCTTCCATATGGTGATGAGAGGCTTCACCAACTGGGCTCAACGAGAAATAATACTATGTACATATGTTTTTAAAGCATCCCAATAGACGCAACCAACGACTTCCGGGATTGAACCGTGTCATGACGTAATGACAATGGCCGTGAAAGCCTCTGAAATCATCCTAATAGACAACATGCCACTTTTAACTTCATTATTCTTAATCCCTAGCGAATTGTGTTGCAAAAACTACAACACAGAGAGTATTTAATTTACGTTTGACAGTATAATATTTTCCATGGATGGACATTTCTGCGACAAAAATATGGTCCGTAAAGAGGTAACTTTCGTATGGAAACATGTGGAGAAACAGCTATAGACATTAAGGGATCTATGTGTTTATGAGAGGCTTCATTACACGGCCTCAGTGAGAAATAGTACTACGACGACATCGGCTTCTGGCGCATCCCAATAGGTAATATACCACCTTATCTCCTTATCACCAACTTTAAGCAGTACACAATGCCTAATCAAAACGCTGATCCATATGATTTTATTATTTTTCATTAAGATATCATGTTCAGCTTCTTCCAGCCTCTTCCAAATCTTTTTCCCACCAACTTTAAGCAGTACACAATGCCTAATCAAAACGCTGATCCATATGATTTTATTATTTTTCATTAAGATATCATGTTCAGCTTCTTCCAGCCTCTTCCAAATCTTTTTCCCCATCTTCAGCTGTTATTTGCATCCAATTCAAACGGGCCATTTGTAGTGTCAATAGGTTCTAAGAAGGGTTTAACTTCGGTTATTATTTTGTTAATATTTTACCGAAACTCTTTTATATTGAAGATTTGTTAATTTAGAGCTTTTAAAAAATTATAGGAGTGATTTTTATATTCTTCAATTTAATTTTTCTTCTAGACATCTAGACCAACACGCGTATTGATCAGTAAACTCCCACAGGGGCAGAAAAGGATACAACGCACATATTTGGTTAATCTTTGATTAAAACAATTTTTATTATTTATGGAATGCAGTATGTACCACAAGTAGTATGATCAGGTAATATCATTTATTGCTGTATGGTGATCTAGTAGGTTATGATACAGTACTTTTAATATGCCGTGTTAGTAGGTGGTGCTGAATTGACAATGCAGAAACGCACTATTATGTTTACAGCCGTAGACCTACTTGAGTGTAAATATTGTAATGATCTTTAATATAAGGGTTTAATATCAGAATACAGTATTAAAACTACAAAGATGAATTTAAGAATAAAAAGGATATCAAAATTATTAAAATGTATTTGGTAAAGAAAGGAAAATTCAATTGAATGAAGCTATGTAAGAAACAGTAAGATTCTAACATAATTTAATTCTTATCTGCAATGAAGTGGAAGATTAATGGAAAATACTTATGCGAGAAATACCATTCAACATAGTGGGTGTTAGACAAATATGATAAAGTTTCTATAGTGTGTTGGACTATAAAATATATGCTAAACTAAATCACTAAGGAGATTTTATTTATTTTTAGAAGTATGTGAAAATAATTTGGTACCAAATCATGTAATACCTTTGTAAGCGGTTAAAATTACGAAAATAAACCCTTTATAAAAGTTTAAAAGCTGTTTGGTATATAAAAGGGTTGTGAATTAACGAAAATTGGCGTGGTGAAAATAAAAAAGTAAATTTTAAAAGATTAAAAGATGTGCAGACGATATGCATGAAGAAAATTGATGTGGTGAGAATACCTAAGTAATACAGTTATAAATCTACAAAAGAAAATTTCTGGAATGGGATGCCGAACTGAGTTTATTGTCAAATTACATTACACCATATGAACTGGATAACAGGGAATGGTTTTACTGGAAGTGGTTTACATCGAGATTGTTAGCAGAGTGAGCGTTTTATGGGGTGGATAGGAGGTTTTCATGTAATGGATTTCTAATTCCACAAGCTTGTCATTGAAGTGACATCTTATAACTTCTATCTAGTTGAGGTTCGTGATACTAGGTCGTCGGTAGCTTGAGGATTTTGGTAGGAAGACGTGAAAGGCGTTTACTGCTGACAGTACTATTGGAGAAAGTTGGTACATGGCTTGTCGTGTTTTGGTCGGAAGTCTTTGCGGATCCAGGTGTTTTGGAGGAGTTCGTACTAGGATTTGTTGGACGTTGGGAGATCTGTATGAGATTACTGGATGCGTTCGGCTTGGTAAAGGAGAGTATCGAGGTCTATGAACAGGTGACAGAATACAGCTATTTAAATTAAAAAAAAAAGAAAAAGATAGAAAGAGTCAAGTGAGGTAATTTTAAAGAGGGAAGTACTTACTATTTGATATTAGTTGAATGACAAGTAATGCAACAAGAGAGTATTTGTAATTGATTTTGCACTTCCATCATTCAAAGTGACAGGTGACAGACGTACAAGTTGTCATGAAATAAGAGAATCAAATTTCAGGAATAGAAGCAGTCTAGATTATAAGCGAATCCTACCTGTGTTTCAGTTAAGAGTACAAATTTTCTACCGGAGTTGGCGATTTAATAATATTGATAATCCATAATTATAAAAGAGCAAAGGAGTTACTAAAAATTCAATTTTACAAGAAAATTGATTGAAAATAAACTGAAGTATAGTAAAAGTCAGATGTAATAGCTAATAGCATAATGGTTATTGTTATAACATAAAATAATTTTAATATATAAAGGCCATTGTAACATAGTCAATTATAACATAAAATAGGCGCCACAATGTAGAGGTAGAACAATATACAGTCTAAATCATAGCTGTGTTCAATTCTTTATGAGTTGGTGTAGGCTACAAATGTCTTAAAGGAAAATATTGGCCTGTTTACATCCTAGCCCTCATCAAAAAGAGTCCAATTACTAAATTTTAATTCCTTCAGTACCTAGCAAACTTACTAATCCTCCTAGTTAACACAATGTATACACCTCAAAGTAACTTATTAATGTGATTTCAGACACGCTTTTTCTGGAGTCAGCACCCAGTACAATTCCCCCAATCTAGCTTTAATAAACATTCAGTCTCAATGGCTGAATGTCTTCAAAGAGGACCAGTCGATACCCCAGTAGTGAAGATGTTAATAATCATGCTGGCGCAAATCGTGGTTACATTGCATTAAGGCGCGAGTGCCTTTGTTCTCCCAACACCTTTAAAACTTAAAAGTCTAGAACTGCCCCGATATGATTGAATCGGATGTAAACATAGGCGACAAGGCTCGTAAGGGCCGTTTATCGGCATTCCGTCGGCGTGTTCGCCGCAGTTGATCAGGGCCGCAAAAATCCGATCGGGTAGAACTAACGCCATATAACAAACCTTAATAAAACTGGAACTGAGTGTCGAAGGCCGCTTTCGGGGCATTAATTTTCCAGGAGAAATCCGCTCGAACGTAATAAGTTGGGGCGAAAAAGTGCGCCGATATTTTTTAAGAATACATGAAATGGGCCTATAAATAATGTAATAATGTACTCACCCTGGGCCAAGCCTAGCGCGGCGCACGCCATCACAAATAGCAGAACCTGCATTTTCCCCACGGCCTTGCAGTCAGTTATCCTGAAAAAGAGAACGTCCTGAATTGAATAAACATCGCATTCGGGCGGGCAGCGCACAAAGCGCGGGCATCAAAGCTGTTTAACTTTTCGGATTTATGTAGTTACTGCAGGAATTAGTTGGACGGTTCAACTTTTCGCTATGCTAATTCGAGTTAAGTTCTTCAACTTTTCACTTGATCTTTTATGGGAATTTTAAGCAGCGCGTGAGATTAGCGGGGCTGCTGTAGCTACAAGCCCGTCCTGACTAAATAAACTTCAGCGGGTTGTTAGTTCGAACAGAGGAAATTAGAACTGTATTATGACATAATTAGATCTTAAGACCTAATATCTACTATGCAGGCGCAATGCTGTGCAGCAGTGTATCCAATATTACGCTAGAATAATACCACAAGAGAAAATTGCTATTATACAGAGCAAACTTCGTTCAAAATTGAAGTAATATGATTTATAAATTTACTTTCTGCCTCATAGCATCGGCCTCTCAAACTTCGATCAGATTATATTATTACAGAGATTAATACAGTTCAAAACAAGAAAAAAACAAAATGCAAGATAAAGGAATTCAATGCCTAATAAAACAATGTAATTTATAAACTTATAGTTACATGATAGCCGTCCTGGGGGAGGTTTTGTTTTATGCAAGAGACAGGGGAAGGCCGATGACGACGAATGCGACCGCGGCGAAGGCTCAAACGCCACAAAACACGCATTTATTCAATTCCCGCTATGTGTACGTTGAGTGTGTATAATGTTAATAAAGACTGCAAAGAGCATTGTCCAAAATTAGACCTAGGACTGCTAATGTACTTTTATCAGTGTAGCTACGCAAGCAAATATTTAATTCGTGTACGCTGCATAAGCATAGACTATGTTGTGTTTATCAGGATTCTTGTATCCCTTAAACCGAAACCTAATTTTATTTAGAATTTATAGAATCCCTATGGAAGGAATTTCAAACGCTGAAAGCGTTAGAAACAGTTATTCAATAAAAGAGTTAAAGGTTCAGTGACTAGTACATCTAAAATCGTTTAGATAAACTCAGATTTGAGGGTTTCAGTTTTTATTTTTGGGCAAATCTGGAAAGGAGCTGTACGGGCGTTCAGTTCCACGAGATAATCGGATCGACAGAGGAAAGGCTTTGAATGCATCCATATAATTGAACGGATAGCCCAGCAGAAGCAAATCGATGCGAACGGCTCTTTGAAGCAACACGGCTAAAAGTATAAATTTCGGCGCGAAACCGGAATTAATTATAATGAAAACCGCCTTCAAAGCGGGCGCGAAAAGTGCAATAAAAGGAAAAATAAAGAATGACAAGAGGACTTCTGTGCATTGTTACCCTTTTATTGCCCGAACTAGCTGGAATAAACTTCCTCCAGCCGTCTTGGATCGTTCCTCTGAATTTCAAGTTCTTCATTCTGTCAAAAGCAGTGTTGCTGACTTCCGTTCGGCTGCGATGATTCCCTTTTAACATCGTTTACGCAGATAAGGCCTTCACGGCACGGTGCAAGCGTTTCCGTTAATTGATGAACGTAGCAAAGCGTCAACTCATAAATTCGAATAAAGCGTGTCGTCGCATTCTTGTTGTCGGTATCGATTTCGCCCCAAGCAGCTGAAAATTAACTTTCGGTGCAGTTTTGCATGCATCGTCTTATCTGAAGCCCCCTGGTTGATACCTTGTAAATAATGAACGCACAGATATGATATTGTCAGAGGATAATAAATGAAGCATCGATATTGCTTCATCTCCGGAACACGGAGGACTCTCGTTTGGACGGATTCGATTTTTCTGCCGTTATCAATTTTGATTTCAATGGCGTTTTCAAGCCTTGACATTCGGCGGAAACTGGCATTCGGGGGAGATTTTCAATTATTGCCCTTCTTCGTAGCACATAAAGGTTAGATGACTCGATTAGCAACTACATATACCAAAGTTCGTAATATGGTTAAACTAAAATGTAGCTGTTGATGATCAAATTTAAAAATGTGCTTAATTAGTATTTAGTAGAAGACTATTCAGTTCTTAAGTATCTCCTAATCGTTGCTATAGCACATACCAACAAAGCTAAGTATTCACATACCCATATTTATAAAGCTGGGTGACGCATTTGGTGGAGGCGGTGGATAGAAATGTACTACCACGACAAATACCTTGTGACTTCTGTTTTCTTATAATGTATGATAACTACAAATGATCAGTATTGGATCATATTGAATGTAACTCTTAAAACCCTAAGACGCATTTGGTGGAGGCGCTCGATATATGTACTTACGTAAGTACACGAATAGCATATTGGTAACAGAAATACCAGGCAACCTCTCTGTGTTCTTGCGAAATGTAAAATCGCAAATAAAAGTATTATGGAATTTAATTCTAGAGCACTCCAACAAACATCCCTCCACAGGAAAATTTAAATACCTTCGAAAATGGTGAAACTTAAATTGACAAAATTTGAATTTTATATAAAGTATTGATTATTTGAAACGCAATTCTTATAGTTTTTATTGATTTTTCTTAAGTAAAACAAACCGGTTACTTTGTCGATCAGCATCGATTTTTCTTTTATTATGTGCGAGGGTAGATGTAACACCTTAAATTTTAATCATAAATTCCCAGATCAACCTCTTGACATTTTACGTACTAAATTGGGAATTAATTTGCAGGCGGCACAGCTGCGTACTCCTTTTAGATTAGGCAACAGATACTGCCTTTGGACGCGAGTCTACTAATTGTGCTACGTAGGAAGCGGAGATATCACCATTTTCTGCAAATTTATTATTTAAATGTAATGTGGGTTGCCTATCTTCGTTTTTGAGCTAGGTAACACTGTTTGTGAAAGTATTTAATTAAAAAATATGTACGGATTAGTCTCTCTATTACACTTACATGCTCTGCAACTTTTCATTAATTACAAATGACAATATCCTTGAAGCTTATAACTTCAAGAGGAGTCAGAAGCAAGAAGTAATTAACTCCAAGGTTATTTAAATTGTGAAAATTTATTTTTCTGGCGATAATTTTTAACTAATGATCCCATTTTACAATAAAATTAAACGTTCTAGATATTGGTTCAACTTTTGTCCATACATGATTCTGATCCTATCGGCTAGGCAATAGTTTCTAAATTTCTAAATATAGAAGTAAACCTTTGAAACAAAATTTTAGGATTTTTTGGTGATCTTAGTATTTTCAAGTGATCAGCTGCTTCTTATTGTTATTAGGAATCCTTTATAGGCTTTAATCTTACTTGTAAACGTTAATCAGGCTGTCTCGACAATTTCAAAATATCCAGATTAGTTCATTGTTAAAGAATTTAAGTGGCTAATTTTTTAAAACCTTGTCGGACTAGACTAAAGGTGCTGCGCTAGAAGTGATAGCTACAAAGCGGAGCCCTCAGGCTGGCTGACTGTAGCTCCATATATCACGAAGGGGATTCGAGCGTGCGACAGTCTCGGTGCTCTCGGACAGCAGGTCTGCGCCAGTGGCACTACGTGATATGCCCAGTTCCACGAAGATTCAAGCAGAGATGTGGAACGCAGCCATGGAGCTTCACAGACACGTTCGATTCATCTTAAATTTCGAGATCAGGAGCAAATTTACCTAGCGGCTGAATTGACACACGGTCCAGATCGTGACCGACCTTGGAGGCTTCGGCTGCTACCTGGTGTGGGCTGAGAAGACCGATGACGACGCCTGCGATTGCGGCGAGGGCCCGGAAACCGCTGTAATCGCAGCACAGAGGTTTGGATGAGAGTTCCTTTGTGGCCAATAAATTGTAAATGCCTCCCGTGCGAAAACAATAAAAACAGAGAATAGACCACCTAACCGCCAAATAACGTGGCAACAGTATGAGAAAGGCGTAAGTGTTTGTTTTAAATGTGGAAAAATTACAACTTGCATACATATGGGAGACAATAAAAAAGAGAATATTATTAGAACCGGGAACGACATAACTTTAAAAAATATCAGGAAACAGTAAATGGTGCAGTGAAGAATGTGTGGATAAATTATAGCAAATACCACCAAAATGAAAATGCTGAAAAATAAAAAGGGAGAAAACATCAGTAAATGTAACAATATAGGCAATTCAAATAATCCATGTAGACAGAACAAAAAATCTAAATTAATTGAGAGGTTAGTAGTACAATAGTAGATAATGGAGATATGGACGACAAAATTATTAAACAATACCGACAAAACAGCAGCACAAAGAAAGACATAGGAAAAAAAAGAGAATGGGTGCGCGCGTGCGCGAAAAACTTGAGTCCAGAATGAAAACGTTTGTCAGACGGTAGAATCGTTAATTGTAATGCGAGGCGCTAGCTGATTGTACTTCACAGAGCTTGGGCCTAACTGACCCAGCTTATTGATAACCCTGCTACTTATAGCCAAAGATGCGAATCTCATTTTGCAGAATTTCAGCACCGTTGCGGCAGGGCGTTGGAGCCGTTGAAATCCCGTTAGGCTGTCAGTACAACTGTAACATTACAGTTAGGAGTTTTATTACTGACCGCAAACCTTTGTACAGGGTGGTCAGCGAACTGCGAGGTCTACGAAAGGAACATTCCATTTCTCTGATCGCCGCACAGGGAAAGCACAACAAGAAGACCAGTAGCCCCTAGGTGGGCTAGATAAAAAGAATAATAAAAGTTTTACGGATAATAAAGGTGGTCAAATATAAAAGAGAAAAGCTATGCAGATAGCTATACTAAATAAGTCAAATATGGGAGCAAAAATTAATGGAAAAGGCATTATGATCATGAAGTTCTTAAAAGTCTTGCCATTGTCGACGATCTTTATCAATATTTATTGAATTTGTCACTGCTCTCCTGATATCATCTGACCATCGCGTTGGTGGAGGACCGTGCTTCGGGATATGTTATGCCTGTACGTCCATTCAAAGAATCTTTTAATTTATCTGTTATTCGTTTTTCTGATCGCATAGCCTGTCCAGTCGTACGTATAATTGCATTTGGTACTGTGTCTCTAAGAGATAGGCCTAGTGTCGCTCTTTCTGCACCTCTGTGTTACTCGAACTTTATTGACAGAGTAGTTTATCATGGTAGAAGTTTCAAAATTGATCGTAGACTTCTTAGCCCAAGACAAACCAATTCTTCTGTTGATCTCGCAGGTCTGGCTTTGGGTACTAATGCGGATTATGTCCTGGCTATTTATAATTACTCACATGTTCAATATGCTCATCATCCATACATATATTCTGGTTCGACACGAGATTGGTCATAAATTGGGTTTCTGTTAGGTTTATCTTTAACTCCACGTAACTGGATTCTCCATACTATTATTAGACCTTATCTAGACAGTTCATTATCTAAATCTAAAATGGTTTTATCTTTCGCTATCTATTATTTCAGAAATCATAAAACGCCACAACTCTATGAGCAAGGTCGACTTGTTTAAAACAATTAGTAGACTGGTGAACAGTTTATGTGAAATAACATCACCTTGACGTACTCCTTTTTTAATATGAAAATCGCACGCGTCATCATTACGGTGGCTAGGTGTTGATCTGAGAGAGATCGCGGTGTCAAATCCTACAGATGGAATTTGTTCACGTTTAGCCGGGAAGCTTTTGTTTGACAGCCCGCCGGCGGTGAATTCGTGGAAGACGAGCTCGATCTTCGGACACCGATTTTGAACGTCTAAAACGGACTCTTCAGGTCGCTGCGCTCTAGCCGCTCGTAGGCGAGATAGGTGCTGCAATTCCTACATGTTTAATTATTAGTAAAATGAGGTTATGTGATGTATTTAAGCTCTCGGAGCGCCGGGATTTTCGCTTAATAATTAGGCGGTCGGAAATGACTTTTAAGCGGTTAGCCCTGCAAGACAGTACAGTAAATCAAGCCAGGGTTAAAACCTCAGGGATTCGATTTCTCAAGAAAGTACACCAATCAAGGTAAAATCGGATTCTAGCGGCTTTGCTCTTACGGGTGTCATACGGAAGGTTTCAACTTTTTGGGCTGACAATACAATCTGTCATCTCCATTGAAGCCTGGACTGGAAAGGGTTGGAGGCCTACTCCGTTAGACAGTTCAGCGTGTCAGACCGGCAAAGTATCAAATTTAAATACATTTTATGTATAATTAAAATTTACTGCAGGAGGTAGCGTTGCACTATCAGTAGCACTATAGTGAGTCCAGTGACAAGACTTAAGTGGATTAAAGAAGGTCAAATAAAACTAAGAGTGTGGGAATATCTTGGTAGACAAACAAGCTGGAAATGGGTGGGAAATAAGAAGTAATCAAGGGCCGATAGAAGCAGCCAGTCATAATGAAACAATAACTGTGTAAAGATTGTAATGGACGGACCATGAGATGAGGATGATTGAAGATTGAGTACATAGACAAGATCATGAGCTGGCAGCTGGCCGTCAAAAACAAGCAAAACAAAGTGGAAGGAGATCTACCCGAGCTGAGCGTCGAACGGTGGCCTCTATAGTCTTTTAGAACTCTATGCTGTTGTACTGAGCGGTAAAGAATCTGCTTAGCATTCGGGAGGTCGTTGGTTCAATTCCAGCGGCCGCCCGTTCTGATTCAGGCTTCTAAGTGATTTTTCTGTGTCTACATAATACCTTCTTTGAGGCAAATGCTGGAGCAGTACTTCTCCAGTTTTCATGACCTTTTTTCGTTCTCTTTCCATTTTTTCTGCAACCTCAGTTGGAGAAATTGAAACGCGTTTACTTTTACTTTTTTCTATGCTGTAAATGAGAGAAACTTTGTATAAATAAAAAGGCAAGCACAGCCTGTATCCAGATGGAAATGTACTGCTCAATTAGTATCAGAATCTGACATTGAATCATAAATGCGCCAAATCAAAACAGTAAACTGTATAAAATATGTTTAGTTTATAAGGCTACCAACCGTGACACGTTGTATATAGAAATGTTGCAGCTGAACCAGACTTGTATTTACTGGTTAAAACACCATCGAAATTTGTAGCAACCGCTGTAAACCCTTCGTGTTTAAAAACGAGGCACCCTTGCACAGGAAAGCCTGTCTTGTTAAACACGTTGACAATAAGTATAAGAAGTTTTAGCAACAATGGGCCAACCCTCTCGCTGCTAATGAAATTACTTTTGCAGCTAACTTTTGAACAAACTTCGCACACACCGCGTGAAACCTTTTTGACAGCTGCTCCGCGGTTCCCAAAACCGTTCCATTGTTTCTAGCATTAATTTCGGTAGAATTGGAGCACTCCGTGGGCAGCCTCCCGTGAAAAAGTGCAAAAATGGCGGCGCATTTTAACGATGGCAGCTTAAGCAGCGTCCATTAATTAAATTTTCGATTGCAAGCATCCTACATGATGCCGCTTTGATGTAGGTGAGCGTTTTTCGGAATTCCGGGCGTAATTAAAGTCACGACTGTAAATTACCCTCCTTTCTTAAGAGCCGCGCGAATTGGAGCCCTTTGTCACTTGATAGCACGTGGAATATGCGCGAGGTCAGAATTTATTCTGCGGCGGCGGCAGCGCTGCACGTCAGCTTTAAACAAATGCATTAAAATTTGATTGTGGTGCATTCCCTTCGGCCGCCCCATCAGGTGCGAAATTTAATTAAAATTTCAATATTTCGCAAATGCCATCAGAGCGGCTGTTTAGTGAATATGGAACAAATTTAATACATCTGAAAGTCTATTGTGACTACACTACGCGTCCTGTTTCAATTTGACAAAACTATGCAATTTTCAACGAGCGTTTTATTAAACAGCAAATTCAATTTGCTGGGAAGTTTGCGCGCAAAAACATGCAGCGGCTATGAGCCGTCAGAAATTCTAACTTTGAGGAACTTCTATAAGCTCAGTGGCTAAGAGTCGGGAAGCGAGACGACTGCTTTTAATGCAGCTCGGGTTTGAGCGGTCGTTTTCAGCCATTAAAAGAAGGCATGCTGAGGCTTAGTGGGGAAAAATTAATTTGGTTTGCGCGACATGCACATTTATGACCTTACAACTACCAGAAGTATATATTGTTATGGTATGATGCTTACAGCAATTCTGGTTGCATTGCTAACGAATGTTAATGAAAGATTCAAATAGTCCCAAAATTGGTATTGTATTTATTGCAACAGTAAGAGTCACTAGTAACATTGGTAATTACATAAAACGTGATTAGCTATAACTATAATTAATTAACAGAGGTTAGTAATTATATAAAACAGAATCGTCAGGGTTGCATTCAGCTCATATTCAAATTTGTGCTAGATATGGCAAATGTAGCTAAGTTTATAATGACTGACAGATTAATTGTGTAACGATAGGACGCGATAATGAAGTCGCTTTAGTAGAAAGGTGTTTCGAGGATTTACAGAGGTTTAATGCAGTGTTTTCTCTCATATCGAAATGCCAACAATCAATGATGTAGCTAAAGGGTTATAAAACAGTGTAAGAAAGCACAGATTAATACAAAGAGCATATAAGAAGTAACCTGAGAATTATTGAAGACTAAAACAATATGCTCGTGGCATGTGAACTAAAAGTGGAACTCAAAGTGCGACCAACTGTGAGGTTAGAGTTTCCTGAATGACATTTACAACAACAACTCGGAAATAAGATCAAAGAATGTACACCTACAGATAAGCAATTGTAAATCATGTTGCTACGGTGACCTAGAGAGCCGTTTGTTATTGTTTGTTAGGGGAACCAAGCCTAAAGCTTCTGTGTTAGTTGGCTCCCCCGATTTTGATAAGTTTTGTCGATAAAAGGAAATATTTTGTGCCTAGTTGTGAGTTTTTTTATTTTCCTGTGTGCGGATGGCAGCTGTGGTTAAATTGGCAGTAATCCGAAGTACAGTTCCAGAGTAAATTAGACCTGGAGCTTAGCCTATGTGAGATCGTCTTCGAAGCTGAGGTTCAATAAGATTGGAAGCTGCGAGAAGCGGACAGCAAGGTGTAGGACCTAGAGGAGGCTTGGTTCGTGATCCAGGGGCAGGAAGCAGCAGCAGCTGAAATATTGCCAGGAAGCAGATACGAGCTTGGTATCCTTTTGCGGAAGCAGGAAATGAGATGGCGTTCCTTTGAGGAAAAAGCAAATGCGAGTTGGCGTCATTTTGCACTAGAAAAAGAAATTCAAGGTTAGCCAAACTACTGGAACCTTATAAAAGTATTGTAATAATTTACCTAAGATAAACTGCTTGATTGTTGGTTATTATGTTGTCATAATACGTTGAATTCTGTGTGTGTTCGAACAGCTTTGTTTGGAGTTAAATATTTTGAGTTTATCTGTCATTGGCTAAAATCGAGCATTTGTCATACAATGGTAACATTTATCAACAGTGTAACAACCTAACCCTGCAGATACGAGTTTCAAATTGCTAGCCGGCGCATAAGTTTTCATAAGTTGTAAAAAAATAAAATGTGGAAAGAGCAACATACCTTTATTACAGTAAAGCATAATTAAATAATCATATTTTAATTAGCCAGAGAGAGAGATTATTTAATATAATACAAAAATAATTCTTAACAATAATAAAAAGATGTGTAAAGAAAGGGCGCATAACAATATTTCGAACGGACAGCTGCATTACATGGTTGAACCCTTAGCTATTTTTTATCCCCCCCCCCCCCAAATATATATTTATTGATGCATTTACTACAAGTGCTACAGAGATTTTAGCCAGTTACCCAGAGACACACAACAGTCGCCGGTCAAGCGGTGCCTGTAATTAACCGCTAGCCGTGGTCGGCACTTGAATGGGTGACAAGACCAATACTTCTTCCGATCACTCCGCGAATGGGACGGCCCTCAACACCCAGTCACTCAGTTGCCTTCAGGGCTATAGCAGTATCTTAAAACCTGGTTAACTGTGATCGTACATTACGCCACCTTGTACACCCACACGATGTAAAGGAGCCACGAATCACAGCTTTTTGTAATGTGCACGCCAGAGGGCAGGATACTGATCTGGACGCGGAAATTATATTTAGTTCACTAATGAAACTGCATTTACTTCGAACAAAAACCCGACATATAAGTACCAGCAATTTTACGACGTATCCTGGATACATCCTCCAAGCTCGAATAACAAGACGCGGTATTTCTCAGGTTTTTTCTACTTTTTAGTTGCGATACTCGTTTCTGCGGAAGAAAAGTTCGATGGCATAAAGGCGTTTCCTCTTGATGTCCAACATCCGGCTTGGTGGCTGCGAATTGTTTGGTGGTGAGAAAGGAATAATTGTAATAAATACGATATTCGGAGTTCTTAACTACGGACTTTACTTCCACAGGGACATGCGGTAGGACCGAATTAATATTTGGACTACCCTCTGGGCTGCATTGTGACGGATGTCTAATGACACTGTGTATGTAGAACAAGCTCAAAGAGACGCATCAGTATGTCGAGATGAGCCCTACGCGCTAGGCAGGAATTAGGAATATTTCTCTGAAAGACAATATTTCGATACAAGAGCATGCATGGCAGCACAAATTATACCGTCTTGGCGTTGAAAATAGCAAGCGTGAACTTGGGCAATACACCCTCTCGGTCCTCGTGTTGGAAGAACTAAGAGTGTGCCGCCTTTCTCATATGCTCTTCGTTTAGACGATCTAATTCTACGTTCCTCATCCTCGAGAAAAAGGTTAGCAAGTTTCCGATCTTGGTAAGAGATCGAGAAGTTCGAGCTTTCCTGCAGCTCTGCGAGCCACTTGTCCCTGCTTATTAAAAAAACATGACGTCCAACGGATTATGGTCGCGAGTCAAATAGTTTCCTAGAATGCCATTTATCTGAGCCAGATTTTTGGTTCTCGGTTTACACTTGCGATGTACACAACCGATATTAGATGTTTAGACATATTAGGTGTAATGCAGATGAATCCCTGGAAAATAAAAGTACTGGCCAGAAGATTAAACTAACAGGATGCAGGATGCACGAATGCAGTCATACAGGAAACAATAGAAATACCTGGAAGGAGAAAGTGGTTGGTAGGGGCAACACATAATATTGTCGCGAGTATTCCAAACGTACAGCTTTCACTATTGTGCCTCATTGACGTACTCGAGCTCACACGTTACCACAAAGCGTACTCACAATCACACGAAGAGAGAATCAGAAACATACATTTGTTGTTACTATTCCCAAACCGTTAGTAAAACTTAAGGAAATGAACTAATAGATTTTCAAATGTTTACTAACTGGCGTCCTGATTTTTTCAACGACGCTATTAGGACGAGTGATGTCCGTTTATTCATTGTGTCATAACCGAAGCAAGTACGGCGAAGGATTTAATTCTATGGAATTGTTTCGCGCTGCGTAAGGATAGAATACCGTTGAGTTTATTTTAGCAAATCAATTTGTCGACACAGTCTTCAATCCTAAATCTTCGAATTTGGAGCTATCTATATAATACGATTGGGCGGTGGAGACACACAAAAAGCGTCAAGAGACAGCGACGATAGCGAGAAGAAAGGTAGACGGAAAAACGAAGAAATGGGAAATGTAATAATTGAGACAACTGTGTTAAAGCTTTCTATGAAGAACGATACGGATGGAAGTAAAATAAAAAAGTTATTTGCTATCAATGACAATGACAATGATAGAAGAAAAAAGGCACTGATGACATGGTGAAATCAATGATGGAAAAGAAAAAACTACAAAACCAAAGAAATAGGGAAGTTAAGCATTTGGTCAAAATAAAATAAATAAGGAAACGAAAATACCAACAGTGATTTCCACGAGTCCAGCAGCAGTAAAGAGATCAATATATTAAATCTGAAGAGAATTAAGAAGCTGAATTAATAAACGAATCTACTAACTGAACATATAGGAAACTATTTGTATCTAGAGAATGTTCATCTTACGCGCAGTTGACAACAACTTATGCTTTCCGATAAGGTAGAAAATCATGGTTTATTAGTTTGAGCCAGTAGTGGAAACTTTTCTAAGCAGTAAATGGCCATCGGTAATGTCCTAGCTTGATTTTTAGAAAAATATATTACTTTCCTGTCGGTAGGCAACCATTCCTTGGCCAGCGATTTCCACTCGTTTCACTTTGTAGGCCTCTTGGGTCTTGTTGGTGATCATAGCCGAGAGCCACCTTAAAAATTAGTTTTTAAAATTTTATTTAATGCTTTTTCAATCAGGGCCTTTTTACTGCTTCGCTCGATCGATTCCGCGCTTTCTTATCAAGTCAGACCATTTTGCTTAGACCGTAAAGGTTTACGCTTACTTGTTTAGGTATTTTCAAATGTATCTCGTAGCGAATTTCGCCTCGACCGTAACGACTCAAATGTTGCGCCGGTTATAGCTTGTTAATTTCGTGCCTTCTGTTGTTTCCGGATATTTGAATGATTAAGACGGGTTGGTCCTTCGCTTTTATTGGTCTGGTTTTTGTGTACCTCGCGATAATTTGAGTCTAGAATTCCCTTGGACTTACTATTATGTGGATTTGGTTCAAAGAAGACGTTATTGGAAAATATTTCCGCGTTATTATAAAGAATTAATTTGCCATGCTTTGGTGATATAACCTCACTTTTCGTGGGACATAGTTGTACTTTGACTTCATAGAAGCCGTTCGTGGTCTAATGGATGCCTCTCAATATGATTGTTACCTCCCATATACCCTGGCGCCACCCTGCACCTGTGATTAAGAGTTCCGAGGTTTGGTTTAATTGCTTCTGTGGAAGCTCTCGATAGTAGCTCCTCAAGCCTCCAATAATTTTTGTTAGAATATTTAAATGTAATTTATTACTTTTGTCCATTGCATACGAAGTTATGTTATTTATATTATTTGTTATCTACGTACCGACTATTGTCAGTTAGCAACCCAATTGTTAACTTTTCCCTACGTTCCATTTGGAAAAACTCTCACTGTATAACACGGCAGCATGAACAGAAAGAAAATAGTTATGCTAATTATAAAAACTATGCCGATAATGTAAACCTTCGAACGGAGACCAACATAGAAAATATTACAAGCTGATTGTATGCTTACTTAGAATGTAAAATCACGACAACTTAACAAATTTTGCTTAACACTATTCATTGCTGTTGCTTAAGAAACGCCTTTGCGAAATTTCTTCAAGAAAAAGTAGCAAACGAGTCGGCAATTATTTACAACATAACCTTATATCAAGAAAGGAAATGGAAAAAGTGTAATTACCTTCATCCTAAGATGGACGGGAAATGTTTGGTCAGGTTTAATAATTATGATTTTATCATTCCTGGCATAAGCGACCCCTTTATCTGCTCAAAAACTGTAACCAATGAAGAAGTTCCTGATCATAAAAGGGGACCACTAAGGTTGAAGTGGCTTCATACATCAAACGAATGAATTGTCATAACAAGTGTAACGCATCTTAACACGCCGCCATTGAAGCTCACGGTCGACTCATCTTGGTGCAGAATCTGTTGAACAGAGCGTTCTATTATCCTGCTCTTTAGTTCACGTGAGCACATCGTGCATGATTATGCGAATGGAGACATTAGTCGAATCGCTGGAGGAAGCAATGTACTGTTAAACTGTTATTGTATGAGATACATTCCTTCGAATAACATCTGACGCTTTTACTGTAAAAGCTGCGATTTATTGGAAGCGGAACAGCACGACGGGCGCTCGCGGCGAATGCAGCAGAAATGCGGCGAAAGAGGGCCGAAATATTAGACCAGGTCGGCTTTATCAACCCTTTTAATAAGCCCCAGCTTCTGGCGATTTATGGCACGCGTGAGGAGATATGTTTACAGCAACGCTAGATAACCGCGATAACTTGCCTCAATTCGGTTACGTGCCATTATTATTTCCAGCCCTTTTAAAACTAGGGATAAAATGAGAGAAAAAGGGCAATTAGTGGCTTTTGGGGGAACGGGGATGAACTCCCTTAGTTACAGCCGGATTTAACACCTTCGTCGTTCATGGCGTATGAGGCAGGCGGATACGCCACCAATAAACCGTGTCCTTTCATTGTCTAATTGACTCCTGACAATGAAGGAATGAATAAAACACAATATTGCACTTTATCATCCGTCATTTGTATGCCTGGCGCAGCCCCTGTCTTTCAGCATTTGCATGCCATGAATGCAGTGGAACTGATTTCAGCAATTGTTGCCGTTTTATTGTCTGAAAATACCTGCAACCATAATAGCATAATTGGATAGCGCTGTCTTCTCGTTCTACTTCTGCTACGTGATAGCACGGACGCTGCTCTCTACCCAAGGACGAAGCGGAGGCATGAGCTGACGTCGCCTAATTTAAAAGTTTCTTTGAGTTTGCTTGACGTGGAGCGACGGCTTCATGTGTAATACTCGCTGAAAGTTGGAATGTACTCGTTTGTCCCCGGTAACGCGGTTTTGCTGAGGTAGAAAACTCTGAATTGCATTAGCTGAAATCGGGTTTCATGATCGGGGGGCACAAGAGACAATTAAAAGAAAGGAAGAAATACATCAGAGAGCGGAGTAGTCTCAAAAAGTAAAAACTTTGGCGGCAAAGATTTGATGGGCACAACTAAGTCCAGAAAATTATAGAACTAACAATAGGAGGAAATTAAAAGAACATAGACTAAACGTATATCAGAATATGGATCAACGGTGTTTGCTATGCTACTTTGCGTTTGACTTCTGGTTTTTAAATAGTAGACTTCCTTCTAGCTTTGTGAATGGGCCCTGTGCTCCCGTTTTGTTACATACTGCGATCCTTCTGGAAGCAGCGTATCTTCCTCTAAAAGTAAACCTGGTGGCGCTTTTCCTTCGAGGTTTTTTTGTAAGTAACATACGGAACAACGCCCTAATGATTTGCTACAGTTGCAGATCAAGCAAAAATTGTCTCTAACCTTCCAAGGAATAAAAGTATGTATACTCTTCATAATATTTTCAGTAGTCCCTTTTCATTACATTCAGTAAGTTTAAGAATGTGTCTGATTTATGTCACCTCTTTAATCGACTTCGCTTGCAATTGATTTTTAAAAGGCAGAAGCCGTATTCATTACTGTTTAGCTTTAAATAGACAAACACGTTATAATAAGCGAACCGACTGGTTCTCTTCGCACACGATAACCTGTTTCCAGGAAAATTTTAAACGAGAAACGCAACTGCGTTTATTTGCCTTTTGCATTCCCACGGAGTTTCACTGGTGAGGGACTAAACAGTAAACATGGAATTGGAGTGCTTAGTGTGTTACAAAGCTCACACGCATACCTCCTTCTTCGAATTACAATGCAACTTTATTGCATTTCTTCCAGTCCTCGGACGCAATTGTCTCTGAAACATCATCTCTATGCACATGGAACTGCAGCTTTAATTAAATTCCTCTTGTTTCAATTTGTCTGCTGTGTTTTTACAAGTTAAACTACTGCAGTTGTCTGCCCTGGAATGCGAAATATGCGCAGCTCTAGCTGCTTAGGTATTTTTGTAGCTCATTATTGTCAGATGGATGCCTCATTCCGCCCGCGTAAAACGTTCGTCTTCCTAACAGGCGTTCCATTTGTTCAGAAGCTCGGTATGTGCAAATTCTAACTTTCCTTTAAGGAATCAAACCGAGTTAGAGAGATAATCATGCAGACTTACTCGTGAGAGATTCAGAGGGAAAGCAACAAATCCAAAACAATCTATCACAGCTAATAATACAATTGCATTGATCCGAACTAATAGTTCTTTGTTAAAATAACTGAAGAGTTGATCGTTCGTCGATTGTGAAGTACAATCTAATTCACTTAGGAAGTATTAAACTCAGTAATCGGAGTATCTTTTCGTGTTTGCTAATTTATTACCTACTATTAAATATGATTTTTAGTTTCTACCCGGTATCATTTGTCTTTATAGCAATTTTTAGCGAAATGTGTTTAATAAACGTATTCCCAGAACTGAAAAAATATTGCGTACAAATAAACTGAAAAATCAAGGGCATAATCAATAGAGGGAATGTTAGAAGCGCGACGCGAAGCGGAGACTGACTGCTTCCTGTATATATTATATATTATGTTTTATGGTAAATATTGTACATTATACGTCACACCTTGCATATTGTACGCTTCTATTTGACAGTTATACTAAAAACTAAATATTTTATTTTTTATTTTGAACACTGTTGATTCTATATTTTACATTTTATGTTGTATATTGTATCTGCATACCACGTATTTCGTTATACTGTATCGAATGCGTTGTCATGATATAGATTGCGTTTGGAATGTTGTATATTGTACATTGTATAATAAATACATAACACATATATTGTACTGCAGATGGTATATCATGTGCTATTAGATGTACAGGGTGGGCCAAAGTAGACGCTTTCTTATGGAAACTCATGTTCCTGTCAAAGATAAAAAACGTTTTTGTTTTTAGGAATATTTGATTTCTGTAAAAACTTTCTAATAGCAGTTTTTGATGTAGAATAGGCTGGTGCATTTTGTTTTAATACAGGGTGATTCGTAAAATTGCTGTTAACAAAAAAAATTTTTTTATGGGTATATTTATACATTTTTTGTAGTCCTTAAAATTATTTTTTCAAAAATATATAATACTATATGTCTAAATTTAGCATTTTACGGCATATTTGGCTTTAAGTTAAATAAACTTAAAATATATAGCCATTGTGTCATAGCGCATATTTTACACCAACATTAGCAATATTTATGAGGAAAACAAAGTTGGCGGCTGTCAAATTAATCGAATAGCTTTTGAATTTGAAGAGAATCTGTTTTTTATCCGTGTCTATTTAAATTTCCAACTTCCAACAAGTTGGTGCACTGCCCCATAATTCAAGAGTTATATCTAATTACTTAAATGTGCAGTTTGGCGAAGAGTGGATAGGGAACCAAGGACCAATCGCTTGGCCAGCGAGGTCCCCCGATATGACACCCCTAAACTTCTATCTTTGGGGAAAAATTAAAGATTTGACATATAGACAACCGATTACATCAAGAGATTTGCTAGAGGAAGCAGTACAAAATGCATTTGCTACAATTTCTAACGTTGAGCTAAGAAATGCTGCAAATGCTGTCAAAAAACGTTGTCGCTTGTGTATTAATCAGAACGATGCCGATGGCCAGTTTGAACATATGTTATAAAAGGACATATCGTTAGGAGGTAATATGTTTTATTAATTTGGTTATTTGTTCTAAATTTTTGTAACCCTATATGCTTTTTGTTTTTTTAAAATTTAATTAGCGCCAACTTTGTTTTCCTCATAAATATTGCTAATTTTGGTTTAAAACAATGGTGATGCGGCACTATGACACAATGGCTACTTGATATTTTTAGTTTATTTAACTTAAAGCCAAATATACCGTAAAATGCTAAATTTAGACATATAGTATTATTTATTTCTAAAAAGAAAATTTTAAGGACTACAAAAACATGTATAAATATACCGGGTATCCCATAGAAAAAACATTTTTTGTTGCAGCAAATTTACGAATCACCCTGTATTAAAACAAAATGCACCAGCCTATTCTACATCAAAAACTGCTATTAGAAAGTTTTTTCAGAAATCAATTAATCCTAAAAATAAAAACGTTAGAAGGGTTTTAGAAATTGACGAATTTTGAAGAACGCCACCTAGCGGCCTAACGGTTTACGATAGCAAAATTCTATTTCGACCAGTAACTTTTTCATAAAATTTGAGCTCTGGAGACGTTGGTCAAAATTTTTCTATCTCTGACAGGAACATGACTTTCCATGAGAAAGCGGCTACTTTGACCCACCCTGTACATATACCCATAGTAACCATGAACTTATCATATTGTACAGTAGCGGAAACATAAACCGGGACAAGTCATGTAAGACAATTTTTCACAATTTGAATATTGCAATTTTGCCTTCCTAATTGTTTATGAAATCCTATCTACCACATATACCAATGAACCAAAAAGAACTTGTTGATGCAATATAAGCAACTTGGGATAGCACCAACAATGAATTCATTCAGGCAATTTAACTTAGACAAATTTTAGTGTCCCGCTTTATATTTCCGCAGCTGTACATTGCATGTAGCATATATTCTGCATTCTACATTGCACACTGAATATTGGGATTGTGTAAAATTATAGAATATTTTACATATTCTACCTCGGCACTGCGTAATCGGCAACAAGAAATACGACTAATTGAGCACGTTATATTGATTATATTGATGTTTATTACACACTGCATAATAAATACCATATACTGTGCCTACCACATTCTATAGTATATCTTGCATAGTGTAGTCTTCATTTATATCGTATACTGCATATTGTAAACTTACGTTTCATCTTTTATATTATATACTGTCTGATATACGTTGTAATTTGTAGATATTACGTTGCACATTGTATTATTATACCGTGCGATCAAATAAATTTCAGATCTAGTTTGTTGTAACTCCATTTAAACATAATGTTACATCAGCCAACTCAATTTGAAATTTGTTTGATCACCCGATATAAGGTATGTAATTCACTGTACATTGTATATTTTACCTTCAATACTCTGAAGTTCTTATATAGATATTCTGTATGTAGATCTGCCAAAATTTTTTGCTATATTTTGCAGACAGTATTCTGTGACTTGTACATTCTATAGTATATTTTAAATGTTCTACGTTTTTATGTCTTATACGTTCCCTACTGTTACTATATATACGGCATATTGTATATTTGATATTCAGTATTATACAGCTTGTATAGTACCTTGTCTACTGTAATACTCTATACATTCTATGTAGACGTTGTACTATAGCTTACATGCTGCATATTCGTATTTGTAATATTATGTATGGTATATTTTTTATATGGTATACTGTATAATGCATACTTACATTAACCGTGGCATTTTGAATACTGTGCATACATTGTATTTTGCATATTTCATATATGTATATTATACATTGTGCAGTAAATATTCTATATTCTGACTTCTACGTTTTTTACTATATTTTGCATATGTTGCATTTTAATTACTTATTCTTCTGTATAGAATATAATGTGTGGTCCCACTGTAAACTGAACGTTGCTTATTCTGTATAAATGATTCTATATGTGGCAGAGTATTTTGTATACTGTAGAATATTGTACGTTCAAGTTATTGCACTATCCCTTACATGTTGTATATTGCAAATTGTATTATTGCATAAGGTATATTCTCGATTTTATATGTCATACTGCTTGATGTATACTTACATTGACCATGGCATTTTGGATATTGTACATACATTGTAGTTTGCATATTTCCTATATGTATATTACACATTGTGTAGTAAATATTATATACTGTAAATTCTACATTTTCTAATATATTTGGTATATGGTGCATTTTAATTACTTATTATTCTGTAAACAGCACGCTGCATGCTTGGTATGAATTATTTTATAAGTGGTAGAGTAGCTTATATTCTGTAGAATATTGTACGTTCAACTTATTGCACTATATCTTAGATGTTGAATATTTCAAATTGTATTATTGTGTATGGTATATGCTCTATTTTATATCGTATACTGCATGATGTATACTTACATTGATCGCTATATTTTGTATGTTGTACATACGTTATATTTTATATACTTGTATTATATATTGTGCAGTAAATATAGTATAGTACCACCTCTACATTTTATAGTATATGTGGCGTGTTTTGCGTTTTAATTACCTATTATTACGTATAGCATAATTATGTTACGTATATCAGTGTAGATTTCATATTGCATATGCGGTATTAAGTTTCTGCAGATGGTATAATATTTTTTATACTGTAGTACATTCTACGTTCTAGATCTTGCACTATATCTTACATGCTGCATATTGCAAATTGTATTATTATTATATAAGGTATACCATCTATTGCAAATTTTAGATGGTATATTGTATGATGTATGGGTTCGGTATGAGGATTTTCCTATTTGATTTTCTAATAACTTTTATTGTATATTACCAAACAAAATAACCATGTAATCATAAAGAAAAAATATAGGAGATATGTTTAGTCTAGCTGTAAAACCCAATATCTTTAATGTAACCGCCATTCTCGATCAGACATTTTCACCTTTTTTGCCAATTTTCTAACGTTCTTCTTACTTTAGCCGCGTCAGAAGCATCACACAAATACATAAATAAAGTAACAACGATTTTTAATTCACATATTATCTCGAGCAGGCTTTGGAGAGTATTGAGAATTGTCAAAATAAATCGTGTTTCAAGGAGCGGATAAGAGAAGATATTGAGAAAAACCGCTTGCTGTCTTGGAGCAAAAAACGGCAAACGTAGGAAAATCAAAATGCAAGGAAGACAATGGTGATCACGGTGAAGATATTGTGTTCCATGCCTAGACGAACAAATCTTCCATCTCTCTTCTTTATGCTGACATAAGTGTTTATTATGTTCGCTAATATACTATAAAAGTTTTTATAAAAACAAATAGGGAAAACCTTATGCATAGCCCGGTACATTGGATATAGATACATAGTAGATATTGCATAGTGTGCGATATAAAAATTTATTATTCTGTATATTATATATTCTGCATTCTCACTGCATATCGTATTATTGCATATTTTCTATTAAGTGTTCTTTACTATGCATATTAGCTAGTATACTGTAGTGTGTTGCATTAAAACACTATTGGAGCCTGTGCTTTGAATCTGACACAAATCCCTAACCAGACAAATAATTGGTGAAAAGCATACCTTTTTAATGAATTGTGTTGCATATTCTACATCTTGCATTGTATCTTACATGCTGCATATTTGAAATTGTGTTATTATGTAAGGTATCATCTACTAAAGGTTTTACATTTTATATTGTAAATTGTATGTAGAATATGTAGTACATTCTACATTATATTTTACATATTACACGTATGTATATCACGTATAGCATAATAAATGTTGCATATTGAAATTTTTTGCTGTACATTTGTGTGCCATACTGTATATTATGTGCTGCATATTGACAATGAATGCTGCATATTTTGCTTTAAATTTTATATATTGTGTACTGCAGTTTGTTTTGTATAATTATCTGTTATAATTGAGACCGTATGGCATGTGAAATGTATAATATACTGTATTCCATCAAAATATATGAACATATACAGTGTGTCCCAGGATTGATGTTACAAGAGGTGAGATGGACTAAACATTTTTGAATTTTATTTTAAGGTTCTGAGATTCCGTCCTGCTTGGTTTGAAAAGAATTTTAAGAATATTTTCAGTTTTTGAAAAACAAGTAGCGAAAGGAAGCGAAAACTATTTAATTTTTTGGCAAACTACTCTTTTTGTTCATAATACGGCAAAATTTTATTAAGAAAAGTTGTCCAGAATGATAAACTATGGCTTTATACAAAATTTCAGAGAGATCTGTCTTTATTTTTTTGATAAACCATTAAAATTGTATTTATTAAAAACGACGGTTTTATCTAAGGAGGTAGATCTTCCTGAAATTTTGTATAGGACCATAATTTCTCATTCTGAACAATTTTTCTTATTAAAATTTTACCGTATCATGAACAAAAAGGGTAGTTTACCTGAAAAGAAAATACAATTTATATTGGTTAATCTAAATATAACGGGTTTTTCCAAGTCGACAGATGTTTCTCAAATTTGGTATAGGGCCATAATTTATCATTCTGAACAACTTTTATTAACAGAATTTAGCCGTATACTTTATACTGTCACCTTTATTGGATTTGGTATATTATATCTCATATTGTATGTAATTTTTTATTAGCTGTTTGATATGCATATTAGCTATTGTATACACTGTATTTTATATTCTTTCTGATTTGCTTACATGTTTGTTATATTGATATATTGTGTATTTAGCTGACAATAGATATTACATCCTAATGTTTAAGTAAAAAGTACAAGGCTGGCCAATGATAATAGTCGGGGTTTTTGTATACCTTGAAATTAACCAATTAACATCACTTGGTCATTTTTAGTAGTGACCATAGGTATTTTTACAGTTCATATTGCATACATTATCGACTGGCTCTAAAATGATTTGTTTTTTTAATATACTGTTATGGTCTTGGTACATGGGTTTTAAATCAGATTAATAAGGTTAAAAGAATACAGTATTAAAAATTACAAAGATGAATTTAAGTATGAAATGCATACCAAAATTATTAAAATGCATTTGGTAAAGAAATAAATAGAATTTAAAAATCAATTCAATGAAGCTACATAAGAAACAGTAGAATTTTAACATAATTTAATTTATCTGAAATGAAAAGGGGAATTAATAGCAAATACTTTTTCGAGATATACCATTTAACAAAGTGGGTATTAGACAAATATAATAAAGTTGTATAGTGTGTTGGACTATGAAATATATGCTAAACTAAATTACTAAGTATCAGTATGTAAAAATAATTTGATACAAAAACATGTAATACAATTTGTAAGCGGTTGAAATTATGAAAATAAACCCTTTATATAAGTTTAAAAAAAGTTGTTTGGAGTTATAAATTAAACCAAAATCGGCGTAGTGTAAATAAAAAGTAAACTTCAAAAGATTAAAAGATGTGAAAAAGAAGAGGATTAAAATAAATGGCTGTGGTGAGAACGTCTAAGTAATACAGTTATAATCTACAAAAGCAAATGTCTGGAATGGGAATCTGAACTGATTTTGTTGTCAAATTACATGCATCATATGAATTGGATAACAAGAATGGTTTTTACTGGAAGTAGTTTACATCGAGATTGTTAGCAGAGTGAGCGTTTTACGGGCGGATAGGAGGTTTTCATCTAAAGGAGTTCGAATTCGACAAGATTGTCATTGAATTGAAATCTTATAACTTGCATCTAGTCGAGGTTCGTGATACCAGGTCGTCGGAGGCTTGAGGATATTGGTAGGACGACGTGGATGGTGTTTGCTGCTGGCATTGCTGCTAGAGAGAGTTGGTAGATGCCTTGTCGTGTTTTGGCCAGGAAGCCTTTGAGGATCCAGGTGTGTTTTTGGCGTTTTGGTAATTAATTTTGCAATAAAATAATTTGAAGTGTCAGGTGACTGTGTAAAATAAGAAAATTTAATTTCAGAATAGAAGCAGTCTAGATTATAAAGAATCCGAGCTGTGTTTCAGTCCAGTGTTTTTCTACCGGAACATAGTCGTTACAACGTAGAGTCATCACCACAATACTAATACTATTAATAGTTATTAATGTTTACGCACAATAGAGGGTTAGCTAGCCTATATCGCAACTCTAGAGCCGCTCGGAATTTTTTGCTAGCCTCCAGCTTTCATTTCGACAAACTCCAATACAATTTTTGCGAATTCAAAGTACAAGTCGACGCAGCAAAATTAAATATCCCGTAGGACACATAAAAAAAGGCCCCTGCCGCTTCCCAGCCGAGTGTTCGAATAAAAGCAAGTAACCTTGGGGCAGCGTTTTTCTGATCCGCGCAGTCCCGCATCCAATAACGGAAGTGACAAGAGCATTCAGAGCGCCGGCGATTATGTACCTACAGGTACACGTATGCCTCATTGTTTCGAAAATGAGTTCGCTTATCGTCTTTGTCCTCAGGACGCGAGAATTCCAGAGACAAAAGGTCGCCGTACGAGTATCGAATGCAGGGCAGGGGCGGCTCACGTATCAGGATCCTCCGGAAGGCTCGTTTGTATCTAGGTTGGAGTTTAATTAAAAGTTGCATCCCGCTCCTGCCGAGTGCCTCAGCTAATGCACGTCCCCGGACATGATTTCGAGCGCGGTTTTAATTTTAAAAACGATAATTGCGGAGTTTCAACGGGGATCACGTCCCAAGACGTAATCTGCGCCGTTAAATACGTGCCCGACTTTTAATTTGACATGCATTTCCATTACCGAAATTCTGTGAGCTCGCCACAAATTACTGCAATCCTCTTCTGACACTGGAAAGCTCGGTGAAATATATTACGTACGCGTTAAAACAACCACAATGTGACGAGGAGCCGGTATGAATATATAAACGACCCGCTGCGCCTCGAGCGTTTATCAAAATTATATTAGCTCAGCTTTTCTAAAACTATTTATTCAAAAATATGCAGAATTCTGGAGATACGGTGGTAACTGAAGTGGAACCAATTAGGGACACCATTCGTATGTCACTACTTTTTAGAAATTTCAACTTCTCGCTTTTCCATGCAATTGTGATGAGACTACAGAAAGACATTAACAGCTAAATAAAAATGGACGGACAATATCAGTTTTGACATTTAGAAATCAAAATAAACAATAAGCAGCTCCTGCTTCTCGTTCTTCCTCTTAATTTAGGTTGAGAAAATTATAAAAGCCAGGTCAAAATATAATCTATAATTACCTATTCTATTCCTAACTACTCAACATAAATAGGAAAAAGAGTTTGGAAGTTTCGGAAATTGAAGAAGGCAGAGGGCGAATACCTGATCACGGAAACTTTGCCCACAATCAAACTCGTTTAGAACTGCTTTTGAGCACTATTCGTGTTCTATCAGACTGAATATACATGTTAGAAGAAGAGAGGAAACATGTAAACATTGAGAAACAAAACATCATCATCATCATTATTAGCACCTCAGCCTCTTGTGAGCTTTGACCTCTTCAAGAATATTTCGCCATTGACTTCTTGACTTTGCTCTTCATCTGCGCTATCCAACGTTTCTTACGTATTTTTCGATCAAACAAAACACAGCAATGTTAATTATTTGAAGAACAATAGTATCAGATCTTAGTAGTAACTTAGTGAAAGTTCCAACGTGCTCGAATAATGGTTTTCAGTAGTCAATGGCAGACTTGTAAGTCACAGAAGTAAATGAATATAATTTGTTCAAATTTGGTTTCGGGTTAGCTAAGGAATTCAACACTCATAAAAATTGAATAGCAAATTGAACACTAACTCCTCTTACATGATAATAAAAAACAGTTTTGAAGTTGAGCTGGTCTTAGGTGCAAGATGGGGGAAAGTATAAGAATTTTTAAAGGGGCAATCGAGAATAATTGCAGGAGCTCCTTACCCACATATTATCTGTCTACATAGACTTTACAAAATGAAGTAATAATTATTCTAAGGGTGTACATATGGGAAAAAGGCACCATCTAACTTGTTTGATGTTCGCAGATGACGTAATGGTAATTTACAATAATGAACAAACGCTATCCACCAACATTTTTATTAACCAAAAATGCTAACTCAACATTTCGATTTTTTCTTAATACGAAGACGATGGTACCTAAGAGACTAAACATATACGAGTATTCAAAGAACCATGTGTTACGCTAAAAAGAAGATTGTGAAATGAATCAGTTATTCTATATGATAGAAAACCTTTATTTTGATGTACAAAGACCGTTTTTCACATCGATGCTAGTAAAATATAGTATTTATAAGATAGAGTAGGTTATGTCAAAGCAGAAATACTTAAAAGATGCATCTAGGAAAACTACAAAACATGTAGGAGGCCCTTGGATGCTGCCCGAATGGGAAAAACGTCGCAGCATTGCAACCTTGCTGAATTGATCATCGATATAAAGAGATAAAAGTATATCGAAAAAAAGGAAAAACCAAAAACACATCTCTACCTATATATCACCATATTAGAATGAGTTGAAAAAAGTATTGCATGGAGAAGTTTGTAAAGTTTTGTACTTACAAATTCTGAAACTCTGTTTAAGCTCAAATTGCAGCTTCCATGTTACATGATTAATACAGGTGCGATCTATAAGCTTAGAAGAGAGTGGTCTAAACAAGAAATTCAATAAAATCCACATGACCACTATTAGATAAAATAGTTAATAAAGAGGGCTGTCAATAAAGAAATCCACCACTTAACATGGTCAAGAAAATAAAGAAAAAAGAAACGATGAAGGAAGGTTGGAATAAGAAAAAGGATCAAGGTAGTTGTCAACAATGATTCTGCAAAATATAGAATGACAATAATCTAGTAGAACTCAGAAATGATGGAATAAAGTCAGGGTTCATTTTAGCAAATACGAAATGCAGTAAGAAACAGGTGGTAGTTTTTATAAAATGTAGCAAAAGCATTGCAGGAGGTCACGGACATCGTAATCCCTCCAATAATTTAGACATCCAGGACTGCTTGTTGTCTGAGGAACCAAAAAGATCTCTACATTCGTTGACTACGTAAACTCATTAGAAACTCCAAGCTGTCAGCTGTTTGTTTGCAATAAATGTCAGTAATCGAACATTTGACGAAGGTGAGGGTCCTATGCCCACAATTTGTTACAGAAAGAGTTGTAAGTTAGATAAAAGGCCGAAGCACAACAAACGAGTGTGCATGAATCGATAGGAATCCTGCAAATTCCAACCTGGTTATACTTAGATTCTTTGTTACTTACTACAGTAACGCTATGCAGATTTTACCTTAACATCTTTAACTCTAACATTACAAGGCAGAACAAGGGACAGTGATATAAGGGAAACGATTCAAGTCGAAGACGTTCTAAGATGGGGAATACAACGAAAAAGAATGTGGTCAGCAGATGTGAAACGAATACATGACAACCGTATAGCAAAAATATGCAAAAACCAAGTACCACATGCAAAGAGTACACAAGGACGTCCTCCCTGAAAATAAAGAACATGTTTTAAACCTAATAGAAGAGAACGAAGAATAATTCCTGAACTCAGTGCAAGCTAAAATTGTATGTTACATGCTACATCACTGACATTGGTCGGTGACAAAGAAGCTTAGAAAATTATCTAAGTAAGAATTTTAACCCACATATTCGTATGGGTGCTATTGGGTAAATTACCTAATAAAGAGAACCGTCAAAAAGAAATTTACGATTAGATAAAATGGCCAAGTAGGTGAAGGTAGGTTGAAGAAAAGCAAATTGGTCAAAATGGTTATGAAGAAGCTTCTACCACATAAATAACCCAGAAATTATCGAATAAAGCATTCACCTGAACGAACAATAAATTCAATAAGAAACAAGTGTAGTTTTTATAAAATAAAATAAAGACCTTGCAGCAGCTCACGGTAATCTGCTTCGTAATCATTTGAAGAATTTCGACATTCGAGACCTGTTATTGTCTGAGGAACTAAAGATATAAAGACTTACGAATTCTAAATGTACGAGACAACGGGCAGCACCGTTTAAATGGGATTGTGAAGTTGAACCGCTCTCTTACTTCATAGGCAATCGCGTCAGAATTTATAGTGAACGTAACGTCAATTTTGTATCAGTTATTTTATTTATTTACGTATGAGTGAAGCAACAAGCTAAAAAAGCAAATACAAAAAAGAAGAAAGAAGAAAATTGATACCACAAAAAACTATGAAAATCTCTATATTAGTTAATTAGCAGTTGATTAGAAACTCCTAGGTGCTAGATGTTTGTTTCTAATAAGTTAAAGTACTGTGATAATTCTAGAAAGTCAGGCTATATGACATAAGAGGGTCATACGCCCACATCTTGTTAAAGGTCCCGGGTGGTGTAGCGTGAACAAGCCCCACGTTCGATCAGTAGAGTTAAGCAACGCTCTTTCTGGCAGAACTTGGATGGTAGCTCCACGGCTGCCTCGTGATACGGCTGTCACGGAAATAGTTGGTCCCGGATGTCATAATAACATCATGACAGTCGTTAGTGGGGTTGGAAGTCCCCATAAAATGTACAGCGACGCCTATAATTGGCCTAACGGCTCGGCTGTTGGCTGAGTACCAAAATAAAAAAAAATGTAAATTAGATAGCATTTAAGAAATCAAAGCATAGCAAAGTAGTTCGTATGGATCGAAACAATTTTACAAATTCTAATCTGATCATGTATAGATCTTTCGCTATTTACTACTGCAGCACCCTAAAGATTTTTCCTTAACATCTTTAACATACGTGAGACTAAATTTTGCAATTTGACAAAAATAAACATAGGTAAGGAAGTTGAGAAAACTTCGATATGGGCTAATTTCAAACAGTTAATATAAACTTCTGCTATTCCAAACACAGATTTCGCCCACAGAAAGCTGCGTATAAAATCTTCTTGTTCACACTTAGTGCTGGGCATATTCCTCCCATTTTTTTCCATTTACCCATATCGTTCTCCATTTTTATTCAATGCTTTCCTGCCACTGTCTGAATAGTGTCACGCATCTTTTAGGTGGGCAACATTTGCTTTTTTATCATATAGTGTCATCTGTGTGTCTCACGACGCAGTCAGAGTAGCTCCATTTTCATTTAGCACGTGCTCTTACGACATCTTTGACTTAACTGCTTTTCGGAATTCATTGGTTGGGTTATTTACCTGCAGTTCTATTAACATGGTATGTATATGTCCTTCGTCTGAGGCTAACGGCACTACGATATCTAACATTTTTAAAGTGATAGACATAATCCACCCCTTTGCCATTCAGCGCTTTCGTGCCACTTTGTGAATATTGTCAGACTATCTCCTTGGTGGGTAGCTTTTGTTCCTTTTACCACATCTAGGGCGGCACTGAATGATATTTATGGTCTATATCCCACCTATATGTTGGATGATGTACCCAACCGAGCCTCATTTTTGTTTAGCAATTGGCGTTACGACATCTTTCACTCAACTGCTTTTCCGAATTCATTGATTGGGTTATTTACCTGCAGTTCTATTAACATGGTATGTGTATGTTCTTCGTCTGAGGCTATTGGCACTATTATATCTAACATTTTAAAAGTGATAGATATAATCCACCCCATTTTCCTTACATTTGTCTATCCTTTGTCATTCGTATTCAGTGTTTTCGTGCCACTTTTTTCTACCATATCGAGGGCGCCACTGAATGATGTTTATGGTCCATATCCCATCTATATGTTGAATGATGTACCCAGCCCAGCTCCATTTTTGTTTAGCAATTGCCTATACGACATCTCTGACTCAACGGCTTTCCCGAATTTATTGGTTGGGTTTTTTAACTGCAGTTCTGTTATCTTCTTCTGAGGCAATCGGCAGTATGATATCTAACATTTTAAAAGTGATAGACATAATCCACCCAATCTTTCTTAAATGTGTCTATCCTTTGCCATTCTTATTCAGCGCTTTCGTGCCACTTTATGAATATTTTCAGACCATCTCCTTGGTGGGCAGCCTTTGCTCCTTCTACCACATCCAGGGCGCCACTGGACGATGTTTCGATGATGTACCCAGCCCTGCTCCATTTTCGTTTAGCAATTGCTTTTACGACATCTTTGACTTAATTGCTTGGCCGAATTTATAGGGTGGGTTTTTAACTTGCAGTTCTGTTATCGTCTTCTGTGGCTATCGGCAGTATAAAGTGATAGATATAATCGACCCCATTTTTCTTACATTTGTCTATCCTTTGCCATTCTCATTCAGCGCTTTCGTGCCACTTTATGAATATTTTCAGACCATCTCCTTGGTGGGCAGCCTTTGGTCCTTCTACCACATCTATATGTTGGATGATGTACCTAGCACAGCTCCATTTTTGTTTAGCAATTGCTTTTACATCTCTGAGTCAACCGCTTTGCCGAATTTATAGTTTGGGTTTTTTAACTGCAGTTCTGTTATCTTCTTCTGAGACTATCGGCAGTATCATTTCTAACATTTTGAAAGTCATAGACATAATCCACACCATTTCCTTACATTTATCTATCATTTGCAATTCTTATTCAGCGCTTTCGTGCCACTTTATGAATATTGTCAGACCATCTCCTTGGTGGGTAGCCTTTTCTCATTTTACCACATCCACTGGAAGAAGTTTCCGGTTACTCTGCCATTTATATCTTCGATGATGTACCCAGGCCCAACTCAATTTTCGTTTAGCAATTGCTTTTATGACATCTTTGACTTAACTGCTTGGTCGAATTCAGATGTTGCGGTGTTTTACCTGCAGTTCTGAATGTGGTGTGTATCTGTTCTTCGTCTGGGACTATGGGCACTACGATATATAACATTTTGAAAGAGATCGACATAATCAACCTCATTTTCCTTAAATCTGTCTATCCTGTGTATTTTCCATTCTTATGCAGCACTTTCGTGCCACTTTTTGAATATTGTCACACCATCTCCTTGGTGGGTAGCCTTTTCTTCTTTTGCCACATTTAGGGCGCCACTCAACGATTTTGTGGTTCATCTCCCATCTATATCTTCGATGATGAACCCAGCCCAGCACCATTTTCGTGTAGCAATTGCTTTTAAGACATCTTTGACTCAATTTCTTGGCCGAATTCGTAGATTGCGCCTTTTTCCTGCAGTTGTGTTAATATGACATGTATCTGCTCTTTGTCTAGGGCTCTCGGCAATATGATCTTTAACATTTTGAAAATGATAGACATAATCAACCCCATTTTCCTTACATTTGTCTATCCTTTACCATTCTCATTCAGCGCTTTTGTGGCACTTTTTGAATATTTTCAGTCCATCTCCTTTTAGCACATCCAGGACGCCACTAAAGTAGGTTTCCGGTTCATCTCCCATCTATATCTTCGATGATGTACCCAGCCCAACTCCATTTTCGTTTAGAAATTGCTTTTACGACATATTTGACTCAACTACTTGGCCGAATTCATAGGTTGGTTTTTTTACCTGCAGTTCTGTTAACATGGTATGTATCTGTTCTTCGTCTGGGGCTATCGGCACTATGATATCTAACATTTTGGAAGTGATAGATTTAGTGTCCCCATTTTTCTTACATTTGTCTATCCTGTGCCATTCTCATTCAGCTCTTTTTAAATATTGTCAGGCCATCTCCTTGGTGGGTAGCGTTTGCTCTTTTTACCACATCTAGGGCGTCACTGAGCGATGTTTCCGGTTTATCTCCCATGTATATCTTTGGTGATGTACCTAGCCCAGCTCAATTTTCGTTTAGCAATTGCTTCTTTCACTCAACTGCTTCACCCAATTCAGAGGTTGGGTTTGTTGCAGTTCTGTTAATATGGTATGTATCTGTTCTTCGTTTGGGACTATCGGCAATATGATATTTAAAATTTTTAAAGTGATTGACATAGACCACCCCAATTTACCTACATTTATTTACCCAGCGCTTTCGTGCCACTTTATGAATATTATCAGACCATCTCCTTGGTGGGCACCCTTTGCTCCTTTTACTACATCCAGGGCGCCACTGAACGATGTTACCGGTTCATCTCACATCTATATCTTCGATGATGTACCCAGCCCAGCTCAATTTTCGTTTAGCAATTGCTTTTACAGCATATTTGACTCAACTGCTTGGCCGAATTCATAGGTTGGGTTTTTTACCTGCAGTTCTGTTAACATGGTATGTGTCTGTTCTTCGTCTGGGGATATCAGCACTATGATATCTAACATTTTGGAAGTGATTAACATAGTCCACCCCATTTTCCTTACATTTATCTATCCTTCGAAATTCTTCTCCAGTGTTTCCCTGCTACTTTTTCAATGTTATCAGATTATCTATTTTGTGGGCAGCCTTTGCTGTTTTTATCACATATAGTGCGTCATTGAACGATGTTGGTCACTCATCTGCACATTCAATGATGTTTCCAAACCAGCCCCAGTTCGGTTTATCAATTCTATTGTGATAAATTTGATTAATTTCTTTGCCGAATCAATGTGTTAATTTTTTTTATCCTTTTGTGTTATGCTTATAATTTTTCGTTCTACAGATCTTTGGCATGCTGTCAGTCTATTCGTAGATTTTCGAGTTAAAAGCGTTAGAAGAATAGGTAACACACATGAGTCGAAGATCATGGTTCTAGGTTTAATGGAGAAGTTTTTTTTGAAGAATGCCTGTAAGTTCACCAAACCATGCCAAACCTAAGCTTATTCTTTTGATGATTTCCATTAATTGGTTTTCTTATTACCTTTATGTTATCAACATGCTGTACATGCCTACTTTTCGATTTCTGTATCGTCTACTATAATATTCACAGCTTGTGAATTTTGCTATTTTGCTTCCCTCATATGTATCGTGCCACTCTGTTAATATGGCATGTATTTGTTCTTCTTCGTCTGAAGCTATCTAGTATTTCGAAAATAAATTTTTTAGGACAGGTCACAAACTATCGGTTGATTTCCGCGTACGTGCGGTGCTTCAGAGTTATACCTAATCCCCCTGTTGGCCGCCTAGCAAATCGTAAAGCGCTTCCGATTCATGATCAATTGACCCAGTGCGGCGGGAGCACGTCCTGCAGAAATGACAGCTGTAAACAGCTCACCTTCGTGATTCGCTCCCGCCGAATCCGCGAACTCAGCTGCACGTCGGCTTATTGATTTACTGGGGGGAAGACATAACGATATACAATTTATGAAACGAATATATTCCCATATGGAATATATTCGCATTCCTGCGACCCCCCGTCTGGCAGGTTTACGATTTTCGGGGTGCCAACGGAATCGGTGATTTAGGGCAACGCTTGGACCTCTAGACGCATTTACCTGCAAATAAATTGGGCTTCAGTCGTTGTCGGAGTTGTCCTGAAATATGACTGAAAGCTAAATCCTTGCAGAGCATTCTTGGAAAATCAGGACGCACTAAGCCGTTTCAGCTGTCGGCTCATTCATTGATACTCGCTATCTCGCAGGTGCATACAACCTTGGGGAGCCGCAGGTTTCAAGACTGAAGACACATTTTCCGCTTTTGAGCCACAATTTCCAACTTGTCAACTTATATACATAAATGGCGGAAGAGCACCCTTCGTAATTTATTGTGATTTTATTTATTTACAGTCGTTTCCCAATTCTGTCCTGCCTTCAGGGCTGTCATTCCAGGTGAGAAGGGCCTGAAATGCTACTATATTCCAGGGCAATCCTGATTTCAGCAGCACACTGAATTAGTCAGCGCTTGAGGAATACAAATTGCCCTGCTCTGTATCAGCTTTTAGTATTACAGTTACTGGTGTTTATTTAAAAATAAGTTCTCGTCTGGACTAGTACTTATCGTCAAAATAATCCATAACTTTTTTACTGGTTCTACGTGTATCCGCTTTTTAACTCTATTCTTCTTCGGAATTTGCAAGAGTATATTTATTTTCAGCTTCTTGCTCACTTGTGGATAACAACAATCATTTTAAGAGTCTGATCATCCAGGTTTCAAATATTCTTCAATTTATTACTTGCTAGAACTGAAACCCTTAAGGATTTTTTTTCTTGGTAAGTGAGCAGCTCTGGTATAGTTTATTAGTTCTTTACCTGTCTGAATTTCATCTATAATTTTTTAAAATTCAACATAATATCTATCAGTCTTGGTCACTTACAGATATTAGGAACATCTTGTTAATCAACCTGAAAATCCATGAATTTAACATATGAACGAGTTGCCTGCTAATCCGGCGCGTCCCCTGATGGCGGATTGGAGGATGGCCTAAACTCGCCCGGGATTCTATCTTTGCGTAAAAACTGGTTACACGACACACACTGTAAATAGACCATTTCATGGGTGCCTCATACGTAATCAAAGATAACCTGGAAGCCAAGGCGGTATCAACAAGGTGAGGTACTACTATGAAAACTTTCCGGATCTTGTAGCATGGTGCGCTCTCAAGGGATGTATGGCTAAGATCCATACTTTCTTCAGCGCGCTTACACTTCTCCTTCCTCTTTTTCTGTATATAAAGTCCTTAGGTAGCCTATGTTCGACCTCATTACTCGGTACACCGGATATCGACACGACTAAATAAAACATAAAAGTGGTTGAGCCTCTTCCAGATGAGAAATCCTATGAGAAAAACGCTGGCTGGTTCCAGGCGAGTATATAAACTCAACGAAGAGAAAGCTAGCAGCTGGCTTCCGGTATTAACGTAGTCACCAAGAAAACGGAAGAACCTGGGACTTCTGGTACCAGTGTTACTTTGACATCAACGTCTGCTGGCGAAATTGGAAGGGGTCAATGTAAAACCGCTCTGATGAAAGCATACCGAAACAAAAAGAGTAAAAGGACTGAATCCACTGCACATACGTTAATAAAGTGCGAGCAGAGAAGATTAAGTGTTATCTGCTTGAGAAAATCGATGAATTGGAAGAAGAGGGTAACGTACTTTTCTCAAAATTTGCCTATGTTCGACATAAAGGAGGACCTTTAAAAGGAGCGTGTGTGGAATCTGCCACCACGGAATGGTTAGAGAAAACAGCTACTGGGAGGCGTAGGGTCAAAACTCGATCTGTTGGTGGCAGAAAATGTTCCCAAACCAATTAAATATTGCTGGTGGACACCAAGCCTGACCCGAAAGAACAGTCGGTAATCATCACCATGTACGACAGGTGTTGTGGTAACTTACAGGACCTATAGCACCAGCCATAACGGAATTTCGTCCGGGTTGCTTTTAAGAAACTGGATAGACAGGAGAGAGATTACAAGGGAAAAGGAACATTGAGGAGGAAGACTTCGAAAGTCATGGATGTGGAGGGTACTGTGTGCCAACGTAGGAGGAAGGTGGTCTATGTCGTCTCCATTACTGGTGGAACCAATATGGATGTGTGTATGACACGGGTAAATAAAACATAAAAGAAGTTAAGCTGCATCCAGGAGATAACTCGTATGGGGCAAAACTAGTAGACTCCAACAATATAGAAATCTCAGCGAAGACAAAGCTGAAAAGCGAAAGACAGCAGCAAAGGCAGCTGACGTTCTGCAATAACGCAGTTGCCAAAGCAACAGAACAACCTCTGGTACCAGTGTTGCTTCTGCATCAACGGCTGCTGGCAAAGGGGGTCGAAGCGGAACCACTACGTTGAAAGCACATCGAAACAACCTACCACACATGTCTTAATGAATAACAAGCAGAACAGATTAAGTATTATTTGCTAGAGAAAATGAACGAACTGGAAAAAGAGGGGAACGTACGTATTTGGCCAAAATTTGCCGATGTTCGACGAAAAGGAGTTGTAAATTCTACCACCAGGGAATGGTTAGAGCAAACATCTAAAGACTGACCATCTAGTAAACTCTAGGAAGGAACTTCTGGAAGGCGGTGAACATCAAGCCTGACTCGCAAGTGCAACAGCTGATCACCATGGGTGATAGGTTTTGAAGCAACTTACAAGACTTATAGCACCAACTATAACTGATTTTTTCTGTGTCGCTTTTAAGAAGCTGGACAGACAAAAGAGAGATGGCAACGATAAAAAAAGGGAAGACGAACGTTGAGAAAGAACAGCCTTCGGAAGTCATGGACGTGGAGGGTAGTGTGCAACCTCAGAAACCGACGAAGTACAACTACTAGACCCCTACAGGTAAATTTCGAAAACCGCCTTGACTGAAAAAGAAACATAAAGTATGTGTCTTGAAGTTCTGCATTTTGTTCGGGACAGGTGAGAAGATTTTATATCTTCCATTGGGGATTCACTGTCGTGGCCGCATTAGTCAGACTTCTTCACTTTCAACAGCATTTGATTACATGAACATGCCAACAGAATATTTTGTCAACCCATTTGATGATCCATGGATCAAAAAGCCTTCAATTTATAATTTCTCTTTACCTAAGCTAATTCTGGACAAGAACAGAATTTGACATTCCTTTTAATTCTCTTTACGATAAGCAATCAGTTACTATATCTGCCATTACTTCTTCAGTTGTATACACTTCCTTAGCTTGTTCTTCACTTTCAACAGAATTGTTGCCTTCAAGATCTTGGTCAGTTGCAGATGTTGCGAATATATAATGTGCCTATTTATTATTTTACTTTATTTCTTGGAAAATGCAATGCATTTTGTGTTAAGCCTTTGCATTTCATGCTCTTCAGGTATTGGACCTTTTTCTTATTAATTCTTTAACCACTGTTATGTTCACTTCAACCAGCTGAAGCAAATGGTCAGGTCGCCACTGGGTTCGACTCTAGACGGCAGGCATGAGCTATGAAGAAAAAAACGGTTGTCTTTTGCATAGTTGCCCTCATGTGGCTTGTAAGTTTTCTTGTTCTCGATGCTCTAGCCATGTCGAAACGCATTTCGGTCCTTTGTGGCGTCCTAAATGCTGCAAAACGTATTTGAAGTTCCGTTCACGTGTCTTTAGGTACCGAGTTATATCGTGTGCCATCAACATCGCTCTGAATATGGCAGCCTTGTTGGTTTCTTCATACCGTCGCTTGAGTTGGAATAGCCCTCCCATTTCCGAACAGCCGATAGCCTTTGATTGGTGGCTATTGAGTCCTTAGCCTTTTCACCTTTTTTCGCCCGGAACCATCGTTTCGAGCTGGACTCCGAATTCCCATTAATTTTCTACCGTTATTTACTGAATTACGGTTGGATACATACATTAATTGTGTAAGTCTTGCAACTGACTTAGATTTTGAGTGCATCCCCGTCTGGGTGCGCTGATCGCTATTTGAAAGTGTAAGCAACCTGACGACGCCAGGATTTTAGGTAGTCTTAGATAGACGTGATGCGACTTCAGTTCACGAATAGCCCCCTAAAATTACCTGCAACCTCATTTCTTTAATAATGCAGTATCAGATTACAACTTGATCTTTTCTGAACAATATAGCACAACTTTAGCTCAAAAGCTGTCATCTTACCAATGTTACAATGATTAAATGTACTTTGTTGGTTGTTTTGTTGAGGGCGATAATGTAACGTTGTCTGATGATGAACGCAGCGTTTTAAAATAAATATTTCTATATCGCTTTATTAACAAATTGATATCTGTTGCTGATTTCCCGCGTTTTTCATTTACAAATATTTCCTCCACCGAATCCTCAACTTTGTTTTCTTATTTATGCAAACTAATTTTTTCCATGTTAAGTGCGTCCTTTCTGATAATTTCAATATTTTGCACCACATATTAGGCTTCTGAGTCACTTCTCTGGCCTGGAATTTTTCAATTTTGTTTTAGTTTCAACCACCGATATTGATAAAGCACAATGGCACACAAAGCGCCATTTGAAGTGCTAAACTGAAACTAGATACAGCGTCATATCCAGTTCATTAGCGTGCCGATCAATCATGTCATACTTTTCGCTTTTAATGGATATGGATGCGTTGAAATAGTACCGACAAGCCCTGAATTAAAATTGCTGCCCACTTTTGCCGGTCCCATTAGCGTATGGGAGTTTCTCATCATGTTTGTATGAACAGCTGGGGAATTGAATTGTGCAAAACTAAAAAAGGGCAACGTAATGTTCGACGTTTGGAAGCCTACAGTTTTTAGTTAATTAGAAGAAACAGTTATAAAGAGGGAAGACAGCCACTTTGGTTTTTACAACTGGATGGAATAAATGCCAGTAAAAAAATGTCATAGCCCCTTTTCGTAGAACCGCCTTGTTATGAAAGCTGCAGCACACGTATTAGCTCCTTGTCCAGATTTTTCATCCTTTTAAGCGATTTTTCGCTGTCAAACTTGTCTCCTCTCCTTCGATTATAGATGGATTCGCCTGCTCTTTGTGGAGGGATACTATACATTTATTAGCAGGGTATGGGCGCACTGTAAATAATAATGTTAATAGCAACTTTTGTTGTCATTTTCATGAATTATGTTGTCGCTTAGTATTTGATTGGTTGAACTTGCTACCGAAACATGTTTTATATCATGGAAAATTTTAAATTTGCTCATCATCTTTGTTATGTAACAATTAACCGACACAATGGGAGAAGTCATTTTATTACCTAACAAGCCAGTAAACTTGATTTAAACATTTACTGTCGTCAAAATTAAAATTAATTAGACAATGGCCATTACACGCAAATGCGCAGAGTCGTTGCTAATTTACAACTACGTTACGTAACTGCATTAGCTGCGTAGTCGTTAGATTTGACATTTAATTGATTGGCTGGCTGCATACAAATGGGCGATTACATGTCATCTCTTAATCTACATTCCAAGCTTTATTCCCAGTTTATGCAAATGGAGGTTTTATGACACACACTCCTCCATTTCGATAACAGTTGGGAAATTTTGCAATATAAAAGGCGCTTTGGAACGTTCTTCGAATGTTAAGTCGCTCATCTCACCTTCTATCCATTTTCTAAATACGTTTTTACCTCTTGTTAACATTTTTACATTTGTAAGGTTCTCTTTCACCATTTTTCCATAAATTTTAGATGATTTTCTCTATCCATCTCGGCCCATCTCGTTGCATTTTAGTTTTTTCAAGTAATATTTCATCGGCTTGGTGTCTTCAATGTGGGCATCATCACCCTGATGTTGTGTAAAATGAAGAGCAAACAAACTGCACAGTCAAGATAACTCATTATTGCTTTCCGGCAGTATTTTTCATTTAATTACAGACATTGCTAAATAATTAAGCGTAGTAGCTCCGAGTTTTGTAGTGGCGCTGCATAAACTGTGTCTAATTAAAACGAAAAGTTAAATAAACTAAATAACTCGACGTAACTTCCGAATAGCATCGGCGAGTTATGCAGCTACTTGAAGTTTTTAAAGTACACTTTGCAATTGTGTGGATTTATTCATAATGCATCGGCTAATTTACAGCCACCATCGCTCGTGGCAATTATTTACGGCCTAAAGCTAATTTTACGTCGCGGAAATCACTTTTAATTGAAACACGATCAATGTCGTTATGGCGATCTCAGCCCTAATTAGTGACACCATAAATCTGCCCGGCTTGATCCGAGACGAGAGGGTGATCAATAAAACACCAATACGCAGGTTGCATTGAAAGTTTGGATAGTTTATACATTTCTGCGTTTGATACAGTCAATGCTGAAATAAAAATCATGAAGATACCTAGCCAAGCCGTTGTATTCAAGAAATATTGTTCTTGTTTGAAATTGCGTTAACTGTCTGCGTTATTTAACCATGAAAATTAGTTTTGAGAGTTCGAAAAATGTTGATTAGAGAACGAGTTAACCCTTGAAAAAAAGTATTTAACTTTCATCTTGTTCTTAGCTGCTTATCTTTAAAAATAAATGTAAGTCTCATGGTGCTGAGTTAGCTATAAGTGGAATAGTTCATCGGTTTTAACCTTAACATGGTCAAAGATCTTCTCTGCCATGAAGGTGGAAAAGAAGTTTTACGATGCCGAGTTTAGAAGAGGAAAGGTTTTCTACTTTCAAGTTCAACATAATTAACGATTGGATATTTTATTCAATAAAGTTCAACGATACGTGGACGATGGTGAATATTGGTGTGTAGTACTAGACAAGCAAAAGTTGTTGCGAACAGTTTTTTATCTTTGCCCCATGACGCAGGGTTAGAACTCGAAGAGAGATAGTTCCTAGGTTCAAAATTTAACATGTTCAATGATTATATCTTGTGTGCCATAGATGTGAACGATTGTGGATGACGGTGAATGGTGGTGGATGGTACTATAGTAACGAAAGTTCATACACAAACTTTTCTTTGATATTTTAGAATAAACAGAAATCTCATGGTGCTGAGTTCTACAAGAGGGATAGCTCGTCGGTTTTAACCTTAGCATCGTCCAATATCCTATGTCATAGAGTTGAACGATACAGAGATGACCGTAGCTTGCTACACTGGGAATTTTCTATACGTAATAAAAGAGAAAAAACGCCAGAGCTTGAAATAACCTAATTGCTTATCTACAGTATGTACACGTACAAATTCTGCATCATACTCAAAGAAGGAAAAACAAATTTGTGATAGGATATTTGTTTGTAATTGGAATTGTAGATTTAATTTAGTTTTACCTTAAAATGTACAAGATTGTAGTTTTTAATAAATTTGAAGTGAACAACAAAATTCTATGATTTTAACTCGCAATTCGCTCGAGTACACGTATCTCAACTATAAGGATATAGTGACTTAAAAATCAAGTATTGCGATATCGATAAAGGGGGTCTCATAAAATCACTTCAACGATTAATTTTTATAAATGCGACCTAATCGAATGGTACCATACGCCTAGGGTGTTCTACACTTAACTGTTTATTTGCAGCGGTAAAATGAGTTATTTTTAATGTTTAGTCTCCCGGAGATCCTCGCAAAAGCATTAAATTTTAAAACTTTGAGGAACGTTGAACGCGACCAAAATGTTAACAGGCACGGTAGCCAATCATATAAAGTGAAAACTAAACTATTTCGCACAACGAAACGCTCAAGGTGAATTTACACATTTCTTAATTTCTCGTAAGTAGAATGCTTGATATTTCATAAGACCAGCACTACCGATATATTTAGTTTCGATAAATCGCCAGCCGTGCACGCAGAAGGTACCTGGTGTGACGTAGCAGCGCAGCTTCGCCAGAGTAGCTATAGAGGGTGGTAGACTCGAGGATGCTGTCCAAACGAATGTGCAGCATGAGGTGCGACAGGCTTTTCTCCATTTACTGCACTGGGGAAAACCCTTGTGGTCTAATCTTCGAAAGAGCAGCCACACGAAGTGAGGGACTCAGAACTGTGCAGGAGTCGGTTCTCCAGGCATTTTAACAAGCGACATCACAGCCGCAGGAGGAGCACATGCAGGATATGGCATGACTAAGACGAAAAAGGAGAAAATGAGGCCTAAAATGAGACAATATCGAACTCGATGTTCAAACGGAACTATAAGAACATACTAGAGTTGCAGGGTGGCATCGAGTGAGTAATCTTGCAGAAATAATTTATTATACCAGTATAACTGGCTTCATTCTAGCAATTTCACACATCATTTCCTAAGGCTGATCAACAGGATTCACCAATAATTTTGGAATTATATTGTCCACATGGGGTAAAAATTCCAGATGGAAGAATCTCACGAAATCAGTCTTATAAAATGGCCGCCGGAAATAGTACTCACAATCTATTTTGAAAATTTATTATAATCCCCTAAAAATTCAAGGCTTTTCAAAAATATCCCAAAAATGGAAAATAACTATGCAACCAAACATACACTTAGGAACTGTAGGTCACTCGAAACATTTTCTCAGCTGCATCTGAATGTATTTAAACGAAAAATTATACTGACTGCATCTAAATGATAAATTACATGTAACACGCTGTTGATTGATGGTATTAAAGCAGCAAATTTTTCTTAGATTTTTTGCAATAAAAAGTAGTCTTATGGTGGTAAGTTAGGACTAGAGTAGAGATAGCTCATCGATTTTAACCTTAACATGATCGAAGACTCGATCTTCGGTGACAGAGTTATAGAATTCTTGGATAACAGTGGGTATTAGTATATAGTGCTAGGTGACAAAAGCTGTTACACAATTTTTTCTTTGATCCTTGGCAGCAAACATTAGTCTTATGGTACCAAGTTGGGAGTAGAAGAGAATCGGTTCTCTGATTCCACCTTACCTTAACATGGTCAACGATTCAGTCACATTTACTATAGAGTTGAACGATACCTGGATGATGGTGAATACCTGTGTATGGTATTAGAGTAATAACATTTGTTCTACAACTTTTTATTTGAACTTTGGTAATAAAAATATGTATTCTCGGTATTATTCTACGGAGCAGAGACCTGGACTCTAAACAAAGAGGCGCATTCCCTGGGTAGATAGAGTGAGCAACAAAAGCAGAAAACATCAGAATGTGTTAATGCAATAAACAGTCGCAAACTTCAATATTTAGGTCATATCATGAGAAATCCTAAATACCGTTTATTACAACTCGTGTTGCAAAGCAAAATCAACGGACGCCGCCCTCCAGGTCGCAGAGGTATATCCTGGCTAAAAAATCTGAGGGACTGGTACGAATTAACATCGACCGAGCTATTCAGAGCAGCTGTATCCCGGCTGATGATCGCGAACACTCTTCTCAGAAGAGTACGCACTTAAAGAAGAAGAAGAATAAAAATAAGTTTTATTGTGCCAAATCGGGACTAGAAAAATAATAGTTCTCTGGTTTAAGCCTTAACATGGTTAACGATTCGATCTTCTCTGACATAGAGTTGAACGATATGTGGATTATGGTGGATATTAGCGTATAGTACTACAGTAGTGAAAGTAATTCAACATATTTTCTTTAATTTTTGAGAATAAAAAGAAATCTTGTAGTGCCAATTTGGGTCTGGAAGAAAAATGGCTTCCTTAAAATGGTCAATCTTCTGTGCCACAGAGTTAAACGATACGATGATGGTGGATATTGGTATATGATACTAGAGTAGCACAATTTGTTCCACACAATTTTTCTTTGATTATTGAGAGTAAAAAGAATTCGAATGCTGCTGGATTAGAAATAGAAGGCAAGTGGCTCATCAGTTTTAACCGTTTAACATCGTCAAATATCCAATACCATAGAGTTCAACAATACGCCAACGATAGTACTAGAGTATTGCAAGTTGTTCCTCAAATTTTTCAGTATTCAGGTATACAAAGATGTCTTAGGATATTGAGTTAGGACAAGGAAAAGAGTGTTTTCCCAGTTTTAATATTAGCATCATGAAAGATGGTACTAGAATAGCTAAAGTTGTTACACACAATTTTCTTTGATCTTCTGGAATAAGAAGAAGTTTTCTAGTTGAATTGGGGCTAAGGGAGGAAGGGTTCATCGGTTTTACCCTTGGTACTGTCCAATATCCGATATCATTGAGTTGAACGATACGTGGATAAAGACAGACGATGGTGAATGGTGCTGAAGTAACGAAAGTTACTCTACACATTTTTCTTTGACTTTTGAGATTAAAAAGAAGTTTATGACACCGCTAAAAAAGAGATGGTTTATCGGTTTTAACCTCAACATGGCCAAATAACAAGAGTTGTCCTACAAATTTGTTTTTGACTTTTGATAATAAAAAAAGGTACAGTGGCGCTAAGATATGGCTAGAAGAGGGATGGTTTATCGGTTTAACCCTTAACATTGCCAAAAATTCGATACCATAGAGTTCATTCATACGTGGATTATAACAGATGCTGGTGAATGGTACTACAGTAGCGAGAACTATCTCTCAAGCTTTTCCTTCATCTTTTGGAATAAAAAGAGGTTTTCTGGTGCTGAGTTAATACTGGAAGTGACATGGTTTATCAGTTTTAATCTTAGAATCGACAAAGATCCGATGTCATAAAGTTGACCGATACGAGGATGATGGTACATGTTGGTGGATAGTAATACACCAGCGAAAGGTGCCTCAGAAATTATAATTTCATTTTTGTGAAATAAAAAGAAGCCGTATGCATTACCACTAGAAGAGGGATTGAAGCGTCACATAGCCAAACATTGGATTCCATAAGGTGTAAGGGTACCTAGATGATGGTAGATATTAGGGTATGGCACTAAAATACCTAAACTTGTTTAACAACATTTGCTATAATTTTTGAGAATAAAAGAGGTCTTATGGTGCTGAGTTAATACTAGAAGAGGGATGGTTCATCGATGCCATAGAGTTGAACCGAACGTGAATGACGGTTGATATTGATGGCTAGTACTAGAGTAGCGAAATTTGTTGCATACATTCATCTTCGATCTTTTTAAATAAAAATAAGTCTTATGGTGCTAAGTTAGGACTAAAAGAGAAATCATTCATTAATTTTAACCTTAGTATTGTGAAATACCGATGCCATAGAGTCGAACGATACATGAAAGACAGTAGCTTTCCGTAATGTAATAATAAATCTAAGGTTACATGGTACAGTTTAATTTATTTTCGCACAAACTGACCTTCTCACAAGTGTCACACAACAAAACAATAACTACTATTAATTATTGTAACCACTTCATAAAAGCCCATCATTGATGGCCTGCTTTAGGTTCATCATTTTCAGCGAGGCCTGCGTATACTCGTTATGGGAGTTGCAGATTGGGGCCACAATGCGGTTGTCTCCCCGCACAAAGAGCGCGATTACTCCGCCATAAGAATTGATTTTTCCCCATTAAAAGTTCGAACGTCGGGATTAAAAGGATCAAAGAGAGCGACAGGAGTGAATCGAGAACTCCAATTAAGTCGGGATAAAAGAGGACGGCTGACCGTGATCGCGCCAGGAATTTACGTCAATACGGATTAATTAATTAGCCAGCTTTATGTCGGGCGCAAGCATCGCAGGGCGCGTTTTTGGCCCTCGGACGATCGAGTCCTAAGCCCGCTCGGATCGAACGTCGTTACTGTTGCGGTCCTTGAGGGTGCCATCCGACTCGCGCGCCTTTCCGGTTCAAAGGGCTTCGCGCAAGAAATGGATTGGGTTTCCAATGGTAATTAGGTGGGAGTACCTCGATACGAATCAAATTTAGCGCTACATTCGGCGAATTTACAGCCAGCGAAACTGGAAATTAATTCGGTTGCGATACGCAATGTCGTACAATGTATGTAGCAGAGATCTAACAAGCCAAAGGACCACTTACAATTTATCATTTATTTAGAAGTTATCATTCCCATTTAGGATTCTTATTCTTTTTGGTTAGTCAACATTTTTATCAACATTTCAACATACCCCTGTGCTAAATCTTTAGATTCTCTTCTCTCTTGTGTTCTGAATTTGTCGTGCTATCTATAATGGGTAGATGTCCCACTTTTCTCTATATCGTTCTCCACTCTATGGTTTTGCGTTCACACTTTCATTTGAGCCATTTTATTCTTGCTGCCGTTTTCGTTATACCTTTCGCTTTCGCTTGTTGTTGAATTTACTCAAAAACGATTTGTTGGACCTGGCTTAAAACTTTCGGTCAAATATATACAGGCTATGCATTAAAAAAAATCTGTCTATTTTTGATTTAACTGAGGAATAGATAAAAGTAGTAATTTTCACATAGCTCAGGTTTTACCCTTGATGAAAATGGGACCCAAAAGATACAGGCTAAATGTTGTAAAAGAAACAAAAATGGGCAGCTATAAGCGCCTCGTATATAATCTATCCGCGAGAACAAATGCGAGGGGTTCCTTCGCGGCCGTACTGGACTAGGGGGTGGTTTGTGCCCTAAGTATTCTAATAAGTGAGTACAACGATTTCAAAAATTGCGTTGGGCGAAAACCATAAAGGGACCACAGCCCTAACACCTAAGGTCATTGCAACTCGACACGCAGCCCGAGGAACCCCAGTTGTTTGGTGTAGCTGCGATGCCCTAAGCGAACTACGCGGGAGCAACCGTCGATACCTGCGGGATCTGTTCCGATACGGAATTATTATGTGAGTTATGTCTCGCACAAAATCCCTTAAAGCAAATACATGGCCGAGGGAGGCAACAAATTGACACAGCCACGCATCAATCATCCCACTCTGACAAGTTAATTATTTTCCCTAATCTGCGAATCGCGCCAGGCTCTGTTTTTATCCCTCCTGGTCCTATAAAGGGCAATAAACGGCGGTATTACGACTCGGTCCGGATTTGAAGAAAGCGAAAGTATCGAAAGTAGGTGGACGCGTAGGAACTCGCATTATTTATCGGCGGCCCCTCGCAGATGATTTATCTAGTTATGGCCCACCTTCAGTAATTATCCACGCGATGCCCTGTCGCAATTTTCGGCGTCGTGGGGCTACCCAAGGCCAGCGGGTTGTGAAACTGGACGCATTGATTTAATAATAGCCCAATAATTAAGTGCATTGTAAAAATGAGTAGGCAATTAAGTAGCTAAATTATACATTGCCCATGTTAGTTAGACTCCATGTAGCTTGAAATGGTCAATTCAGAGACGGATGCAGTCTCATAACAGTTTAACTTTTGGACGATTCAAGGCTAAGTGCGTGCTAAGATTCCATTTTTTTAGATCGTGTGGTACCTAAAATTGTAATTTCCAATGTTTAATTTGTGTGCAATTGAATAATTTACCTTCCGAAAAACAGATCTGCATATTGTTGTAAACAAGGATATTTCTACATAGATGATTGTCGGTTGCAAAGCTTAGAAGCTCGAAACGTAAATCAGGACGGGATCGCCGATGGTGGATGGCAGGATGTGAACTTGATGAAAGGGAAACTGGAGACCGGAGGAAACAGGGTAGCCCCCGGAAAGCCAAACGTGGCCGAAACACTAAGACAGCAGGATCTTACGACACGTGTGTTGACTTTGAATGTTAACGGCAGGGTTGTTAGCCTTTGGAGTGTATTTCAAAATTCAGATCGAAAACAGATTAAATCAAATGGCGCCTCCGCCAAAATGTCACAAGTTTAATTGGTTACAATTTTGAAGAACTCCTTAAAGACACCACTTAAAATCTTCCTTGCCACATGCCCGTTGTCCTTCGAAGCTGCGCCATTAGAGGAAATAAAATTCGAGCTTGTGCATTAAAGACGACCAACTTCGAAAACTCGTTACTGCGATTGAATTTTTGAAACTTCCTTATCGCCACCCTATCCTAAATCTTGTCTTCCTGTTTTTGTAATGAACTTTTCCAAATCCATATCCTTCCTGTAATGAGTTTAGAACTTTCCGGGAATTTTAGCCGTAGCTAAAAACGCCAAAAAGTGGAGGACCTGGGCAGCCCTCCACAACACATAAACAGCATTTTAGAATGAGTTATTTACCCTCGGCTCGAGCAGCGTGCCAAGTGCCAAACTAATGTTGTTTTTCATCACGGAGCTCAAATATTTGCGGATGGAATTGTAAATTCCGCGCCCATTCGACGTATTGACTCGGATTCAAATCGAGCCCTCAGGTGGATCGGAGTTTTATTTACACTAAATGCAATTTGATGCAGCACGCCAACCTGCCAAGTTGGGATAGACTTCAACTGCGGTATTGACGGGCGATTTAATGTTACAAATGGGAGCTGCTGCTGACGTTTCTCTAATATCCAATTACACCTTTGCGCACACGCATAATTTGCACCTCGCGAGCAGGAAACAAAGCCAAGATTAAGAAACAAAGCGTTTGGGAAAAACACGGAGCGGAGAATTCCTTTCCACCTGCGAGCCGAGTTAATCGTGTAATCGTCTAATTCCGTAAATCCAATTAAAGCGTCTCCAGTACTTTGAAAGCCGCTTGCCTGGCGTTTTCCTGAAAAGCCAGGTGGCCCTAGAGCAGAAAAACGCGTCAAAGGCGCTTGACCCCTTCATACATCATCAGCACTGGCTTTGGAATCTTGACGCTCGTAAGCAGTCCTGCCGAGCAAAAAATAGCTGGATAACTTTGAGAGTCTTTTAAGGATCCTTTAATACCGTTATGGTCTTTCTAATAAAATTAGACGCTTTGAATAATTTAAAACAAAGAAAAGCTCTAATATCCACAAATAAACCACTGATGTAAGAAAACTACACCTAAACGGATCTACTTTCTAGGTCAGCTTAATCCTTCTGTGTATTCAGTTCAAAAAATAGAGATTCTTTATTATTATTATTATTATTATTATTATTATTATTATTATTATTACTATTACTAAATCTTTAGTTCTTCATCATTCGAATGATTATTTACTCTACTAATCGTTTTCGGACTTGTTTTAGATATCCTTTTAATCCTTACTAATTGTATCAAGTTGCGTTGGTTACCCAACTCAGTCAATATTTCTCAAGTTTGTTTTAATTCGAATCTCCTTGTCCTATTTAGTTTCAATTTTATTACCTATGTGCGTTCGGTTAGTTTTGAAATTCCGAAGTTTGAAATTAGAAATGGTAAGTTGCCATAATTCCAGCTTTCAATACACATCCTTAGGTCCAACACTAACAATATGATCAAATTTTACATCGCAAATGAGACTTCAGTTACTTCAAATATATAATAAGTATATTCGAAGCACAGCACTTCCAATTAAGAATTTTGACTAACAAAGAGAGAATTCTAAGTTTCACTTTACGTAATATTGGAAATTCAATGTTTGAAATTATAAACTGGGGATGCCGACATGGCACATACAGGAAGTATATCGTATTAAAATTTTAATAGAGAAATTTCAATTTTATTTTAAGAATTTAATTTTGCAATCAATTCACAGTTTCTAACTAGTGACTCTGTAAACCGAATTTTAATCGCCACACGAATTCACAGTTGATAACTAGCGACCGTTTCAACAACCGAAATTTCAAGCAACATCTGATTTACAGTTTCTAACCAGTAATTCGGTTACAAGGTATTTCATTCAATATCTGAATTAACAGAATCAAATCGGCGATTCCATCAACAACAATTTCATTCAACGTCCGATTCCAAAGATTCCAATCAGTGATCCTTGTTATTAGTTAAATAGCTCAATTCATAGTTTCTAACCAGTGACTTAATCAGCAGGAATTTCATTAAACATCTCAATTCATAGGTGCCAGCCAATACAAACCCTCAACAATAATTTCATTCAAAATCTGAATTTACAGCTTTTAAGCAGTGACTGGATCAACAGGAATTTCATTCAACTTTTAAATTTAGGATTTCTAATCAGTGGCTTTGTCGACAACAGGTATGAGGATTTCATTCAGTATCCGAATTTACATTTTCTAACCAGTGGAATCTGTGAACAGGAATTTTATTCAACCTCTGGATACACCATTGCTAACCAGTGAATCTCTCAATAGGAATCTTATTAAACATTATAATTCCAGGATTCTGCCCAGTGAACTGGTCACCAATCACTCACTCCATTCAACATCTGAATTCATAGTTTCTTATCACCGACTCTGCTAACAGGAATTGCATGCAGAATCCGACTTAACAGTTGCTAACCACTGCCTATTCCAATAAGAGTTCAGAGATTCAACCAGTGGAATCCCTCAAGAGAAATGTTGTATAACATTTAAATTTACAATTACTGACCTGTGGCTCTGTCAACTGGATTTTGTTTAACAATTGAATCCACAGCACTAGCCACTAACTTTGCTAACAAAAATTTCATTCAAAATTTGAATTATCAGCTACTAAGCAGTGACTCTATCAACAGCAATTGAAAATCGAAATTAACACCTCCTAACTAGTGACTCTGTCAACAGGACATTTATTTAACATCTAACCAGTGATTTAACATAACACTAAATTCACAGTTTCTAGCTACTAACTGTGTCAACAAGAATTTCATCACTGTATGAATTCACAGTTTTTAATCACTGACTGAAATTTTATTCGACATCTGAATTGATAGTTTTTAACCAGTGATTCTGTCAAAAGCAATTCCATTCAAACCTAAATTCACACTTTCTAGCCAGTGACTTAGTCAACAGGAATTCTATTCAAATTACGAATTTATACTTTCTAGACAGTGAGTTAGTGAAAAAGAATATTATTCAAATTGCGAATTCACAGATTCTTCTAACCAGAGATTCTGCCGAAAAAAATCAACATCGGAGTTGACAGTCTAATTAGTGACTTACTTTACAGAAATTTCAGTTAATATATGAGTCACAGCTTCTCACCAGTGGCTCTGTAAACAGGACATTTATTTAACATCTAACCGGTGATTTAATATAACACTATATTCACAGTATCTAACTACTGAATCTGTCAACAAGAATTTCATTCACTGTATGAATTTACAGTTTCTAATCACCGATTCCCTAGAAAATAGAAATTTTATTCGACATCTGAATTTATACTTTTGAACCAGTGATTCTGTCAACAGAAATTTCATTCAACATCTAAATTCACAGTTTCTAGCCAGTGACTTAGTCAACAGAAATTCTATTTAAAATCTTAATTTACACTTTCTAAAGTGTGAGTTAGTCAAAAGGAAAAGCATTTTGATCAAGCGAATTAACGGCTTCTAACCAGTGATTCTGCCAAAGAAATGATTTAGCATCTGAGTTTATGGTTTCTCACCAGTAACTCTGTAAAAAGAAATTTCATTCAAGATCTGACTTGACAGTCCAATTAGTGACTCATTTTACAGAAATTTCAGATAATATATGAGTCACAGTATCTAACCAGTGGCTCTGTAAACAGGACATTAATTTAATCTAACCAGTGAGTTAATATAACACTATATTCACAGTGTCTAACTACTGACTCTGTCAACAAGAATTTCATTCACAGTTTCTAATCACTGCCTCTGTGGAAAACAAAAATTTTATTGCACATCTCAATTTATAGTTTTTAACTAGTGATTCTGTCAACATCAATTCCATTCAAACCTAAATTCACACTTTTTAGCCAGTGACTTAGTCAACAGGAATTCTGTGCAAATTATGAATGTACACTTTCTAAACAGCGAGTCAGTCAAATGAGAATGCATTTGATCAAGCGAATTAACAGCTTCTGACCAGTGATTTTGCCGAAAACAAAATTTTACACCCGAGTTTATGGTTTCTCACCAGTAACTCTGTCAAAAGGAAATTCGTTCAAGATATGAGTTGACAGTCTAATTAGTGAGTCACTTAACAGAAATTTCAGCTAATAGAAAGCTTCTAACCAGTCGCTATGTAAACAGGATATTCATTTAATCTAACCGGTGATTTAATATAACACTATATTCACAGTGTCTAACTACTGACTCTGTCAACAAGAATTTCATTCACTGTATGAATTCACAGTTTCTAATCACTGGCTCTGTCGAAAACAGAAATTTTATTCGACATCTGAATTTATAGTTTTTAACCAGTGATTATGTCAACATCAGTTCCATTCAAACCTAAATTCACACTTTCTAGCCAGTGACTTAGTCAACTGGAATTCTGTGTAAATTATGAATGTACACTTTCTAAACAGTGAGTTAGTCAAAAGAGAATGCATTCGATCAAACGAATTAACAGGTTCTGACCAGTGATTTTGCCGAAAAAAATGTTTCAACATCTGAGTTTATGGTTTCTCACCAGTAACGATGTCAAAAGGAATTTCATTCGAGATCTGAGTTGACAGTCTAATTAGTGACTCCTTTTACAGAAATTTCAGTTAATACACAGCTTCTAACCAGTCTCTCTGTAAACAGGACATTCATTTAACATCTAACCGGTGATTTAATATAACACTGTATTCGCAGTGTCTAACTACTGACTCTGTCCACAAGAATTTCATTCACTGTATGAATTCACAGTTTCTAATCATCGACTCTGTAGAAAACAGAAATTTGATTCGACATCTGAATGTATAGTTTTTAACCAGTTATTCTGTCAACAGCAATTTCATTCAAAATTTAAATTCACAGTTTCTATGCAGTGACTTAGTCAACAGAAATTCTATTCAGAATGTTAATTTACACTTTAACAGTGAGGTAGTCAAACGGGTATGCATTCGATCAGGCAAATTAAGAGCTTCTAACCAGTGATTTAAAAAAAAAGATTCAACATCTGAGTTGATGGTTCCTCACCAGTAACTCTGTCAAAAGGAATTTCGTTCAAGATCTGAGTTGATAGTTTAATTAGTAACTAACTTTACAGAGATTTTAGTTAATATATGAGTCACAGCTTCTAACCAGTCACTCTGTAAACAGGACATTCATTTGACATCTAACCGGTGATTTATAGTTTTTAACCAGTGATTCTGTCAACAGCAATTTCATTTAAAATCAAAATTTACAGTTTCTAGCCAGTGACCTAGTCGACAGAAATTCTATTCAAAATCTGAATTTATACTTTCTAGACAGTGAGTTAGTCAAAAGGAATTTCTTTCAACATGCAAATTCACAGATTCTAACTAACCAGTTACTCTTTCTATAAGAATTTCATCCATCAATAACCAGTGAATTCGTAGAAATTTCATGCAACATTTAAATTCATAGTTTGTGGTTAGCGATTCTGCCAACAGAAATTTCGTTCGGCGTCCGAATTCACAGTTTTCCTCCAGTGACTATTACAATAGAAATTTCATTCACCATTTGAATTCAAACTGTATTACCAGTGACTTCTTCCAAAGGAACTTTATTCAACCTGAATTCGTAGTTTCTAACGAGTGCTACTTCAATAGGACTGTTATTCAACATCTGAGTTCAGAGTTTCTAACTAGTGGAAGCTGTCAACAGTAGTTTAATTCAACATCTGTATTCACAGTTTTTAACCAACAACTCTGACAGGAAGGCACTGATTTCAACCTAGAAAGTTTGACTTCACTAGGCCAAAATATGTATCACATGAGATAAATGAACATTCTTAATAGCAATTAATTCAATATAGTAGTTTTAATCTGAATCTAAACCTTGTAATTCTAAAAAAACTACGTTTAGGGGTTTAAACATAAATTTAGAAGTAAGAACTGTTGACCAGTGAAGTGAAATTTCAACCTTGCAATTAGTAATTTTGATATAAAATTCAAACTCAAAGTTTGTAAGCGGGAATTCTGGAAATAGAATTGGAATTCTAGTTCGGGATATAAAACTAACCATTTAGTAAGCATAGGAATTTGCATATTTCGAATCCATAGTTGGTATTCTATACTTACCAGTAAACATTGTGACCTTAGTGGGCCTGAATTTCACTGTAGGGAATTCATTTCTGTCAATAGAGTGACTGACAAAAAGACAAACCCAAAGTTCTGATATAAATAAGTTTAGAAACTGCTTCAAAGTGCGAAGCTAAGGCTTCTATTTAACTTTAGGAATTCTGACTAACAAATTTTTCTTGTTATTAGTTTTAACTCTGCTATGCTTCTCTTCATCTTGCGATTTAAATGTGATACTCAGATATTGCCATTACGCACTCTAAGACGTTGTTCGAATATAGAAATTCGGACTTTAGAAATTAGGAATTATGATTAGTAACCTCACCGCCATTCCAAGTTTGAGAAAACGAGTTTAAATTTACAAATGAAGAGTTTTAAATTAGCAATTTAAAATACAAATACAAAGTTTACAATTGAGAATTGTGATCATTAACTTCAGAATTCGATGAATGAATTTATGAATATAAATTTAGAGGAAGAATCTAGTATTTTAAATGAATAAAGGTCCAAGACGTTGAATTAGAATTACATGTGTTATATTGCAAGTTAAACAGTGCCTAACTTTTGTGTCTTTCGTTTAGATCTTGAAAGAACATTTGGCTTACATATTTTCACTTTATCGTCGATTCTAGGGCACCCGGAAAGAAGTAAAACGCCCTCGTGGCGGAATTGCGGTTAAAAGGCATCGCCGAAACTTTATAATAAGCACGCGGCTAGAAAAAGCAGATTAGGATACAGGAAGGTTCGGGAAAGCAACAAGCAAAAAGGTAAAGAATCACGTCTATGCTGCGGCGTATTATCAAGCCATTAGGTTCCAGGCAATGCCTGGGGAGTCGTTTACGATGGAAGCCGAGAATTTTAGTTATTTTTCGCCGGGAAGCGCCCGACGAATCTTAAAAAATGCCCAATAGCTGCAGAGGAATCCTGATAGATATTAAAGGGGACGGAGCCCAGGTGAAATAAATTCGCCGCGTATCTGTGCGCCACACGAAACTTAAACAAGACGGATGCAGCTACAAAGCCCTGAAAAATGATTTCTATTTTTCAGCGCAGACACTGGAGCAATCCGCCGCACACTGAATGAATTTCATTCCGCCAATTTATAGGGCCAAACTACGAATATGTTGCTCCCAGCTAAAGAGGAAATTAAATTCAGCCGATGCTCCGCGAAAGTATTTTCTATAATTCCGAGTTTTTGCATCGCCGCTACAATCTTTTTCCATTATAAAGTACCCTTGTCTGAATTAAGAGACAGATACTGACAAACTTTGTAATAAAAGTTCGTTATGAAATATTGGGGAAGTTTCGAGCTCAAAATTAGGTACTTATTATAAGGGAAGTTCTAAAAATTTCCCAGTAATTAAATAAATATCGATCGCGGTTGCCCGAAACCGCGATCCTGGCGCTCTTTATTGCGGCGAGGAACTTCTGTTGCGAGGCTCGGGTTTCAAGTAGGAATGCGCTGCTTCGCCACTAGAAGACACTTGAGGTAGACAGCAAAGCTTAGAAACTCTAATAAGTTGTACACGTCAAGATCTACACGGCTTTAAGTGGAGTCTCTTCCCTGCATCAGCTACACATGAATCTGGTGCTCTTATTGTGCACTGTATATTTTCTGTCTCGAACGCACTTCAGGACGACTGCTTATTAGCAGAAGGGGTAACACTAGAAGCCATGGTGGTAAAGTGGACGAGCAAAGCACCTCATTCAAGTCACTTTTAAAGTGACGTCATATCGGTTGTACAATATTGCAATGAATGTACGTTTTACGTTTTTTTCGTAACTGCTCAAAAATTGCTTGTACAAATATTAGGCGCACAGTTAATTGAATAGCCACGTATTATATCATTTAGTTCAATTGTAAAAGCTTTATTTCAATTTCTTGGGTGTGTAGAACATGAACAACTCAAATCAGGGTCGGATTGTAACACTTACGTAAAATAATAATTTTGTCAAATAGTCATGAGATACAATCAAAACTTGGTTAAATGATATTCGCGCATTATTTTTACTGAATCTATATTTATGCTTGAAAATAACCTCACTTTCACTTAATGCTGAATAAAAATCAGGTAAGTCTTATGTTCTGATATATTTCAGTTTGCATGTCATAAAATAATGTTCATTTCAGGTATCTATGTATTCGTTCACCACATCAACACCGCATCAGATATCTACTTTTCCAAAGTTACTTCCAATTCCACAGTTGGGTTAGGCAGTCTGGAAACCAAGAACCGCAACCAACTCCAAACTTGGAATTACCTGCCAACTCTATTTGGCTGTAACGGCACCGCCTTCAGCTGCACGGGTTTTTACTTCCTCGTATAGTTACTACCACTGATCCAAGAACCAGCAAAAGTCACATCTTCAGCCAGCGACACCATACATTCGCAGACGAGCTCCACCAATTGCCTCGGCTTGCACTCAACTAGGACCTTCCTTTATAACTTATGGTTAATTTATTAATTTACATCTTACTTTCACTACACTTAATTTAATTAAATCACCATTTAAATTCATTGCAGGGTTATATTAAATTAACATATCAAAGCCAGCCCCAGCATATACATTTTTACTTATTGGAGATCCTATTTTTATATTTTATTATTATTAATTCCTCCTTATTACCAACTAGTTGACACTTTTGTTTTACATTCCCTAATACTACATTCCATTTTAATTTTTGTAAATGTCAACAATTCTGACACTTATTCACTTTCAACACATTTTAATTAGGTTTTCCGTTCACGCTTTCAATATTGATTTCAGGTACCTTCTGTCTTATTTCCTATTTACAATTGCAAATCATTTTGTGATTCATGTGCAAATATTCCTTAAAGTGTGTTCATATTCATGTAATTATTATCATGATTTATGTTACTGGTCTTACCCTTTTTAAACAACTTGCAATTCAATATTAATTTTAGCATGTATTATGATTATGTTTTCATGAAATGTATCCAAACAAAATGGTGTATTTGTTAGTACTAGTAGTAGTCTGAAAATGATTAATTTACAAACATCACCGTATGAGCTTCATTTTTCTTTTACAAAATTTTTATATTTCGGGCTAATAAGTACCAGTTTAGCTCTGCAAATTGCTGTATATTATTCTATTATTTTTCTTGTGGTAGTCCCACGCATTTTGCCTCATCCCTGGGTCGTCATTTGATGATACGTGAATTAAAATGAAAATTAAAATTAAAACAAGCAGCATTCTCTGACTTAATGTGCCTTGCACCTTGTGAACTTCAGCAAGAATCCACGCGATGGCCATGCTATTTGGTGGGTTGTGTTGTTCGAGTACATTGAGAAAAAGAATTTGATTTGACCTTGTTGCGCTTTGTTCTCCCGTATCGACTAACATTTTAATTTTATTTGTGTGTTCGTTTAGCTTCACTGTTACGCTTACTTTCTTGTGGTCGTCACACGCTTTTTGCCTCATCCATGGGCTCCATTTGGTTGTGCGTGAATTAAAATTTTCTGTAGGTCTTCTCTGTGAATATGGGACTTGCCAATTCCGAGGTGCCGTAGTCTGCATTGCACTCTGATTCAACTTGTTTCGAGCCCGATCCCTTCTATTTGAATATAAGAGCTAGCATCTCCAACTTGTGTTCCCTCCCAACCGCGATGTTACTGGAACACTCGAAGGCTATGTTGGTATCTGCCCCGGGGGATATGCTAAAGTCGATAGGTATATCTGATAAATAACAGAAAATACAAACTGATCAACTACATGTCAATACTGCCAACAAATCAAGATTAGAGCAAGTGTAAACTTTTGGGCGAACATCTTCCACTAAAGAAGACATAAAAATCTTGGAACTCCAGCATGGGAGCTAAACGATATGTTAACAGCTTACCTTATAATTAGATAATTTCAATACTATAATAGCGTCGGACACAGGGTTGAAAGTAAGAATCAAAACCGAAAATTAAGGATAAACGAGCATGGCTAACGAAAAAAAAAATAAATTAGCCATATGAAACGTCAGAAGTATGCCAAATAAGAATTTAAAACAGCAAGTTATGTAACAAAAGCAGGAATAAGCTTGGCTACAATAACAAAAACCAAAAAGTAAAGGAGTACAAGTATGTGACTGTATTAGGTTTTATAATCGTGTAAATCACGAAGCCAGTTCCAGTAAAGCTCTGCATACTGTTGGATCAAACTCGTCGTTATTTTGTTGTAATCCATATTTTGGCTGGGGAAGAGATGGAATGACCAACAACTGACACGGGCGTATGAACATGGCGCTCTTGTCTTAAGTGCGATTCCAGTGACGTTTTGTGTCTAAAGTTGTTTAATTGATTCTAACCTAAGTGATAACAAACACTTCGATCTGCTACAATACGTTGATCAATCTCTCTGAACTCCAATAAACGACTGTGGATATAGATTTTTGGCACACGCAAAAAAATACATTACCGTTTCGCTTGTGCCCCAGGTTAGAATTCCAGAATTCCAATCGCCCTACTAAACATCTCCGAGGGTGTAGTGTCACAGATCAGAACTCCCATATTTCTGCCATGCCGATGAACATCTTCGTGTGTCTCTATGTTCCTGCCGTTCAGAAAAACATTGTCGAGTGTCTGTGTGCCGCTTCTGTAGTCTCGGAGAATATTTGGAGGGCCTCTCGTGCCGCAGGAATTTCTGTGTTCCTGCCATTAAAACGAACCTCTATGAGGATATTGCATGCCTCGGGTCAGAATTCACGTATTTCTGTCGACGCGACGAACATCTCCGAGGGTTACTCGTGCCCTTCAAAACAAATATTTTCGGACTGTTGTAGTTAGCTTCTAGGTATAGTCTAGTGCCTGCATGTTTATATCTTTCCTTCTAGTAGCTATAGATTACCTACATATATAACTAGAATAAGAACATTTGGAGCTATATTGTTTGAGGCCTCCAATTATTCTTGTTAAAATTGTATTTCGGCTTAGACCGCATAGTCTTTGTAGGTAAACAACCAGAATTTCTGCCTTAATGTGCCTTACACCTTGTGAAATCCAGCAAAAATGGACGTGATGGCCATGCTCTTTGGTGGCTCGTGTTCTTCGAATATATTGAGAAAAAGAACTTGATTTGACCTTGTTGCTCTTTGTTCTCCCATATGGACTAACATTTTTATATTATTTGTGTTTTCGTTTAGCTTCACTGTTACGGTCATTTTGTTATGTATATTTTCTACCGCGCCATCTTCTCAGATTAATGATGGCTCCACTCTCCGGTTTTCACAAAATATTCAGTTGTGACCAGTGAAGAAATGCAAATCTTGCCTTAATACACCTACTTCTTCATCTAGATCCTAGATACTCGGTGGCTATAATCAGCTCAATGTCAATTGTCCATATTTCTTTCAAAGATATGTCTTTGAATAAAGTAATGCTTCAATCCTCTCTTAATATATTTGATAATAATTAACAATTCTTACAGAAATCACGTGATTCCTTCTATTATATACAAAGATTCTTCGATAACACCACAATTATTAGTAGTAATATTGAATCAACATCCTATCAAGTCGGCCACGCCTACTCTTACTCTTAAAAGTAGCGTGGGTTGCATATCCTCCCACTAGGTAACTGAGTGGATCAACAATAAAAACGTTGCAGATATTTGCTTAAATTTCAAAGTGAATTATATGAAACTGAAAAGAATGACCATCGAAATCTATTCGAATTATATTTCAAGACAACATATCAATGCCGACAGATTCGAAAATAGACGAAGGACGTAAAAACTGATTTGAAGCTAAATTAAATAATAAAAATAACCTAAAATAAATACAAATACAATTCATAACAAATATTAGTTTTGTTCTAATGACAGCTTCAAGTCAAATCTATTTTTGTTTTACATATTAGCGAAACTTGTATTTTTTTATTGGCTTTATGTTATTATTGATTCTAACGATATTAAAGCAATGGCGTTACATAAGACAGAGAAACCTTTAATTTTTATACAATGATTTTTTTAAATTTCAGGCTTTAGTACATGAGAAATTTCTGTCCCAGAAACGAAATAGTATTCAATAACTTTTTAGAAAAACAAAACACTGTGATTCAGGAATTGTCCTGTAGTGTAGTAAAGTTTTCCCATTTTGATCATAAGCAGTGGAGTGGTGGGTTGTTCGGAAGCGCCACTAGTTCGAGGTGGTTCCAACCAGATGTAAATTTTTAAATCACATAACATATCTCATAAAGAAATAAATTAAACTCAGAAACAAAATGTTTGAAAAGGTAAAGAGACATTGAAAATGTTACACATTTTAAGAAAAATGTAAGATGTATATAATTCTTGTACATTTTAATGTAGTCGCAGTGAAGTCATTTTAATCAAAGTTTTTATTGTGTTGCGAATGTGACGCCGATTTTATTGTAAGTTTTATATTAATTATATCTATTGTAAATGTGCCTTTTTTACGTCTGTTTACAAGTCACTTAGCAGAAGCAGATGAAAATAAGCTAAATAATGAGCAAATAGTTCATTAACCTCAGAATGCACAATGAATAGCACACGTTCTTTAACCGTAAATTCTACACGAAAGCCGGGCACGGTAACTAAAAATTCGCATTATAAACCGAAATTTTAGCACACTAGGCACATGGCGTCCGAGTTCTTGTATACTTCACCTCGTGTAATAGCCATCATCGAGCATCAACACAAAGGCTTTAATGCTCTTTTGCAAGAATATCATTGGTTGTCAAACGCGTTCTGCGTTAAGTAAGGAATTGATTGCGACCAAAATCGTCGACTGCCACTATAAAGAAACTAAAAAATTGTGGCATGTCACAACTAACTTAACCGGCACACAATAAGTAAAACCGCAGCCGACGTTCAAATTTTTCTCACCAATCTCCATGGAATCGTGACAGCAAACCGTAAGTGAAACACTACAATAAGATCGGGGTATACACGAGACATACTTCAAAGTTTTGCATTTCTGCGTGCTAGAAACACCTCGGCGACAAGCGCGGCCAGATGCAAGTTTTGTTTCTGAGGTACTTTTGAATCCCAGCCAAACCAGATGAATTTCAGCGCAAGGCATTAGCACTGAGTGAAGCTTTTCAGAATATCAGGGGATTTAAAATCCACATGTAGTAAAACTCCGGAATATTAACCACAGAGCGCCAGAAGCAATCTATGAATCAATCTCGGCAAGAGGGAAATCCAATAAATCGCTCTCTCTGTGTGCCGGTACTCTATTTTTCAAATATTTTCGAAAATCCGTACAGAAATGGAAAATCAGGCTAGGCAATCGAATACATACCAACAAAAAAGTGGCGACCTAACCCATATCATAATAATTTAATATAACTGAATTTTAAGTAATTCTTGAATGTTATATTAATGTTAATTAGTTCAAAATTACACGTATCAACTTATATGTTGGTAACTATAAACTGGCAGTAATAGATTATAATTTATATTCTTTATCCATTATTTTCATATTAAATGCTACATACGGAACTACAATTTTAGCTGTATAATATGCTAAAATTACTTCTCGTTTTAGTAGACGCAGGAATTTCAAAAAAAAGTTTTCAATTGGATGTTCTCAACCGTAGTAGGCTTCGAGAACTGTCACATGGGAATCTTTAGACACAAAACTTGAAATTCTAATATTTAACCCTCGCGATCACGGAAATACCAACGCTGTGACATTGGCTGCCTAAGTAGCTTCAGGGGTTCTATTACAGGCAAACTGGTCAAGCGTCGTTGTGTTCTCCCTTTTGTATCATTAGTTTACAGACGACGTCTCAAAGTCCAAGTGGCATCCAGTATCGATAGTCGCGAATAACGTGTTCCATGCGAGAGAAGTCATTATATCTGTCATTTGCTATTTATTATTCGCAAATTTCATTTCAAGGTGCATTGGGACTACATATTTTTAATGCTTTTTAAGCTTTCAACTGTACATTGCCATTTATAAGACTAAAGTTTCATTAGAGAGTTACCTGTTTAACTAGAATAAGGTGTTCTGACTTTTTGAGTTAAATTCAAGGCTTACCAAGTAGAAATTCCAATTCTCGTGGTTGGAATCGCAGGCCTGAAATTAAAAATTCGAGTTTAGAACCATAAAGCGATTGTAACATCGGATTTTTTGCGGTATACACTTTTAAAACTGAATAATTTTAACAGTAGCACGAAATACTATTTTTATTAAGATATTTAACCTTTTATGTTAAATTGTGGCACGAAAAGAATTAAAAATTATGACATTGTATTGTGAACCAGTTTTAAAGTCTATCGATAAACACAATTTATTTCATTTTGGAACCATAATCTTGTTTATTGGCGCGGGTGCAAAATGGCTTTTATGGCCTTAGTACCTATAAAGTTGCTAAGCAGTATAACAAGCGCCAACAATGTAGTATAGTAACACCAATAATCAACTGGTTGCATAGTCGCATGCTCCAGGACTGGTCAAACAGTCTGGAGAGTTAAGCAACGTTTGCAGCGGTCGGCACTCGGACGGGTGTCCGACCTACATTGGTAGTAAAATCGCAGCCAGCCGTGTCTCGGGGAGCACGTTAAGCTGTCGGTTACGGTTGCCATTTCGTTGACAGTCGTTAGGTTACGTCAGAGGCGCTCGCGCAAGCTGAAAACTCTGACACCACGCTTAATACCACAAGCCATACGATACACAAGAACACCAAAAATCTACATAGAAACCATACCGCACCAGAAATTCACAACGATAATGCATTAGTCTGTAGCCAGAATACTGAATCCTTGAATTGTGTCCATAGTGAGAACCAAAATAAAATACAATGTTGTATGTACCACGTGCCTAAACACAATTATAAGATATATGTGTGGGCTTCTGATGCCTCTACACGGCCACACTAGGAAGCATAAAAGTCATAGCAGTTCTACCATTAACAATTTTGTTAAACAAAATTTTTAACTGTAATCTAACCAATCTGAATACATATTCATATTTTAAAATTGTAAATAATATAAGAGTATAGTGTAGAAATTAATGCGTCTATATTGTCGCCCACATAAAAATTCAACATGAAAAAAGTAGCAAATTCAAATGTAAAATTCAAGTAAATAGCTTTAAAAAAAAATGGTATGAAGAAGTTCAGTTAGAGAGAAACAAAACTGTCTTATTTTATTTCTTTCCTTTTTTCCCTTTTCCAAAATTATTTGAACCTCCCTTTTAAAACTGTATAAATGTGATCAACTGAGAAAGCAATCTTTTACTTAGGGAAACTAATAGACAAGGACATAAAAAAGATTATCTTTGATCTGAGAACCATACCATCTGTTGTGTTGTTTAATTGACTATAAGGGTACATGATCGTATCAAGTAAAAGACACTATAATAAAAACATCCATATTATGCAATGCAATACAAGTTGTTAGCTTCCGAACTGTCCAACACGCAGCAGCAATAAAATAAACTGATGACCATCGTGCAACACTGTATGCACAAATACTCAATTACAAATTCTCTTTTACATTCTACTTGTATAATAATTATTCACATTCCCAATTTATATTTAAATAAATCGTGATTATTTTCAACCATTGTACTCCCTTAATCCTTTCTAAAATTGATTTTAATACCTCTGTGTATATCATTACAGTATATAGACAATTGTAATCTTACAGCTTTTCTAAATGTTGCTCCTTCAATTAACTTTTAGAAAATGCGATCTAATTTTAGAAAAATACAGCTTAAAGTATTAAAAAATCCAAAATGCAACCCTGATAGTATTTATAAATTTTGAGGAAAATCTAGCTTCCATTTTTTATTTGATTGATATTTATTTCTAGAAACTGCTCTGTAACAATTATATACCGACATATTACTCGGAACGGTACTTGACCCAGCTATACCTCAACTCAATAACAGCAATTAATAACCTTTTAATATAGAGGTCCTTCGTTGTAAAATGGGCTACTTGGCAACAAGAGGACAAATAATTATACACATTAACACGACGACGGGGTTACCAAACGTCCAATATGACTAGTAAATGTGGGTTCGAACCACTGCAGCGCTAAAGAAGCCTCGTTACAGACTATTACTTCATTACTGCAGTTAAACAATAATGTGTTATATCTGATTTACATAACTCATACATATTCTTATGATATTGGTACAAGGGTCTAAAAAAATTGAGATTAATAAGATTAAAAGAAAACAGTAATTGAAAATAATGGGGTTTAATTTAGATGTGAATTGGATATTAAAATTATTAAGATGCATTTAGTAAAGAAAGGAAATAAAATTTATAATTTAATAAAATGAAGCTGATTGAGAAACAGAAGGATTCTAACTTAATTTAATATCTAAAATGAAATTGGAAATTGATGAAAAATACTTTTTCGAAATATAATATTGAACGTAGTAGGTTTTAATCAAATAATAAAGCTTTTATCTACTAGCAACATGATATTGAACATTTTCGTCATAGAAACAAAATATGAAAAGCTACTCATAACTCCCAAGGGACTTGTCAAATTATTTCTCCCTCAAACTCATGGTAACAATGCAACTACAATTAACGTCTTAGCAACCATACAATGAGGCAATCCTTGATGTTACTTACATATTCTAATTTTAAATGTCATTATGACATTTTGAAATTTCATACTATTTTTACGAATATGCTAGTAGATCAAATATTGTATGCACCACGGGAGATATGCATGTTCTTTACCTTCGGTCTCTGGCCCGAGGTCTGTAACACATGTCAACTTCAGGGAAAAAACATATTCATATCTCTCTTAATGCATAAATATCTATTATAGTGTGTTGGGTTGAAAAAATAAGCTAAATCGCTAAGGAGATGTATTTATTGATATAGAAAATTTTGAAAGCATGTAACCGAATTTTCTAATTATAAATTAACAAATAAACCATTTTAAGAAACTTTATAAAATATGTTTGATGTATGGAAGGGTTGAAGTTTAAGATAAAATTATCGTGGTGTAAAAGAAATAAAATAAAATGTTAAATGGATAGAAGGTACGCAGACTATATGGAGGAAAATGAAGAATGTGGTAATACTAAACTAAAACAGCTATAATCTACAAAAGCAAATAAAAGGAAAAGAAATACTGAATAAAGTTTATTGTAAGATTACATTTTATATTTGCATCGATTGAATTGGATAACAAGAAACGATTTACAAGGGAAGAGGATCGCATGGAAGTTGTTGGCAGAGTGAGCATGTTTGCGGGGATTGTCAAGTGATGTCTGGTGGCTTGTCTCTGGTCAGGGTTCTTGGTGCTAAGCTGTAACGTACTTCAAATGAGTAATTAGAATTGAATATTAAAGAAACACAACTACGACTGGAGTCTGTTTGGATCTGTGCTGTAATGGGCCTGTGTGTGCTGATTCATGGTGCGGACTGGTTTCTTGTGTTAATTCGGATCCTGATTCTGGACATTTTGGCAGTTTGGTTCTCAGTTTAGGTCTTCACCGTGATTTTGAGTGGATCGGTTGTGATGTGATCAGCTGCAGAGTTAGAGGAATTGGATTCAGCAGAGATGAGTACTAAGTTTAATAAAAGGAAAATGAATTCAGTCATTAAATAACTGACACAACATAAAGATTAAAGAGAATTAATTTTAATTAAGGGAGTGCTTACTGTTTGATATTGTCGTATGACCAATGTAACGATGAAGTATTTGTGATTGAATTTTTCAAAAACTAGTTTGACGTACCATTTGACAAAAGTTTAGAATTGTCATAATTAAAATAGGAACATCAAATTTCAGAATAAGCAATTTGAATAAAAAGAATCCGCTCTGATTATCAGCCAAGTGTATCTACAAGAGCTAGCTGAAAATATGTTTTTTATATCCAAAATAAATAAATAGGGCAATTAATTGATTAAAATTTAATTATAAACATAAAATTATAGACAAAAAAATGTGGAGTCTTAACCTTAACAATACATAGTACTAAGTGTTCATCTATGCAGCTTCAGCTTCATAATTAACTGTTCTTACTAACTTAAAAATAGCTTATTCTTCTGTATGTAATTATTTTCCAAGTTCATCGTCGAATTTCTACCCTTTGCAAGAATCAAATGCCTTTCTGGACCTCTAAAAGTAAAAACCCAATAATCTGGTCAAATGGTAAATGGTAAAAATATGAATTTTATTGGGAAAAAGACTTATTGAAGAAAATAACCTACCATTTTGCAAGGAAAGCTGGTCTGAACAAAGTTAAATTACACATTTTTACACTAGGAAGTTATACCGGTTGCATTTTGTACCTGCTATGCAAACAGTAATCAAAAAGTAAATTTATATCATTTAATAATTGGGAAATGTACGAGTATGTAAGAGATGGGATTATTGGTATTTCATTGAGGACTGTTTCATCAAAAATTTAATTTGAATTTGTTTACATTTATAGATTAAAAAGTTAATTAGTAATTGATTTTTAAATTTTAAAGTGGGTTTCTATTATTTTTTTATTTCTTACACTGCTTCCTGTATATCCTTTGATGAGATATGAAAATAAATGAAATTCGATTCGCCCAAGCAAAGTCAAACGGTTTTATCTTATTTACTTAGTGTCTATCCTTAAAGTCTATCTCAGAATTCTTTTAGACCAGGAAGATAAGAAGACAAGATATAAATTAGCAATGTAAGTTCGACGTCTCAAACAAAATATTTAGTTTTTACATATAACTTAGACTTTGTAAGTTATTATTAGTACTATAAAAGCAATCAATTTTAGTATAAAATTTTACTTAAATATGTAAAATATGAATTTGACTTATAATTATGTAGTTATAGCTGCTATGAATAGCTAGTGTACTGTTACTGGAACGACGTCGGCCTTTCCATTGGCCACCAATTAATTTATGCAAGGTACTGCCTTATTTTTCAAGATTTTAATTTTATTTAACAGGATGCAAATGGACTAGTCACGCATAATAATTTTATCTAAGAGTTTAACTTACCTTTAAAATGTAAAATTTTTGAAATCCGCCAAATGCATTTTTATAATCCTCAACATAATGTTTTTTACCGGATAATTTGAATGAGTAGAGTGTTGCCAAATTGAATACCATTATCTATACTGCTTATTTTGTTTAGGGTTTGTAGGTTCTCATACAAGAGCCTCCAGAGCCTATTCATCTTTGCTTATGTTTGGAATTTTTAGGATTGTGCTTGTAGCTTTATCGTGCAGTAAGGATGCTTGATTCTTGCTGCTTCAGGTATGCGGACACCACCGAACGAAACAGCACATCATTGCAAACATTGATGTAGTCGAACGGCTGCAATCTGTAATTTTAGCGCCACCCAGTTTGGACACTTGAAATCCACATGAAATGAATTTGCTAACACAATAATATTGTAAGAGATGGTTTCAAGTAATACATGCCCCTTCTGCACAAAATCAACATCATCCCCAAGAGAACAAACAATTGGATTATATTTTAACCAACGAGGGTGGTAGCACCACTATAATTCATAGTACCTCTCAGAAATATTAGAGCTACAAGTTGCACAATGCCCTTGTCCAAGACACAGGAAGACGAAACCTTCCCAAGCTCTTTCGTAAAAACCCATCGATAGCATGGTAAAACTATTACTACAATTTCTAGATTTAATCACCAGCTTTGTCCTTCTTAATTTAACTTAACAGCCTTTCAACTTCATGTGTCCTAAAGTTATGTACCGGTTTCGATAAACAGCAATATTGTAGCGTTCTTGTTTATGAAGCTGTTAACACTTACATCTCAATTTATCTAGTTTAAGTCCTTTTAACATACAATTATGCTTATAACAGTGAAATCAGTTGAACGTCTATCTTGTCATATTTATGTGTGTAACGGCCCCTTTTGATTTTAGCTTAGCTTCTCTTTCTGAGTTCATGCCTGTTCTCTTATTGTTATTAGCTCAATGGAATTTTGCACAGTAATTAAATTCACTATGCAGTTTTCAAAAGCGAAGCAAGGTAGAAATTTTGAATCGGCTTTCACTTCCTTCTGCTGGTCAGCGGGCTAATACGTTAGGGCCTCTGCCGTTGAGAATTTTTGCAGATTTGTTTCGCATTTACTTATCCAAATTCATTGAATGCTTGGAAGTGTTGCCGGCTTCCTCTAGCGGTGTCGCACTTGTTTTCCTCCAAGATGCAGAACGTGCAATTCTAATTTTTAATCCACGTGATCGTGGGCCGTTATCAATCTTAAGGCAGGCTTTTTTACCCTTTTAGTTTGTATGCTAATTTTGTGCGATCAGCGTCTACGTCCGTTAGGAAACTCTAGGAACCGCCAAACTCGCTTTGGAATAGTTTATCTATCATGGAAACCCTTTTACGGAAGCCAAAGGATTTCTTGCATATGACAGGATACAGCATCCAGAGTTTAAGCGACATTTTTCCCTTTCCTGTGACGCCGTTAATGCCCAAAAAAAAACAATAGACATGACTGCGTTAGACTATTCGCTCTATGTTACAATCTTTATATTTAATTCTGAGTTGTGGGTAAGATAGTACCAAGAAAAGTTCTTTTTCAGTGCTTAAGGAATATTATTGTTTTAGTACAGACTATATTCTAACTTATAATTTTTTCGAAGGCCTATCAACAAAGAGTAGCTTTTTTGCCAGCCCTTTAAAAGCTTCATGTCAGATAGGGTGAGTTTTTCGCTGATTGTTACCTGTGCAGTTCCATTATCTGTGCTATAATTATGATCCCGATACTATTAAACGCGCAATTCACTTTTGAGCCAATCTTCAATAATTTCTTTTTACCCTAACGTATCTCTCACATAATTTAGCAACATGTAACTTCCTGCATCAATTTGCATTTGGCAACCCAGTTTAAAATGTTTGTGCCCCCCTGGTAACTAATTGTACGATTTATGCCCAGATTCCTTTGCTTGAGGAGCCTTGGTTAACGTTTACCTACATTTGGTAGTATTATTCAACTGTATTTAGTTATTAAAATCTCGTTATTATCCTCTCCTACTGGTATATTATATTTTATTTGACCCTACAGATACCTGCTCGCTTTCTTATACTATTGGTTAGAGTAAGCTAGAAGCAGAACATGAGAAATTAGTTTTATTTAGACTGTGAGTGTGACTAGTTTTAGTTATTGTTGTGGCTGGTGCTCTTTTGTATTTTGCTTCATTTTGTTTCATTTAATAAATAACCTTAAGAATCATTGCCTGACCCTTACCTATGACAATAAATCGCTGAGAGTTTTGAGCTAGTCAGCTCGCAGTTTGTCGAAGGGTGACACAGGTGACTGCTTTAATATTTTCAGAGTTTACTTAAGTCTTATTTTTAAAAATTTATTTTAGAAAAATTATCTTAATAGACAATTATTTTTATTTGATTCCAAGTTTTGATTTTACGAATTGGCACTTTCAAATACATTCAAAATAAAATAAAATGCAAATTGAGCACTGTATATATGCTGGAATTCAACTGCCGGATTTTAAAGTTAACTTTGTAGTCCTAATGGCGACATTTTAGGTCGAGCACTTTTAAATGTAGTCACAAACGTGGAAAGAAAATGGGCGCTACACGAAGGTGGAAGGTAATTGCATTCAACGTGCCGTTATTTCGAATTGACTTTTAGTATTCATAACAGCGAGCTCTTTTACGGCCTTAGATTCAAAGCTGCGGGCTCACTGACCTACATAAAGCCGAATATCCACCAAGCTTATAAATAGAGGCTCTAATCTGACTCGCAGGGCATATTTATATTAACGACGCCGAATACGGCCCAGAAGGGGTTAATAAAGATTTAGTCGATTCCATGCAACTGAATTTGCGGATTCACTGACCTACGACCAGACCGCCACTAAAATTGAGATTTAGAAACCTCTCCAACAGGCGATTAACAATCCCATGAAGAAATCGCGGGGGCGAGTGGATATAAAGCGCCATTAAGTCGTTTAATAAATAACATATTAATGGGCCGCTCAAAGTTTCGCAATAAATTTTAAATTAGTTTTGTTGGGCTCTATAAAACGGCGAGCCCTCAGGTCCTCAAATTTTGAAAGGTAGCCGCTTTATTTTAAATTTAATTAAGTCTTCGGTCCTCTTAGAGCTTTTGAATAATTTCACGCGACTCGAGGTGGGTTGGCAAGAAAATTTCAGATTGGGGGCGCATTTACACATGCAACAAAGCAGGTTAATATTTGCCTTATCAGCAGGTTCTTTGTTCGTTAGGAACTCCACGCAATTGAAAAACAATAAAACTTATTGCATTTTAAATGTTTGTTTCGATGTTATTTTATTTCAATTCGTTGTAAAATAAATCTCAAGGTATTTTACATTTTTGGATATTTAAAGGAAATCGGCGCGTTAGAGTTAGGTGCTGAAGATGGGTATTACTTAAACTGTTTGCTTACGCTGAATATAATGTTATTTATTTTTATTTTTAACTAAAAGACTTAATAACTTCAGACTCTTTAAAGAACAAACAGAAAAAATAGTGAAACGCACTAGAGAATATGAAAATCAACTATTAATTAACTTTTAGTATGTAAATGTTTTTACACAAATTTTAATTAAGACAACAAACGGGGTAGTACAGATAAAAGTTTTAATAAAAAGATCCTCAGTGTAATACCAATAATTCCAGTTATTACATAAATTCTGTGATTATTTAAATGGAATGATTTTACTTTGTAATTACTATTTGCATAGCAGGTGGAGAACAATTGAGAAGCATAATTCTGCCGTTTAGAGAGTTTTTAGATTTTCCCATTTTATAATGATTACACTTTCCTTCAGCCAGGTTTCCTTCCAAAACTGCAACCTTCTTTAATAATTTTTATACATACAATACAATTCATATTTTCTCTTTTTCATTTAAATGAAAAATCAACAGCGCCGCATTCTTTCATTTAAATGAAAAACAGAAACAGAGTCGCATTCTTTTCTACAGAAAAGTTGCAAAAGTTATGTTGCTGGTTTCAAATGTGTTAAAGTTATAAAGGAGGTGCTGGAACAAGACTGATTGCACTAAAAGTTCCACATTAATTTGTTCAAAAATAGCGGTGTACACAAAATCAAGACAACAACTTACGGGTCGAAGAATTTCACAACTACGATATTAGTTAGGGGTAAAATAGTTGCCAAACAGAGAAAACGTAGTTAACCACTTTAAGTGCGAATACTTTAATATATTGCTATGAACACATTTTAGTAGCCTTATATTTCAAATAATAATTATTAGGAATTAATAACTTAACCAACAAAACAGATATTTATTATAAGATTGTCCAGTAAATGTAATCATTTAAATTTCCGATTTGCTATAAAATAAAGTAGGCCATGAAAATAATTGATCAACTGACGCTTTTAGAATAGCTTTATCCTTGTTTAAAAACAAATTAAAATCAGAGCAGGCTTGGCATTTCATGCAACTAAAACATAAACTGTAAAAAAACAATTGGGGTGGCTTTTTCAAGAGCGTTGGTTGTGTTTTGCCAAGCTTTCCAATATAAGTTATTTCTATGTGCTATTAAATACACAAGTTAAAGAAAAGCTGTGTCTTATTGAGAGATTGTGTCCTGGGTTATTGGTGGAAGTTTTACCTTGCATTGGGCTTCCGCACAGGTAAATAGAAGGCGTTGATTTGGTCCAGTAGAAGCCATGGTATTCGGATATTATTCTACGGAGGTCCAGCCAGTTTTATAAGTTCGTGTACGAGTGTATAAGCAAAGCAGCGTACGTGTGATACAGCGGAGCCCTACGTTAAGACCCCTAGCTTCAGTGAAAGCTATTCGGAAGGTCTTTGAGAGTGGCAGCCTATCAACAGGTGGATTTGAGCGCAGATTTGGGCCTAGGCAACTGCAGGCCGGCAACAACGGCTTATCCAGAGCTTCGTGGGAGGTCCAACTTGGGGCAGGTAGCCCTAGGTTCATCGCAGAAGCCATTAAAAGTCAAATTTGCGACCTAAATGTGTTAGTTTGTGATTATGCATTAACTGGCGTTCCTTTGAGCGTCACTTCCGGTTCGTGGCGTCGGTAGAAGTGTTATGACGTAGAATACTTACGTTCAATTATTATCGCAAGTGTTAATTGCGTGGACATCAAGAATGTAATTAAAATCAAGAGCCTGATTATGTACTTTCTATGCTAGGAAACCATCTTAAATTATTGTAGGTTCTATCTATTAGAAATACTACACTTGCTAATTCCCATTAGTTAAATAGCGGCATAGGACTAAATAATTAACAATAGCAAATTAGTAGTTTTAACTTGGATGTAGGAACGTAACCCTGAGATCAAATATGAGCCGGACACATTTACAAAAGTGGAAACAATTAGAGCCGTTTTTAAATAATTAAATTATAAGAGGCCATTGAGATCATCAAAATATATAGAAAAAACGGCAACGTAATTAATAATAAATTGGTAGTTTCCCAATTCTAATTATAAATAAATTCCACAAATGTGAATAATACACAGTTAAAACAAATTACCGACATGATACAAAATTATTCAGAACTTGCCTAAGTTCGATGTTATCCCGTCATAATTCAGATAAGTTAAATATTGACAAAGTTAAACAAATAAAAAAAAATCAATTTAAACGTTTTATTTTGATGTTACCAATAACTGCCCAATCGCTGTTCAGAGGTCGCTACTTTATTTTAGTTTTTTATGCCACCAAGTACGTATCTGTATAACAAAGTTAGTACGATTCAAGCTATTAAACAAAGTGGGACTTGAACCTAACGTGTGCGCATAATAACCTAAAACAGATAACATTTTACCAGTGTGAAAATCACTTTAAAAGTGAATAAGCTACCTTAAGTTTAACAATTAAGCACGCGATGAGCAAAGTTGTATAAACAATGAAGTATCATATAAACAATTAATTACAATATTTTAAAGCAAAATGTTTAATTGACGATTCAACGAACTGTGCGATTCACTGTTCACAAAATGGTTGCACGTACAGCGTGTTGCTAGTTTAAAGTTTCAGATGTCATAAATTAGTTCCTGAGGTGATTTAGTACAAAGTTCTAAATCGAACTACGGTTGTACGATGGAGTTATAATGCAATGTAGCATAAACTAAATATGTACAAAGGTATTTACATGACTTTATGAGTATAGGCTAAACCACAGTATGAACGACTCGATTAGTCCTCTTTGTCACGAACCACAACTCCACAAAGCTCCAACCTGAAAATACTGCTCACAAGTACCGGACATCTGATTGTTAGTGACGACAAGCAGGTCGAGTTCATGGTCCACAAAGCAAACCGAAAGTCAAGTTGCAATTAATGACGATAAATTTAAATAAGAGGAACAAATATAGGGTAAGAGAGTAATTACTTAAATACAAATAACGTAGTGAATCACATACTAAGAGTTTTTGCGCAGCCTGATGTAATTATTGTAAGGACTTTTTAACCGGTCAAACCAAAAGGTAGCATGGAAGATTCCAATCAATACAAAATTTGCTTTATACGTCGACTAAAGTCCAATGAAATCAGTTACTCGCAAACTAAAGTGGTGAACGAAGCATCATTATTACAATTGTTTTCATAACAACCATACAGAAGCTGCCTAGTGCAGAGAGCAGTGCCAACACACACTAAAATTCCCTAGGTAGTATAATCTACCTTTCAAATCATATGAAAAAGTAAGAGCATATACTTTCAAATAAAACCGTTACACGCTTATGTAGTTAAAACCGATTAGTCGTTGTACAAACATTTTCAATGATTTCCACATTGGAAGTATTTTGCTTCACATGCTGATAATTTGTTCTTCAAGGAATGCCTTAATCAAACGATATTTAGCATCTGAAAACGGTAGCGTACTAATACCACTTCTAGACATTGTTTGAAACGGGAAATTGTTCCATCTCATCTGGGTTTAGTACTAATAACATCTCGATATACAACTGATTTGGAATCTTCTTTGCAGCAATATTGAATTATAATTATATTCAGTTTGAAATTCGAGCAAATGTGTGTAAACATCCGGCATAAGTAGCTGAACGATTTCGAGCTATTACGAAGCCGTATTGCGAAAGCGGTGGAGTGCCAGCATGTGTACAGTAGGTACCGAAAGCTCAAGTAAAGCTCGCTGATGTCGGCCGTGTGAAGTGTTTTGGTTTGCGAGCCAAAGTATTACCGGGAACTGGTTTTTTTAGCAGTGCGACCCTATGCCAAGTAAAGGGGAAGTCCTTGCGTTTTTTGAGAGGGTCTACAGCTGATGTAAGCGTTAAAATAGTAGCCTCTGAGAGGTACAAAAGAATTGCAACGGAGGTCCTGTCGACGAAGGAAACGACAGATACAGAAATTGAGGGCGTTGCCCTAAAGAGCTGCGGAAATCTAGGTCCAGGTGGCGCATACTTGGATTTAGTATTTCCTGCCGCTAGTGGGTGGATTTACACCGCATTACCGGTAAAAGATGCCGACTTTAAGTGAGTCATGCCACACCTTTTGAGGCGCTTTTCCGCATAGTCAAAGCGCAGTCAGCCCTAAAGACGGCATTTGAATCAGCTGTTAGAGCTGTGTTAGTCATATTTAATATGAATGGGTGATAAAATCAGATTTTCACGCGCAGATAGACATTCTAGTGGTTTAAAATAAATGCATAGTAGAAGCAGCCTTGCGCTTAGATGAACATTATTGTCGTTTAATGTAAAATCGTATTAGGGCAGTTTTTAGATGGTTTTATAATATTGTTGAGCATTGTTAAGAATTGCAGTTTCTTTTAGGAACCAGTTTATGACTTTAATACTACTTTATATTGTTTCTTTAACAAGCAATATGCGTTTGGTGAGCATTGAATGTAAAAAAATTGGCTTTTATTTGGATAGATTTGGATGTATTATTTGTAGCCTGGTATGAGCACAGGTCCCCTTATGGGTTATTGGAACAGTGATTGATGTCCTTAACTATGATTGAGGTAAAATGAGGCAAGAGAGATTTAATTGCTGTTGAGCTAGCTGACAATGAAATGGGCTGAGGCAATTTATAAAAACATAGCGGCGGAAGAGGCCCCTGTTTTATGTTATAAAGTTAGCCAAGAGCATAGATAATTGTACCACTTAATTACAACAGTTCTTTGATTGCACATGCAGGAACATAATCAAACCTGTTGCACTTTCGGTGTTTCACTTCGCTAAGTTTTTATTTCAGTTCATTGTAAAAAGAAATCTCAAAGCATTCTACAATGTTAAACGATTAAAAGAACCCAATGAATTTACCAAGAGAAATACTGCCTTCCTAATTTACTATTTTCATACGGACAGTAAATCATTACAGTACCATTTAGCTTCACTTAAACTGAACTGCTTCATATGATTTAGTTGAATGTGTTGACATGAAAGACAATGTAGAGGAAATTTGTTCGTATATAATCTTTAAGTAGTTATTAATTTTTAGCCTTGTTAAGTCCATATCGAAATTTCCAACGCATCTGCATTTACCCTGCATAAAGAAGAAAAAACGTTTTGTTGAGCTCTCCCGCCAAATTCAGACGCAGGGGAGCATATGTGTGTGATGTGAGCTGTTTGGAAAGCCTCTTATCCCTGCCACTTTTGGAAAATTACGACCATTGTTGGCTGCAGTTATCTGAAATTCAGTTTTTGACTCGTTAGAGTATTGCGGTGTTTCATATCGATCTCTGTTCGGATATATTTAAAGAAACTGGTCAGAGACTTGTATCGCCTCAATGCAACCCTGGCCAACCTCGAGCTATTGGGGACACTAGAAGCTAATACTCCAACTGTCGTCGTCTTTATCGTTGCGCAGACGCCGCTCTGAAAGATCACTCAACATGTAAAACAACAAGTTTTGCCCATCCTTGGAGCTGTGCGTTTTGGTTATAACAAATGCCAACCGCAACTTACATTTTCGAGTCCGCGAATCTTGATCAACATCGACCACCCAGTATTTAGCTCAGCGTATCCCATTAGAAGTACAGTAACGCTTTAAACGCTCTGCAATGATACGATATTGTTTCCCCTGTGGATTTTTTCTCGGTCAACCACATGTGAAGATTTTGCTTATTGCGCGATGTGGCATCACGATAATCAGGTAGAATTCTTATCAATTGTTTTAATTTCCCTTCTTTGTTGCGCCCACCGCTACAAGACTCGCCCACTAGAATGCATTTTTATGAACTTTATCTTTAGAGTTCTTAAATTTACTGTCTGCTTTCATTTGTAAAGCGCAGTACAGTTGCGTGTATTTTAAATTAGATAAGCTATATCAGAGATAACGAAACAATGTAAGTCCTTAGTATCTGGAGCTGAGCACAAGAGGAATATTTTCTTGGTGGAATTCCTCAATAGGTAGATAAAACACCAGTTAATGCCCTTCAATAACACGAATTTGTCATCGTATCTTGACTATCGCTACTGAGCACGCTTCTATTACTAAGTGCAACCCTCCCTCCCTCAAACTAAGCTATCGGACTCACTTTAAGATTGTTACGTGCCGTAAACGGGGGGCTTCATTAGAAGTCGTCGTATATTCTTTTAAAGCAATCGAGTTTATAGTATTTACTATCGATATAATTATTCATAACAAAGTTAAGCTCATTCTTTGATCTACAGATATGTTACTATTTTGATAATTCAAGAGCTTGCGTTATATGCGATGCAGTATCGTTTGCAGGTGGTACTTATGCATCATGTTCATATTACAACGTATGAGAAAACCTATTAAGAGCCGTTTACGTTTAATCCTAAAAATGTATCGTTATTTGATAATTTCAGGTAGCGTGAAATTTTACACAAATATAGGTTTTAAATGTTATAAGAGTCACTTTTTAATTTAATTCCGTCAATAATCGTCTTTACCGATTAATTATATCAGCAAACTGATTTCACACTTCGCGAAGACGTTAGCTGGGTTATGCTTTTGATATCGTTACGTTTACTGTTAGTAAACTTCTGTAAATTGAATTTTATGTTTAACTGCGTTCAGGAAAGTTTAATCTTGGCTATGTAACAGCCATAATCACTTAAGGAAAAATTGTAAACTCTCTTGCTTTGTTTTGTAATAGCTACGGTAAAGTACAAACTGTTAAGTCTACATATTAGGACAGAGATAGATAAAACTGCGCCGCTTTCGCAAGTACGGGCGGAGTTTTGCATAATTGCAAACCTTCATATATATTCAGAAGGCTATGAAAGAAACTTGTTGCTCGTTCTTGAATATTTCGCTACAAATTCCCCAACGAACAATGCCGGCTTTGCAATTTCTGTTTCGCGCCGATTTCCCCTTGGCAGCTTAGATCGGCCTGATGAGACTTTACGACGCCTCAGACGCCCGTGCACGCCACTGCACTAGCGGAGGGCGCCGGAAACGCTTCCATCCACCTAAGAACGACTCTGGAAATAGGTTACAGCAGCTCGATAAGGGGCTCTTGATCCATGCACTCCAACCGACATCTTTACAAGCCCTTTGTTCACAAGTCCGTGCTCGCCACTTCTCCAAGCCATTGTTGGCGCTCCCCAAATTCGGATTTCTATCGAGCTCGGGGAATTTTTATTGTGTGCGGATTCGGCCCGATATTAAGCTAAATGCAGTCGAGCGGCCATTATAATAATCGGCATGTCTTCGGGATCACCGGCGGAATTTTATCGCCGCCGCGCGCCCGGCCTCCGAAGCGACGGATTTGCATTCCGGATCCGACTCCTGCTTTTTCTAAACAAAATCAGTATTCGTGATTACTTTTCCTGCTCGCTAATACAGGTGTCAGCGGAGCCGCCCTGAATACCAATGCACCGAACTGCAGAGGCGGCTTAACCTTCGAAGGCCCAAAATGGGGTGCAGAATGATGTAATTTCGGAAGGGTTGCTACTTTGCTAATCACCTTTTAGATACGATGAGTGAGTATGTCTGCTTGGGATATGCTATTAAACTGGAAATGCAAACCAAACTGTCGAAATGCTGTAAATACTAGGATTACGTTGGGAGAGTGTGGTAACTCTTTATCTAACCGCTCAGTACAACTCTGGACGATGGGACATAAAAACTGATAAAATAAAAAATCTAACATGAGTCATACGTACTACGTGTATTCAGTATGTTCAGCAGCAAATCTCAAATGGAGATGTGCAGTGCATGTGGCAAGGTAAAATCTTTTACAGTGAACACCTACGAAATTACAGGGGTAGCACAGGTCAAGGGAAACCAGTGTGAAGAAACCGAAGAAACTATGGTGAAATTATGTCCAAAGAACAGCGATGAATACTTCAACCCAAACGGCATTCAATAAAGACGGGCAAGTCTGTTTTCTGAAGTGAGAGGAAATAATGAAAAGAAGGAGTTGTAAAGGCATTCCATAAAGCAGTGAAAAGGGTAATCTGAATGAGAACTACAATATTGGAAAAAAGGGAAGTAAAGCACAAAGACAAAAAAAAACAAATACATATCATAAATCTGTCTATACAAGTAAGATTCCGATAGTATTACTGTAACAAACAAAGATTAGAAAAAATATAGACGTCTCCTATTCTTCGAAAGTATAAAGGGTGGCAAATTTTATATATAGGAGTCCGAAGTAAGTAAAAAAGAGGATTAAAATTACAAATAGTAAAAGTTACAATGGCTGATGACAAGGAAAATTTGGGACCAAATGTGATTAGCTAAGTATTGAAGGATAAGATCACTAACAACTGGAATACATCTAGTATATATTTCAGAACGTCCATCAGTACATATTAACTATAGTTATACCACAACACAACCAAACTAGACATATGCTCAACTGCATCAAAAAATATTAGCGTTGAATTAAAATTCTATGCCGTATAACGGGCTTGACATGGCTCGTCTGAGTGCATTTAGAACAACATTTCAATATACAGCGGATTGGTATATTCGTGTTTGCTGTGTGCTATTATAAGTATAGAGGTAACGAAGTCGTGCAGACATTGCAGTTTGACGATTTGGAGTCAGAACGCCAACAAAAACAACAGTAGCGTCTTTGAGTAAAGCAATAGCGTAAGCATCGCCGTGTAGATCCGCGAAAGCGTAAGCACAGGTATTGCCTAACTGGTGTTTGTTCCTGCGGATGGGTAATTTTAAACGGTAATTAGCTATGCAAAAGTCGCCATCCAGGTCGGCATCAAGTGAGTAGTAGCGCGCCAAAGGCGCGAATTTCCTTATTTTCGAAGCACACTGCGCCTGAGCATAAGCGCAGCAAGCTGTTAGCACAAAGGCGTGGTTTGACGCAGCTATGTGCACGCGGTGTAATGTTATAGATCTGTGCGCACTACGTATTAACATCAGCGCAGTAGAAACAGTTAACGATGTTTAAAATAATTGCATAGTAGAATCAGCCTTTTGGGCATAGATGGAGATTGTTGTTTGTTTTATAAATGTTTCCTCAGCGGGTTTCCTTAACTACGGCTAAAGTAAATAAAGTAAGAGTTGTCTCACTGCTATTGGGCTAGCTGGCAAAGAGAGAGGGTAAAAGTAATTACTAAAAACGTAGCGCCGTAGACGACTTGTAAATGTTCTAAATATTGATGTTAATAAATAAAACATTTCGTGTGGAGCGTATGGAACCAGCACGCTTCTACAGCAAAGTAGTGAATTCGACAGCTTAAAAAAGAAATTCAAAGATGTAGATCACTGAGTAATCCATAGATAGAAGATATTACAAATGAAATGTTCGATTAATCAAGAGAGATTGAATCGAAACGGAAAATCGTCTAAATTTTTATAAAATAAAATGTAGACTTATAATATATATACATAACACCGAAAGCGTTGCTTTAAATTTTTGTGTAAATTCTCTTGTGGCTTATTGTGCAATCTTACCATCATGCACACTAATTACAGCAACACCAGAGCATGATGTGGTTCCTGGAATGGTCACGACATTATTGTATTTCAACAATCACGAACTAGGTGACACAAACAAAATGTGGCAATTGACGTAGCTCTGTAAAAATCATAGTTCGACAAGCATAAATCTAAGTTAAGAGTGCTAAAAACAGTTCCTGCCCACAAGTGACACAAATCACCATAAATAATGCTCCTGTAACAATAAACAAGGAGCTACAATAACTACGTCTCCATTCGAATAAAAAGTTGAGCTAGAAAGCGCACATCAAAGTAAAGGAAGACACAACAAAAATTAGATAAACGTTGCTACCCTCCGTTTTAACATGCAACGAGCTAATTGGGCGCTCAGAGGCATAACATAAATATTCATTAGAAAGGTTTTCTGTGTAACAAATCTCAAAACAAAAATGAAGACAGGGGCAAAATAAGTCCTTTATATCCCAAACAGATTTTAGCTTTGAGGATAAGAACGACAGTTGGAAATTCGTGAGCGAGAGATCAAAATTTCAGTGGCAAAAAGCCCCGGTTAATTAGGCGCCAATCAGCCGTTAGTTCTTGAAGTTGGTGACGAGAAAGGTAAACGGTAAATCTATGTTACACCACTTAACAAGCATAGGCTGAAGTACCTTGGAAGGTACAGGGGGTACGAAAATGGTTCTTTTATTGTTTAGGTGCCACCTAGCTTTGAAGTCGATGATATACTAAAAAATTCACTAGAAAGACCTCTTGGCCATGACAAAATGTAGAGTATTCAACTACGAGATTTGAACCTTTCCTCAATATTCTGAACCAATGAAAATGCTTCATTATTTAAGGTGATAGTGTCCGAAGTCCGAAGGCGTTACTGCACTACGAATGGGGATATCCCGCAAAACTTATTTCTCAACAAGCCAGATTGACGATAATTTATGTGTACAAAATATTATTCTGGCGCATTATCACACCCTAAAAATGAACGGAAAATAACACACGCATAATAAAAGACTTATCTGGGTGCATTCTGGTCAGCGGTGAGATGCTAAAACTGAACCGTAGCCATATATCTTGAGCGTTGCACAAAAACGGGAGCAAACTTAACAGCTTCCTAGGTATCGACGGCAAAACTGGTGTCAATACTCCACACGATGTAGGGAAAGATTTTCTCCAGAGCTTCGCCCGCTAAATAGACCGAGGTAGATGAAAGAATATACGGAAAGTATTTTAACGGTGACTGGATACACGGGAATGGCTGCGATATGAGGTGTTTTTTTATATCCGTGGTACTTTAACACGATGCCGAATTCGGAATTTCATACTTAGTGTTTACTGTGTACATGTCATCAAGTACACATGCCGCAACATAGAGCACATGAATAAGCTAATGAATTGTTTGTTTAACTAACCTATGGTAGAAACAAGACTGGATAGATACTAGCGTTCTTGGTTAAATAAAGATATCGAGTAAATCGTAAATATTTTGAAGAACCTTCAATGGTTGCTGTTTGTTTACCTTTAAAGATGGTATAATAGTGCAAGAAACTAACAGAAACACCTAATTTATGTATAACAAACAATGTAGACATTCAACAAAACTACTAACTTAGTTGACTATTCATGTGAGTGCTTTAGTCTTCAAGTCTTAACATTTTGTATAATATATTACTATGAATGCACGTATTATTAATTTTTATATTAATATATATGTTTGTAGCTACTCAAAAATTGCTTGTACAAATATCAGGTAGAAAGTTACTTAAATAGCCAGGTATTCTGGCTTTTACTTTAATCGTTAAATTTTTATTTCAATTGCCTAACTCGGTAGAGTTAGAATAACTTAAATTAGGGTTGGGTTTTACCACTTTGGCTAAAATAATAATTTTGTTAAATGTCATTAGATACAATGAATACTCTCTCATATTTTTCATGATGCTTTTAAATAACCTCACTTGCACCGAATAAGGAATAAAACAACCAATTACAATAGTTAATCAGGTGAGTCTTATCTCTTGTATTTATTAATTTGTATGTTATAAAAAAATGCTCATTTTAGGTACTTGCGTATTTGTCCACTACATCAACGCCGCATCAGATATCCCCTTTCTCAGAGGCAACTTCCAATTCCACCACTGGGCTGGAGTGTCTGGAACCCAAAAATCGCAACGAACTCTAAACTCTGGATTATCTGCCGAACCTATATGGCTGCAATAACACCACCTTCATCTGCAGGGCCTTTTCCTTGCTCGTATAGTTACTTCCACTCATTCAGGAACTAAAGAATTTCGTAGTCAGTCAACATCTTCAGCCATCGACACGATACATTCGCAGACGAGCCCCACCAATGACTCCCGGCTGCACTCAAACAAGAACCACTTCATTACGAATGATACGTGCGTAAATTTATACCTCTTGATATAATCTTCATAAATAAAACACGATTCAACCTGATAACTGGATACTTTTTTCCCGCTGGTGCTCTTATTTTTCGGTTTGTTATTTTTAATTAGTTCTTATTCCAAAGCAACTGACATTTAATGATTCTTTTTGTTCACACTTTTAATCTTGCTTTCAAGTGTGACGGGCCTTCGTCTCTCCAGAGCTTTTTAATATTCAAACCCACTAGCGTAAAGCTGATCTGTAAACTCTGTATTGTACTAATTAGGATAAGTACGCATTGTGCATTTAAATACGCGCCCATGTGAATTCTCCCCTCCCTCGATAGTGCAGCGCGATTAATGCGGGCGACGCCAAGTGCATCTAAAAATAGACCCGGAAAGACGCCACAGTTCGCGGTCTTTTCTGGAAGAGGTACTCGTAGTGCAATTGTTCAAGCAAGCGGATGCTTGCAAAGCCCGCAGCGGATGTTTGGTTCTTGGGGTTTAATATTCGAACCCCGAGAGTGCAGTGCTACTTTGGTAAGTAACCCCGAACTCCATATAATCATCAGCTATAAGTTGCTACAGCAACTTCAAGGTGCAGTTACCCGATCTCCGTACCGAGCGTTCCTAATTACAGGTTTGAACAGCGACGCCATTAACAAAGCCAAATCCAGGTTTTACTTGCAGCAAAAGAGCAAGTCAAGTTAGTTCATTTGCAACCAATGTATTTTTCAAATCAACAACTCAGTGATAAACTGCTACGTATATTTAGCATATTACAATATTATCTAATATTGCGTTATTGGGTTGTGATGCCGGATTCAAAGCGTAATTGCAAAGCCAGCAAATATCTACGAGCTGTTTCACGCGTGTTAAAGTGAATTTGGCGGAATTCGGAACACATGTTAGCGTTAATGTTTGACATTTTATTATTTGTATTTTGTGCAAGCTGTAAATGCGCATAGAACTTAGCTTTTAGCCCGTAGCATTACAAATTACACCTTAAGCTTGTGTTTATTCAGGGCATATGTTAATGCCAAAGTGTCAAAGCGAGCAGATGTTAGCCTTTAGCGAGAAGCGATTTAACTAAACTTTACTTTTCATTATTGACGGCGTAGATTATTTGCGTATTCCCATTTTGTATTTCATTTGTTTGTATGTATGTGTATCATCTTATAGAATATATTGCGTTAATGTAAGCAGCCTTGGCTTTAATTTCTAGAGTTGTTGCAGTGTTTGCCTTCAGAGTTAAACGGTATAAACGGGGCAAGCTCTCAACAAGGCTCAACGGGTCTTGTGCATAGCCGTTTGAGTTAGCCAATAAATTAAGGGCATTAAAATTTAAAGTAACGTAGGAGAGGACCAAACACTGCGTTACAAAGGTACCTTCGGTCTTATTTCTTATTTATAATTACACATTCTATATGTAATTCATATGCAAATATTCATTAAATTTCCCCATTCATGTAGTTATCATCAAGCTTTATTTTACTAATCCTACCCTTTCTAAACATGCTAAAATCCAATAATTTAACATTATTTTTGAGGCAACTTCACAGTAAACTTCAGTTTAACTATTATTACGTTAGTATAACTATCCTTATTAAATGTGACGCCATCTGGCACTAATCTAAAAGCAACTATTAACGTTAATTTCTAGTTACTAGCCTTTCAAATGAAAACCGACTCCCAAATGATAGTCAATCCTGGCCACCTAAATCCATTTCAATTTGATATTAACATATTTTGTATTATTTTATTAGCCAACTTTTATGTGCTCCATTATTAGCATTATTACAATTACACATACCCAATCTTATTATTTTGATTTAAATATTTAAACACCAAATGATCAATTGAAAAGAATAGCCTTCGGGTACAATACCATAGCAATATCAAGACACTCAACAACTTCGTTTTGCCATATCTTGGGGACTTTTATAGCGGAATCCACCTTGGGCACTCGAAGGTTAGGAGCCGCTCCAGAAAACCTTCCTGCGGCCCCCACGCTAATGCCAGACATCTTAATCAACCCAATTAAGTTGTCACTCACTTTGCTCTGGGAAGTTAGAAACGCATTTGAATAATACGTCTCCCGAACTCGGGAAATCCGCTCCGGGGGAGCCCAAATCACGGCACGTCGTTGTTTTTCGGCGAGCCTTGCGCCTAGAAAGGGACAGGCGGCAGGACGTGCCCAATCGCAGCTGTGGTTGGGCCAAGACAGTCCTATAATGAAGTCCGCTTGAGCCAGCTGCGGTTACCAGAGATTTGGCGAATATGGGACCCACCTGTATTAGAACCGAGATCTAAGGATCTTTGTTGACGAAAATTCGAGCGCCCTTCAAACGCGCGTCTTGTGGTTTAACGAGGGAAATTTACTTGACTGATTCGCGCGTGTAGGGCGCGAGGGCTGGAAGTGGATTGGGAAGCTAAAGACGGATTCCGCTGCAACGGTTAGAATTACTGCTGTTTTGTTCGGGATCTGCCTATTCTAATTTTTCGGCTTATGAAATGCGGATGCCTGAATGCCAAATTTAAACCTAATAAACGTGATAAATGACCCCGGGAAGATGAATAAAATTTCAGAAGACAATTTTGTTCGCTGAATTGTAAGTGGCGTGGAAATGGAAATCCCGTCAAGTCAAAATACGTTGGGAACAAAAATAGCACCAATAAAAGAAAGCTAAGAAATAAATTTAAAATTCGGATATTGTTAAACCTTTTACGTAATCAAGCAGCAATCACAAAATTATAGAAGCCCTAGGAAGTACCTCAATTAGTTGAAATAGAATAGTTGCAATAAGCAGTTTATATAGATACCTCAACCGTATTAAAAGTGACAAAAAACCTAAAACAAGACTGATGTATCATGCATATCACTAAGTCCTGCCATAATATACGTTCAGCCAGCACTAAAAAAACTAACAAGTAGAGATGGGTGCGTGAGTGAGTATTCACTCACGTTTCACGCTTGCTTTAAACACTCACGTTTACGCACGTACAAGCTCACGTTCACTCGGGTTCACGGAGTGACCTCCCACTCACAACCTGACCCGCAGTTTTTATTTGAAACTTCAAATTCAGATAGAACAGAATGTTTAAATTTAAAACTCATAAAGGACCCGAAGCAGAACTAAAAACTCTAAAATAAAATATGACTTGCATGTGAAATAATTTACGTGATATGATATGTTGCAATCAGAATAGTACACAAAAAGGAATAAATGAAAATTGACCAGAATAGCTTAATTGGATAAATACTGATTTCTCGCAAACACATTTATTGCAACCGTCTTCAAAAACATTACGTTTGAAACTAAAAGCTGTCGTTCGAATTGACGTTTGTCTTACTGATACGAGTACAAGAAGGTATATGTTGCTAGGCCCACACTTGTAATTCCTAGGTTTATAAGCACTTTTACGTGTGAGGAATTAAAAGTGAGTTCTACCTGGTTTCCTATAGACGCAGAGACGCGATTGACTGTAGACACAACATTCACAACACAACACAAGTACGAAGCTCCGTCGCTGCAAGCTGCCACACAAAAGTACAATAGCCTCCCGCTGCAGCTCTAGATCTTCCACATGAGTGGGCAGCGGGACACCCTACAGTCATTTATTCGTTGCTAAATATTTAACGGAAAATTAACGTGGAACGTGAATCACGCCTTGGAAATTTTCATTCACGTTTACGGCCCGATATTGAAATACTACTAACGTTCACGACGGGACCTGCCGCGCCGTGACCTAGCGTGATCCGACTGTTTTCACGTCACGCGCCTATCCCTACTAACGAGTTCAGGTATGGGGGTAGCTGTTACTGCACCCACGCGTAGATGAGTAATCCGAATATAACAGAGTTAATTGTACTGAAACATGTACATATACAAAAATATTATATGAACAACTACAGCAAATGTGAATGCCGTTGACGATGCAGTGAAACAAATCTAACGCTTCAAACCCTCTCTATACGGTGCTGTCTTTTGTCTTATTCCGTCGAAATTTGGCAGGCTCTTAAAGACGTGCTTATCAGAAAATGGAGCAGTCCCGGGTGTCAAATTTCTCCGAAAATTATTATGCTACTGAGCTGATGCATGGCCTCTTACTACAATACCATATAATCACTTCAGTTTTCAGCTGATCAGGTGATCACAGCCCAAGATAATCAGGATTTAGGGTACATGATAAGCTAGCACATGGAAGATTTGTTATTTGCTACACGGGGAATTTATTTGTACATAAAAGAAAAAAAAAAATATATACTTCACAACACGGCGGTTCAGGAATTGCCTAGTAGAGTAGCAAATTTTCGGCAGCTAGTTCCTGAGGAGGAATGGGGGGGGGGGGGGTTGTCCGGAAGCGCCACTGGTTCGAGAGGGTCCAAACCAGAAAACCTACAGGTGTTCGTATAAGTTCCTAAACCACTTAGCTGTTTCATAAAAGACAGAAAACACCATAGCTTGAAATAACCTAATTATTTATTTACAGTATGTACACATACAAACTCTGCACCATACTCGAAAAAGGCAACACAAATCTGTGATAGAATAAATTGTTTGTAAATGGAATCGTAGATGTTTTAGTTTTACTTATAAAATGTACAAGGTTTTTTATGTCAATAAATTGAATTCAAAAACAGAACTCTTCAATCTTAACTCGCAATTCGCTCGAGTACACGTATCTCAACTGTAACGTAGTGACTTAAACATCAGAACTGCGATAACGGAATACGAGAGTTCTTAAGTTCTCATTAAATCGCTTCAACGCTCAATTAATTTACCTACTCGCGATCTATTCGAATTGGTACCATTTCCTCTGAAGGTTTTACACTTAAAACTGTGTATTTTTAGCGCTAACAAGTAGTTAATTGTAATATTCAAGCTACCGAAAACCCTCGCCAAAGGTTTGGTTAAATTTTAAAATGTTGAGTTGCTGAACGCGACCAAAATTGCTAACAAAGGCAAAATTGCCAATCGAAGAAGATATTAAATACATAAAATGAGAATAACCTATTCCGCATACATATTGCACTAGGTGAACGTCGCAGATAGCTACACAGAATTTCTTAATTTCTCGGTAACATCGGTCAAGAAGAACAAGGTAGGCACATTGCGTAAGCTTTTACAAAACTAGCCCGAATGATATTTCTAGTTTAAACGATGAGATGACTAACGCTAGCAGATAGCTGGGGATGCACAGTAGCGCAGCTTCGTCAGAGCAACCATGCAGGGTAGCTACACGGAGATGCTGTCTACTAGTTGGAAATAACCTCAAGTGCGACAGGTTTTTCTTTCATACGGGTGAAAAACCTTGTGGTTGTCACACTGGGGAGAAGTCGTGCATTCGAAGACTACCACATGGGTTGAGGGTTACTCAGAACGGCGTGGGGGTTGGTGCTCCAGGTGCTTTGGCAAGTAACATCAATGCCACAGGCATAATTAAACCGGAAAAGACGAAAAACGAAATAGCAGTGCTAATCTGAGACTAAGAGACCTGGAATCACACGATATCGAACTCGATGTTCAAATGGAACCACAAATAACATACCAGAGTTTTTGGATGGTCTCGAGTGAGTAAATTGCAGAAATATATAATTATTCCAGTATAACTGGCTTTATTCCAGCAATATCACACTTATAATCCCCTAAATATCCAAGGATTTTCAAAATATCCCAAAAATGAGTATGCAACCAAATCTACACCAAGAAACTGCAGGTCACTCTAAACTTCTCAATTGCATCTGTATGTATTTTAGCGAAATATTATACAAAACAGTTCTTGACTGCATCTAAATGATTTCAACACTGTAACATATTGCAAAATTGTACGAGTGTTGGCGAAATATCGAAACTATTCGGTTTAGATATCGCTCAGCAGCTGCGTAAAATAATATACAAGTCTTCCAATAACTGTGTGGCATTCTAGGTTAGAAGAAAATACAAATGAAGACGTTATCACTTCCTCCTAGAGCCATTGGTAAGACATAAAAACAATACTTTTATAAATTTTCAGGCAGAGATCTGACGTAGTGCTGGCTACTGCTGAGCGCTGTCTCATTTACAGGCAAATCCGTGCAATAAACCTTCTGTACCCCACATTTCCGAGCCCTAATAAAGTATTTTATATAAGACAATAAAAGCCTGCCGTTTAATGACGCACAAACTGTATTTCCTATCTATCAACGTATTGTATAAGCGCTCGTTTTGGACTTTTCCCGAGCCATTGTCAAATATTTATGACCGCTTTACTAGTCATGTGTCAGCAACTACATTGACTATATCGCTGATCTGTCTTAATGTCCGAAATAAATTGAACGATGGAGTCCAGCTGCTGTGCTTGTCGTGGATGTGGTTTCGCTAAACGAGCGGCAATCAAATATTTATGATTTATTGGGATGCCGAATCTTGCGTAATTTCGAGCATTCAGCTTCGTGGCTTCCACTGCATTGATTTTGAAATCGAGCGGAATTTGTATTTATGCTGTTATCTTTGTCATTTAAAACATAAAGGGAATTCAGATTCAGATGATACTTATGGTGAGTTTACTTGGGGATATACTGATTTTCAAACGTGTTGGTTGTTCGAATGATTGGCGTATCAGAGAAAGGTAACTGATTGTGTTCTTCTGTTTCTAAAGTAAATTTGATAAGTTCAAAAAATTTATTTAGTCTATAAAAACAAAAATATCATCAATATACGTCCGCCAAATAATTGGTTTGTTTACGTGTCTGCGATGTTGCTTAAAGCGTAAAGTATTAACAATGAGGGAATAATGAGGAACCCATCGTTTGCTAAAATCTTATTAGCAAAGTCTTTGGTCTAATTGAAAGCAGGTATTACTATTCTTCTCTATATATTATAAGCTTTCAAAAGTGTTAAGTAACTACTGTATCAATTAAAAAACATTCTTTCGCTTCAAAAACAATATATGGTGATTCATGCAGTGTTGATGCGTACTCAAGAAATGTGTTCACCTCATCATTAACTAATGGTTTGTCTGATTAGGTATAGACACGTGATTGCTTAGAGAGTTCCATAAAATTGTTATTACCAACAGAAGATCAGAAGATCTTGTCAACATACCAAAATTTTGTTGGTAAAAACCTTTGACAATGCCTTAGTGTCAAAGCATTAGTGTTGTTTCTTTTGTATTCTTAGGTTTTTTTCAGTGTATCACTGCATCAGTATTTTGTCGTTCCATTTGAAAACAAAATTTTGGCGATGGTTCCTGTAGTGTTGATGCTTATTCGGGAAATGTGTTCACTTCATCAAACCTAATGGTTTGTTTGATTAGGTATAGACACGAGGTTGCTTCGAGAGTCCTATAAAATTATTACCAAAATGGAAAATAAAGTAAAAATTATCGTCATCTGAGAATCTTACTGGTAAAGACCTTTGACAATACTTGTCTAGAAAGTAACTGTCAACTAATATATTCTCAAGTTTTAAAATTGTCGAGTTTTCGTGTGAGTACTGTACAAATGACAAATAATTGGTGATGATTCTCGTGTTTTTGATCTATTGGAGAAATGTGTTCACCTCATCAAAAATGTTGGGTTTTTGTGTCAGTACTTTATCGATAACAAATAATTGCTGATGATTCCTGTGAGGTATTCTATAGATTTGTTTACCTCATCAATAACTAGTAGTTTGTTTGATTAGGTATGTGGTACGTGGTTGCTTAGAGTTTCATAAAATTGGTACCAATAATGCAATGACCAAGGTAGTGTGTATTGTAGAGGTTAGCCGTTATATAGTTGCCACGTACATGTAATATTTGCCCTTTTTCATTTTGCGCGCTAACTAACGTTAATAATTGTAATCTGTGTTCCGCTATCATGTTTCACGCACTAAGTTAATGCTAGTGACCCCATTTTGGGCCCGATTTAATAGCAATACTCGTCCTTTTCATTTTGTACGCTAACGAACGTCAATAACTATATGTGTTGGTCTACTCTTGGACCATGTATATAGTACGTTAGACCAATAGATCGGTTGTCATATGTTGTCCTGTGTTTTCCTCGCGCCTGTTGCATGCATATTTTCAGACTGAGTTGTCCGTAGTGTAAAATAGTGGGGTGGAGCCTGGAAGAAGTTGTAAGCGTCAAAGCTGGGTCAGGGCGCTCCGTCGTCGCAGTGCTGGGAATCGCAAGGCTGTATACAGATTCTATTCTACCCCGTTTAGCTTTTGAGTTTTGCCAAGGTGACAAATTGAAAGGGCCTACCTTTCAACTTTTCATTTGCTTTCCGGTTTCTCGTTGGGCTTACCTTTTCGTTTTCGTTCTTATTCATGAAAGTGGGTGGGGCTCAATCTAATTTATCACTGTTTATTGTTCATTAGGCCGTTGCCCGTAGGTTATCTCGTGTTGAGTCACCCCTTGCTTCACGGAGTCTAGTCAGCACTACTTGTTACGGGCAGGGCACCGGTCCTATATAAATTTATGTCCCAATTTTGAGTAATATCGTCCGCGCTGGTCGTCTAGCTTTTTCGTGACTTCTTGTATGAGCTGGCGTGGTGTCGTAAATGTCGTTTTAGACCGTAACAATTTGTTAATAAGAGTGGAAGATAAAGAAGAAGCCGTCATTATTTTACAATCGCGTTGGAAAAGTTCTTGATGTAGTTGAAAGCGTGTTAAAGGTTTCTTAATGGTGTAAGTATTTATTATTGTTTGTGTTTATAATATCTATCTTTAAGTAGTTCATCTTCTATGACATTAGAACTGTTTTTCTTACTAACAACCCATAATAAAGCTCTTTACTACCATATAAACTTCATTATCACAATAAGCAACTTGGTATCTGCTCTAAATACTTTTCGCAATCTCTTCCTAGTGAGCAATTACCCAATAGTGTTGCTTATCTTGTGCACTAGTATTTTCAAAACATAGGGTTGGTGTAATTAATGTATCAACGAAAAGTGGTTGATTGTTCTATTTCTATTTATAAAGTTTTCATTGCCATTGACATGTTAATACGAGGGCTACTAGATAAATTTCCGCAAAAACATACATAGAATAATAAACTATGAGGGATTGTAAGTTTATTGTTTTTGAAAATATTGGCCTTTATATTGTATGCATTTATTCACTCTATTGAACCAGTCCTCAAATGCCCGTGACCATTGTTCTGGAGTGGACGTTAAACCGTTGTCCACGCAATTTATTCTTCATTGTGGGGAGTAAATTGAAATCACACGGTGCCAAGTCGGGGCTATAAGGTGGGTGAACCAGTAGCTCCACATTTACATAGGCCAAAAATTCCATTGTTTGAGCAGCGGTGTGGGATGATGCATTGTCATGGTGTAATATTAGGCGACTTCGAGGACGTTGTGTACGTACTTTTTCTATGACTGCTGGTAAACCAATGATGGAATACCACTCAGCGTTTACTGTGCGACGATCTTCCAAAATTGTTACAAGATGGCCTGATCGGCTAAAGAACGAAGCAACCATCTTCTTACTTGCACTGCGAGATCGCATAAATTTTGTTGGCTTTGCTTCACCTTGGAAGATGCACTGTGCCGATTGTCGCTTCGTTTCTGATTCATAACAATAAATCTATGTTTCGTCACCGGTGACGATGTGATACACACGTTTTCACTGACCGCTTGCAACCCTATTCAGCATTTTCTTGCGCCAATCCACACGTGCTAGTTTTTGAGCTTCATCCAAATTATGTGGCACCCAACGCGTGCACAGCTTTCTGGCACCCAAATTTTGGTGAATAATAATTGTGTTGAATGCAGTCCTTGAGATGTTTAAGGATGCCTCTATTTCAGCATAGGTGATCCACCGGTCTTGCTACACGAGGCAGCGTACGGCGTCAACGTTTTCATCCGTAACCGCAGATTTTGGACGACCTTCACGTACTCCGTCATTAAGAAAATTTCCGCCACGGCGGAGTTCCGCAAACCACTCGTAGACGGTGCGGGCTGATAGTGCTTCATCCGCAAAAGCATTGCAAAGTCGTTTGATGCACTGTTTTGCAGCGAGAGACGATTTACAATCGTAAAAAATCATCGCGCGATAATCTCTTCGACTTAGTTCCATTTTTCAAACAACTCACAACAGTTAAAAGCTTATCACATATGAACCGTAAACACTTTTCTCAATCTGTTAACTTCAGTTGTCTACTGAAATGTCGTTGTTTCATGGCACCCTTATAAAAAATTGTAAAATCAATTTCTAAGCCTACTTTGCGGAAATTTATGTAGTGACCCTCGTATTATGCGGCCAAATTAAATAAAAATGATTAAGTGGTCTTGACTAAGCGAATTAGTTTGTATAATTAAGTGTAGGTACATCGTTAACAAAAATATTCCATGAAAGTGTGACTCGGAATGAGTAATAAAAAGTAATGTATTGCGACTATTGAGAAACTGATACAATTTTTCAACACCATCTACGTAATAAGTGCCATTTCTAACGATTGGTTGATTTCCACATTCGTTACCCTACTACTGTCAAAGAGACCAGTCGCCTGGTCTTGTAAATAATATAGAACCATCACCACCATGTGCTACATCCTATTGAAAATTACTCATGGAAGGATCTATAAAAAATGCAAAGAGAGAACCGAAGAAATGCAGTTCGGGTTTGGAAACTCCGCGAGCACAAGGAAACCACTCTTCACTGTTTAGGTTCCCGTGCAAAGATGTAGAGATATGAGATGTGATAGTCACACAACTGCATATAGTAGTCGTGAATGAGAGAACCATCAGACTAATTGGGAGCTTCTAACAGATCAAGATCAGATTCTCAGAGAGGTGCGACAAGGTTGTGTATTATCACCAAGTTTTTTACATGTATTCGGAATCGGCATCGGCATTAACGGGAAATAGATACTATGCTGCTAGCTACAAATATCGATGACCTCCATTTGCTATTACATCTAGTAAGGGTCCCTAGTGAAGACTACGGCTTGGAACTAACATCAAGAAGATCAGGTATTCTTTTAATTAACGGACACCTGCTCAAGCTATACCTAAGGTGACAGGACAAGAGGTAGAGAGAGTGGATAAATGTTTTTAATTTGGAACTATCCCCAGCGTACAATAGGACAAGATCAACTTTTAGTGCGACGTTTGATCTGCAGCAGAGACCTGACCCTTGCCATGAAAACCCGTATTGTAGAATACTATGTATACTATGTATATATGTATATCCGATATTGCTGTATAGAGTAAAATTTTGGACACTGGCCAGGGTATCTGAGAAAAAGGTTGAGGGTAGGTTGACCACGTTAAAAAACCTTGCAGTATTACTCCCAAGGGGTGAAGATCAAGAACTGCTAAATATCGTCAAGCAGATAAGGTTGGAATACTTTGACCATACCATGAGGAATGAAAAGGGGTACCAGATACTTCAACTCGTTAAACAGAGGAAAATATTTTGGGGAAGAGGCCCAGGATTTCGCTAAAGAGACTGAGATTGAGACTAGTTTTGACGGTCTTCGGCAGAACTGTTGAGGAGAGATGCTAACAAGACGACGGTAGCTATGGTAATGGTCAATCTCCAGAAGTGGTGGCGCACCAGAAGAAACAGAAGGATTAAAAATATGTTTTTTCGGTGCAAGTTGTCAAAATTACATAATGTTGAATGCTGTCATGTTTAAAATGTAATTGTTTCCTAACCTATGCTTTATGATGTTGAGTGTTGGATTTACCGTAATTTTGCGTATGCTCCTTTTAATTTTTCAAGGTAATGTGAAGTGTTTGTAATGTAAGAGTCTTTATTTTAAGCAAATATTTACTTACGCGACTATTGATCAAAGTAGTATCTGCGATTTGTACTGACCTGAAAAAAATCAAGGATTAATAAATTAATTCAAAAGGTATTATAGAAAATCTTAATCAAAATTTTGTGCAAAGCTGGTCATAATTATAATTTTTGGTTATTCTTAATTGCAGGTGAGGCCAGAAAAAACCTTCAAAATTTTTAAACTCTTTTTTGAAGGGTGTCGAAAACAATCTGCAATTTCGTGCCTGATGCAAACCGTGCCGCGTATGATTAATTCATATCGGCCGGAGTTGCAATAAATCATCCCGCGATTTGAACACAAAACTTGGTAAATTTTCTGATTATGGAAAACACATTAGTCTTAAAGTGCCTGGGGCATCACCGGCGTGTTACACGTTCTCTATGATGAAAATATAAAGCTTATTTATCGAGTTTTCGTTTACCAATTTTCGCGACATTGCCTGTCAGCTCCTCGGAGAAAATGCGCCCCAAAAGCTTTCCCCGATGCTTTACGCTTCGAAAAACAACTACTCGATAAAAGCCCGAATATAAAGACATAAATCTGCTTTAAAAACAGACGCAACTATCTCGCCCTCTGCAAACTGCACTCAGGATAACGCGCCGCGCTGAATTAAGCCCGCAAGCTCGAGGCTTTCGCGCGGATTTTCGAGTTTTCAGTCTCCGTAAATTAGCAATTCTAACAATAGTCAAATACGGGAAGGTGCAAACATAAGAAACAAACACTCCTGATGATATGTACACCGAGGAAACACGAAATCATTTGTAGAATAAGGTATTAGATGCCTGGGGGAGTGTAAAAATAACAAGTGTTTGTTCAGGGATTCCCTCTGTTTTCGCTCTGAATAGCAGAATCAAAACGCGTCTCTCCTATGCCTCAAAGTAGGATTTAATTGCTTTATTCTGAATGCACCCCCACGATGGGGGAGTCTTCGACTTGGATCAAAGCACTTTTGTTTGGGCCAACTGGAGCGCTTTTAAATAACTGAAAATTAGGCCTGAAAAATACCTGTAAACCCGTACCCTCCAGCGGTCCGGAATAAACGGAATTTAAAATGACTAAGCTGGTAGCACCTGCCTTCTGGGACGTTGTTCGGGGACACTCTTGAACTTTCCCTGACGAGTTAACGAAGTAAACGATAAAAAATTCAGAATTTAATTAATGTCTCTAAACTTTCAATTAAATCGCCACGACAGAAATTAATATTTAAGGCCTTACCTCTAATTAGCAATTGCGAATATCAATTAAAACTTCTGAACTAAATAATTAAACATTCGCTCACATTATTACTCACGGCCATATTAAGAGTTAATATTAAAGACGTTTAAACAACTTTGGACAAACACCTTGTTTCAGTATTTCATTATTAGTAAAGCTGCAATCTATCATTCTATATCTGACAAAATAACATACTTCAATTTTCATGCCAATAACCACAATAAACACCAACTGCAGTTGCATGTTTAAAGTTACCTCCATTGTAGATGAACGCATTAAAGAACTGCGAGAATATTTGCTTTTGTTCCTAAACTGTAACTCAGACGAAGCGAGGTATGAATTTTCTATAATTCTGTACACTTACATTGTTGATTTGGAATGAAAGATTGAGAGAATATTTTTGAAGTATGCTACGTTTCTTCAATTTGCGCAGTTTGTCCAAGAATGAAAACAAACTCTTCTTTTTCATCTTCTCAGAAATTGCAATGTCCATCCTCCGTGGATCCCTCTTAGGTGACCATGCTATTTAAGTTTTCTAATTTGCGTAGTACTGCTGATTGTGTTGTTCACTTCCATCATTTCTCTGATTATATTGCTTTCAATATGGTCAATCCATTTAATAACTTGAAACTGCAACTTGTTATGTCGATTTGAAATATGAACGCCCCTACTGGTTTTCTGTCGAGGGAAGGGGAATTACGTTTGGTAAGGTGTGATTTTTCGTGTTGAAGCATTTTTACCGCCCTTGTGGCACTTAGCGTCTATTCTGTCGGATCTGCAGCTTCCCAGATAGAACGTCGTTTTGAAGTTCTATTCACGTCCTGTTGGTGTATCGGAGGGTTTCATTTTCGGTTTTGTATGGAATATGGCAATCGCCTCACTAGCTGCCTCCGATGTTGCTTCATCTCGAGTCCGGCGCTGAGGTGGCTTCGAACTACCGCTGTCTTAAGCTATCGTCCCGCTTTTTCGATCTCGCTCGCTCCGGTCTAAAGTCCCTCAATCCATGTCAATGCTCTGTCATGAATACAGATATGAATCATAACCAGAAGCCGCCAGCCCCGGCAACTATTGCGTAATACGTATAGACTGTGATTCAACAAGAAGCTGAACCCTTGCAGCGTAAAGACACCCATCTTTAGCTTGTTCTTGCCCCTAGGTACCTGAATTAAAATCGGTAGCACTCTTTGGCGATGCCACTTCTTTGCGACGGCATAATTTCTCTGAAAACGACCCCCGGCTGGCTTTTCAACTATTTGCCAACCTGTTAATTTCCGAACACGCACAGGGAATTCCGTCCCACTTAAATCACGCACTCTTAAATTAACCACAATATTCACAGGAAACTCTGACTTCCCCGCTCCTTATGTACTGCAATCTTTGAGTATTCTTCTGGTTCCAACCAGCGTGCGGCCACTAATGGTTCATTTTCGCGGTAAAAGCCTTCACTTTCGACACCGCACTAAAAACACTTCAGAAGCGAAAGTGCTGTTTTTGACGGATGTATGCGCTTATGGGCACCAGTGAGAAGTAACTTATCTAGTTAAATTTGCTTACATCTAAATATTACAATACACAAATGCACAGATGGGCTATATATTTTTATATTTTCAACTGACTTGCACCACCATTGTCTATTATTGCCCTCCTTGGACCGCTATCTTATCTGCCTGTTTATGGCCAAATATGTAAACTACAATTAACCAAAAAACGGCCCCTTCCCTGAAGCAAACAGTTTTCGATCAGCGCATCCTTCCCATATTCACCCATGATCTGAAACGAATCGCTTAAAAAGCATCAACTCGAATGTATATGCTAGAACAGACAACAATAGAGCCCATAATTTCAGTTATGATACTACAAGATGGGAAGAGAAACGATTGGATTAGAAATCAATCAAGGTTGATTATGTTATGTCTATAACATCACTGAAGTGAAAATGAGCTCGGCACATTTTACGAATGGACTATGAAAAAATGGGCCACGATAATTCTACAGTGGAGACAGTAGATTCACAATGCGCTCGCTGGTCGACGACATTTGGTGCTTTGCTAACCTACGTCCTGAAGTGGATAGATACGGGCCCATACGATAGTGATTATGCATTACAATCCCACTGCTGCCAAAGCGGGATTGAGGAATCGCAGTGGGTTCAGCACTAGATATTTTTTGTGTGGGAATTAATCAAAATTTCTTTTCATTTATTTTATTTTGTGATGGAGTTGTGCATAACATGAAAAGTATCTATTTCTAGAGTTAAAATTTAGTTATTTAAGGTATTCCCACCCACCTGAAATTACTAGATTAAAGAAAGTCATTAAAAATAACATTCTTTTCTTTAGTTTGAGAATTTGGATATATTGTAAGATTTTACGACTGCTGCGTTTATATCCCCTTTAGCGTTATTCAGTTTTCGTTGAGCTTAGCCAGCCTGTCGCCCACTCCTTCGAATAAAGGCAGAAATTTGCAACCTTTATTTCCTTCGCCCGCAGTAGTTCCCACATTCGACCTGCCTCTCGCCTCAATCTACTATTCTTGTTGACTTCCATGCCCGAGCTTGTACACTCCCAGCGCAATAAAACGGAATAGCTCTAAAAAATACATTACACCCGCAAAACTGAAAGCAGCCATTCCGCTAATAAATAGGGTGTTCTCCTTATCTGTCGAATTTATTAATACAGACTCACAGGCGCGTTAATATTTAGGGGTGCTTCTTTATGAAGCCGCTGCGAATGCTTCTGGGAGTTAACAAAGTATTTTTCTCTGTGCGAGAGAACTGGGGAAGCCTTTATCTACGGACATGGTTGCATTTAATGCAGCATTTAAGTTTATTTTACTGCACTTCGCACATAAAAATTAACGGCCGCCTTCTTCTTTGAGTAACGCCAAGCTGTCTGCTGGCGTATTAGCAGGAACCTGCTGCAATGCCTCATAACAAAAAGCTCTTCCCGGAACTCTCGCAAGCACCAATAAAATGCTTAAAAGGCGAATTTTATGACAATCTTCGTCTGCTTAAGGGCACATACACGTAAGGGACTCGTTTGCTTTGATGCCCCGTGTTGTTTACAGCAAGCGCTTCCTAATTCGAGGAGGGTTTAAAACGATGCTTCTTAACTCATGGGTCGCGACCCAAGTTTATGATAAATATGAGCCGTCACCTAACATTTTCAAATTATATTTTTATGACGTAAAATATTTACTGTTAAATACCCGGCGAAATAATAGAATTTATATTACTTTAACAGCTTGTTCTAAAAATAACTTCGATACGTTAATTGTTTGTCTGGAAAAATATTCTTGTATAAATGAAAATAGTGTTGAAGACAGCAAACTGGCCATATTCAGGGTGTTCCTAAAATATTATATTAACTTGTTGAAAACAACCGAACAAGCTCTGGGATTGGACGGCTGCTCGTGAATAACGACTATGGTATAAATCACCCACTTTAAGTGATGATCGTTGAATTCCAGTTGCGTAATTATCTGTATCTGTCCATTGCAGGTATACCTATGTATTTACTATGACATCAATTGAGCACGTTGCGCTTACTTGTAGCTAATAATCGCTAAATAACAATATCGGCACCCTCTGTGAGATTTACAAGCTACTAAATATTACACTATTTTTGTTGTTATAGGAGATTACAGAAATTCCAATTTAGGACACACCCTGAAAACTAAAAGCACCACGCCTGCATTTGTGTTTAAGACAGAACACTGACTCTCTTCAGACCATCTCGCGTTCATTTCCGGTATTTTGAGGCATGTGCAAACACATCAGCACGTACTTAAATGACCAGTGTTTTAGAAAGCTCATATTCATTTCGTATTTTGTTTACATGAATATCTCAGAATGTTAAGTGTTTTAGTTACAAAGATGCTCAATAGTAATTCTACCTCCTATACTCAATTTCAGTTTTACTCTACAGGATCGTTCTTCAATATTTAGGTTGCTTTAGAATTTTGCTGATAGAAAGTATTTCTGAAAAATTATACCTTATGTTACTGTAAACTACCATAAATAAAGACGATTACTGAAAAATCCAAATGAAAACAGGGAGACTATAAATCCAAGAAACTGCTTTACAGACTTATCAGGGATGGTATACTGGGAAACAGTCCCTTTCACCCCGACCAGTTTCCCCAAAAGAGCAGGATCAACAACAAAAACAACGCTCCAGCAGAGGGGTGGAAAAAGCGCTGGAAAATAAGATTCCTCTAGGGTTCTTTTGGACATAAAAGAAGGTTTTGGTAATGCATTCTTTAACTCTATCACCGCACCCATCAGTAAACTTAGACTAGAGAAAACCTATTGCAGGTGGCTAAACTGCATGCTAATAGGTAGGTTGGTAAACATGTCGCTACGAGATACTGGTAGTCCGGGTGGTAGACGTTGTTCCCAGGGAGGAGCTCTCTTTCATGGATGAGCTATTGAGGACTGCCAGTAACGAAGAATGTACTCTCTTAGGATACAAGGATGACCTGAAGTTTCACCAATATAGTCAGGAAACGTAGGAAACGGGCCCTGAATGTTGTAAATAGGTGGACCACCGGAGAAAGCCTCAGAGTCTGTTCTTAAAAGTCTACAATAGTCCCGTTTACGCGACCTCCCCGTCTTGGCAGCATATAAATAAATCTGTGGGTTAAGGTAATGTATTTGGTTATTATCATCGACTCTAATCTGATTCCGAACCAACAAATTGGAAAAATTGTCGGGAAATCGGGAACTACACAAACGGTAGTTCGACGAATATAGGCCGCATCATGGGGTCGAAGAACAAAGCGGGTGCATTGGCTATTTACCACAATGTTCAAACCAGCAGTAACATATGGGGTCTTGTTATGGTAGCCCCAGGTTATAGAGGAAACTACTAATCTAAGACTAGACATTATTCAAATGCTTTCACCTTACAGGACCAATGAAACTAACGCCCACCCATGCAATAGAGACCCTACTCGACCATCCGCTCTTCATCCTGTGGTAAGGGAAGAGGCAAAATAGAACTAAAGATTGCATAATTCACTGTACAACGTTCGAAAAGAAAAAGTATACAAGATTAACTGGTAGCATGAAGACTCCCATTTTTGAAATAAGGATGGATCCATAATGACTCCAAAGTATTTCGTTGTATTTGTGATCGAGAACTCAAAGATTTATAACTGACTTACATTTCACGATGTATATTACGTATACATGTAGCGGTGCTTTATTATTATTATTATATAAATTACCAGTCTTGTGCGTTGCGATACCAATGCCGTTACATCAATTTGAGTGGCGTCTTGAGAAGGTTAAGAAACGATGGTTTAAAAAACTGTCACTTTCGGACGTTCTTCAGCGCCGCCGGGGCGATCAGTCAATTATTCAATAAACGAGCTTGTCTATCCACGAAAACAATCCCGAGCTAATTTTGGGGCAATTCGGGCCGCGTTACACGGCCCAGCTGCTTGGAAGCGATTTAAGAGAGTTCGATCGCGGACTTATTATGAGGGAACCTTCTTTATGCAATGAGCAGCGTTGTGTGAAGTTGATACAAGGCGCTTTTCTTTATCTCCGCCCAAGTGGCTCCGACCGAATGCCACTGAAAGATTATCAAGTAGGCGGCCGCTCCATTGAACAGGTCCTCTGGAAGCGAATCGACCAATTTTCGGGCGATTAGGCCGCCGGCGATATGAAATTGGCCCCGATTTGTTAAGACTTAATCCGGGGCAAAATTAGACTCCTCGGGCGCGAGCCTTTGTGCGTCGCCCCGAGAAAATTGAATTCCGAAAACTGCGGAACTCGCCAGATTCCGAGACCGGCAAATATAAGTATGTCAAGTATTTAAGGTATTGAATCTAGCGATGCACTTGCAGATGCTGTAAATTCGGTTCAAATCAAGCTTCATCGAGTTATTTGTCTTTTTAGAGTAGTACAGGACTTCAACTTCCTTTTCGTTTCTGCGAACTTTCAGAATCCATACACATATCTGATCCATTATTGACCACTCTTAATTTCTTACTCGCCTGTTTATATCAGCCCTTTTCTTGATTGTAATTTTCAGGTTGTAATACTAAAGGGTGTTTTTTTAGAGGCGGAGAACTTTAAATTGAAATAAAACACAGAAACATGTTTTTAATATCCACGAAATTGGCTTTATTTGAAAGATAATTTTATGGCATTACTATTTGAATATGATTTCGGGCATGTGACCGCCCCGGCTGGCGCGTACATGACGTAATCTGAAGGTCCAATTTTCACACACTCTTCGCAGTAAATCAGGCTGTATTTCGGCAATAACGCGACGAATGTTGGCTTGCAAGTGCTCAATTGTTTCCGCTTTATCGGCGTAGACATGCGACTTTACATATCACCAAAGAAAATAATCTAATGGTGTCAAATCGCATGAACGAGTTGGCCAGTTAACAGATCCATTTCGTGGATCCATTTCGTAGATCTATTAACTGGCCACACCGTTCGTGCGATTTGACGCCATTAGATTATTTTCTTTGGGGATATGTAAAGTCGCAAGTCTACGCCGATAAACCGGAAACAATTGAGCAGTTGGAAGCCAACATTCGACGCGTTATTGCCGAAATACAACCTGATTTACTGCGAAGAGTGTGTGAAAACTGGACCTCCAGATTACGTCATGTACGCGCCAGCCGCGGCGGTCACATGCCCGAAATCATATTCAAACCGTAATGCCATAAAATTATCTTTCAGATAAAGCCAATTTCATGGATATTAAAAACATTTTTCTGTGTTTTATTTCAATTTAAAGTTCTCTGTCTCTAAAAAATACCCTTCACAACCAAAGGATGGAGGTTAAAATTGGTCATTATCACCAAAAGCACTCTGTAGATTTTTATAGTGGCGATATCCTAAGTTGAAATGACTACTTTAAAAAATTCAGCATTCCGAAAAAGGAAAAAAGGACAACGTTGAAGTTCACTGAAATAATAAATATTCCATGTGGTTGTGCCTTTATTTAAAGCAAAACACCTCGGTGGAGCAGTGAGTAAAGTGAGAAGCAATAAGCAAGACCTTGGTCCGAACTGCGGAATCGCCAAATGCGGTAGAGTAATTAGCCTACACACAAAGGTATACATAGTGTTAGGTCGGATTCCAACGCCACCACTGCTTTTTTGCATGCGCAGCTGAGTAATTCGTTGCACTTCTTTGCGACAGTTAAAGCGTCGTCGGATCTAAAAGCTCCCAAGACATAGACTGCGAACTGAAAATTTCGTGCCCGTTTTATTATTGTGCAGTGGAACTAATTTTGATCTATGATCAGCTGTTTGAAAGCACTTTGCTGCTCCAGCCGTCAGTCGTTTCGCAGCTATCATACAAAACACCGATCGACGCCGACGCAGCCGCAAAAAATTCTACGAGGCCCGATTTTGACGCCTCGAGCTGCAGTTGCCTATTCTTGCAGATCTTCAACTGCAAATTTTCTAGACCAGGGCTCGGAAAAAATCGCAGCCGCTATCTAGGATCCGTCCCCCGTCAATTTCTCGCTGAGCTCAGGATGACCTAATTTAACCCCTACATCCCGTACCGCCACTTAATTACTGTGTCGAGCTAAGCATATCCTGTTGTATAAATTCAGTAATGCATGTAGTAGCTTACCGCCCATTTTGAATATGTAAGTGCGGTATTTAAAAACTGACCGCTCCAGCGGACCTAAGCTTTTAGTGTTTCGCTGTTCGCGGGGGGGGGGAGGTAAAAGGTAATTTGCAATCCGTTGCTGTTCTTACTAGGCCATCAAAGCTAGTTTCCTTATATTGGTAGCGTAAATTGCGCCACACTTTCAGGTAGCATATGGATTATTTATTGGGGATCCGGCACTTGCAGCTGTAACTAGCGAGAAATGAATTTTAGGTACGTCGTTTTAATACAAATTCTTGAATTCAGCTAACCTTTTCAAGAAATTACGAAGCAAGGTAGGTCATATCTTAGAGCTAAACACACACTATCCGTCGCCAAGCGGAAATATCCTGGTGGAATTCTCCCCTTCCATTCACAGCAGACACAGCTAGTGGCGTCCATAATAATAGCGACATAGAGCGATTCAGAGATAAAATAATTTAAACTATCGTCAACGAGCCTTTTATTTCAGTTTGCAACCCATCCCTTCCCACTGACATAATTCAAGCACTTTCTAGACCTGCACGTCGCCAACAGGTTTTTTCTTGAATGTAGTTTACGCTCGACCCAACCAAAATTTAGTAACTTCCTTAACTAGAAGAATACTGAGATATTTTACTAGAGCAGGCGATGTACACAACTAAAACTCAATTTGCCAGTACTGGATATCTGCCTTATGAATCCATGCCAATGTTGAATCGCACTTTATCTACTTATTAAACAGCGTCTAGCGGCAAATATTACTACTAATGATCTCTAAAAGCGCAGTCCACTAACCTCTTGTCCAGTACACAAGCCGGAAAAATATCGTATTTCCTTTTTGAATATTAAACACAGCTACTCCGCATGCTGGAAAAATAGTTTCTACTAAAACATGTAAACAACGTGTTACCGCGCATATGATATTACATTTAATTAATAAATGGAATCGTTGTAGCACATCTGTTTGCAGAATCAGGGATGTAGCTTGTTTGACAATATTTTGTACTAATTATTAGCATCCTGTTTGAATACCTGCTGCGGTTCCATAGAGTTGTTCCAATGGTAGTGACAACCATACATAAAGGCCAACTATTTCGCACCACTGCAGATTTGAACAATCTAAATTGTAGTATTCGTTACAAAATCATACAACAGACAGCTACAAATTTCATGAAAATAAAAACTTTAAATTAATTGATATTAAAACCATTGCTAAAATTGAAAATCAAAATTACAATTAATATCTTGAATGTATCGACGACTGTAGTGTATGCTGTTAAACTATGGGACCGCGAAATTTTTTTGTGTTTCCGATCAGGGGTGCGGGGGCTGACGTGTAACCGCAAGCGCGTTTCTTCGGATTCGATCTCCAACAGTCCTTTGCTGATTTTTGACTTTTTCTGAATATAAAGACCGTGTGCACAATTTGGAGAGCCTTGGAGTTCTCAATCAGTTATCTATTTATCAACAAACCATTGTTGTTGATTTCCTCCACATATCCCACATTTTGCGAGCCAATCTTCAGTTTTCTGTCTTGCCAGCATCGATGTAACTGGGCGACTCTCTCTCTCGCACTCATAGCCGCAAATTCTTTTGGACTGGCCAAGGAGAACATGTATGTGCAATTACAAATTTGTTAAAAGTCACGTGCTATGTGAAAGTTTATTAAGAGCACATGATCAATCTAAAGTATGCATTATGACCTGAGGAGAATTTTATCAAGTGAGATCTATGCGAAAATAACGAACTTAATTTGAAGACTGTAATATGAAAAGTAGTTTTTATGGAAATGGATATTTAGGAGTTTTATATATGAAATCTTATTACAGATGCCCTAGTTTTATATCATAAACACGTTTAAATTTCCATGTTCCTGGTTTACGAAGATCCAATTATTAAGAAAATATTAATTAAACATTTTATCTTCTGAAGTCGACCCATTAGAAATTTTATAAACAGGCATTAATTTTACGAAAATTATTATTCCGTTCGCTTCGCTTCAGCGGAAATGATGTAGCTTTTATAATTTTTCATTGGAAATAGAATATTTATTAATTTTAATTAAGTCGTCCAACTTTTAAAGCAAAATTTTGGCTGAGGCCATTTCAATACCTGATCAAATAAACAGTGGTCACGATATTTGCGTTTTTGCGTATTCTAAAAAGGAACGCCGCTAGGTGCATAATCGGCACATATTCCTTTTTTGGAACCGTTGGCGAATTATGACAAAGGAAAACCTCTGCAACTCACTGCGGGAAACTTGGGGAGGAAGACATAAGGTGCGCGATAATAAAATTAATAACAATGCGAGCAGTCTATACAATCGCTAGAAAATCTGATAGCGGAAGCAAGCGTTAGCATAACAAAGATAATAATTAGGACAAACCGAGAACAGCTCAATTTTAATGAGCTCCGTGTTGCCCTCCCATTGTTTTTATCGTGGCAAAATCGGAAGCCGAACAACCCCTTTGCTAACAATACCTATCTCGAATAAATTTCCATGCCACTAATTTGTACGCGGTTGTTCTACTAAGCTGTAATTCATATCTAGCGGCGACAAAATTCGACCTTCCCGGCATCCTGGGAGGAATTGCTTGTAGAAATCCTCCGAAATCTCGTTGAAATGGAACAATGGGCGACCTGAGCGCGCGCCGAAGGACGACTTTAAGGTGTTTCGCCCGACTTTTAGGAACTGTCTCTGATCGAATTTATTAAAGATGCCTTCCAAAAGTGAAGGAATAATGAGTCATGAGAATGACCTTTCAAAAGCAAATTTCAGTTAATTGTAAGGTATTTTACCGTGCTGTTTACCGTAAGACTTCATATCAGGTTCTCACAATGTTGAAAGAATTTTTTAGTAATATTTAATGAAAAGTCCCTAAAATGTAAAGAGGTCAAACGATTCTATAGGACAGCAAGGCTATGTGGTTCGGGAAGATATGAGTACTCAACACACGGAGTTGGCTTATCTTTGCGTTCAGATACTTGGAGTTTTATATTCCTGAAGACGCACACTGCATTTCGCTTTGCAAGAAATGAGACATAATGTAATCTAATACTGTTATATTAAACACTCAAGATTACACGACATTCTCGAGAGCCAACTATAGACTAGACTCGTCAATCTGTGACTAACTAAAACGGGTCGTCCGTTGTGCTAGATTGTCAGCGAGCCAGCCAATGTTCCAAATAGCGATTAGCGCATCCAAACAGGGATCAGATTAAAATCCGAGTCGTTTAAGCGGACGATGCCTAAGATTTTACAAACATTAAAATTGTATATTAAATAGACGATAGTGCACATATATTATAGTAATTGCAAAAACGAACACAGAAATGGAAATAATGATAAGTGAATTAGATCAAGAATTAAACGTATAGAAGTAAGAAATTACTGTAAAGATAGGAGAGACGAATATGAAGCAGGTAGAAATATATATATAAATATTCAGGGCGACAGATCGAAATAGGAAAAGCAAAAAGACTAGAAATAAGTAGTCGAACAAGATGGGGATGGGCAGCTTTCGACAGGTTGAGCTATATTTAAAAAAAAACAAAACATTCCATTACATAAGCGCCGTAGGTTATTCGATGAGAGTGTACTCCTAGTTCTAACATACGGAGTACAAATCTGGGCTTTTACGAAACATAATATAGATATACTGGCCAAGACACAAACATCAATTGAGAGATCAATTACATATAACGCTGAAGTATAAAGAAGTGAATGGATGGAAAAGACGTAATTAAACATGCAAGTCAGCTAAAGTAGAAATGGGCACGGCACAATGCCAGAAACGATGACAACAGATGGAATTACATCATTCAATGGAAATCCTGGACTATATCTAGAAGAAGCGAGTGGAGAGAAACGGAGCAGGCCCAATGGAATGGAAGAGGCTAACAAAAAAAAACAAAGAAGTGGACATACACAAATTACGCAATGGATGGTTGCATTTAGCTGTAATGCAGTAAATAGCGGAGCAAAATTGAAGGCGGGAAGGTCTCAGGAGTTAGCGGCCAGCAACCAGGGACCATTGGCGAGCAATTTGATCGAATATTTGGGCGCAGAAATGGGACTGTCGTTGCAACTAAAGCGGCGGTATGAATAGATTTACAAGGCAGCAATATTTGGGACATGGTTGATGGTACTTGATATAATAAAACTTTAACTATTATAGCACACCGATAACGCCACAGAGAGTCAAAAATGTATTCCACACGCTTCCACTTCGCGGTACTTAAACACTTAAGAGCCGCACGAGGGCTTCGTTTTGAGGGACCGGGAAGGGTACTCTGTTATCCAGACGTTCAACGGAAATCCACCCCTCCCCGCTGGGCTGAAACCAGTGGCGACGTGACCTTTTGCTTCAACGAGATGAAGTGAACCCAATAATTTTACGTCACTATGGGTTTTAAACAAAGCCGCTTTATACTTTAATTCGCTTTAAAATAGGTATATGTGATAATCGTATTAAGAAAGTATGAAAGTAAAGTCTGTTAGTGGTATAGTGGAAGAAAAAAGCCAGGGTTCAGATGATATGGAATATATGGTTCGCAAGCAGAATATACTAAGTGAAGTCTAATGGTAAATGTCAATACAACTAAATAGTTGTGTGTAGGAGCAAATTTTTGAAAACCTGATGACTTATGTTACCCCAATAGAAGGTCTGTTTTTCCTCTGTTTCGAAACATCTACTATTTGGAACGAGCAATTTAAAAAATCAAGAAATTCAAAAGTAATAGTTTATAGTACATAAACAGTTGAGTTTACTAGAAAAAATGTCTAGATTTCCGACCAAGCAAAAGTTTTTACAAATATACTATTACATCAATAATAGAAAATTGTGCATAAAAAATCCGTGTCTTCACACTCTTGTCGTGAAGACATTGCGCTGTTCTTAATATTGCATTACACTGCAAGGTAATTATCAGACAGATTATGATATTTTTAAGCTACAGATTAGAACGTCTCATAGCTGTGCACACAACATTGCGTTATAACTACAAAATAGTTTAAACGTAAAGATAGCGTTGATGAAAATCGGGTTTTATACATATTAAAGCAATAGCCAAGTGTAGGCAAATTGTTGCACAATTAAAAATAATAATCTAAATACGTATACCTTTAATTGATAACAATTTTAAGAAAATAATAGTAGAAGATATTGTTATTGTGGGCTGGAGTTTCTGGATGTCCGCCACTGGGTCTTACACCGCCGATGAGGTAAACGCATTAAATATCTGGTCTCGCGTGTAGCTACTGTGTGCGGATTTTAGCCTTCTCAAGAGTGCGATGTGTTAGCAGTGTGGAAGCGTCCTTTTTCGGCCATTTAACGTCGGCGGTTTTGAAACCGCCTAAGTACAGAGTTTCCAAGTAGAATAATACTTGAAGTTCGGTTCACGTTCCGTTGCGATTTTGTAGAACTTCAAAACACGGGTTATATCAAAATTCACTATATAATGAACTGCCGACCGCAGCTTTGAGTTGTTTCGTCTGATGGTCCAATAGAAGTCATGTTTGCCTTCAGGTGTTGATTTCTGTTAGTTTTTATGTATATTTTTCTAATAAATTTGTTAGTCTAGACATTCAGCACAAAACAGCCTAATAGCATTCTAGATATTGACCTAGTGCTATTTGTACCAAAGCAAGCAAATCAGAAGCAGTTTTTATAATCCTATCTCTTTGTACAAATAAATTTACAAATAGATATGACCTTACTAAAAGTTATCCTTTTTTCGCTTACAGCGAATTTATTCATATCTTATATCAAAAAAGGATCAAACAAAAATGAAGCATTTCAAAAGTACTACAATATCACGATATCTATTTTTATAAAAGTGGAGCTGTTGAGGTCGTGAAAAGGTCAATTTTGTTCATTTTCAAGAATTATATATTCGTACTGCAGGGTTTTTTGGTACTTTCAGTTCTAAACAAAAAAGCTATAAAATAGGTTTTCGCAAATCCAACATTTGTCACGTTAAACACGGGAGTTGTTTTGCGAGTAATCATTAAATGTAATTGCATACATTTCAGCACGGGTTTAAGCTTAAACGAACAAAATAACTGAAGATGCCTTACTTCAACAATTTTTATACGCTTTGGCTGATTTATTGGCCCTACAATGCACATTTCATGTTTTTCCTTAGCATGAAACCCGCCTGTTTTGATTTCCAGGTCAATAAGCGGCGTTGTCCAACTCAGTTTCACGACACGACAAAGGAGGCAAATTGGACGAGATTTCTGTTTTGCATTTTTCAGGAGGCCAGCGAAGTTTGCGCTCCCGAATTGCTTAACAAGCGGAATATGATTCCAAACAGACGCAAGAAATATGCAGAGCTGGATGGATTCGATTTTTTGCGGCTAATTCCGCGAGTGCGACGTTCCTGTATCTCGGCACAAAGGCGCAGGATTTATTTCTAATATTAAAGTAATAAAATTTTCGATTCGCTTCCTTTGCGCGCGGGCCGCATTCAAATTTTTGATAAATGACTTCGGCTCATTGAAAGAGAGCTCGCGAGCATGGGGCTTTTAAACAGATACACGTATCTGATACTTGGCACATTTATCACCTCGCCAAATGCACCGTGCTATGAATGTCCGAAATGATTTAACAAATCGCCCTGAAAGCGCTGTAATTGCTTTCCTGGCGCAAATCGAAAAAATTACGAGCCGCAATTTGAGCATCGGAAATTTATTAAAAGTTAAAAGCGTGCGCGATAAACAGATTCTTTATTGATTCGGTTTGCTGCTATTCAATTAGAGTAAATTGAGGGAAGCATTTTTGACCCGTGTTACTCAAATGTCAATTATACGAACAAAAACTATTTTTCAGTATCAGTCGGTATTTCTAGAATCACATTAAAGGGGAGCGTCAACGTTGGCGTTATTGGTGGATGCGCCATATGGTAATGTCGTAACGCTTTTCCAACTTTGTTATACTTTAAAGAATTGTATGTAGCTTCCATTACAAAATAGTAATTGGATAAGGATAATCTGAAATTAATTATTAGGCGCCCAGCTAGAAGTTACATGAACATAGTTTAATAACAATGAAAAATCGTTACCAATCAACTACTACACATAGAACTACTGGGAAATTACAATTTTAACTTTAGACGCCGAAAGTTTATTTTCTTAATAGTATATAACCTATTTCAATTAAAGTGTCCTTACTTAATTAAAATAAGTATCAAATTAAACCCTACATTTAAATTAATGGAAATTATCCTCAATTCAAACTTTACCTTGGACTGCATTCTCGGCTGCATGTGTATATGTACATGTGCATTCTTATGGCTTCTAGTTTAGTTTAATTCGACTGCAAACTTTATTTGACTTTGCAAATGCTGCAGCAATTAAAGTTCAACTTGGAACGATGGTCTATCTTCAAGAAAAGCACACTTAATTGAAGTTTAGATTCCTAACTACTGTTTGCTTTTCGCAAATTCCATTCCCATCCAAAATTACATGAATATTTGATACTCAAAAAGCCGTTCAAATTTTATTTCATTAACGAATACGCTCACTATTCCTCTACAAGGCAAGATTAAAAATTATGTCAGATATTTCTCAATCTTATCTTTATGAACAAAAATAAGTTTTTAGTTGAACTCGGACAATCGTTGCAAGAATAACATAATCCGCTAAATCGAAATCTTCATGAACTCATATTTCGAATTTTTGCAATAAGCTCATACGTTGCTCTAGATTTATAGTCATCTAGATAGAATTAAGACTGGTTTTGTATATTTTTCACATTAGTTATTAATAGCAGTTTTTTATAAAACACCACGCCTCTGCGTATTTCAAACTTGAATAGGTCAGTGCACAATGTAGTACTTATTTTGTTACTTTTAGAATACCTAAGGTATTAACCGTATATTGAAACGGGCCTTTGGTATCCCTCGATTGTATGGCTGATAAGCATATTTAAAGATATAAGCAGCTTGTATTTATTTTTATTTTTAATTAGATTTAACTGGTGTATTTTAGCATAAGAAAATATGACCGAATCAGATCCTGTACATGCAGCGCCTAAATTCGCTTCCATTGGGAATCCTTCTATCCTCGCGAGGCTCTGAGAGCTCATTAGTTTTTGGGTTTTGACGTGCGCCCATTTGTGCATAGCTCCGAGTGAGCGTGCTTGGGGGAAATACATAGAAGCGGCGCGCAGCCTGTAGTAAATAAGTCGCTGTTTATAAGCTTTGGGTGCATTTAATAGCGTTTGCGAGTCCAGCAAACACCATTTACAGAGTGTGCCTGTATGTAGATGAATTTTCGAACCGGACGTAAGCTCGAAACGTCTATTGTGAAGACGTAAAGTCAGCAGTCATTGAGGTACCTGCCAGCAGCCAGAAGGCGTGGTAATTTTCCACGCGTCACGCATTCAAGGTTTGAATGGCGCAATCCATGGCAAACTTGAATGCGACGCCGCAGTTCGCGTATTTCGAGGATGAAAAGGTAACATGAAATGTTTGCAGTTACGCGATAACGTTTGCGTTCAACTGTGAAAAACTTTTGTGAGCACTAAAGAATGCGTTTCATAGACGAATAATACAAATACGAATTGTGCCGGTATTAATGCATAAAATATTAATAGAGCCGGCTGCAGCCAGGACAGTCTTTAAGCAATTTTAACATTTGCCCTGTTAAACACTGTTACTACGGTGCTATTAACGTACATGCTACTAGCCCAAGCTATCTCGCATGGAGGTTGTTCTAACATCTAATCCTATTCTATTTTATTTCCTCTGTGTTCTGACGTGTGTTTTACGATATTTGTAGAAATAAATTGGTGTTTTTGTGCATTATTTGAAGTCAGTTTAACCTTGAAAATACTACAGGGGTAAATCAATTTCCTGTTTTTTTTTAAATAGTGATCGTTAGTCACGATTGCGATATTAAAGGGTTTGATCCCCAGCAAGCTAAGTAAACACAAAGAGCAAATACCTAATTATACAAATATTAATACATACAAAACGTATTGTTTCGGTATGGCTTGCAACGGTAGGGTTCGAACTACAGCATGACCTTGCGTAGTGTTACAATATAACTAGGGCATAAAATATTCCATAATTTGGTGATAAATTCTAAAATGTCTTTGAGGGCGTTTCAATTGAACGCTAGTAAGTTCAGTTGCCTCATGTGTAAATAAAACGCATGGCAGCAAATGTAGCTACGCGCACAAAGTAGTTTACTGATACATAAAGTCGTTTACTATTTTACATTGTAAAGGTATGTTGAACGCTGCCAAATAGTTATTTTTACCAAATTATTCCACTTAAGTAGAACTAAAGTCAGTAAAATTTTGCAAACAGCAAGGGTGTGTGCTAAATACAAATTATAGTAAATTTTAGAAAATGTGTAAGTAGCCGACGATGTCTAAGCGAAGATCGTGAATTCGGTTCTCTACCATTACACGTACCAACG
>OW679200.1:41640630-41759386 GCA_940337035.1 Agriotes lineatus | reverse complement strand
CTTCTAGTTTAGTTTAATTTGACTGCAAACTTTATTTGACTTTGCAAATGCTGCAGCAATTAAAGTTCAACTTGGAACGATGGTCTATCTTCAAGAAAAGCACACTTATTTGAAGTTTAGATTCCTAACTACTGTTTGCTTTTCGCAAATTCCATTCCCATCCAAAATTACATGAATATTTGATACTCAAAGAGCCGTTCAAATTTTATTTCATTAACGAATACGCTCACTATTCCGCTACAAGGCAAGATTAAAAATTATGTCAGATATTTCTCAATCTTATCTTTATGAACAAAAATAAGTTTTTAGTTGAACTCGAACAAGCAAGAATAACATAATCTGCTAAATCGAAATTTTCATGAACTCATATTTCGAATTTTTGCAATAAGCTCATACGTTGCTCTAGATATATAGTCATCTAGATAGAATTAAGACTGGTTTTGTATATTTTTCACATTAGTTATTAATAGCAGGTTTTTATAAAACACCACGCCTCTACGTATTTCAGACTTGAATAGGTCAGTGCACAATGTACTACTTATTTTGTTACTTTTACAATACCTAAGGTATTAACCGTATATTGAAACGGGCCTTTGGTATCCCTCGCCTGTATGGCTAATAAGCATATTTAAAGATAGAACCAGCTTGTAGTTATTTTTTTTATTGTTAATTAGATTTAACTGGGGTATTTTAGCATAAGAAAATATGAGTGAATCAGATCCTGTACATTGGGAATCCTTCTATCCTCGCGAGGCTCTGAGAGCTCATTAGTTTTTGGGTTTTGGCGTGCGCCCATTTGTGCATAGCTCCGAGTGAGCGTGCGTGGGGGAAATACATAGAAGCGGCGCCCAGCCTGTAGTAAATAAGTCGCTGTCTATAAGCTTTGGGTGCATTTATTAGCGTTTGCGAGTCCAGCAAACACCATTTACACAGTGTGCCTGTATGTAGATGAATTTTCGAACCAGGACGTAAGCTCGAAACGTCTATTGTGAAGACGTAACGTCAGCAGTCATTGAGGCACCTGCCAGCAGTCAGAAGGCGTGGTAATTTTCCACGCGTCACGCATTTAAGGTTTGAATGGCGCAATCCATGGCAAACTTGAATGCGACGCCGCAGTTCGTGTATTTCGAGGATGAAAAAGTAACATGAAATGTTTGCAGTTACGCGATAACGTTTGCGTTCAACTGTGAAAAACTTTTATGAGCACTAAAGAATGCGTTTCATAGACGAATAATACAAATACGAATTGTGCCGGTATTAATGCATGCAAATATTAATAGAGCCGGCTTCAGCCAGGACAGTCTTTAAGCAATTTTAACATTTGCCCTGTTAAGCACTGTTACTACGGTGCTATTAACGTACATGCTACTAGCCCAAGCTATCTCGCATGGAGGTTGTTCTAACATCTAATCCTATTCTATTTTATTTCCTCTGTGTTCTGACTTGTGTTTTACGATATTTGTAGAAACACATTGGTGTTTTTGTGCATTATTTGAAGTCAGTTTTACCTTGAAAATACTACAGGGGTAAATCAATTTCCTGTTTTTTTTTGGAAAATAGTGATCGTTAGCCACGATTGCGATATTAAAGGGTTTGATCTCCAACAAGCTAAGTAAACACAAAGAGCAAATAATTATACAAATATTAAGACATACAAAACGTCTTGTTTCGGTATGGCTTGCAATGGTAGGGTTCGAACCACAGCATGACCATGCGTAGTGTTACAATATAGCTACCGCATAAAATATTGCATAATTTGGTGATAGATTCTAAAATGTCTTTGAGGGCGTTTTAATTGAACGCTAGTAAGTTCAGTTGCCTCATGTGTAAATAAAATGCATGGCAGCAAATGTTCGACCAAATATAAAAAAAAAAATTATCATTCAACACTCTAATAGCATACGGACATTAAGGTGTATATAAAAGATTTAATTATTTAGAAGAATGCGGAAGTATTGATTCCTAAAATGAAAGTGAGCGTAATTAATAACTAATACATAATTGCGTATAATTCCTAAACCACAACAAACGCCAAACCAAAAACCAAAAAAAAACTTCGCGATAATTCCCATAGCTACGCCAACAAAGTAGTTTACTGATACATAAAGTCGTTTACTATTTTACATTGTAAAGGTATGTTGAACGCTGCCAAACAGTTATTTTTACCAAATTATTCCACTTAAGTAAAACTAAAGTCAGTAAAATTTTGCAAACAGCAAGGGTGTGTGCTAAATACAAATTATAGTAAATTGTAAGTAGCCGACGATGTCTAAGAGAAGATCGTGAATTCGGTTCTCTGCCATTACACGTACCGACGAGGTGCAGTAAACATATCTTTAACTTGTATGAAATGTATCCTTTTCTCGTACTACCAAGGTGTCTGCAGGTTGGCAGAATGGATTCGGCATAATGCAGTGGCAAAGGTTGTTCCCCAGTGTGTTAGGTGCACTCGGACAGGTGAATGGTGTAACGAACATCGTCACGAGTTCTTTGGTACTAGACTGTTACTCTTAACTGAAAGTAACTTGAAGAATTACTTGCAATTACGTGAAGTAACTTCAAGGGAAAGAAAATTTTGTGAAATATATAAATAGCCACTTAAGCCATAATTTTTACAGTCATGGAAGCGCTAATTAGGTTTCCAATTAGCTCTACTTCTTAATTAAAGTTCTATATAATTCTTTTCGATTAACTTTATCAAACGTCACATAGAATTAAATTTTAAAGGTGCCGCGTATCTTTAATTTCCATTTTCATTACACTTAACTTTATTTTAGTGATTCTCAATTTGTCTGCATCGAAGTTCTAACTAATTACGTTCCAACTTCAATAATTCAATCCATTTTAGCAAGAGTAATACCTAATTAAACTGCCAATTTACAATTGCTACATCCAACTAGATGTCGAATCATTCGCGTGAATAGTCATACGTTGTTTTTGATTCAGATCCATGTATTGTATGGGTCGCAATAATTTTTCAAATAATACCTGCAAAATTCGGTAGATGAACTCTGTGTTAAACATACAATCCTGGAAAAAATTCTATTCGGCTATGAGAAACTTGGCATTAGTGTAAATTTACTTCAAACATCAAGTCAAGTTGCAAAACTTTCTATTTATTCGAACAATACAGCTGTAAAACTCGCTCGTTGCTGTCTTAGCAATTATACGTGTGCTACAAGGTGTTTATTGAGTCGAGTTGGTTACCGATTAGAAGTGTTTCCGTTCTTTGAATTATAATTACGGAAACAATGTTACAGAAAAAAATTGAGATATGTCGAGTTGGAAAAAGTACGCTTTGCGGAAAACCACAACATGCAAATCATAAAAGCCCCCAGGAAAAAACAGTAAATTATCTTATATTTGACACAAGCAGCATCTTAAATTCTGCTAATCAACGGCCGGAACATTCAAAATGTCAACGTAATGGAAAACCTGGATTCACGTATTATTGTTCAACTTGAACTATGACGAAAACAGATATTTGACGCATTTGATTGTAAATTTGATGAAGTTTAGTAAAAACGGTTAAAATTTCATTCAATATTACGGGCAAAAAGCTACGAATGTTGAGTTAGATTCATTAGGAGTATTATTTGAGTTGTCCGCGCCGCCGTTCTGATTTTGTCTGCTTTGTCGCGGCGTGCGCTCTCGTACTTTTTTCGCTGATCGTTGGCGATTTCGGCCCGCTTTGATCCCGATTCCATCAGCGCTTAATACTTCTCCTTGTGAGCCCGCTTTCGATCTCTGGGATAAGTTGCATATGGCCAGTTTAGCCTGCCTTCTTATTCCTGCCGAATTTGCTCTGATCCCGTGATCATGTTACTCTGATCCCGTAACGAGATGCTTTAATACCGTAATGGTGCACTGTAACGATATCGTATCCAGCTGTCGTTTTCCCGTGTCGTTCCGCATCGCGCACGTGCTGTCATGATCCAGTTGGGTGCTTCCGCCCTGCTGAGTCTTGTTCCTGAGGTGACTTTAATCTAAATGCCACGTGGGCTATAGCTGATCTCCAAGGAGCTAGTAATCTGCCCAGGGAGCTGTGCATGTAACTATGTTCTCGACTTATAAAATTTGTGGAGCGCTTATACGACTCGGGCTGTGTTCTTCAAATTCCCTATTAAATTTAACTTGTGTTCATTTTGATTGAAACTTTATTGTTGGGACGAATTCAGGCGTATTCTACGGAATCCATTCAAGGTCCTTCAAGCTTCCTTTCATTTTGCACATGGCCTTCAATGAGCGCCCTAAATACCTCATCCAAGTTTAATTTGCCTTAGTGATGTTATTCGCTTTTAAACTTTAACAATCTCTGTAGTTTGTCCACTTAACGCAATTGCTATTGTATTTATACATTTGACTCTTATATTTTGGATCTTATGTTTATTGGGTGCACCCGGCGTACTAAACGTTTGTCTTAAAGTGCCCTCGTATTGACTATTATACATTTGACTATGATGATGTGTATTTCAGTTACAGAAACTGAGTAATGACTTGGTTATTGTATTTACTGCATATCAGGTTATGGTGATCTTACGGAAGCTTTGTGTTTGTGAGTTATCGTTTCTATTTATATATATTTTCAAAAAGAATTGCCGCAATATTGCTAAGGAATTACTGGCAATTCGATAAATAGTTTTTGAAAAGTTTATTAAAAATTTCCATTTTTTCGATAAATACGAGTGTAAAACGAATTGGCATCTCTGTGCCAAGTCCGATTATTATTATCCAATAAGGCAGACAAATTTGTAGAATCGCCATAATAGTATGCAACATGTCCATATAAAATTCTTGGAAATCAAAACATAGCTGGTAGTGATATTTTTCCGTGTAGAAGTCAAAAGGAGAGTGCCTGAAAAGATTCATCACCTAGAACGAGCAAAGAGGTTAACCAGGTGATCCGCGAGAAAGACAATTCAAAATGATAAACCAAATCACATCGCATTGACAGGATTATATAGATCCTTCTAGACAATTTTAAACAAGTCTTCACAGGATTGTGGAATTTTGAGCTTGATTTAGATCAAAATGTAACTGATTAAGTAATGAATAAAGAACAAATAGAGGTCATGGAATATCAACAAAGTGTTTCTGTTCAGTACTGTAGTATTTCTTAGACACTACAGCTTGACGAGTAAGTTGGATCAAACTGATTAATAATTGGGGAACGTTCATTGGAGGATATACTGATGTAAGTTTCACAATGGAGACATGTTTTAGGAACAGCAAATCCAGCTGATTCATCATCAAGCGGATTATCTTCACAAAAATTAGCACAATCACCATGGAAGAAGGGACCTGAGTGGTTGACGTTTCCTCTAGAGATATGTCCTCAACATGAATGATATATTAACGAAGAGAAGGTCAACAAGGAGAATAAAAAGCAACAACCAGCATCTTCATAGCGCCACTAAAAATTTTGTGTGTTAAAAACTCTATATACAGAAAAATGTCCCCGTCATAGTTTGGATCAGAAGATTTTTCCACAACACCAGGACGAAAGTACAAAAGAGAATAATAGTAGACGACTACATTCAGCCAAAAATATGTTATAAAGAAGAATTCAAGCTTAATTGCATGTTGTCATAGTGATGCAGCAGTTTTTACGACAACAAGTTCAAGAAATATTCAGAAGGGCGAATTAAAGTGCTTAAAGACAACAATTACCAGATGGATAAACACATGTAGATTCATATTGCTATACTTGCTCCCAAATTCTCATCCTCTTGCCCGTCAACTCATTGTGGAATGGAACTCAATTTCTAATAGGCAAATTAAGAAGAAATACTGAATTGCTCAAGGATGAAGAACCATCAGCAGTGTCATGCATACGTGTACGACGTGGCGAAGGTATTCAACGAAGGGGATGGAAAGAAGAAGTCACTAGTGGAGAAATATTTGATTTCACTCGACCCTTTTGTCTTAAAAATAAGCAATAATAAGTATGGACGGTTATTTTTACTTGCTTAGCTTACAGTCATTCATCTGCATATCGGCAATTATTCATCAACTGAAGCCTTCATCGAAGCATTGATAAGATGTATTTGTCAATTTGGAATTGCTAGAATGACAAACGATCAATTAAGGACTGGGCAAACATTGAAGCAGTGATGAATGACACACCATTAACAAAGGTGACTGAATATATGGAAGATCTTAATCCCTTCACACCAGGAATAATTTTCAGAAGAACAAAAAAAATCAACTTTTCCTGAAGGAGAAGGCATCGGAATCAGGATTTAAACAAAAATGGAACAGGGTGAATGAACTATACAAAATATTGCACAGAAGATTCATACTCGAATATTTCGCTCAAACTGTTCAACATCAATGGTCAAAGTCTACATCAACGATTTCGGTTAGTGACATTGTACTTAATGGGGATGATAAGAAAAAGACTTATGCATGGCTGAAAGTGACGCCAAGATGGGATAGAATTGCTACAGCTGCTAAATGGAAGGCACTTTAATGACGTGCAAAACGATGAACAGATTGTTATCTCCGAACTGAAGGCACTTTATTGCGGCAAATTTAAATAGGTTTTGTGGCGCTTGTATCGTCGATGTCAAGGATGCGTCGAAGTTGAAAGAGATTACTTCGAAGGACGGTAGGAGCATAGCTCCCTATAACTACGTCACATTATCTGTATTGGATCGGTCACGTTTTATATTTATGCAACCTCGTTTAAAGTTAATTTTGCATATACCATGCATGCAGCTTAAAATTAATTCATATAAATGCTAAAGGTAATTGTAAATTATATGTCAATTTAGGTTGATCACGTATTGCCAAAATACAGTTTACTTGTCTGATTTTCGTAATGAGTTGCTGCAATTTCTAGATTGATTCAAATATTGCCTGAGTTTCGAAAATTTATTAATTAATCGATTTCTTTGAAATACTCAGTAAAAATATTGATTCAATTACAGCTTCGAATTCATTTTATAGGAAAGCTACAACCAACATATTTTTCCAAAATTGTAAATTACATGTTTATTTCGTCATAACATGGTGAAATTAAATCGTGTAAACGCAACTCAGTTCAGCTTGTAAAAACTTCAAGCCGGAATTCCTACTCAAAGTTCCCGAAATCGCGTCAGCCATTCACTTAGGATGAAGAGGCGACCCTCGAGGAGCCGCGAGTTCTCAACAATCAAAGCCGCTGTTATTTAACTCGAATGCGAAACGCAAAGGACGCGTTTGGCGTGTGCAGAAAACGCCACAATGGCTATAAATCTCGGAAGCATAAAAACCCGACCTTTGAGGCCGTCTTTGAGAGCTGAGATAAAAAGAGTTTACAAATCAAGAAGCCGAATAGACCCCGAATCCGTTTATTTGGAAAACGCACGAGCAAATTTTCCGATCGTCCTTAATTTCCGCCCTCTGCGGTTCATGTAAAACTCCGCAGACCGAGAGCCGATAATAATCTCTTGTTTCCCTTCGCGAGCTATCAAATTTATTTGTAAACACATTGGCTACTGTTTTCCTGCTGCGGCTTCTCCCCAAGAACACAAAGCAGGGTTGACGTCTCCCCGATGGGGAAAAGGGTGGAAAGGCTCTTTTCTAACTATCAAATAAAAAGGACTCAAAGTGATGTCAGTATTTTTGTTAAATGTCCTAGAGATGAAGCGAGTAAAAGATGACGTCACATAGCTTTAAGAATAAAGTTTCACCAAAAACTGTATTTTATTTAAGTTGGAAGAAGCCTAAAAAATCATAATTTTAGTAGCCTCTACCCCATCTATAAGAACTAAAAGAAAAATATTAATATAACTGCCAATTTTATGGACATTTGCTTGGCGTTAAAAGACAACGTGGTAACTAAAGTTTGCATATATGGCGACAACTTGCTATAACGGCTATATTTAACTATTATTACCATATCACAGCCATAATTAGTAAATTTATGTTATAGCTGCAAAATTGCTTCCTACAAGCGGTACTGCTTGAATGTTTACAATAAAAGGAGGCACCTTGAAAGTTATGTTACAACTATCTGTTTCTATATATGACATAGCATATACTTGTCTTAGTGGCTATATCACTGCTTACAAAAATACTGCAGATCATTCCATTGTGTTACAACTATAAGAATATTTTTTGAAGATACTGCTCGTAAAAGTATGCGGTAGTCTTACAATATAAAAGTTGTACACATTTGACTGGAATTAATATATCCAACAGGGAACAGCTTGAGTTCTTAATTCTAAAATAATAATTAAATAATGTATGTTCTGTATTGGGTATTCAGCGCCGTACGAAACCATTTGATAAAATCTTAAAATCGTTTGACAATTGACTGTCGGCATTGGATTTTTCTCGCAAATAATGAAAGAGAAAAAGGTTAGCATTGTCGTTTATAATTGATCCCGTCAAGCTAAGAAAAATCTTCCGTACATCGGGTGTAGATTCACGCTGATTGTTCGTAGTCTTTGAACTACCGTTGCCTATCGTTCTAACAAAATTGTGAAGAAAATATTCTTCTACAGAGCGTGTAGAATTGACGCTTGTCTCGCTGTGGAGCTGTCCACTTTACCGTTCATTCGTAGTGCAGTGACGCCTCCAATGCTCTGCATCCGTTTATTAGGGTTGAGTTCCCTGTGGAATTCCTTCCCAGGGGAACACACCAACTAGCTTTCCGCTAACAAGCACGCAAAATACTTAAGAATTGTTTTGATTGGCATGCTTTGACGCTGGCCTGATTAAATGTTCTCGTGTGGTTTTATTTGTAAAGCGCAGCGCAGCTGTGCGCATTTCGAAGTCCGATAAGCATTTTCAGAAATTTATAAACAAGGTAAAGTCCAAATCTCAGAGATGAGCAGCGCACACTATTTTCCATCGCTGAAAAGCCTTTGTACGGTAAAACTCCTACTACATCCAAACCACTGTGGTGACAATTAATATGAATTAAATTTACCCGGTACTTTGCAAGCTACAATTTCCTTAAATAACGCTAGCCCCCCCCCCCTCTCCCATACCGCTAAGTTACTGATCCTACGCCTAAATTAATAAGAATTGAGTTTATCCGGTACTTCCCAAGGTACAATTACCTTAAATATTGCTAGCGCCCCCCCTCTCTCTCATCCCGCTAAGTATTCCTTAATCTTGTTGAATTTCGTAAACGGATTGCTAGGGACCGTGGCACTCACCTCTAGGGTAGATTTTTGATTGGAAGCGGCGTTTAGGAGTAGTCTTTCTTCATCAAGATGACGAATTAGGCAACGTTTGTTTGCTGAACTTAACGTACAGGTTGGCCAAATGTGGACTAAGATTGGTGGAGACTTTTGCTTGGTTCACTGGTTCGAGCTGCATCGTTTTGCATGGTATTTTCAGACAAATGTTTGAAATTCCTTGTAAAATTGAAGCTGTGCTTAGTTTGATTGAGAGTTTATTGCTGTTCCGAATGCCAGCGAATTCGATTGAATTTGTTCAGGTTCCCCAAACGTTACCTTTGGCTTATAAATATAATTGGTAGCTTGGCTTTCATCTCGTGTACTTTATATTGTGCCGTTGCACCGCTGCGCTGGCGCCTACGATGAGCACCCTTAAGGCCTTATCGAATCTTTATTTGCATTGGTAATGATATTCACTCTTTAATTTTTAACAACCTAGTTTGTCCATTTAATGCGCTTTGAATTGTATTTATACACTTATTTGTTTATTGTGTTTACGATCCCATTGACCAGCTTATGCTATTTAAAATAGTATTATTATTTTAGATCATATGTTTATTGAGTGCAACTGAACGTTTATATTAAAGTACCAATATACAAATATATATATTTGTTACTGTACGTGTACAGTACTTGTATTATTTGTTGATACAACTTTCTCACTCTTATCTTATTTAGATTTCAAATGATTTTTGATCGACTGCTTTGTTTATGTTTATGAGTTTTCGCTTCTATTTGGTCAAATTTGTCGATTAGACAACTCGTTGGCAATTTCAGCAATAATTGTGATTGGATTAACATTTTGTATTGGAACCCTGCCGTCTTCACTGCAGCTAGTCGGCTTTCGGATGTGCTCACGTGGTCATTTTATAATTCGGAAATTATTAATCCATTTAAAGTGTGGTATAACAGCATGGGTGATCAATTCTAAAAAAAAATAATTAAAGAACTGATGGACAAATTTACAATTCAACGTTTTGTTTTGTGTATTCAACGCCATACCAAATTATCTCATATCAGATATTATGACAAAGTTAGATTATAATTTGCTTATTCTTACTAAACCAAACAATGCGATCTCTTAATTAAATATTATATTATTAGACTTCGCTGTGTTTGTAGCAACAATATGTACTCGTAATACCTGCCAGTACATAATGGCAAAGTACGCTACAATACAGAGTTTCGTTATGCAGATAAAAGGATCTCTTGGAAACAATATGAGCTGCGTAGGAAATATAAATGTAAGAAATCTAAGAAAAACGCTGCAATCAAATTTTGGATGTGAACACCGCACACTACTTACTGTTGCCGAGCTTTCTATGGAGAAATCTTCGTCTTTTTACAGGCATCCAAAACACCATGGTAAATTTATCTCAGTACCTTCCAAACCACAATCGTTTTAAATATCGCGCTAATTTTATATTATGCATTCCTCAAGCTTGCTATATATGTCATAAGCGGGTCCGTGGGTCCCGTGACTCTCACCTTTTAGATGAATTTTGGATTAAGAGCGACGTTGAGAGTGTATTTTCTTCGTCGAGATGACCGATTAGACGGTGTTCTGTTGCTGAACTCCAAATTTCGAGTAAGTTTCATAGACTTTTTTGCTTGTTTCGTTGGTTAGAGCTGGATCGTTTTCAATTGCGTGGTATTTCCAGCCGTTATTGCTATTGTACTTCTTTCCTTCTCGGAAGTTGTAAAGCAGGCCAAATTTCTCGCTTCGATGCTCTCCTTGGATGCGTAGATTTATAACTTCACTCCTTAATGAGCTCCGTTTGTAATAAGGATTAAACTTAACGTGACGTGTGTTATTGCTGATTATCCAGGGAGCCTTCAGTCGACGTCAAGGAAACGACAGCTTGATTGCGCTATTTTATTAATTTATATATTTTATGGAGTGTTTCCAAGTCTCCGGCCGAATAACTTAAATTCCCCGTGAAATTTGTGCTTAGTTTGATTGGAATTATATTGCTATGCCGAGTGCCAGCGTATTTGATTGAATCCCTTCAAGTTTCCTCAAATGTCACCCTGTGCTTATAAATATAACTGGTAATTTAGATTTGATCTCGTAAATTGTATTTTGCATTATGCCGTTGCAAGTTGTCCACGTTGCGTCTTCGGTGTCTAGTATCTAAAGGCGACTCTAAAGTGTTTATATACAGTAAGCTTCCTGATAAAGATTATATTTAATTGCATACAAAGTTGCCTCTATTAGAATAACCTGGAACATTGTTTTGCAGCTACAAACGTTAATGAACTCTTAAAGATATCGCAATTTGCGTTAATTAAACAGGGCATCTAAAAGGAGACTTCATAATTAGGTGTTTGAATATTATATGACTTCGTTGTCTTTGTAACAATAATATTTAACCTTTCCTACAACGTAGTAGGCTATTCTATAATATTCCACTCAGAATATCATAAAAATATCAAAGAAAGTCCAAAGAGAGAATACAATTATAGTTTTAAATACAACGTCTTGGCAGCTCAAAAGGAAGGCTTATCCGTGGTCATGTGACCTAAAGTAATTTTCAATCGCCCCGTAAATATCGGCACACTAAGATAGATAATTAGATTTATGTCAAAAGCAACTCTGAAATGTAGCATGGGTTGCCTATTCTAAATGATCAGAGCGAACATTATATAATGATTACGGTCCTGAGCATTCCCAACTCTGCGTTCGAGTGGAAGACGTCCTCGGAGTCCATTTTTCTCCCGCAGAAGGACCATTACCGCGGAGTTGCCGGAAATTTAGATCTAGGTAAGTGATGCTGGCATAGATCTCGTTATCAGCGTCCATATTTCAAGGTGGGCCCGAGAGTCATCAAGTGGCGGTCGCTGAAATAATTCGGTCTCGACTGTGCTCCCGCTCGATGCGCAGGATAAATCAGGGTTTGCGGGCCCTATTTCTCGCAAGTATCAATGCAGACGCCATAGATCGGGTCATCATTTTCCATTACGGCTCGAGAAGACATTTTCATAATAATAAATTCTAATTTCGGGAGGTGACGTGACCCGATACAGATCCGTACACACGGAAGCTCCGGAAGACGCCGGAAGAATTTGAATGTAAGGTACGATAATGGAGCTAAGAGCAATTAGTTTTAGCATATTTTTAGGCCCGCGTAATTCGACTCCAAATTGCAGTCGTTCAAACAACAACCATTAGGCATGAAACTTTCCTAGTTAATAACGTTTTTTCAAAGAAGTAACAAGTTTTCTCATTATTTTTAGTAATTATTTCGCTCGTTAACATCAACAGCGTTGCGGGGCGGCTAGATATTGAGAATCCCAGTTTTTCAAATGCGCCTATTACAAATTATTCTCTAATAATGCCGAGAACAGCGGAGGGCGAACATCACCTTCCTTTCCCTACTAAAGGCGCCCGGAATCATTCTGAAATCATTTTAAATAAAAAAGTAATTTATTAGGCTTCTGGGGCAAGAAATGTATAAAATATGCAGTCTGAGGTGCCATTAGCACCAGTTTTAAATTATTCCTAATCAATACGGCCTTGGAAGTTCGCAGCAGAGTCCCTTGGGCTCTCACTCGCTCCCTGCGGCTTAATCCAAAATAAGGGTTTAGCGGCAATCAAAAGCCATCAGAGGAGAAATTAGGCTGCAGCTTAATTTCCTGAGTAATTCTGGTTAGAAGTTTTACGTGGCAATTTGACGACCCTGTGGTTGGTTGAACCATCAACAGTTTTTACCTAAGGATATGAATATGTGCTTTGGTACATCCCTATATTAAACATATAACACTTCGACAAGTTTTATCAGACAGCGACTAGACATAAGAAATATACATTCTAGCATTAGATAGAACACGTAAGTAGTTACATGAAAATGTTATTGAATAAGCATTTTACTTTAGATCATATAGATTATATTCAATGCCTTCAACAATATATGGTACTTTTAAAAGCTTAATTGGAACAAAAGAATAAAAATATCGAAAATTAATAAAAAAAGTAAAAAATGACGAAGAAGCAGATGACGACTAATAAAAAAATAATGACATTTTCAGCAATTGCAAGTAGCTTCTATTTTTCCAAAGTTCTTAAGACATAACTGAAGTAAAAATGTAAAAATGATGAATTTGAAACTGAAGCACGAGGAACAAGGTAAAAATCTTGACTAATAGAATGAAATAGATGTTTTTTTCAGGAGCTGCAATATTTTTGAAACGCTTAACTGAAGTAGAAAGATAATAATTAGAAAGATGAAATTCAAACACTAGGAACAAGGGGCAGATGTTGACTAATAGAGATGAATGATTACGTTTTCAGGAGTTGCAATGCGGTTGAAGGTTTAACTAAAGCAGGAAAGTAAAAACTAGTAAGATGAAATTGAAACACTGGGAAAAACGAGAATATGATGACTAATAGACAGGAATCTGTGTTTTTTCAGAAGTTCCAATACATTTGAAAAGCTTAGCTAAAGCAGAAAGATAAATATTAGAAAAATGAAATTGAAACACTGGAAAAAAGACAAGGTGACGACTAATAGAGATGATTGAATACTTTTTCAAGAATTGCAATACCTTTGAAAGGTTTAACTAAACATGAAGCACTGGGAAAAATCGTGACTAATAGAGCAAAAACGATGCTTCTTCAGTGCTGATAACTCTGAAACGCGTATCTAAAGCAGAGATTTAACAATTTAGAAGATGATAGGTACTAAAATAATAGGATTAAGCAAAACATGGCGACAAACAGAGATAAATTGGTGCTTTTTCAGGGGTTGCAATACGCTTGAAAAGCTCAACTGCAGCAGACAGGTAAATATTGAGAAGATGAAACCACTAGAAACTAAAAGATTACACCAACTAGAGCAAAAGCGAAGCATTTTTAGGAGTTGCAATACCCTTGAAAGGTTTAACTGCAGCAGAAAGATAAAAATTAGAAAGATCCAACTAAAATACTGGAAGCAATGAGAAGATGATCGCTCCACTGAAGTAGAAAGATAAAAATTGCATCTGAAACGCTGAGGGCAAAGAGGAGATGATGACTAATAGAACGATATTATTGCCTTTTCGGGAGTATCAATAGCTTTGTGAGGCTTAACTAATGGAGAAAAATAAAAATACTGAGGGTCAAACTAAAACACTGATACCAACAAAAAGATGATAATTGATAAGACTTACCTGAAGCAGAAAATACAAATTAGAAACATGAAACTGAAACACTAGGAACAAGAAGAAGCCGACGACTAATAGATAGAATTCATGTTTTCTTCAGGAGCTGCAAAACTTTTTAAAGGCTTAACTGAAGCAGAAAGGTAAACATTAGGAAGATGAAACAAAAACCTTAGGAGCAAAGAGAAGACGACGTATAATAAAAAAAATGTTTTTCAGGAACTGTAATACCTCTGGAAGGTTGAACTGAAGCAGAAAGATATGAATTAGTAAGATAAAAGTGAAGCACTAGGAATAAGGGAAGGCGACATAAAGAAAATTTCACGCCTTTTTCGGGAACTGCAAAACCGTTGAAGGGCTAAGCTGAAGCAGAAACATAAAAATTCAGCAGATGCAATAAAAATACTAGGCGCAAGAAGATGCGTATTAATGCTGCGAAATCTTTTTTTTTCAGGAGTTGCAACAAGTTTGCACTGAAGAAGAAATACAAAAATTAAGAAAATGAAACTGAAACCCTAGGAATAAATTGAAGATGACGTACAAGAGAGATATGAGTTACATTTTTTAGGAATTGCAGTACCTTTGAAAGGGTTACGTAAAGCAGACATGAAATCTGGAAAGATAGAACTGAAATACACAAACAATGGGAGGACGACATTAAATGGAGAAAAATAGACACCTTTACTGAAGCTGCAATACCTTTAAAAGATTTAACTCCAGCAGAAAAACAAAAACTAGGAAGATGAAGCTGAACACTAGGAACAAGTAGAGGATAACGTACGAGTATATAAATTGGTGCTTTTTTCAAGAGTGTTAGAACCTTTAAAAGTAAAGCATAAAGATAAACTTTAGAAAGATAAAACTGAAACACTAGAAATAAGGAAATAACATCGTACAAGAAACAAAAGTCGATGTTCTTTAGGAGTTGCAATACTTTTAAAAGACTTAACTAAAGCAGAATAACATTCAGAAAGATAGTACTGAAACACTAGGAGCAAAAAGAAGACGATTTATAATAGGGGCAAATCGATGCCTTTTCGAGAAATTGCAGTAACTTGAAAGGGTTAAATGGAATAAAGAGGCAAATTTTAGGAATATATAACTCAAACACTAAGAACAAGAAAAGAACGTCGTATACGAGAAAGAAATCGAAGCTATTTTCAAGAGCTGCAATACCTTTCAAAGGGTTAAGTAAAGCAGAGAGATATCATATGGGAAGATAAAACTAAAATACCAGGAACAACGAAAGGACGGTAGATATTAAATGGAGAAAAATGGATACATTTACAGAAGCTGCATGAAAGATCTAACTCGGGCAGATGAAGCAAGATGAAGCTGCAATATCAAGAACAAGTAAATGATGACGTACAAGAGAGATAAATTGATGCTTTTTTCAAGTAGTACCTTTAAAAGTGTTAAAGCATAAATATAAATTTAGATAGATAAAGCTGAAACAGTAAATTAAAGAGAGAACGTCGTACAAGGGAAAAAATCGATTTTTTTCTGGAGTTGCAATACCTTTGAAAGACTTAACTCAAGCGGAGAGACAACATTTAGGAAGACTGAAACACTAAGATCAAGAAGAGGACGATAGGACGAGGGAAATACATGCCTTCCTAAGGATTTGCAGTATCTTTGAAAGGGTTATCAGAGACCAATTTTAGGAAGTTAAATCTGAAAACCAGGAATCAGGAGAAAATATCGTACAAGAGAGAGAAATCAATGTTTTTTTTCGGCAGCTGCAATACATGTGAAAGAGTTAAGTAGAATAGTAACATAAAATATAGGAAGATAGAGCTGAAACACTAGAAACAAACAGAGGACGATGTGTAATAGAAGAAAATCGATGACTTTTTGAGGATTAAAGATTGCATCTTCTAAAGGGTTAAGGAAAGCAGAGATACAAATTTCTAGGAAGATAAAACTGAAACGCTAAAAACAAGAAAAGAACGATGTACAAGATAGAGAAATCGATGTTTTTTTCAGGAAACTTTTGCATAGCTGAACTCGAGCAGAAAGATAAACATTAGGAAGATAAAGCTGAAGCATTACGAATAAGAAGAGAAAATCATACGACAAAGAAATGCTTTTTTCGGGAACTGTAATATGCTTGAATGGGTTAAGTGAAACAGAGAGATAAAATTTAGAAAGATACAACTTAAACAGTAGCAACAAGGAGAAGACGACATAGAATAGAGAGAAATATATACTTTTTCCGGAGCTGCAAAAATTTTGCAAAGGTGTACTGAAGCAGAAAGATACAAATTCGGAGGGGGTAACTGAAACACTAGGAACCAGGAGAAGATGACGTACAAGATAAATATCTTGATGCATTTTTAGGAGTAACTTTAAAAGGGTTAAGTGGATCAGACAGGTGAAATTGAGGAATATCAAACTGTATCACTGTGAATAAGGGGGAGATTATAAATAATAAAGAGAAATCGATACTTTTTTCAGAATTTCCAATAATTTTGAAATGCTGAACTAATATAGAAAGATAAAATTAGCAAGGGAAAACTGAAACAGTAGGCACAATGAGAAGATCACGAACGAGATATATAAATCGAAGCTTTTTTAAGAGTTGCAGTAATTTTGAAAGGGTTGCGTGAGGTAGATAGATAAAATTGAGGATAATGAAACTAAAATACCGGAAAAGCGGGAAGATGCACTTCCCAAGAGTTGCAATAGGTACATGATGATGATGAAATAAGGGTAAGATGGTGTCTAATAAAGAGAAATTCAGGTGCATTTCTAGAGAGCAATACATTTGAGAGGATTAACTGGAGCAGAAAGGTAAAAATTAGGAAGATTAAGCTGAAACACTAGGAACAACGGAAAGATGACCACTATTAGAGAGAAACTGATGAATCTTTCAGGTGTGGCAATACGTTTTAATGGTATAGCTGCAGCTGTAAGATAAAAATGAAGAAAATAAAGGCGAAAAACTAAAGACAAGGAGAAGGTGACGTTTAATAGGGAGAAATCCATACTTTCTTTAGGAGCTGTAATTTTTCTGAAAGCCTTGATGAATCAGAAAGACAAACGTTTAAACTGACACACTACGAACAAGGAGATAGTGTATTAACCTTTTATCAGTTTGCAGCGGGAAAATTTATAACAACAACTGCTAAAAGCGCCAGTTTTGTTAATGTATTTTTATTTTAAACAACATATTATCGCTTAGTAAGTAGAATTCACACCTCTGTGAATACGTAGTTTTGTGAAGATTGCCAGTTTTTCTGAATTCAAAATAGTGAGGCTCTATTTATGGTGTCCTATTTTGGCCTGTTTTTCACATCGACATAGATGTAAAATTGCCTCATCGGCTTGAAATGGAGTTAGATCTTCATGGGCTTTTAAAGGATACTATAATTAAAGAATGAATTAGTTGGGATTAAAGCGACTAAATCTTGATGAGTACCATTGTATGCAAAAGTATTTGGTACAAGTCTTTTGATCTAGAATGCCAAAGTTGTTTTGATGTTAAATAAATCGATTGCCATGTTTACACAGGGTAACATAGTTTTACAAACAATAGTAGGTACAATATGGCGATTTCAGGAGAATATATAATATTCTGGCTCCACGTACGGCGCCATTTATGTTCTGGCTCCACGTTGCGGCGCCTTTTATGTTATAACTAGAACGCGTTGGCCAGCCTACGTCTGGCCGTGCCAGCGTAAAGAAACGGTTAACCTAAAAAATGCTTGCTCAAGGCGGCAGCCAGCCTACGTCCAGCCCTGCCAGCGTTAACAATACAAATGCTTCCTGCATCCCCACTTGTGCGCGTTCATGCTGCGCGTTCATGCTGCGTGTGCCGGCGCCACTCGGGCTTACGATCGGCATGTCTCGCGCCAGCGCTTACGGTCGGACGGCCGGCATCAGCTCTTATAATATAAGATTGACTATGTTATAATGGTCTTTATGCATGTAAATGGTTTTATGTTATAACAAAAATTATTATACTTTAGCTATTACATCTGACTTTTACTATACTTTAGTTTATTTTCAATCAATTCTCTTCTAAAATTGAATTTAAGTAACTCATTTGCCCTTTTATAAATTATGAATTATCAATATTATTAAATCTCTAGTTCCGGTAAAAAACATTTTACTCTTGACTTAAATCACAGGTCGGATTCGCTCATAATCTAGTCTGCTTCTACTCCTGAAAATTGATTCTTTTATTTCATGACAACTTGTACGTATGTCGCCTGTCTTTTCAAATTATGCAAGTGCAAAATCAATTACAAATAACTTCTCTTATATCTCAAATATCAAATAGTAAGTACTTCCCTCTTTAAAATTGCCTCACTTCACTCGTTCTATATTTTTCTTTCAGTTTTTACATAAATACCTGTAGTCTGTCACCTGACCGTGGACCTCGATACTCTCCTTTACCAAGCCAAACGCATGCGGTAGTCTCACAGAGATATCCCAACGTCCTAACAAATCCCATTACGAACTCAACCAAACACCAGGATCCGCAAAGACTTCCCAGCCAAAAACAATAAGGCACCTATTACCTTTCTCCATCAAAACCGCCAAAAAATCCGATCAGCAGCAAACGCCTTCCACGTCTTCCTACCAAAATTTTCGAACCTCGTAATTGATCGACAACTCAGTTCGGTATCCAATTCCAGAAATTGCTTTTGTAGATTATAACTGTATTATTTAGAGCATTCTCACCACATCCAATTTCTTCCTCTTTGCCATCTTCACATCTTTAAATCTTTTAACATTTACTTTTTATTTTCTTCTCGCAAATTTAATGTTTTATTAACAACCCTTTACATTCCAAAAAACAAATTAAACTTTGTATAAAGGGTTTATTTTATAAATGTAGCCGCTTATAAAGATATTACAGGTTTTTTTGTACCAAATTATTTTACAGACTGATAAATATTATTATTTCCTTAGTTTAGCATATATTTTATGGTCCAGCATAGAATCTGACTGTTTCTTATATAGTATCATTCAATTGAATTTAAATTCTACTTCATTTCTCTACCAAATACATTTTAATAATTTTTATATCCTTCTAATACTTAAATTCATCTTAGTAATTTAATATTGTATTCTTTTAAAATTTTTAATTTGATATTAAACCCTTATACTAAAAACCATTACCAAACATTACTTTACATTTTCGTAAATACTCATTCGATTTTGGAGATACACAAAAAATTGAAACTTGCTGTTGTTAGCTTAGCTATACAATTATAAAAACGCGATAACACGATCATTTCAGGGTGAGATAAGGGGTTATAGCAAGGAATTAAAGTTAATTTCTTTAGAAATGTATAGTTTTAAGGTTTATAGATTATTTTAAAAATTGATTTTACGTAGAAGCAATGCAAATGAAAATTTTTCAACCCAAGCCAAAGCGTTTCTGCAGTTGCAAATTCATTAAAAGTTTTTAACTTTGCCACACAAAAAAGTTGTTCGCCACCTAGATGCCCAAAGTATAAAATTGAAATAGTAATAAATATTGCAACACATCAAATTAAAATTTGTAATTTTTCCAATAATAGATAAAGTTTATAAATGTTAATAAACTACTTTATGCAATTAAAAGTTTAGCTTTGCATAAAAATGCATGAAATGTTTAATCGAAGGCTTTAATGTCATGCATTTAACCGCCCTTCCAGGCAATTAGAAATTTATAACAGCGTTACCAAGTAAAACTACAGTGCATCAACAGAGAGAAGGAGCCGACGAGCAACAAACAGCCATTTAGCTCATCAACCCCGAGCGCCCAAAGACAGCAAAAACATTTCAGACTCGGCGCTAATTTCCTTATCAGCAAACTTTATATAAATAGAGTCGCACTCCGAAGAACAAATTGTTAGTCATCTAAAGCTCGTTGTAGCCAATTTCCCCACTTATCCCTTTACGTCTAGTTCATGAGCTCCCAGCGGTGCGGCATTATATTTGCGTTAGCGACTTGAATACATAATGCAAGGGCCGGCTCATTTGCTCGTCCATATGTCATTCGCCCATTTATCATATGGGGCTGCGGCCCTCGGGACGCCACTTAAAGGGATTAGCCCTAAGACAGCATAAACAGACCGGCGGGGGCTAATTAAATTCCGGAACTCCCGCCGATTCGTCGATTCCTTAGCACAATCGCGGCCACTTTTTCAGCGAACAGTCCTGGAAGTCGTCCTGAGTCCTTCTTGCGAGATGATTAATCTCCCGCAGAGCCGCTGTCCAATTTGGGCCCTCGGCGAGTGTTTAATCTGAATTTACGCCATCCCTCGAGTATCTTAATATTTAATTTGGCGGCGTGCAGAAGTCACGTATCGGTAAAAATGTTGATGTGGGTTAGGGGATGTTTGGCATTTGTACAGGCACGCTCGCCCTCTCGCACTTAACAAGCTTTCTCGTGTTTTTTAGATTACGCCCTGGGATCCGGTTGGGGAAATAATTGGCCGCTTACTGCATTTTTTGCTCTAGAATTTAGTTTTTCCAGATGCTTGTTTACTTTTCTCTAACACGGAAAATAGTTTACAAAGACAAAAGCGCTAAAGTAGAATTTAAAATTATAAAGTATTATACATTTCCAGAACACTTATTCCAGAGTAAAAATGACACATTTTCCAAGTTCGGAAAGCTCTGCGAATTCAAAGTATCCAAAAATACATACTCATCTATTTCGTTACAGTTAAAATAATTTAAAAGTTTTTAAAAGACCCAAGGACTACACAAAAAGTCTGAGACCTAAAGGTGTTAAAACAACTAATTTATTGTTTGTTCCGTTGTTGAATTGTCGCCACCACAACCTGTTATGCCGTTTTGTGATTATAGATCCTTCGCCACTCGTGTGAAATTTTACCTTTGCTTGAATAGTATAAAAAAAGCGCTTACTTACAATAAAATTATGAGGCTTCCCAAACTGTACCATTATAATAAAGGAGAAAGTAGCATATAAAGCGGTTAATAATGCAATACATCACACTTTGTTGAAAAAGCGGTCAAAATTCGTTGATTCATATTTGAGTGAATTTACTGAAAAGTGCAGATCTACAGAGGATTCTAGTAAGCAAACCAATGATGTACTCTTTGAGATTAGCTTCATTGTAGAATCGCATTCGCCAGTTCCAGCAACCCCGTCTCCACCTAACAGAATTCGTCAAATACCTTTCAACAAAACGTTAAATTGCCGACAATGAGTATGCCATACTTCTATGGTAATTATCAGTGAGAACTGCCCAATCACACAACATGTCATAATTGATAGCTATTAAAATAAGCGTCGTTTAGCAACCAACTACTAGACGGAAATTAAAAAAGTACAATCGCTTACCTCAGATAATCATTTCGATAACGAGCAAAGCACAACCGAATTGCCCTGCTTTGAAGACTTAAGATTTTTGACTAATTTTTGTAAAGCGCTCCGTATAGACTAAATATATCGTTGTTTATTGCAACTTTAGAGCTATAATATTTTGAACCGTGAATGTGTTGTATGCTAACATGAACATTTTGTCTCTAAAGGTTAAGATCTTTTTAAGAAACCTCCATAGGCTCCATAATACTGTTTGCTAATCAATTTTAACTGTCAGTGATCTTCAAATAGTGGCTGCAACTGGAGCTAAGCTACTATTTAACAACCTTCCAAAAACTCTTAAGCACCCATTATTTAGTGCAAATGCAGTTGCTTATTTTCTATTTCGTAAGGACAATGGCTGTAAAATTTACAAATTTGTATCGCATTCATGTTTATCGTTCAAACATATTAAGGACAATTAGCAGCTATTTACAGGTAAAATCATCCTGAGGTAAAAGAACAGGTCAACATTGTAAAGTAGAAATATATTTCAGCAATCTAGTGCCTTCTTCAGTCTACACAGCATAAAATGGTTAAAAACAACACGCTCAAATCTTGCAATATTTAAAAAGACAGTTGCTACATAAAAAAATATATCATTTTCCTCCCTATTTATTTATAAAGTTTCTTATTTTGCGAACAAGTTAAAAAATCAACAAGACTGTCAGATTGTTTGAAAAGTATCATATGGGAGAAGACAAAATGCACATCATGGCAAATGTTAGAATATACAAAACGTGTATCCGACTAATTATATATGCGAATGTTAGATTGGTTAAGTAATGCATGTCGTACACTTCCGTTATTTTGAATATGTTATATTAGTTAAGCGATGCATGTTGTGACATATTTATGAATTGATTGCTTTATGTTGACCCAAGTTTTGAGTACATTCGCTTTGGAAGAGCAGTATTGCCCTAAACATGCTATTGATGGCTTGGATTTTTTCAGTGGAATCGTACCAGAATAAATACACATTGCATTTCATGTGCGTCATCTTAATGTAGCGCACTAAAATTTCATGTGGTGTGATCCTATTTGTGAAGCAAAATGCAATTTCGAATGCCTGAAGTAAATATGAGCATCTCATTAAAACGTTACTTGTTCACACGTTCTCTAGAATTTTGAATTTATGAATTAAAAACCGTAAACTGCGACTCTGTAGTTTTGGGGAAACTAGCAATGTTGAAGTTTTAGGGAGATTTTAGCGGAATTAGGAATTAGAATTAGCAGAATAATATGTCTATAATATCCTTTCAGTTTCATAATTTTTTGTTAAGCAGATTATCGCGATATGAGTTTTTATTAGCCCAGCAAGTGTAATTCACATCTACGCAACAAGCTTTTTCAAGGGAATTTCGGTCATAATAGGTGTATAAAATATTTTATTGATTTTAGATATTTTATTTTAGTCAACCCTAACCTAGAAATTGATTATTATTGTGGCGTTCTATTATGTAAAATAGTGCTAGTTTTAAAACTCTCCACAAGTTCTTCCTTATAACTAACTTAAGAAATCACTTTATTTGGAAATATAGCAACGTAATGTTAAAGCTCGTAGTTTACTATTATTATTTTATAAGTTTCAAAATTGAGTAACTTTCCTTAATCTGTGACACATTACAAGATGTTCAATTTAAAAGATCATTTCACAAAATCGTACTTAAAACTGTAGGAAGACTAGCCCGAAAGTATCCAAAAATATTCAGAATATTCACGTAGGCCAAACATTCAATTAAATAATTCATCAAAAGCTCTAAAGCTCAGTAATCAGAACGACAAATGGGCGCTGTAACACTTTTTAGCAAAATACAACATTTCGTTTAAAATTTACCAAACCTTTTTTTTTACTTTGACATAATATCTGAAGCAATAATAAAAATTACAGTTTATTCAAAAACATTGAGAGTAGTTCTCTTCTACTTTTTAGTATAGGCCGGGGTTATGTCACTACCACACACTGAGTGCGGTCTTAAACCTTGGACCGTAGCCTAACCCCTTGAATTAAGAAACAATGCCCTTTCACAGGGGTTACGACTACCAATGAGCCGGAGAGCGTAAGATGTAACCACTGTCCGGGTGTGAGATTCGAACTCAGTACCTGCCGATTGCAAGCGCAAACACTTTACCAGCCACCAGTTCTCGAGCACACATAAAATTGAAAAAGTGTTCTGGCCACTCACGTATAGAACATCAATAATGTTAAACCGAACGAAATACTACCCATATACAATTGCAAACTGATAGCAAAGTCATGCTGGTAACTCGTCACACTTGTTAGTAATGAATTAAAATTATCCAACCGAAATAACTCAAAACAATGAAACTTTCACTACTACATGATATAAATAAATCTAAGGTCACATCCCTTGTTAATAGTTTATTAATTCCTACTTATATCAAGCTCTTATATCACAGTTATTTACAATTCCGAACAACGAACAATCGATTGCCAGTTATAATATATTTATTCACTTGTTAATATTACTTCACATCCAGGACTTCCTTGTAGGCAAACCTGGCTGCCAATGAGGTGGCAGGGAATAAAATGATTTAGAAATTTAATGGGGCAATTAATATTATGCTTCCATGCAGGCGTAGGAACCCATAAATTGTATATTTATTACCAGCAGCAATCGCTATTCGCACTAACTGCAATTGTTTTTTTCGCAGTTTTTCCGGCGGAGCTGAAACCATGAACTTCATTGCCAGCGCGGATGCCTGAACAAGGCGTTAATTGCTTAATTATTTATTACTTCTCAGTCTTCTGTATGCAAAGCCAGTGACTCAACAAGTTATGCCGTTCAATTAAGCGCTAATTAAAATTAGTCATGCTCCTTGCAGCCAATTACACCCGCTAAATCAATCGCAAACTAATTACACTCACCGTTGTATCGGTGGCCCTTCTCGCTATCGCACGAATCTGCAACAAAGTCTGGTGTTAGATTGCTGCACAATGTAATTACAATATGCAAAAATTGAAGATGTATGACAAAAATTCCAAAAATAGAGATTTAAAAGTACAAGTCACAAAATATACAATTTAAAACATCCGACGCAGTTTCCATTTCGATGTTTGGATTTCAAATTTATATATTCTAGGCACGGTATCCAGTCGATTGATATTTAGACACTCAAATTTATTAGAACATGCCCTCTAAGCTAAGTGGCAGGGCTGTAAATTTACAAATTCCCGAAAATGTATCGCCCGAGGGGTTTGACACGTACCTGCACGTTTATCAATATTTCGCAGATCAATTTCCCGAATCCGAATATTTTAATGAGGCTGATTTAGCCCCAGTCACGTTCATCCCTTCAAAATAAAAACCCGCGCCTTCGAATTAGATGTTTGAGCTGCTGCTTGTAAACGATAAGGCATCGCCCTTGCGCCCCACGTGTTCACTATGGCATCCATTTTTTTTTGGGGGAACGTTTCTCTCCCTGAATATTATGTATTGAATTATAATATTACATAACAAAGGAACGAAAGTAAAAACTCGGAAGCAAAATAATAAGTCATAAAGGATGTATTTTAAAATCACTAACAAACCGATAATAGAGATTCTATGTTCGAAAATAAAATAAAAGTTTCTATAAATGTAATGTTTTTCTTTAAAAAAAGCTGCAATTCTGTTGCTATAACTTTGTTCCATCTATCTGAATTCATTGTTATTTTTGTCTTTTTGTAATCTTGTGGTCCGTTTCATCGTTTTGTATAAAGTCTGTCGCGTTTGTCTTTTGATACCTTAATTTCTTCATACCTCTCTGCTACAAATTTAATCCGAAAGAGGTCGATAATATACAATCGGAATATGAGTCTGGCGACGTCTTCTGACTCCTATCTTCTTCCATTCTTGCTCATTACTTTTTGTATGTCAACATAAATTTTCGGAATAGCATAAAGTGAAAAGCTTAAGAATGATGGCAGAGAAATACCTGTGAGATCGGAGAAGGAACACATAGGAATGTGGAGAATATGCGCAGAATATTATAAAATAAGACGGAGAAGATAGTCAATTTTGCTACGATCACGTTAAAATAATTAACCCCAACATAGTACCGCTAATGTCTTAAAAGCAAAACAAACAACATCGTCCTTTGGGAAGACCAAGAGAATTATGGCGTTGGGAATATATCAGGTATAAAGAAAGAAGAAGAAGAAAGGCAGTCCATGTGTAAAACCATGATATTGAAACGACAGCAGACACCAACAAAATCAATTATGAGAATAGCCTAAAGCGAAAAGTTTAAAAGAGACAGCAGGTAAAGCACTGTGAGGTAGCAGAAAGAACAAAGAATTGTGGGGAACATGTGCAACAAATTATTGTATAACATGGTGAAAAAGGTACATCAGTCGATTTTGGTACAATAACGTCAACATAATAGACCTTAAAAGAGTACAAAGCATTATCCTAGAGGGAAGACCAACAATATCATCGTCCACTGAGAAGACCAAGAGAATTAGGAGGACCATCAGGTCTTAAGAATTATAGTTCCTGGATATTTATAATGGTCGCTTTGTTTTATTGTTACATCATTTTCTAGTGTTAGGCCTCCGCCGACGCTTCCCACTCATAAAAACATCTATTTTGATTTACATTCATCATCATTCACCATCTGCTATGTTCGTCTCTGAATCCTCTTCTGTTAGTCGAATCACTACCTGATTGCATGCTATAACGTGAAGTAGAGATGTACTACTCAGAGAAAAGCCTGTCACGTGACCACGCTCTACGCCACCGTAAAAATATGTTTTCTCAGGGAAAAACAACAAACAAACAACAACATCTTATATCCGCAAGTGATGAAACGGTTCGGACTTCTGAGTCAGCAAGTTTGACCTCTCAGAATGCGTGGTAGATTACTCAGATTACGTTACACACTTCTCTAAATAATACAATTCTAGAATTTAGTTCAAAACCCAAGGTAGTACATTTTTTCCACATTTTTAACGCTCGTTCTATACATATTTTGAAGAAAGCTAGAAATAAGCAGCAACTTTGTCGTAGTGCTTTTATACAGTAAAATTTTCAGATTGTAGCGTTTGTGGGCCTGCAAGTTGTGGATTTAAACATAATTACTACGTGACAATTTTTTCGCCCATATTCGTCACAGAAAGCGTTTTCAGTTCGCCGCCCCAGCACTGGCGGTTCTTGGAGGTCCAGTGATTTGCGTGTTCGCGTAGCAGATACCCGCAGCGCATCCTCCACTTCTCTTTCCCCAAAGAATAATTGAAAGAAAAGGAGTCTCGAACGGGTATAAAAGAACAATACCCGACCCGTGTAAGTCACTGCTGGGCCAAGCTTCACGAGCTCAGCGTCGTCCCGAGAAGCATGCTCCCGCCGTCCGAGACAACTTTCGTCGAGGGCTCTCCTAGGAGAAGTCTTCCAAAGCTCGAAAACCTGAACCTCTCGTCGAGGTAAACAAGCTTGACCTACACACCTTCCTGACCGAACCGATATTCGCTGGCCATCCACCCTCAATCTGCAACCCCCCTCGTTGTCGAGCCGATATTCGGTACCGATCTACCCTTAATTTTCCTCCTTCCTTGTCTACAATCCCGGCCTGGGTTCGAAGTCAATGCTGGCACAAGGAACGTTTCGAAGCATCCAATTATAACGTAGCCAGTAAATCTTCGACATCAAAATCCCGAGAAGGAAACTGTAATTAAGGGAGAACCCAACTTACGGGGCGGAAGGATCCCTAGAAGCCACCGTGGTAGTTGCTATACACATAAGTTGTTTGAATACTTATAGGCCCTGATGACATCATCGATACCAACGATTTTGCCAACTGCAGATTCATAGCGCCGAAAGTGGTGTGCATTGAGTTACCTGCAGACCAGACGCTTTTAACTTCAGCGTAAGACAAATATCAAAAATGTTCACAAAGTACATTTTTATTTTATCAGTGCGTGATATGTGATAGCTGTTCATACACTAAATTCATTCCACGCTCTTAGTCTAATTAATCATGTAACATCCTTAGCCCTCTGCTAATAAGGGCTAATGAATTTAATAAATTACCTTCGGGTAGCTTTCTCAATCGGAGATAATTTGGTTCAGTCAGATATACACTTGGAAATTAGCAAACAAACACTAGGATAATTTTAGACAGTTTAATTATAATGTTCAATATTTACAAATATCGGTATTATTCATTAGAACCAAATACAATGTATTTTACAATAAATCCATTCTTCTTGGGCCGTCTTGCTTCGAAAAGCCTGGCTTCTACGCAACCCGTCGTACAGCGGTGTGTTCGGGACCCTGTTGCTTGTACCCTGGAAATTTCGAACGCGACGCCACTGGAGCGGACCTGGTTCCACTGCTGCCAACCGCTGCGTTCGAAACTCGGTCAGAAATGTCAAAATACAAGTGCAACTGCGAACAGAAGTTAATTCGATTATGTTATGCTTTATGACTTACGACACCGCGATAGTGCTGCAAGTCCCGGTGATTCGGCGGTGTTGGTGTTTGTGTGGGATGCGACGGAACGGGAAGTCGACGGCGTATTCCACCTGGGGCCCTCCTTCGTATCTTCGGCGCTCGACAGGTTAAGATCGTTGCGGCGCTGTCGATCTCCGGTGTTGCGATGGGAAGATGCTTAGAACGGTGAGTACAATTCTGTAGTCAAACAGATATTAAATGCAATCTTAAAGGGGCCTTGAAGGTCGACTACGTGTCGGCCTTTAATAACAAGAAATTTGATACGCTCGGGCCGGGCAAATGTTATGCTAGTCGGCGGACTTATTTAGTATTACGAAATCGACATATAAAACGGCCTGGTTGTTAAACCCTCGTTTCGAATATGTCCTCCAGGAAATTTTGATATAAATATTTGCCAACGTCCTCCAGGAAGTTTTGGTACAATTATTAGTTCAGGATTTTAACAGGTATTAGTTTAATCAGCAAAACGGCTTCCCCACTCGTGAGGCATCGCTTCTGAAAACTGATTCTTCAGGGAATGGGCTTAATTAAATGCTAGCTAGGAACACGGTCCCCAAGATTGGAGGCATCGGTTCGACTGTAACTATGGGAAGATACTAATGGATATCGGGCATTCTAAGTGGGGGAGCAGCGCAATACGTGGAGCGGGGATCTCTTGATGACGTATTGGCAGCGCGGGCAAAAAATTCAAACGCGTAACGTAGAAATCGCTAGGGGAAAACGCGCGAATTAATTTTAATTCTGAAGAACGCGTTTCTGCTGGGCGAAACGTTACAATCAAGCAAAGTCAAATCCAATTTTTATTCGTGGTCTGACATTTTCGTACAGCCTTTGCATAGCCTTTATAAGCTTATGGTTAAACCAAGATTGTTATTCAGCTTCCCACAATTTAGTCACAGGTACAGTATAATATGTCTCCGTCAGATATATATTTTTACCTACAGCAATCCTTTTTCTATTAATTTAGTTGATACAAAATGTATTATCGGTGTATTATCTTCGTCAAAAAAGTTAATAATGATATCAAAAATGGATTAGCTTAAGATAAAATAGGACGTACACGAAAATTCTCCGTGGAGCATGGAAAACCTACTTTTGCACGCTTTCAAAAGAACGACAGAAAGTAGGTGAATAAAAAATATAGTTGAGAATCGAGAAGAATGAAAATTATTGGAGAAGACAGTGGACTAATATAGATTGATAGTAATAGAGAAATTGCGTCACATGACAACTTGGTATGAAGCACAGACTACAGGTAATGGGTAGACGAAGAAGATTGGAATTGAGATACAAAATTGAGAAGAGAAGTTTTCGCCCACCGACGATAAAATGTTTAAAAGGAACTGTAGGAGGTATATGAATGAATAGAACTGACAATTGAAAGGAGTTAAATTATTGCAGAATGCAGTAGATTGAAACAGGTTGATACTTGTAAGGCCAGAAAAATGGATTGAATTAAACATCAAACAGAAGTGGAAAGCGTTAGTCGGAAAGCTTGAAGGCATATAGATAATAGTTCCACGAAAACAATTGAAATTTAGACATAGAATTGCGACGAGGAGCTTTCATACGCTAATATGGATAGAATACGTTAAGAGAACCATAGAATATATATATGGGGGAATGCAATTGAGTATAGAGAGAAGTGGGAATTAAGGAAGAAGGTAATAGAGAAAAATATGCTGTTAGGAAAAGGGAGACTTAAAGAAATGCCGCAATTGGACTGGGTGAGCTATTCGGTAGACTAGCTAGCTTATTGTTTGCACAAAGCCTTGTTTGATTGCAATTAAACAAATAAGTTACTTATAATTAGCAGAAGCTATGGTATCATGGTAACCAGAAGATTTTTAAGAGCTAGTGGGCTTAGCTTTTCCTTTGTTCAATGCCCTGATTCATTGCAACTGAACAGAGAGCTGGAAAGTTTTAGCATAAGCAATATTATGAAGCTTATCGCACGAAGCCTCAAAGTTAGTAGAAAGAATGTTTATAGTTTCAATGCAAGATCGCGCTGGCCCCAATTATCCGCTAAGGGTTGTCATAGCGAATGGCCGCGATTCTGGAAATCCGATTTATTCTGACAGGCTCTTGTTTTGCAGGCAAAGGCCGTTCGTTATCCTCTCCAGCAGCCAAACCCCAAACAGAAGTATGCAAACCGCGGCCCTCCACAAATAAACAGCCCCGCCGTTTTTCTCTGCCAAATTATCCCGCGGTCGAACGCGAATCCACCCGCGCCCTTATGATGCCACAAAGCAATTTTTGAGGGCCGTTACACGGATTATTACAAGGGTTGCGGCCCATCCGTCATATCGACTGTTTAGAATGGGGCTGGAGTTCTTGAGCACACGTAGGACTGCCCGAGGACTCAAAAGAAATCAATGGAGCGGGAGATGCAAAATGAAACTGGGATTCCTTCAGGCGATCTTGAGCGTGATGTCGTGGAAATGCCAGCGCGAGTAAAACTCGCGACGAGGAACTCTGCTCTTGGGCGCCCGAGTTGCTGGATTTCAATTTAATTAAAAAAGTTCCGAATTGTAGTTTTTACATATGAGGCGCTCAAGCTTCAAAGTAATAATTTTGGAAGCGGCGAACTACAAAATAAATTTAATATGAAAGAATGTTTTCTTAAAGGCACTCCTCAGACAAGTATAATTGAAAATGCTTTAGAGGGAGGCTTACCAGTGTCTACCCAATCTACTAGTATTTTTTCTTTTCACAAAACAACTTTAATTAAACTAGGGGAAGTTTTTCGTTACATTCCCGTCTACCATTATAAAATATTGTTGCTAGTTTTTATCTACAAACGTTGCGCTGGGAGCAAATTTTTCGACAAAATAAACACCTTTAAATTATTGAAGTGGATATAATGCGTGGGCATAATTTAAACAAATAATAAAATAAAAGTTTACTGAAAGGTCAATACTAGCCTTGCTTTTAGTAAACCTAAAAGAATATTTTGGTACCGAATTCCTTTTATTGCCACTGCTTACAAAGTCGAATACAAAAGAACAAAAGAACCACGCGTGGCATAGGCTATGAATTGCTACCTTTCTAAAGTTCAAATAGGCAGAGTTCTGGTAAGAGATAATTTCCCTTGTAGAATTGCTTTTCGTTGCGGCCTTTTTTATTGCTTCATTCTAGAAAGCTATTTCGGGATGTTATAATCTTGGAAAACCGATTTTGAAGATGCCAGTGGAAACGCTAGGGGAATTCTGGCTGCTCCCAGATAGAGCCGATTGTTAATCCAGCGTCGAGGGCTACTTTTGAAGCAGGGGACCTGAATTAATTAGACCATCTTTGGAGTAAGCTGTGATCGAACGTGGCCTGCTTGTACTAATTAAGAACCGGCCGCCTAAGGCACCAACATTTTGAGTGCACCCTGCTGGAATATGGAGAACGCAACTTGCAATCGGTGGCTGACTTGTCTTCAGGCCATTGAAGGCGCCCTTCAGATGAAGAAGAATGTATACCGGTATCTAGTATTATTTTACTATTGTGAGCGAGCCCCTGTTGTTTCACTTTAAGACCCCCTCTAGGGAACATAATAACTTGAAAACAATTCGTTTGATAAGTCATACGCTACAGTGGTATATGAGAACTTTGAATTGTCCTCTCTGAGGACTGGACTATAAAAAACTGTGCATCATGAAAAAAATGTACCTACGCATGTTGTACTTCATAGATTTTCTTGCTCAGAGACAAGAAAGTGCCAATAAATAAGAGCATAGGATGTAAGTAATAATATCTCAATACTTACCACCTTTCAGTTTGTATTTTGAGCACGTACATGTAAACGAATTGGATACTGAGCCCAAACGTACAAAATCTGAGGAAGAAACATTTCAGAACGATAATTTGTTTAAAATACAGCTTTGAATGTTAAAAACCTTGTAAATTTTCTACGCCTACTGGAAGGCAATGTGTTAGAACAAGTTCAATAACAACAGATAAATGGGAAATCAGCATCTGATAATCTGATCTTTAACATTTGCAAGTGCCAAACAAAGAATGAATAAACGCGTACCGTACGTATCGTCTTGCTAGTCGTCGTCAGCCTTGGCACATTCCCACTACCGGGCCATCGGCTTCTTCATTTTGAAAGGTGGTACTTACAGCCCATAGTTGCTATAGCCGGTTTGCAGAATTGCCGTGGATTAGCCCTAGATTCTTGAAGCCACACTCCTTTGGTCTAGAATCACGTCCACTACTTTTTGTTAGTAGGATTCAACGATTAATATGTATTAGCTACTTCTTTAAAGGAGATAATGATAATAGATCATAACAGTAATTCCTTCCTCTTGATGTGCCATATCAGTTCAAAGGGTATTGGCGATCATGTTGACTAGCAATATTTTACTCTGTAGAGTGCGCTTGTCATATGTTGGAAACAATATCTAATGCTTCTCAACCTCCTTCCTGGACCTGTTTGTCCTTATATTTTTCCTTGTAGGATACTATATATCTGTACGTCTTGTTACGTGCATGACCGAAGCTTAGATAGATATAAGAGCCGCAATTCACATTCATATGCAATTCAAATATGAAGTTCAGAATAAGAATGGCAGCAGTTGTGTCTTCCCTGTCCTTTTGCATGGAGTGAATTTTACAGTATACATTTTCTTGGGAAATAAATCGACCCTTACATTATGCAACCGTTGGATCAACATGTACTAACGGTTGCCAGGTGTGATTCTTGCGACGATGCATGACTGTAAGTCAAGTGTATAAGTATTAGCTTAAAACGTGTTTCGGCACCCCCACTTCCGATGGGGGCAGCAATCCTAGGTTCCTTTAGCACTCACAGGGAGTCGGTAGTACCCACAAAATATGGATTTAGAACTTCCATCTCAAAGAATCAAGAAATGAGAGAATACGTTTGGGAGTACTACTGTGGCTTTCATGTTTAATTCAAAAACTGCAGGTTACAGTTTCAAAAATTTTTAGGATAAAAGTCTTTCACTGGACGTTTCTCTCCTTTGATTTATCCACCCACGGATTACCAGATGAAGGTTCGGTAATCTGGATGTCTTATTACATGGCCTCAGTATCGGTAGAGATAAGATGCCACTATGAAGAAAGACAGAGACTTGAAGCTTTTGATATATGGGTCCAGAGATGCATACTTAGGCTGGGTGAATCGAGTCACAAATCTAAAAGTCACGAACAGAATGAAAAATGTCAAGGAAATTATCAGCACTGTGAAAGTTAGAAATTTGTCATACTTCGATTATGTAATAACAATCAAGACGCTATTGTAAAATATTTGTTAGGTTATGTTAAATTTTTGTAGTTGCCACCAATTTCGCCAACCGATTGATATTTTAGTTTCGACTGCGGTCGCTGCTTGTAAACCTGCGACAAAGTTGGTTTCCATCCTAAGTCCCATATAAAACACCTTCTGGAAACAAGCTGCGTGCCGCCGTGAGCGCACAGTTAAGTTGGCGATTTCCTTTTTCGGTTACCTCCTTGAAAGAAGCTGGCGTTACTTTCGAAAAGAACGGTTCGGACAGACGACCAAGCAAGCCTTGAAGATGTCGTGTTTGCCAAAATAGTTAAACTACCGGATCTAAACCATTTTCAAGCTGTACATGGTTTTGTGAAAAGCCTCGTACCATTGGGGGAACGGGGGGGGGGGGTAATAGCATTCTATAGTTCCGCCATTGATCGTCTTCGTAGCCTACAAACTGTTAGGGTTCCACAATTGGACGTCTCCACGATTTTCAAACTGCTCGGGTTCCACCCTTGACCGTCTTCGTAGCTTCTCCTGTTTTAAGTTTTGGTAAAAATGTCAGCAGGGCATCACAGCAGAAATCCCAGTGAAGTCAGAGTTCTCTTCGAAATCATTTTTCCGTAGCGGCAGTTACATACCTAGCTTCTCGTCGGTATTGCAACGCTGCATGACGTTTATTTATGTTTATTTACTCTAGTTTCTGAGCTACCTCTACAGATCTTGCAAGATAACCCCCCCCCCTCCACTTTTTCTAGTTAGAGACCGATTTAAATATTTCAGGTTACTCAGATGCCATTGTAGTTAGCCCTGTCCTCAATAAGGGAAGGCGGCGAGTCGTTTTAGTAATACAGGTTGGATTGTGACCAGCCTATTAAGTTTTGTCAGTAAAAACTTCTACCTTCGTGAAGCTACCGTTAGGGCCATTTCCGATACAACATTTTTCTCTACAGTTCGTTAGTCCAATATACATATTTTTGATTTAGTACACTCTGTGTTTAAGTGAATTAGTACGACGACATACAGGTGACTTCATGGGTACACTAAGCGGTAGTAAGTGGAAGCAAGATGGTTTCTCAACTACCCAATTCTAACGACAACATCGCATTAATTACCTGGGAATTTATAATTCAGAATTTATTATTACTATTGACTTTTTAGGTCCCTTCCGAATTAAGATAGACACTTATGCGTCTTAGAATAGAGTAGCCCATATATTCCACCTGAGCTAGCTGTGGCCTTTTCGCTTGTTAACAGGTAGTAATTATTGTTTTACTCGTAACATATTAACCAACAGACACGCAGAAGAAATTCTTCAGAAACTATGTGCTAAGGTTGATGAAATAAACTCTTTATTGTGTAAATATGAGTTACACAAATAATATAAAAAATAAATAGGATGATTCCCAGTTTAATATGTTAGGATCTATGTAGCATAGGTACACTTAAAAAGGGCGACAAATTGAACTATGGTCTAGGGTTGCAAAGATCGTTAGTCCGGTTCTGCTTACAGCCACCTTCATTTAATTTTTTTTCATATAGTTCCGAGTTTGATGTTGCTGGAAATCGCAGTGAAACCTTACTGTTTCCTTATTAACGTGCACATTTCCAGTTTTCAAAACAAATTTGCTAAATGGTCTAAAGAACAGTATCCACCTAGCTGTTTGTCTGTCTAACAAGGCGCTTCGGCGATAACGGCAATCCTTGGTGGTGATGGCACGTGCAAGCGATTTGTAGGGGAAAATACGTTTACCCCATTTATGAATAATGATATTATTCATTATACCGTAAGTACCAATGCCACGTGACCTGAATGCGCTAATTTGCATTGCAAATCGCATCCGAGAAAGCTGCAGGGCTCAGCGCCGCGGCGCTTTTTTCCTGGACATTCGCACCAGCACTATTTGAATAAGGAGCACTTGCAATAACAATTCCGTGGCCACGGAGACGCAGAGCCCTTTTCAATAAAAACCGGAGTTTGAAGCGTTTAGCAGCCGAGACATAAAAAGTTAAATCCTTAAGCCCGCATAATAACGCGCGCTCGCTCCGGACGGCCAGGATGATCTAATACGGTCTGTTTACGGATCTTCTTCTTCGGGAGGACCATATTAAATGCCCTGGGGATCTCCATGCACAATTGCCGTGTTTGCGTTGGGGCTTTGAATATAAATATGGAGGAATCACGAGGCGGCTCCTCCCTGTAGCCTGCATGAAGCCACCACACGTTTTGTTCGGGCTTCGCCATCATACTGATTAAGCCTGAATATTAATGAGGGATTGGCGTTTGGCCCGATCTTGTGTAGAATCTGCCACACGAACGGGCCTGGCTAATTTGGCTCTATAAATTAAGTAGACCTCTAATGGAGAGATAAGGGGATACATGATCCGACGTTTTTAGGAGAATATTTAAAATTAAATCTTCTGTGGCACAGGAGGGTTATTATTAGAAGAGGGTATGTTTTAGTGCAGGGTTTTTACTGAAATATATATTGTAATGATATACACAGGGGTATAAAAATCAATTTTAGAAAGGATTAAGGGAGTACAATAGTTGAATATAATCAAGATCTATTTAAATCTGAATTGGGAATGTTAATAATTATTATGCAATTAGAAAGGAGAATAGAATCTATAATTGAGTGGAATATAGATAATTGAGAAACAGATACATTCAAAAACAATATAATATTTAAAAAAATTAATGTTTGAAGGAAATTACAAATACATACTCGAAATAAGTTATTATAAATAGTAGGTAGAAATCAAATATTAGGAGATAGAGTGTAAAAAGTAGAAAAAATGATATCGTTAAGCACTTTGTTTTTAATTATTAGAAATACCAAATTTGAAAAAAATGTAGCTGAACTCATTTTGGTGTAATTAAAAATATTAAAATAAACCCTATTTTTTATTAAGTAATGTTTGGATAATAAAAAGGGTTAAATACTAAATTGGCGTGGTGAGATAAAAATGAAATTTAATCGAAGAACAAGTAACGATATAACACTAAGGAAACTTACAAGTATGTGGTAAAAAGCTAATGAAAAAGCAGAATTAATCTACAAATGTGAATAAATGGAGTAAAATACTAAGTCAAGTTTATTGGAGAATTAAATTTGACATCATATATTAATCGAATTTGATTACGTCAAACTGTTTGGTCTTAAGGGAGAGTTCAAAAGGAGGATCATCGGTTGAGGAGGCACATTTCAAAAAGTTGGCAGATGCGTTGTTGGAATTAGGTGACTGCAAATTTGGTCTGTTTGGTTACATCCCGTGAGGGAAGTTCACTAATTCTGGACAGTTTGGACATCTTGTCTGTCAGTGGAACCTTTTGTTGCGAAAAGGTACTTAAGAGGTTGGATTCGTAGGCAGAGAGGAGCAGGTTGGTCGATATCCAGAACATTGTTGAGTTCGAGTGAAAGGTGGGTGATATTAAATAGTAAAGTAATTACTAGAAAAGGAAATAAAGACTATAAAGGTAAATTAATGATTAAATAATTACTTACTGTTTTAATATTGTTGTGTACTAGCGAAACGATCTGGTATTTGTCATTTAATTCCACCACTGATTTTTCAGAAACTAGCGCAAACTATAATTATTGATATTCAAATCACAAATAGGGCAATTTTAAATTGATAAAATCAAAATATAATTCAGAGGCAGTATACGTGAAGGTATAGCAATATATTTAACAGAAACAACTTTTCCTATAAGATGAGATATCCCATCTGTTCTTTGATAATACTATTTTCACGACCCTTGCGTATGTGTTTGTCGAATTGTATACATACAAGTTACTAGTAATAGACGTTAAACGATCGTGCATTTATCTCGTTGGGATGATCAAGCGACACAACAGTGTTTCATTGGTTTAGCTAGGTTGTATTTCGTCTGTAACGCTTTGAAGATCTGAGATAGCCACGTTTAGGTCGCGACTTTGAGTAATGATGGCTATGTCAACGGCAAACATAGCCAAAAAACAAGTTGTGGGTACATCAATATCGTGAATAAATACACTGGGTAGCAAAGGGCAAATGACGGATCCTTGCGGAACCCTGTTCTTGATTTTCTTAGCTTCAGATAGGGCTGAATTTATTTTACTTAAGTTTATGCCAGACAAGATATATGAAGTGATATTAATGATGTACTCAGTAATATTTAGTTGTGTGATTTTGTAAAGAAGACCTTCCTTTAAACTTTGCCAAAGGCCTCAAGGTATATAGCTTGTGTTGAAATCCTCTTACTATAATCTCACTGATTCTGAGAAGCTATTAAACTGTAATGTATTTGTGTGAATTCGACTTGGAATGCTAGGACATGTACTCATTAAGAATTTTTGACAGAGTACAGAGTGGGCCAATGGGGTTGGAGGGTGCATTGTCTTTTAGATTGCCGGGTTTTAAGAAATATATAGTATGCCCATGTTTTTTGTATTTACGGAAACTACTCTACAGCGATACAGACATTTCTAAGAGAAGAAAAGTATGGCAAGCTCTTAGCAGTGATATTTTCAAGGATTACTCTTACTATCAGGTCTGACCAGGAGATTTCTTATTGGGTGGGAGGTAAAGGAATGGTACAATTTATTTTCTAGTTGTAGTGTAGATGGTGGGTGTATTACATTTCAATCAATTGTGTTGGCAACATCTGTTTTCACAGTACATTTTTACTGTTAGCACTTTGTCGAGGTAATTGCTTAGTATCTAGCATTTCTAGGTATCACTAGAATACATAAAATTGTTTTACTTTAATATATGAGTTGTTAGTTTTGATTGCGAACGCGTTTCAGCACCCTCCGCATAGTTGGATCGTTTCCAGTTTATCGATGTAAAGCCAATACGACGCGATTCGGTATTTTTCAGTTTCTCAATTTGGTTAACGGATTAATAGGGAGACTAATAATTTGCTCTTCCTCCCTGAGTTTAGTAGTTTTGTTGAAATATCATATTTACCTGGTGTCTTATTAATCATCATTTGGTCATATGTGCGCTCAGGTCATGACGAGCTAATTTCAGGAGTAATAATTTTAGTAATTCTGTTGAAATATTATCTTCAGCTGGTCTTTGGTTCTCTTCATTAAGCCAGTACTACTTTCAATCTCGTCATATATGGGCCCCGGACCTGATGGGATAATTGGGATAGTAATGATTTTCTCAGTATGATTTTAGTAGTTTTGTTGAAATATTATCTTCACCTGGTCTCATATTTAGCTTCATTTTGCTAGCACTACTTTTAATTTCGTCATATATGGGCTCCGATCATGGCGGGTTAATCGGGAGAGTAATATTTTTTTCTTTCCCTGATTTTAGTCTTTATGTTGAAATATTAGCTTCACCTGGTCTCTTTATTTTTCTTCATTTTGCCAGTAAATCTTTTAATTTCGTCATATATGGGCTTCGGACATGGCGGGCCGTTTTGGAGATTAATAATTTTCTTCTTCCCCTAAGTTTAGTAATTTTTTTTAATATTATCTTCAGCTGATTTCTCATTTATATTCAGTTTGTCAATCTACTTTTAATTTCATCATAAAGATTGTCTGCAAGTACTGCGTACACACGACAACTAAATACAGAGACTGTTTGTTTGTCTGACAGTCTGACCGTCTCTGTATCTTGTTACCCACACGACAACTAAATACAGAGACTGTTTGTTTGTCTGACAGTCTGACCGTCTCTGTATCTTGTTACCGGTTGTACCTAGTACCTTCAGACAATCTGTATATGGCTCCGGCCCTGACGGGTTAATTGTGAGAGCAACAATTTTCTTGTTCCCCTGAGTTTAGTAATTCTGTTGAAATATAATCTTCACTTGATCTCAGATTCTCTTCATTTTGCCAGTACTACTTTTACTCTCAGTATATGGGCTCTGTCATGGTGCGTCAATTTGGAGAGTAATAATTTCTTCTTCTCCTGATTTTAGTAATTCTGTTGAAATATTATCTTCACCTGGCTTTATTTCTCTTCATTTTGCTAGCACTGCTTTAATTCCATTATATATGGGCTCCGGTCATGGGCGGTTAATTGGGAGAGTATTAAGTTCTTCTTCGCTTGATTTTAGTAACTCCTGAATATTATCTTCACTTGATCTCATATTTTTCTTCATTTTGCCAGTACTACTTTTCACTTCGTCATATATGGGCTCTGGTCATGGCGCGTCAATTGGGAGAGTAATAATTTTCTTCTTCTCCTGATTTTAGTAATTCTGTTGAAATATATCTTCATCTGGTCTTTTATTTCTCTTCATTTTGCAGGACTACTTTTAATTTCATTATATATGGGCTCCGTCATGACGGGTTAATTAGGAGAGTATTAATTGTTCTGCTTCCCTGATTTATAATTCTGTTGAAATATTAGCTTCAGCTGGTGTCTTGTATCTCTTCATTTGCCAATACTACTTTAATTTCATCAATTGTGAGTTCCCGTCCTGGCGGGTCAATTGGAGAATAATAATTTTTAGTTCTCCTGATTTTAGTAATTCTTTTAGATATATTATCTTTGCCTGGTCTCTTATTTATTTTTAATTTTCCAGAACTACATTTAACTTTATCATATATGGGCTCCGGCCCTGACGAGTAATTGGGAGAGTAATACTTTTCTTCTTGCCCGATTTTAGGAATCCTTTTGGATATTATCTTCACCTGATCGCTTATTTATCTTGATTTGCAGTACTATTTTAATTTCGTCATATATGGGTTCCAGTCGTGACGGGTTAATTGGGAGAGGCAATAATTTCTTCCCCTGATTTTAGTAGTGCTGTTAAAGTAGCATCTAGTGTATTATTACTCTTCATTAATCAGTACTGCTTTTAATTTCTCACTCATATCGAAGCATTGCTGTTGTTGTGCGTAAGCGCCTCATTTCTGCCTCTCTTTCTGTTTTGGTCTTCTACAGCATTATTTTGGCTCTCTTGCAATTTCCACATCGTCTAGCTTTCAAGATTATATCTTCGATTTATTATTTCAACTTTTCCGTTTGACGTTTCATATATTATTTTGTCTGCACTTTGCTTGTATAAAAAAATACCATATTGTCACATTCGTATCTCTACTTGATCTCACGCCCATTATATAGGTGCAGTTTGATTTGTTGATTAGATATGATCTATTGGTTACTGTTAATACGCCACTTCATTTCCATGTCCTTTGTGGATGTTTTAATGTGGGACAAACCACGCCTTTGCTCACTGCAAAAGTTATTGGCTTTAATCCAATTTTCTTGGTGAAGGCTATAGCTTCCATTCGTTGGTTTGTAAATATTGTATGATTTGGGCAAATCTAAAGAAACTTCATATTTTTGAGAATATAGTACAACGCCTGGGTCATATGAGGTTAATTGGTGTATATCAAATCATGGCGGTGATTATGCCTAGTCATCCGATTAGCTTATGCACAATAACAAATCCGTACGCAGAAGAGTCATGCGAGCAGCAATAATTGTTTCAAACGTGCGGTAATCCAGTTGCGAACGCTAACAGCCGTAAGTATTAAACTAATAGATTAGATGCAGTCATTAGTATTTTCAAAAGGGCATTAAACCGACATGCACTAGCTATATGGGGTTCATTCTTCAGCACGTTTTTTGGGGTGCCAAAATGCAATATTGGTAAACCAAACAGCAGATTTAATCCTGGACGTCATGATGGTGGCAAAAATTAATTGCAAGGATACTAGCAGTAAATAATTAATTAAAAATGTGTAGATAATATTTATTATTAATTAGAAAAATACATGTTTAATTTATTTAGATACATTTTGCTCCTTGTATTTAATCCCACTGTCGTGAAAAATCTTATTTTAATGTTTATCAATTGCGGCTATATACATTTGTTTGTTACATCGTATATTTAAGTGAAGTATTTTAAATGCCAGCTGCATTAAGACCTCCGCAATTCAATCTTGCACGTCAAGAAGCACGCCAATCCCAAAGAAGCCACTAGGGCAAAATCGTGCTGGTGATGAACGAAAATAGCTCGTACGCAATGTTTACTTGCGTAACCCCTTTGTTTCTTAAAACGTGATGATTGGGCCGTGTAAGAAGCGTCTCTATCTTTGTGATCCGAAAGTTATAAATAGGCCTTTTGATTCAGCTGACAGTACAAAGGAAGAATCTGCCCCACTGTCCTTGCAGGAAATTATTTTAATCTTCAATTGTGTTCTGGCGTTTGTCAACAACGGCCGATTTAAGAAATTGGGCTCACTTCAAAGACAGAGTGAAGGATGGATGACACAGTAATTTAAATGCTGCAAGTGTATGAAGTAGTAGCACCCGAAAGTTACTGAACTTTGGTGCTAAGATATCCGCTATATGCTAAATTGAAAAGTTCGCTAAATTAAAATTTAAGCGTTAGATGATGGTTCTAAAGTTTTCTGGTGGAAATTTGATTAAAGGCCCGCCAAAGCGATTTAAAACTCTTATTATTTTAGATTTTCACTGATTCACCGGCGCCCTTCCCATATTTTAGATTTAATGGACTCTATAATGGGGCAGTTTCTCGGTAATTCAGGATTCTTTGATAAATGGTAGCAGCGGCCAAGTAAGTGTAGGGCAGTTTATGTCGAAATGTTGGTTTTAGGGATAATAATATCTCCGCTACTATTGGAAATTACGTGTGGATGTTGATAAATATCAGATGTAAGATTAAATAGCTGTTGGCAATCCAAGATTTGAAAATTTTTTTTAGATTTCCATGCAAATTTGAAAGTTACAATATTTCCGTCCTCCTGAAGAAATTGAACTTCATTTTGTATTTTTAAAATCTATTTACAACAATTTTTCCTTGTGTCAGTAGAAAAATTATGACAATCATTGTTGTCTATCAATTTAATATAGAAAATATCAGTTTAGATTCATTTCCGAAAACTAAATTATACTACTGTTCTTTATCACACAAACCGTTCGCTGTTCCCTACTTCTTAAATTCACTTTCGTTGGTGTGAAAACCACAGCAATGGCCAATTCTAATTTATATGAAAACCCACAAGATAGTCTAAATTCCGATAGGGCAAATCATCTTACTATTTTTATCACAGAAATTGGTGGCTATTATTTATTTTCTATATACGTATGTATATAATCATTTTACTTTTCGTCAGTAAGAAAACCATAGCAATGGCTGATGGAAAAATAATCTATAATAAACATTAAACTCTACCAATTCTGTTTAAATTCCAATAGAAGAAAAATATACATCACATTCTATTCATTACAACTAAAATTCTTCTATATTCTTTATTTTCTAAATCCATTTAAAATCTTTTCACTTTTCCCCTGTAAAACGACGATGGAAATGAGTAATTACAATTTAGTTTATATTAAATTCTACCAGATTTAGATTCGATCGGGATTTCAACAAATGTAAATCACCTTTCTATTCTTCATAACATAAATTCTTCCCCCTTATTTAGTTTCTAAATTCATTTAGAATTATTTTACTTTTCAGCAGCAAATGAACGTGGTAATGACTAATGCTAATTTAATATAGAACATTCCCAAGATATATTCAAATTATGATAGAGATTATGAGAAATATAAATTATCCTATAATTTTTGTAATGGCAATTGTTTTTCATTTGCTATTATTCAAATATAGTTAGAATCACTTCACTATCCTCCAGTAAGCCGAATATGGGTCTCAAGTGACCCGAACTTTCTTTTTTCTTAAATAATTCTACCGTTTTCCAATATACTGCTTTGGGTGTTCGCGTATTCCTCGAAGCTGTTATGGAGATGCTGTAGAATAAATTTCGTGGAAAAATGTCTTGGTATACCTGAGATAATCCGCTCGGGTCACCTGAGACCCGGTTTTCGCGGTTTTGCGCTCCATTGTTTTTTTCTTGTTTTCTGGAGTATAATATCACTGTGTGAAAACATAAACAAAAAGAATGGATCCTAATAAAATTCCCCTTACGGAACAACAATTGTATGACGAACTAATGCGTGATGATAACGAAATCGACTTTCATTTTTTGTCTGATGAGGACAGTGGCAGCGATAAAAGTAACGCAGAATATGAAGAATTTTTTAGTCTGCAGGTCAATAAAAATAAAAGTTTTATGATTATATTATCATGTGCAAGTATGTATTAGAAAAACAGACATTGTGGTGCTTTAAAACTAATTTAAAAAAATTGAATTCGATCGGGGTCACTAAAGACCCATTTCCGCACTCCGCGTAACTGAAATTATTTCCGCCGGGCGAGGGTTAATGGTTAATACCAATTTAATGTAGAGAATCGAAATTTCTTTATCACGACAATTGCCATCTATTCTTTATTTTTCAAATCTCTTTAAAATTACGTCACTTTACTTCAAGAAGGAGACCATGGTAATGGCTGATTCTAATTTAATATGAAAAATTTGAAAGGGTTGTTTAAATTCCGATTAAGATTTCAAAAATGTCCATCATTTTACTATGCTTCATCACATAAACTGTTCTCTATTTTTTAGCGTTTGAAGCTCTTTGCAAGCACTTCCTTTTGTATAAACAAGAAGAAAATGGCAATTGCTGATGCCAATTTAACGTAAAAAAATCAACAAGGTCTGAGTAAAGGTTGAAAAAATTGTTAATCATTTTATAACGCTTCAACACAGATACTATTCTCATTTCCTTGGTGTTTAAAGCTCTTTAGAAGCACTTCATTTTACGGCAATAAGAAGAACATGATAAAGGCTTATGCCAATTTAACATAAAAAATCTTCAAGATCTGTGTTAATGCCGGTTAAAATTTCCGAAGATGTGTATAAATTTTTATTCGTCATCACAGAAACTGTTCTCTATTCTTTGATATTTAAAGCTCTTTTGAAGCACTTCATTTTACGTCAATAAGAAGAACAATTTAATAGAAAACAACTTCAAGATTTGTGTTAATGCCGGTGAAGATTTCAGAAGATGTTAATTATTTACTATTCTTCATCACAGAAACTGTTCTCTATTATTTTATGTTTAAAACTCTTTTGAAGTACTTTATTTTACGCCAATAAGAAGAACATGATAATGGGTTATGCCAATTTAATATAAAACACTCCAAGATCTGTGTTAATGCCGGTGAAGATTTCAGAAGATGTTAATCATTTAGGATTTTTCATCACGGAAACTGTTCTCTATTCTTTAATGTTTAAAGCTCTTTTAAAGCACTTCATTTCACGTCAATAAGAACATGGTAACGGCTTACGCCAATGTAATATAAAAAAATCTACAATATCTGATAAATTCCTATGAAGATTTAATATGTTAATCATTTTACTATTATTAATAACAAAAATCGTTATCTACTGTTTATTTTGTAAATCCATTTATAATCAATATTATACATTAGTTTTTTTATACACTATTTAGTTATCAATGCTATAAATGTTTTGTGGTTACTTGCGTTTTAAACGCGTGTGTATGTTTTTGTGAATAAATTATACTGACGAAACACTGGATTAGTTTCAAGTTCAGAGAGGTATCGCCCACACGTACTTTTGATTACATCGAGAATATATGGGACACCTATTTAATGATGTATCTGGGTATTCTGCACAAACCAAGGAGCCCTTAAAACTAGTCGCAGAACTTTCTTCCGAAAAGTTTGTAGTTTGTTCAGTTGAGTTGCACTGGCGTTTCCCTCAATTGAACAACCGTATGTGATAACAGATCGAATAACTGCTTGATCAATTAGAGCGCCACATGAAATGTTTAGTGGAGATTTCCTATTTAATACTGGATACAGTTGCATTAGGCGGTTATGAGCCTGATTTAATTTTTGATTAATGTGATATCCCCACTTGAGAGTTTCATCTAGATAGACTCCTAAATATTTGACTGCGCTATCTGCCTTGTTCCAATGTAATTTCTGATTGTGTAAGACTATTTGTAGGGCGTTATTTATACGTCTAAGTGTGAATATTTTTGTTTCTGTTTTTGATGGATTTAGTTGTAAACACCATTTACTGAACCATTCCTGATGATGTCAACACTTGTCTGTAGTTCATTTAGTCCTATACGTAAATTACTGTTCTGCGTGGTTAGCACTGTGTCATCAGCATACATAGCGAGGACCGTATTGTCCATTTCGGGATGTCGTAAACAAATAGATTCAATAATATCGGCCCAAGTACTGGGCGTTGAGGAACTCCAGCTCTAACTTTAGCAGCCTTAGATAATTCAGCATTTATTACTGTAGAGAATTTGCAGTTTGTTAGATCTGTTTAAATTACGATGAAGGTTTCAAAATATGTTATTCATTTTACTATTCTTCATAACAGAAACCGTTATCTACTGTTTATTTTGTAAATCCCTTTAGAGTCACTGCACTTTATATCAATAAGAAGAATATAGTAATGGTTTATTCCAATTTAATATAAGAAATCCTCAAGATATGTTTAAATGCTGATGAATATTTAGAAATTGTTAATCATTTTACTATTCTTCATCCCTTTGATATTTAAAGCTACTTACAATTAGTTCATTTTGGCTTATGCAAATTTAATATAGAAAAATCCCCAACGTCTGTTTAACTTCCGATAAAGATTTCAAAAGATGGTAATCATTTTACTATTTTTCATACCAGAAATTGTTTTCTACAGCTTACTTTGTAAACCGCTTTAGATTCACTACGCTGTAAGTCAATAAAAAGATTATAAAAAATCCACAATATTACAATATATTGTTATGGTATTGGTACAGGGGTCTAAAAATCAGATTAATAAGATTAAAGGAATACAGTAATTAAAAATCATAAAGATGAATTTAGATGTGAAATGGATATTAAAATAAGATGCATTTAGAAAAGAAAGAAAATAGAATTGATAATTTAATTAAATGAAGCTAATTGAGAAACAGTAGGATTCTAACTTAATTTAATATCTGAAATGAAATTGGAAATTAATGACAAATACTTTTTCGAAATATATTATTGAACATAGTAGGTATTAATCAAATAATAAAGCTTTAATAGTGTGTTGTAGTGAAAAAATAAGCTAAATCGCGAAGGAGATGGTATTTATTGATAATAGAAAATTTTTGAAACAAAAATCATGTAATAGAATTTTGTTTTAAAACATGTTTGGTGTATAAAATGGTTAACATTTGAAATAAAATTGGCGTGGTGTAAAAAGAATAAAAAGTAAAATGTTAAAAGGATAGACGATGTGCAGACTATATGGATGAAGATAAAGAATGTGGTGAGAATACCAAACTAATACAGTTATAATCTACAAAAGCAAATAATAGGAAAGGAATGCTGAATTAAGTTTATTGAAAGATTACATTTGCATCGATTGAATTGGATAACAAGGAACGATTTACAAGGGAAGAAGATTACATGGAAATCATTAGCAGAGTGAGCATATTTATGGGGCATGTCAAGTGATATCTGGTGGCTTGTCTCTGGTCAAGATACCAGGTGCTGGCTTGTAGCGGACTTCATATGAGTGATTTGGGTTGACAATTAAAGTAACGCAACTACGACTGAGGTCTATTTGGATCTGTTCTGTGGTGAAGCTGCTGTAGTTGCTGATTCATGTGGCAAACTAGGCTCTGTGGTGATTTGGATTCTGATTATGGACATTTTGGTAGTTTTTTGTCGGTTGAGGCCTTCACCGTGACTTTGAGTGGAGCAGTTGTGTGGCGTGGTCAGTTACAGAGCTGGACGAATTGGTTTTAGTAGAAGAGAGTGTTAAGTTCAATAAAATGTAACAGAATCCTGGTATTGAAAATAAGAACTGAAAGAAAATATAGATTAAAGTGAATTAATTTTAATTAAGGAAGTACTTACTATTTGAGATTGTCGTATGACAAATGTAACGATGAATTATTTGCAATTGAATTTTCAAAACTAGTTTGAAGTATCATTTGACAGAGTTTTTGAGTTGTCATGATTAAAATAGAAACATCAAATTTCAGAATATAAGCAATCTAGATAAAAAGAATCGGATCTGATTTTCAGTCAAGTGTATCTACTGGGGCTAGCAGAAAATAATTTTGATTATAAAAGGATTAAAAAATAGGACAATTAAATTGATTAAAATTTAATTATAAACATAAAATTATCGGCGACACAACATGGAGCCTTAATATAACAATATCAAAGATAGTAACTCATATATTTTTCTCTCGCACAAATATCTTGTGTCTGCAACCCATTTTCCCCCAATCCATCTATTTTCGCATTGCGCCGGTAAGAAAACTTCAGCGGTGAACCAGCACAAAAAAGCAAAAATCTAACAATCTTGAAATTCTTAAAGTTGACCGAAAAAACCAATCTGACCTTTGCCAGAGAATGATCCACAACATTCAAATCCACCACAATAAGTTCAAATTTGGGCACAATTGGAGTTATTATGCTTAAATGCCATTTCATTAGCTCAAACACAGGAAAATACCTACAAAACGAGAAATTGGCCTTTTTAAAGATAAATAATCAGTGAAAGTACTGAGTGACCTTTTCTGAAGCCAAAGAAACATTGTTGGACGTATTCAGTAATAGGATCGCACTTATATTTATAAATTTAGAACAGAAGCACTACCAGATCCGATTCGGCTCGGATTGCAAACTTTGAGCGAGCGCAAATTTATGGATAGAGTTCCAAATAAGCTCTAAAAAGTTCAAGTCTTACAAGTTTTCTCGCTCTTGTGTCCCAGTTTACCTAATCTAGCCCATATTTCTAGTAAATAAGTAAAAGTAAGTTGTTTTATGGGATATAAGTTCTATGCTAATAAAATTAATTGCGTTATGAATGCCAGGCAGACATAAAGACTTTTGCGACGAGTTGCCTCGGCCTGATTAGCTGTGTTTCTAACCTCAATTGCCATCAAAGTTTGACTAACGAACTTCTCCTTGTGTCTGGAAAGAGCAATTGAGGGTTAATATTTCTTACCTTACGAAGTATATTTGAATGTAAACTTTCAAGTTTGCAAACACTCTTTGCTTGGATAACATTTCGTTAAAAAATACAGCGGGCATTAGAGTAATTGTACTTTTATAAGGAAGTACCAAGCGCCATCATAATCCGCCTCTTAATTAAATTATTAATGAGAACCATGCACACGTGCCTTTGAGCAGCCGTTTTTCCCTTTGCCGATCGAGCCGTCGCTGCAAAATTACGACCCGCTCTTGCGATCTGTAATTAAAAACGTGCTCTTAGAATTACTTTTATTATCAGCCGGCTGATGGCAAACACACGGCGTCTAATTCCGCCGCCGGCCCAACGGGATAATTAATACCTCGTTGGGCCGCTTCTTTTTCAGTTAACCCCTGTTTAAACATCTGACTTGGCTGCTGGCTCTCGGTAAGCGCCAGCATAAATTTTCTTGCGAACACAACACGTAAAGCTGCTCAGGACGAAATCCTGGTGCTTTACTGCCCGCAGAACCGGAGCTAAACAGGTGCCCTTTTGGAAGAAGTGAGCTGGTCAGATACTCACTCACGTGGTGGTGACTAGTATTTTCCTGGGGAATTTGAGTTATCTACACAGGGGTTTGCTATATGGACATGATCTTGTATGTGCCGCTCTACGGCTTCGTTAAATTTGTAAACAAATTATGAGACAAATTATATTAATGTGCTCTTCGTTCCTACTTCAGTTCGTATTATAAATGTGAACTCTGCTTTCAGTTCATGCAAGACTAGATCAGAAATTGCGTGTTAGCGTTGGGCGAAGTAAATTTACGTGGCCCAAAACCTTTCTAATAGGACAAGTTAGTTTAGTTAAGTGTAAGTGTAAGAAAATGCCTGAATTTTGCGGCCTGCCTTCCGTTAAACATTTGCAGGTGCCTTAGATGCTCGAACAGAACCTTCTTAAGACAAATATAGATCCATCCACATACCAGGTAGCTTGTATACTGCCGCCCAACATCCAGGCTTGAGCACCGAGCTCTGTAGGCTAGTGGTAACCACGTCTGCTTAGCATTTGGGACGTCGCGGGTTCGATTCGAGTGACTGTCTGCTCTGATTCAGGTTTATAGGTGGTTTTTCTAAGTCAACAGAATACCTTCCCTGGGACAAATGCCGGGGCAGTACGTTTCCACCTTTCTTGACATTTCTTCCATTCTTAACCCCTCCTTTCTCTCACCCATCCTATAAATCCCGTTCTTGGCTGAAGAAGGACGAAAGGTCCCTATAGCAGCCCGCCCCCAGTTGGGGAAATTGGAATGACCCCTACTTTTTTTACTTTTTCCAAGTTTGAGAAAAACAAGGTTGATTTTATTGCGTTTCAAACGGACAAGAGGAAGAACGTCGCATAATGACTGTGTAGGACAGCGCCCTCAAGTCAAGCGGTAGCGTCGTGTATTTTCGCAGGCATAACAGGCCACTTTCGTTTCCAAAATTACCGCTCGCGTCCAAATGGCGGCGGGGCAATTCCGAACTCTGCTGAAAAGTTTGCGATATCGAAACCTAGCGAAGTATAACGACGAGGGAACTTTAAGCAAAGTACCGCGAGGCTTAACTGAAAAATAGAGGAAATGATGGAGATTATGCGATGCAGTTCACGTTTACAAAGCAGTTATACTTTCTCTCACAGCAATCTCCGCCAGGAAAGGCGTTGGAGCATCAGACCGCACTCGATCCTCGTAGAAACAGCGAGCTCTAGCGTGGTAACCTGTGAGTCTCGTATCGCCTACCCGAAAGCTTCTCCTAGTTGAAAGAATTCAGTTCGACAAGAAATCCACCCCAAACACGCAGTTGCATTTTCCCGAAATTCCCTGATTCCGCTCGCCGGTCGAGTGAACGCATCAAGCTTTTCCAGTAAACCCTGTACATCGCAATATTTTCTAAAACCCTGTAAATATCATCTAATAGAGCCGTATCACCGGTTGAGCAAACACGACAAAACTTTTCCGAAGGCCACCGTATATAACAATCATATTGAACAAAACCTACAAAGATCCCCGCTGCCGCTGTATCGCCGATCGAGCTTACGCGACAAACCGTCTCGACAACCCTATAAATATATCCTATAGGTGGAGCCTAGCTTCGAGCGAATTGAAGAGCTCAGAAGAATAGAGTCCGCTGCAAGCAACGAATCCGGGCGAATATGCGCAAATATCGAATTTGCGGGCCTAAGGACCAGCGGCGAGTGTAAAACTGAGAAAAGCGTTTGAAACGCACGTAGGCCATTCCGCCTGCAGAACCTGAGACAGATCACAATAATAAACAACGCCTACAGTTCTCTATAGAAGACTAGGAATCAAACTGGATCTTGACAGCACGTACACGGAGACAAAGAAGCATCTAGACAAACGGCTCAGTACGGGACACATTCCTGGCTGCTTACCGAACAATCTCGCGGCTTGTACATGGCCGGTAAAGACAGAATCGAAAACAAGTTCGTAAACAGCTAAAAACCGCCCGAAATGTTAAACCAATTCGGCAATATGAGTAGTAAGGCTCAAATCACCACGTGCAGCTTACCCCTAACGGTTGAAGGCGTCTAAGCTCTGAGAGAATCAAAACAAAAGTGCAAAACGAATCGCTAGCGAATTTTGAAGGCAGAGCAAGCGTGCTTGCCGTGACAAAAACGTACAAAATCAGAACGGCAGCGCGGATCATTTAAAAATTGAAATGCGACGCCTTTTACCCGTACTATAGTAGGTCTTTTTGGGCTCTCCTGTACGTGCTCTTCCACTTAGATACTGCGTGGCCTCAGGTTCTTATTAAAAAATTAATAAGTTAGTTTAGTTAAGTGTAAGTGGGTGAAAAGACGTGAATTCTGGGCGGTCTCCATTTAAATCTTTGAAACTGCCTTGGCTGCTCGAAGAGGACCCTCTTAGGACAAGTGTAGATCTTTTCACATATTTAGTGTAGATAGATCATTTCCATTATACTTAGTTCTTATGCATCCAGTGCTCGCATCACCTACTTAGAGAATGGTCTACTGTCTGCTGCGGTAGCCATTTTTCTTGAAGATAGACTAGCTAACTGCACGGGATAAGTGTGGAAGCTTGGGTTTGATATAGACAATCATTTAATATAGTTAATTTGAGAAATACCAAAACTACGCTATCTTAAAATAGTCATACGCTTCAAATGGAAAAAAAACGAAGAGGAAACAGAAAACAGAACACCAAGGAATGAAAGATACTACGATAGATGTGTTTGTAATACGGAACAAATGCTCGGGCTATCATTAAAGAAATGGAGAGGTTGGAGTCAAGGCAAAAATGCAGTACTGGAGACTCAGTAGTAGATTGACTCTGTTGCGCAGAGTAAATAATAAATATATACATAGGAATAGAAGCAGGACAATAAAAAGATAACTGTGATATAGAGAATTATCAAGAATAGGGAATGACCGACGGCTCAAAAGATGGTAGAAGCCGAGCCTTCTTAGTAGCGTGTATTGAACGGTTCTAGAATCAATTAATATTGACTTCAGAGTCAAAGTTGCCTCAATGTTCTCACCCCTCCCTCATTCATCGTCCAAAAGTTGCCACTTCGCACCACTGGTCCCAAGGGCACACCTCGCCTTCACAAATGGTCTTTGCAAGACGAATTTCAGTCCGACACGTTTCTCAGTATTAACATGGTGCATTTTCTACACAACGCATTAATGTCGGCATAAGACGGCTTTGAATGATTAATATAAGTATGAAACTGGCATTTAGTCTCCCTCGCCTGTATTATACATTTCTGTATTAACATATATAGCTTGTTAATCGCTAATTGGGTTTAAGTCTTGTAATCTAGCATAACGGAAAGTACGAATCCGAGCTTGTGCTGTGAGGGAATTGTGAAACGTGATTTCGTATTTAAAGCGATAAACGAACATAGCGACGATGTCAACTTAGCATTTTTCGCGAGAAATTAGTAGCCAACGGGCTCTGCCCTAAGCTGCATGTGGGTAAATGGTTCCTAGTGCATTATGTGCGCGGCAAATTAGAAGCGGCCGAAGAAGCTTTGCAGTATTTAGAGTTTGCTGCATAAGTTTTCAGTTCAGCAAGCAGCGTTTGCGTATTTAGCGCACACCATTTTGATTGTGTATAGGTTCAGTACACGTTGGGACATCCCAAAGGTGTTTTTGAGGCGATTCGAAGGTTTCGAAACTGCAGCCGTTATTGTGGCACCACATTTGGTAGTCAGGGTATTACCCCGCATCGTGTGTGGTATATTTCCACGCGCCGCACCGTTCAAGGTTAGCTGACGCAATCCAAAACGAGCCCAATTCGAATATACGCTGCAACTCTTAAAACCCGACTTTCATGTAACTTACTACCCTCAGGAATAATCGCGCCGGGTTTTAATGCATGCAGTCACGTACAGAATAGTATTGGCGATCAGTTTTAATGTTCACGCTTTTAAGGACAATTATTTTGGCGTTGTTTAATGGTGTTTAAATGTACTTGTTTTAATTTTTTTATTGGAACATACTCATGCTACTTGCACGGGTAACGACTTTGGATTGCAACCGTTCTAAATTAGGTTTTTATGCACTAAGTTTCTTTTCTTCTCCTTTCCTTCTTTTATAGCGGGCGTCTGTTCCGTCATCGGTTTCGTCTTCATCCTACATCGAGCTTACCTCACCTTTTTCGTGTTTTTTTTTGACTTGTTGCAGAATTATATTTTATTATGTCGTTCTTTTTTATATATTGGTTCAATTCATTTCCTCATAGACCGAAATTTTAAACAAAGAATCCATGGCTATCACAATTCTCCGTTTCTTTCGTGCAAGGGGTTAAATATGTCATTGTGTGCGCATGTTTCGATATAGATTTAAATCGTAGGAATCTTCGTTGTTATTACGTACTAACTTTCTCTTCTATTCTCTATTTACCCAGAAAATGCAGTACATGTAAACAAGAGCACGTGTTTATTGTCACCAGGAATAAGCATGTGATTGGTTATTTACAAGTATTTACTGAATGGCTTATTTATCACAATGTGAAGATAAGTTTCACGTTGTAGTTTTTACGACGCTCGAAGATAAGCGAATGCTTTAAGAGTTTACGTTAACGTCCACCTTGTGATTCAGTCGAGATGTCAATCAGTTTATTTTTGTCGTCTGCACGTCCTGGGTAAATAAAGAGTAGAGGCTAATATCGATTACATAAACATTTTTAAAATACCTGGAAACATTTTTTCCGTATTTGAGATTACCCAAGCACGCGCATAACAATAGCTGAACTGAAGCAGTAGTAAAATAACTACTCGACTAGCTTTCATATTATCCTGGAGAACATTGTTTGTACAAATAAGAGATATTTCTATAAAATAAGAATATCATTGCAATTATACTAAAATCATGGTGCTGGATAATAAAAATGCTGTTAGAGGAAATATCAAAAACTAACGTGGCTCTTACGAGGTTCAAAAACTCGATTTGATAAGGGCAAGGGATTATAGTGTGACTCAGTGATATGACCTCTGCTTCTACAGCAGAGAACCTCGCTTCGTTACACAGCAACACCAGCGGTCAATTGCACTAAAATTCCTTAAAGTAGGGAGGGCTATGCTTCAGCAACGGGGATATTTACAACAAGGACGACGATGAAGGGAGACAGAGAAGTTAAAATGGTTAAAATGCAAATCCGCAATCCATTTTCCGAAACCCTACGGCTTACCGGCCAGTTATGTTTCGGATTTCTGAAAATGTGACGCCCCCAGTTGGGTCTAGGTTAGCACCCCAAAATGTATGAATAAAACAGGGTATCCGCGAATAGGAGACGCACGTGCGACCAGTACAAGCGCTGAAATACAACTGATGTTTGCCACTCTGGCTGTCAGTACTGAGTGTGGAGTTGGGTCAACTGTTCGCGCGCCAAACAAGCCTTGTTATGCAAAGAAAAAACAAAAATTTTGTTTTCGTAGTTTAACATTTATAAATTTATTGTCAGCTGCTATAGTTGCTTGATAGATATTAATATTCCATCTTCGTCTATTTACTGGTTAGTTTAGTTTTCCGAAGTGGAAAGGGTTCTTGCTTCCTCACGAATACATGAATCACGTTTATCAGTACAATAGATCTATATGTGTATATTTATTTGTATATTTTTTATGACGACCTTGGAATATCCCAAGATCCTGGAAGCAGAAAATTCGCAATAGATGCCTAGGCGCTCGCGAAGTAATACGCGGACACGGTGGGCAAAACATCGTAACAACCCGCACACGAGGATTATATTATTATTAATAGTGTAATGCCGTTGCGTAACATGTGTACCACTTGGGTTGACACGGCATTGCATTGTCTCCAGGCCGGCCTCTACGCCACATTTCATAACTTAGCGTATTGAGCAAATCCGGAGGTTTAGCCCGATCGTCGCGTGCCAGAGAACACACAAAATTTATGGAAAATTAAACGGAATTGCTGCCCCGCAGCCAAACAGATCTTCCTCGATAATTCGGGGTTCGCTTCCACGCCCATGTTTGGAAAGGATCCGCTTTCAGCAGATCTATCAATTATTCAGAGACAACTAGGATTATGATTCTGAAATAAAACGATTTCGTTTTAAGCATTTTTAAACGGGGTTCTGTCATCAATTAGGACATTACTAAGGTCCAGGTTAATTTGAAAAGTTTAAGAGCAGCCATTTGATATAAAGATGTGTATGATAGCACTAGAAATGTGTCCATCATTAAATTTAAGGGAAACCAACATGCACGCACAGAAAGTGAACCTCGATCCAATAAGTGCAGGAAATACTGAGACAAAAAAGCTATAGAAAGACATTGATCTAGACAGAAATAAAAAGATCCTTTCTAGCTAATTAATTTTTCAATGTAACACAGAACTGGAATAAGGGCGAACTGAAACTTTTCCATTTCTCATTACAATTCATTCAAAGTTCTCCGCTTTATTTTCGTCATATTAGATTTTTGCGGGGCAATCATGGAGTGGTCTGGCACTGATGAGTCACTTCTTTGACTTATTAAAGCTCAGGAATCCTCATACGTAGAAACGCCAATACCTAAAATCCGATTTCTCAAACTTTTTATTGAAATTCATGGAGTTGCGTCCGAATTCAAATTTAATAATATCGAATTGGGTGTTTCAAGTTCTGATCGCCAAGCTCTTATTAATTCCATAATATCCGAAATTCGAGTTCGGTTCATTTTTGGGGATTGAACCGATTGAGGATCTTAGGATTTTTATATTCATAAGTAAGCATGGCCTGTATGTTAATAATTTTGATGGATAAGGATGGTCTGCTCGTGTGAAGATATATTTAACAATTTCGACAAGCTCTGTTTCACTTTATTCCTTTGAAACTCTAGTTGCTGTTGAAGTCTAAACATTTTATGCTATAGTGTTTACTAAAGTAAGTTTCTAAATGTTCACCCCTTTCAGCAGCCGTGAAGGTGTCTAATTAGTTAAGGTGTGAATGATTTTCGTACTTGTTGTACAAACATTGGGGGACTTTGTTGACCCTTCACTCGTACAGTGTAATTAATGAATCCGTTTCCTTCTTGCTACTGCTACAGCCTTTACCTAAAACGCGTACTGAATTTTGCTTCACAAAAAATCAAGAAGTGTGATATCTAAGACGGCTATATTAAAAAGTACCCCAAAATATATTCCTCGCCGGGCACGGCCCCAAATGTTGAGACCCGCATGGTATACAAGCTATGAAAGTAAGTTTTGATAGCCTAGTGATAAGTTAATCATCGATTGCGAATAAAGATTTACGCACTCTAACTAGGGCTCGAACAAGCAGGGGAAGATAGCTGCAGCTCACGGTGGCAGGCGGCTTTGATAGAAAGGCACCAACGAGAAGACGGCTTTATATGTCTGCAACGGCGTCAGGGTCGCCGATACAGCAAAGTAGTTGCGATATCTAGTACAAAACTGAGCTGAAGTTTCCCCAATACTTAACGATACGAAAGCAGAACTTCTTAGAGATGGTTATGACTGGGAAGCCTCTAGATCCGGCCAAGCTGCCGATGTCCCAAAATAGGCTCTGACATGATAATTACATTGCATAAAACCAGATACTTCTAAAGTCACCCTGTACATTTGACGGTAGCTACCCGGCTTCTGACTCTTCTCGCGCTAGCATTCGCATGAAAAATTTTAACGCAGTGGTGGCGTCAACCTTTCAAGCTGACCTAACAAATGTAATTAAGAAGAATTGTATAATTATTTTATTGTGTAGTTTGTATGTACCTATTCCTAGTTTGGTAGATTACTTGAAACTGGTTCAGTTAATTTTGGGAACGGCAGCGCTTAGGTTAAAAAAAGGCACGGATAATGTGGGGATATATCACTTCCTACTTGTGCCTACTTCGCATATCACATCTTATTTTTATATGTACTAGCAACAACGTCGGCGATGTTAATCAATGTTATTTGTTAGTCCATTTCTCATGCTAAGACCCACCGAAAGCCTTCAAGAACTCCAAGACTCTCTTGAACTACTAAGCCTGAATCATTCTCAGTAACGGAAACTACCCCTTAAACCGGCATTCTAAATCATCCCAACCTGTGGCCGATTCTCAGTAACGGACACTATCCCTAAAATCTGCACTTTGTCAGGCAGCGAACCAGTCCAGAGATCCATGGTTAGCATCAACAGAGGAAAAACTCCAGGACCCCGAGCTCGACACAATCAATATAATTTCGACGGGGCAGTTTGGGTAGTAATTAAACAAAGGTACTATCTATGTGGTGTAGGAGACCCCTTTCAGCGAACGAGAAGATCTTTCGGCATCTTTAGTCCAACGAAATTGCTGCTTCCCGAATATATCCCATGACCATCTAAAATTTCGAGTCCCGCCGGATTGAAAATCACAACCCAATTTCGTCTGTGGATGGCTGCCTCTGCCATGAAAAACTATTGTGGGGCGCAAATCCTTCCCTTCAAGCAAAGCTTACACACCCGACATTTGGTTACACGATTACCAATTACCACCAAAATCATAGCACGTTCCTCGACTCACAGACGAGAGCATTATCCGCCATTAATGATTTAGTTACGAAATTAGCCATAAACCAACGGCGTTACATGCAGCAGCTGAGAAGTGGGGACCTTTGGCCGACGCCACCATCCCGTTACACTAGAAATAATTACAAATAATTGCGCTATTTATTTGGTATATTGTACATACTTTTTTTTTTATAATAGTTTATTAGGTTTAGCTTTGTGAGGTGTAATAGAGGTTATTAAACGAGTTTATCCAATATCCTCTTAGTAAATCAATTAAACAAACAACGAATATTCAGCATGTCAGAGCTACAGAAATAGGGCGTTTGCATTAAAAAAGTCAATTGATAGACCTCTTTTCGTTGTAAGAAAATAAATGAGGAGCAAGACTACACATAATGGAATTCCATCGAGAATTAAGGAGTTGCACCACTGACTCAAGTGCTCCCTACTATTTGGATCATCTCCTAGGGGAATTCAGATGTGGATGTGCCGTGGTTAGCTGCACGCAAGCTCCCGCATTAGTGGGCTTATTTACTAATTATCAAGTCTCCGAGCTCTGTAGGTCAAACACCAGTTGTGATATAAAGTTGCGGCGTTCAAATACTAACAGATTATCCCTAAATATAATACTCTAATGCTTTGGAGTGGTATTACCAAAACTTTCCCATCTATGGCTCTTCGATTGACATTTTGTTTAAATTTTTTGGCCAGGATCCAGCTTTTGCTACCATAATGTGTAGTTACAGAAAGAATTCATTCATTTCAAATCTTAGATTTGAACTTCAGAGTTCATTTTATATCGAGGACGAGTCTAAGTCTACTATAACCCATCCGCCTTCTTCGATTGACTTCCATGTTTTGATTTTTCTACTATCGTAAATATTTACATACACTTATGTATATACATGATTGTATTTTTCCTACTAAGTGACCCTCCACATCTGTAAGTTCAACTGTCATGTCCTGATGAAATTTGGTAATCCCAGTTGGTACTATACTTTATCCACCAGAGGCTACAAACGCTTTTGTAACAAATGGGGATCCTGAAGATGAAGGCAATGTAGCCACGAGTAATTTGACAGTAAATTACTATTTTTAATGAGTAATTTTCCCTATGTGGAAATAGTTATTCAGCAAGATAGATCTGGGTAAGACTGTGACCCTGAGAAGGATCTATCCCTAAGATAACAACGCCTAAGCAAAGACTGCCTCCATGGAAGGTCAGTAAACCTTCTAGTTACTGCATGAAAGGTGTATAGCAGTTGCACTTGTACAGGAAGACAAGCGGCATAATTGCAAACAGTTTCTAAGAGGAAAACCTATGGTACGCAAATATAAGTCTAGGATTTCAACGACTCGATTAGTTACGTACAATGGTTTGCCTCCTGCCAAGGTGAATTTACAGCTTTGCCATACAGTTACGAATGTATGGGTTTGCGGTCTAACGTTATTGTTTGTCGCTGGCAAAATACCCCATCACATCATTTTTGACAATTTCTTCACGTCACTTCCTCTCTCGGGTAAAGTTAAAAAACGAGATTCGAAATCTACTAGCACGTCTGTAGCTCCGCGTTCTTTGCCCCTACTTTGGACGTAAAATTCTAACGCAACGTCTCGTTTTGGCGTCAAATTCGATGGCTGATTCTACGCTGCATATCAAATTGTAAGACGACGACTTTTGCCCCCTCGTTTGTGCGCCAAATTGTAACGCGACGGCGCTTGTGAATCCTTCGCCCTACGTCCTTTTAAGAGGATATTATTAGTATACAGAAAATCGACGCATCCGGTTTACGCAGCAATGCCTGGGTTAATCTATACAGCAATATTGAATCGACTCTTCCTTCATAACACCTTCCTCTTAAAATGTATTGAAACACCATCAATCTTCTGTTACGAAAATAATACTGGAGGTACAAAGTTAGCCTTTTCGCAACTTAAAATCAGTTTATAATGGAATAAGAACCCCGATCTCCTCTAAATACAAAATTACTAGAACGATTCTTGCCTTATTGTCCTTGCAAATCTAAAAAGCATCGCATTCTAGCAACCGGCTGGTAGACTTTTGAACTTATATGATATTCGCATTAATAAATCCCTCTCGCATCCATCACAGCTCAGCTACGGAGTTATAAAGAAAACACGAAATCTATTTCCAGATCCACTTGGAAACAGCTCGTGTTTTATTTCCGCATCCCTATGAGCATTTCCATACACAATCGATCTAAATTTCAAATCGCAAGACAGAAACACTGCCGTCAATTCGTGAGCGTATTCGCTGCACTGAGCAGGTATAACGCGGGAAATGCAGCCAGGCGAGCTGCAGCTTCAGCGGTTCGCGAAAAATTGCAAGCTTTCAGAGCGCGCTGAAATTAAGTGTTCCGCGTGCAAAGAACTAACGCGGCCTTTCGCCCCTTGACGGGAGACTAATGAGGGCGTATTGCTGTTGTGTGCTTGATGGATTTGCAATCGCCGCAGCGATAAGGATAGGATCTGCCGAATTTGCTAATAAATTAAAATTCGTGCACACTGGGAAAAAGCCGCAGAATTGGCCTCTTGGCCGAGCTAATGCGAGCAGCGGGCTGGGTTACTTATTATAATAAGGTAACTTAATTCCCTAAAATACGCCTAAAAGTAACTGTAAATAATTTTAGCGCCGATTTCGGTGGGCTTCCAATTTCCGAAGCTTATTGGAGCTCATTATTCGGGAGCGTGGTCCTTTGAAGTATTCACTCCACCAGACGGTGCATCAGCGAAACACAGGCTCCGGAAAATTCAATTTCTCCGATTTCAATACATCTCCGAGAATATTGGGTAAAACTCTTAATTTGTAGAAATTGGTTATTTTGCTCCGGCTCGTTACTACTTCGAATTATACAGAAACGATGCGAATACACGTCGCTCCTAAATGTATTAGTTTGAGGGCCATCCAGTAATTAGAATTGAATCCAGATAGCGATGAACTAATATATTTATAATTGATAAACTATTTACTCTTCAATGATGTTAATGCTAGTAAATAATTAGAGTGAAAGATAGATTGCTACTATGGTATTTTACGGCCACAAAAACAAATAGATTAAACATGTAACGGGCTGGTTTGTGTCACCATCGCAGTTAATAATAACCTTGGTATTTAACCATAATTCTGCTAGGAATAGAACTAAACTGTAGTTCTTATAATGTATCAATTAGCTTAACACGCATTGTGCATTTATAACATACGAGTTTCACGCAGGAGATTGTGCGCGTACAGCAGATAATACAGTGTTGCGTGCGTTTCTTAAAAGAACAAAGCAACTGGTGAGCGAACAGCAGCGCGGAAGGCAGTCGCTCACTAGTAGGTGGCTGAAGCGTTGGAAAAAGTGAGATTGAAAGCTTTTGTGTTGACCTACGTTAAGACCAGCCGACGGCTCGTAATTATTGAGCCGAAATACCGTCTCCAGAGCAGAGAAATACCTTGGAACCAACACCGAGGGATCAATAATTCTTCAGCGCCAAAAGCCGCTCGGCAAGCTTCAAAGGAACAAGCGTCTTATAAACAACCATACCAGCGGATTATGAAGGGATTACAACGCATTGTGTAATAATTTCAACGGTCAAATTACACCCCAGAAAACAGCGGTAACCTGCTCAGTTAGAACATCAGAACAAGGCATTACACCATCCTGTGGATGTCACACGTCAGCTGATTTCAAGCTACTGGAGGCAGGGTCGGATTCATTAAATTCAAGTGCGGAATTTAAACATCGCAGTTAAACTAAAGCATCAAGCTCGTGGATTGATTCGTGCACATGTTAATCGCGCGCATGACCTGCGTCGGTTCATATTGTGTACTTCCATGCATATGTGTTCCTTTTACAGATTATATATCTTTTCATGTAAGCTTCCCGGTTTTCATTTCTGGCAGTATTCGTCTGTATAGCATTATAGGTGATCACGAGCAAGCCTACAAGAGCAATATTGACATATCCTTAGCCACATTGAGGTAAGAGTGGGTCTTGTACTTCGACGATTGAGTAAACTAGTAAACAAAAGGCATTATAAATTCATAGTAGAGTACTGTACTCGTATAGGGCAAGGGAAAAAGCCACTTTACAAGATCATAAAGATACTATTATAAATAGATTTTTAAAACAATTAAATGATGAACTCTGCCAGTTTTATTCGAAAATCAATACAAATCCTAGCGTGGCAGCTTGAAAGTAATTACTTTAAATGGCAACAAAATTTTCGAAATGTTTAATAATTGCATTTCATTATCTGGAATTTCTGATGTCTGTTCTGTTCTTGCTAATACTCGCAGTGTAATTACATACTACCACAAATCCACTGGAATGAAGTGATCTGAACTTTACTTTTTACAAACCCAATAACATTCAAAAAGGGAGTAAAACCGGGCGACACTGTATCATTTCCTTTGTGCTTGAAAGATGTCTTCAAAGATTTAGATTTGGGTTTGTCGATGACATTCTGTCGATATCGGAGAACCGGTACTCTGTATACCTAGACCTTGTCCACGTGGTTGGCAAAAAGGGCATATGAAAGCCTACTTGCTTGACATCAGTCTCCCCACAACACATACTATCTAACACGCAACCTCGTGGGCAGTAAAAATCTCTGAATTAGTTAAACGATACAAGCCATAACAACCATCAACCCAAATATAGGTAAAAGGAACGAAACCAGAGAGAATAGCTCGCAATAAGCGTGTGCATCAAGACTAGTCTTCGCTGCTGGATAAATAACGTGTGAGAAGACAGCATTGTCACAATCTTCACACCAACTTCCTATAGCATTCACAAGGCAAAAAGACGCAACCTCAATACTCAAAACCAGAGCACTAAAAACCCAAAAACATATCACAACGAGTGAAGTAGAATCTAAACTAATTCATAGAAATTCCCACTCTGAAAATGAGGAACTCCAGAAAAATAAGGGAGAAAAGATAATAATGTGTAACACCAGTAACGAGTAAAACCAAAAAATCTATGACAGTTTACACACAAATCAGAATTACATTCCTAAATTTGCATCTAAGTGTCCTAAGTTTAGAATATCCAATTTACAGCTTTGCATGATTTCCATTGTTGACATAATCTGACCTGATTTGGTTTAACAATGAACATAATGCTCCAATCCAAAAGGTTTGATTACAAGATTAGAAATAATTTCATAAATTGCTTCGAAAATTCTTCTTCTGCTTCCTCTAAATGTAAGCTGCAAGAATCACTTTTGCATAATGGAATATTTATAAAACATTTACATGAAAGTTCAACTGTTCAAGGTTCCATTCATACTAACCGCTGTTTCTCCTCTGTTTATTTTTTTAATTTTTATTTTCAATTTACATAAATTTCCAGAATTGTCGTCAACTGTCACCTGCTCAATAACAACAATAACATAATTAAGTATTCATGGCATCGAAGACCTTGTCGTCCTCAAACTCGATCCATTTTTACGATCCTGTTGCTGCGACCGAAACATGCCGCCTTTGGTAGACGTTTTGTCGAAGTGATATTTACAAATATGCAGCAAAGAAGGCAGAATCCATTAACGGCAAGCTTGACCGCTATCAAGGATAACGAGTTCTAATAAAACCGAAGTATTCCCCGCAGGCATGTACGCTCAACCAGCTGTTTTCATGATCAACAAACTGGAGTCGTTTAAATCCACATCTGCCAACCTTCAAGTGCCTTTTTGTTGACATTCTATTGTTTTCAGGCCGCGATGTCTGTCCGGATTCGGGCCGTTTTAGGTTAGGGGGCGATCAAGTTCAAAGTCAACATCGTCCTGCTCCTGGTGGTTTAAAAATAGACGCTTCGCCATTGCGGAGCCAGCACGCTTCAATTACGTACAATTACGTAATTATCGAAAAACATGCATTGCCTTGAACGAACGCGGCGGTGCAGACATTTAGGCGCTGTTAGAGGTATTTCAAGGATCTTATGGGTTACCGCATATACATTCTTCTGCATCCTTCTGGTTCCACCTTTTTGAAAGTGCCTATTGTGGCATAATCCCATAAATGTTTTCTTAGATACTTCGTAAGATAACCGAACTAAAAAAATCTTCCTACTTGACTGATTTTTCCTAACATTACTAAGTAGTAGAGTAACAAAGCAGAAAACATAATCGCAAACAAACTGACGATTAGTATTCACTCAGCTGTATCAATCATAAAAATATAGATTAATTCAAAAACAAAAGGTAGACACGGTAACAGCAAGTAGCTTTTAAAACAATTGTATGGCTGAAAAGAGAGACAAATGAGGACAGCGACCCGTAGAAATTGGAGATAAAGAAGAGAAAAATTACCAAGGAATGAACCACAAAAAGACGAAGACGAAATTATCCTTGCAGTTGTTTCCAAAGAAGCAACTAGAGAAATAAAAGAAAATATCAAGGCCAAGAAAGCCCCTAAGATTTAACATAATCACAGAGAAGGTATTGAAACAGATTTTGAGAAAAAGAATAATGGAAATTGTTAATTTGGCCAACGCTGTTATCGGGATGAAGTTTGTACTAAGACTATCAAGAGTAGGTAAAATCATCCTGATACCGAAACTAAGGAAATGCACGAAGGCCAATCGGCCAATATGCATACAGGGGTTAACATTTAATCTAGTTGAATACTGAAAGATGCTGAGGCAACAAGTAAAAGAAAACAATCAATGTCCTCTCAACAATTTGATTTCTAAAATAAACACTCACCTGCAAATCACGTACCCATGCAGAATTAAGTAAACGCCCCGAGCTGAAGAAACAGAAAAAACGGAACAACTGTTGTAATATTTACTTTTGTGTTCTTTGAGTTGATTGTAAACATTCCATCATTTATCAGTATTTGTATGATTGTGGGTCTTTCACTATATCAACCGCTGAAATATAATACGTTCCACATATTTCTAGAATTGAAACGTACCCGAAGTTATTTTAAGGGACCGGGGGTAGTTGAAAATATCAGTCGGCCTAGCAATCTGTTACCCGAGAACGCCATATGTGAATTTTGTTAAACCTGATAAACCACAGAGGTAATTACGTGGATTAATTGAAATGATGAAATCATGAGGCCTGTAATAGCCATTATTTCTTGGGTAGCTTTGCAGTGAATGATGTATGCAGTTTGATGGTGTAGCTGAGTTGGACACTGTTTCATTTTTGATATTGATTGTAGAGAGCTTTGATGTTTGGGTCGTTGCTCGTTGTTTATTGTTAAGCTGTTGCCCAACCAAGTACCGCTGATAGTACCATTTTACCTGGGATAGCGGACATCCATCGAGATGATCGCCAACCCTTGACCTGATAAGCACCTAGCTTATCAATTATTCCAGAAAGCGAATCTGGATAGCCTTGCGATGCTCATTTTCTACAAATGCCTTGTGATTTCGGTCTTTTGCGGGGGCGGCAACCGCATTAGTTGTAGCTCAATGGTCTAGTTAGTATTCGGCTAATAGCCACTAGATGCGGTAAGCAACCATATTGTAGGATTTTACAGGAACATCATCGGCGGTGCACGTGAACATTATTCCTGAGAAATGTGGTATAACAAATAAATACTCAACTGAATAGCAAGTAGGTAGGATAAAGGATATAATAGAATCCTCTAGCTAAAAGGACAACGAAAAGACAAAGAAAATTCCATTTTCAGGAAATAGCAAACAGACGGAAAATTACCACCAGAAGATGAAATGTAAAAATAAGAAGAAATTATTCCCTCAATTATCCTCAAAGAAGCAGCTAAGTGAGCGAGAGAAAATATTAACCCAAGACAGTAATCGGACTTGTCTTAAACACAAAAGTATTGAAAGTCTTTCCGATAAAATGTATCGCAAAAATTGCTCATTCTATCAACACTGCTATAAGGATTAAGTTTCTATCAAGACTGCAGAAAGTAAGTAAGCTTTTAATTACTCCAAACTATGGAAATTTATTAATACAGTCATAAGTCCTACTATCAAGAGATGAAACACAAGAAAAGAACAATTTAATTATTCAGTTATCCTTAAAAATGTTCCAAGGAAATAAAAAATAAAATCAACCCCAAGAAATCTCCAGGGTTCGACCTAGTTACACGAAAAACGTTTAAAGTGCTTATGAGAAAGCGTATCATGAGAACACTTAATTTCACTAAGGTTATCGCCATGAAGCTTGTACTTAAACTCTGGAGATGACAGGGATTATAACGCCAAAACTATGGAAATTAATCAACAAAGTGATATTATACCAACCAATATCCTTATTGGCGGTAATCTTCGCTCTATTTGAATACTGCAATGTGTCAAAGTAACAATTAAAAAAAACACTAATGCCATCTCAGTAAATTGGTTTCTAAATTAAACACTCAACCTATATCAGGCACATACGAGAGAATGAATAATATAATAGCTGCTCCGAGCTGAAAAGATTGACAAAAGGAAACCTCTATTTCCTGGAAAGAGAAAAGAAAAACGAGGTCTATTACTCGGAGACGAAACACAAAATAAAAAAGAAATTATTCCTAAAGCAATAAAAGGGAAAATTAACACTGAAGGGATGTTGTGGTGCACTGTGGAGATTCGATTACTCTTTGTGTCACCAAATAATACACGTTATGGTCATCAATAACACTTATTTTTATATAAGAACAAAATCACTCAACATACCCGAACATACACATATATAAATAGTGCAATTATGCATATAGAGTACGCGGATACAAACTGTACAGGTTGTCACACACGTGTTTGCACACGGGTTACAAGTGCCCAAGGCAAATGACTTGGTAGCGCAAGTCAGAGAGTGCCAATGACCAAATACTTACGTAAGGGGGCGAAAGAAAGAGTCAAAGCGAACTCTCAGACGTAATTATGAACCAAATTATGGTCCTCTACCTCGTTATTTAGCCCAGGGTTTATGCAAGTAGAGGAGTTTATGATTTAACGCCTGCCAAATCAATTCATACTATTATTAAAATTATAGTGAGCCATAGTGCTTCATCTAGAGAGCTAAAGCATCGAAACTTGAATTTTACTGCCCACTTTCTAGCCAGTTATGTCAATTCTTTATTAATCGCTCATTTGGTTGCGGCTAGAGTCTAGCACTTAAATCTATCGAAAATGGTTTACGCCCTTGGGTGCTTAAGAGCCGGATTTACTGCATCTCGCCGATGGCGTAATCACGTCGGTCCAGGCATGAAAGAAAACACGTGCCTGCTGTGACGTCTCGAATCGCTTGTCGTTTAGAAATGCTGCAATCGGATGCGTGCTCCGAATTGCATGACACATGGTGGAATCGAGAAAGTAATCTGTCAATGCGTGATGCACAATGCGACATACATAACCTAGTTTCTGACGTTAGACGTTATGTTGTATATCGCGTTACGTTTTAATTTGCACGCCCACTGATTAAGCTACACAGCTGTAACATGACATTTCACTTTTTATTGGTGTTCTTTCCTGAAAGATGCAGGATGACAATTGCTAATTTTATTCACGATGCTATCAGGATGAAACTGGTACTGAAACTCTGGGGAGGAGGAAGATCATCATAACTCCGAAACGAGGAGAATTCTTCGACGTAGTGTGTTTTATTTCTGTTTGCTAATATTCCTATTGGCGGTAATGTTTAATCTATTAAAATACTGAAATTTCCAGGAAATGAAGGAGGGTAAGCCCCGCTATCAAGAGATCACACAGAAGAAAAACAAGTTAATCTCCAAGCTACTTTCGAAGCAGTATTTGAGGAAATAAAGGGTAATATGAACCCCAAGAAAACTCCATGTTCGACCTAATCATATGGAAAATATTGAAAGAGCTTCCGGGGAAAGGTTTTATGACAACTGTTAATATTAGTAATGCTATCAGAATGAAGCTTGTACTAAAACTCCGGGGAATAGGTAAGAACATTGTGATGCCAAAACTAGGGCAATTCATCTTCGAAGTGATAGCAGACCAACCAATATCCTCATTGACGATAATCTTCTATTTCTATTCTATTTCTACATCTCACAAAATTGGTTTATAAGATAAGAACTTAACCTATATCAAGTACATATAAAATCATTAAAGTAATAGGAGCTTCGAGCTGTAAAGATAGATGAAAGGAAACACCCAGCTGTATACCAGATATATGGAATCAAGAAAGTAAGAGAAGTCGCAAGTTGATAGCAAACAAAGGAGAACACCTATTTCCAGGAAATGGCGAAGATTGAGCTCTATTACCAGAAGATGAAGCACGAGGAGAAGAAGAAGGTACTTCTTCACTTATTTCCAAAGAAGTATCTAAGGAAACGAAAACGAATATCAAGCCCAAGGAAGTTCCAGAATTTGACCTAATCACAAGTGACGTATTTAAACGGCTTCCGAGAAAACGGACCATAAAAATTTATAATTTTATTAATTTTATTAATGCTGTTTTTAGGATAAAGCTCGTCTAAAGACATTAGGGAGAGGTAAGATTATCATAACACCGAAACTAGGGAAATTCATCAATAAATTGATGTTTTGTATCGACGAAGTTCCTGGTTGACTGTCTATTGGAATATTGAAAACTGCCAACGCAACCATTGAGAGACACCAACGAATATTATTTCAAGAGTTTGGTTACAGAACTAACACTCAACTGAATATCAAGTAAACAGGATCAAAAGTTTAATAAAATCCCCGAGCCGGAAAGACGAACAAATGCAAACATCCATTTCCAGGAAATGGAGAAGAAGAAATGAATCTCAATAGAGAAAAAAATATCCTTCTAGGTATTCCCAATGACGTATCCATCAAGGAAACAAGACAATAGAAACCCTAAGAGGGCCTCTGTATTTCACGAAATCTTGGAGGGGACTGGGGTATTTCAACAGCTTCTGACAAAGAAGGTATTAAGAAATTTTCATTTATCAACACTTTTATCAATATGAAGCTTGTATTAAACTCTGAGGACTAGGTTAGATCATCATAATTCCGAAATTAGGGAAATTCGTCAATAAAGTGATTTTGTATGGGCCAAAACAATTAGTACCATTTCAGAAGTTGGGTATCAGAGATAAACAGTCAATTGAATATTAGATACATAGAATCAAGAACATAGTAGCCGCCCTCTGTTAAAAAGAACTACAAAAGGGGGCACCTACGAGTAATTCCAGGAAATGGAGAAGATACAGTGCTATTACCAGGATTGAAACAGAAGAAGAGGGAAAACAAATTATTCGTGGAATTACTCGTACGAGAAGAAGCTCTACAATCCCGAAAATACTATAAAGGTGATCAGGGTAAAGACTCAAAAGGATCAAACACTTTTAGTGCAAAGTTTAGTGCCAAGAGCAAAGCACAGTGCATGTTAATAGAAGCAAAGGGTGTTTATCCGCATTTAATAACTAAGATTTATCAAAGGATAAAGGTTAAACTTTAATTTATTAGGTTAGCAGCTGAGGTTAGAGTAAGATTACTAATTAGCCTTAAGTCTAAAAGACATAACTTGATTACAAAATTTTAGTAAACCCCACCTGTGCAGAAGTTTTAGACGAAGATAATGGCATTTCTGCACTCTTGATTTCATTTTTCAAAAAAAAAAACGTAAAAATATCTATAATAGATGCAAGTCGATAAACGGCAGTAATTTACCAAACTTTAATCATAACCTCACTATAATGGACGAGCAGCAATTTAATAAGACCAAAGCTGGAAAAAGAGCTGTAATTTAGTGCTGCATGTCTGAGCCGCGTAAGCAGAGAAAGACGAAATAAGACATTTACTGTACGTTTTTCTAATTTATGTTAGACAGGCCGCAGGGCGAGCGGAATGATGGCAGGTCCTACAATTTTTAAATTGCAGGTGAAAAAATTTGATGCTGGAACCGCTTTTAGCGAGCTTTCAGGGCGATTTGCATATTTTTTTGTTACATTCTTTCCATCTCTAGATATTATATTAATATTCAAACTTAGAGTGAGGATATTACTCTATTTAAAGCTCTTCCAAGCATTGGTTCTGACATGTAATGTGAGTACGAATAGCTGTAGTTTCAGCCTCTGTGTAGTTATAATTTAAATGAAGTGAAGTAAAACTGGTCGGAGTAATCTCCCTAATGAATACCTGTTCAGGTAATTGCGAAAAGGCATGTACAGTAATATGCTTTTAATACGACGGGATATTTTTGTAGACGTAAATCTGCTAATGCACAGAAAACAAATGCAAATACTAAAGGATCTGAACCACAAGCGTCAAAATAAAAACAATAGCTGACCTTTAAAATCTGGATGATCCTCGCAGTTCCTCTCTACGTTTTATATAGCTGAAACAAAATTACAAAATTACATTGTGTAATACAATTACGAACTATTCCAAAATTTAAACTTCATTGCACTTGTCAGTTTTACCAGTGCTGAACAAATGTTCTAACTAATAACATTTATAAATTAGTGTTGCACATATTACGAGATACCACCAAGAAATTGAATTTATTCAATTCTAATCGATTTTCGCCAACAATTACAATTCAAAAAGTAGAAAAGTTTGGGTTTAGCTCTCCATCATGGATTATTAAAACCATTTCATTTGAATTACCATCAATCAATTTGTTAACCCAATCAAAAGAGTCATTTTACAGCAACTTAATAGTTGAAATCAATTTGTAAACCAGCTTGAGAGTTGGTTCAAAATTGAGTCATGAGTCAATCTCTAAATCTCTTCCAAATTCAAATTTCGTAGTGCACAATTGCTTCAAGAAACCTAAAATAAAATCGAAATCAATTGGCAATCAAGCTGCCAACTTGTCAAAATTTAAGCACGAATCAATTTTCCAGCGGACTCTAAATTGGCAAGCCGAGGAAGAAATGTAAATCAACGTGTATGCTTGTAGGCTGGTATGAATTTGCGACCAGATTTAATATTAAAATCGGTTTAAAAAGTATTTATTTACTCGAAATTACTTTAAAAGCTGACTTCTAACTAATTCAAAACTGGACCATGAGTCTTCGAATCCAATTCCAGCATGTTAGCAAAATATGTTCAATCAAAGTGCCTTCCAAAATAATTCAAAGCCAAAGCGTAAACTGCCTCGCAAAGTTGAATTATGACCAAATTAACAACCTGACTCCAAACTTGCGAATCAATTAGACTATTAGTGAGCAACTTTTAAGGCAAAGTATGAAATAAATCGGGCAAGCTGGGTGTAATTTGCGTTAAGTTTTAATGAGCCAATTTGTACCTTCAAAATTTAATAATGATTCAATTTACAATCTGATTTTAGATCTAGAGTTTACTTCTAACGACTATCAGAGAACAATTTAAAAAAATGTGTGACACCTATCGCTATCGATCTCTAAGCTACTTGGTGAACTGGTACAAAATTGAAGCCTGGGCCAATTTACAAACCGATTTAAAATTGTTAGCAGCCTTCAAGATAACGTACGAAACTAATCGAAATCAATTTGTAAGCTGACTGTAAACTGGGTTAAGTTTGAAACGTGGGTCAAGTTTAAAATTGATTCAAAATCTGCTCCTGAAAGAAATCTAAATCTGTTAATAAGCACGCCGAAGACTGGTCAAAATTAAATAGTGATTCAATTACAAGCAGATTCCAAATCCGCTCAATTCTTTTTAAGCCTGTTGACAAGCAATTTTTCAAGAATCTTGTGAAACCAATCTGTAAGTCGTGTAACTGGTTCGGTGGTGAGGCATCAGTTAAGTTACAAGCCGAATCCAAACCGACTCTGAGTTTTCAGTTAACAATTTCTAAGGCAACGCATGAAATAGATATAAATAGATTTTTAGTCTTCATGTAAACTGGATTAGGTTTAAATCAAGAACTAATTTACAAATTTATTAGAAGTCTGCAAAGCCATTCTTTACATTATTAGTAACTAATTTTTGAAACAGCTTTTGAACGAAATTTATATCTATTTATAAGCTGACTGAAAACTTATTTTTAAGCAGGTTAACAATAAAATTTTAAAGCAACTTGTGAAAGAAATCGAAATCAATATCTAAGTTGTCTTGTTAACTGGTTCAAAATGGAAGCAGGGCGTCTCCAAATCAATTTCAGACCAGTTAGTAAACAATTTTTAAAGCAGCGTACCGAACAGATTGTAATCAGTTTTTACGCTGGATGTCAACTAAGTGTGGTCATGAGCCAATTTAAGATTGTTCGAAGCATTTTATGAAACAAATCTAAATATATCTATAAGCTGGCTGTAAATGTCTGAAAATTAAAAAATGATTCAATCTATAAGCTGATTTCAAGTCAACAGAACTCTTTTTAAGCCTGTTAGTCAACAATTACGAAATAATATTTTGAAACTAATCAAAATCGATCTCTAAACTAGCTTGCAAATTCACTCAATAATTGACGGGCGATTCAATTTACAAGCCGAATTCAAATCGATTTTAAGTCTGTTAATAAATAATTTTGAAAGCAACGTATGTTAAATCTGAATCATAAGCCAGTTTAGAAAATTCTTCCAAATCTCAAACATCTTTCGAAAAAAAATTAACTTATCGTACTGATAATCTCGCAACCAATTTAAAATTAAATAATGATTGAATTATAAGTCAATTTCAAACCAGCAAATCGATTCGTCGTCGTCGTTGTCGTCGTTGCCAAGCAAGTCGAAATCAATTTCTAAGTTTTGTGAATTGGTTCAACATTGAGGCATGACTCAATTTACAAGCCCAATCGAAATCGACTTAACTCTTTTAATAAACAACTTTAAAAACAAACTATAAAACAGATCGAAATCAATGTGTAAGCTGAATGCAAACTGGGTTAGGTTTAAATTATGAGTCAATCTACAAGCCGAGTCAAAATCAACTTTAAGCTGATTAGTAAACCAATTGAAGGCAACGCGTTGAATAGGAAATAATTTACAAGCTGAATGCAAACTAGGTTAGGTATGAATCATGAGCCAATTTAGAAATTGATTCAAAATCTGCAAATCCAATTTCTAGCTTGTAAGTACGAAATTTTTGAAGCAGCTTGGGATACTAATCTGAATCTAATTACAATTAAGCCTGTTCAGAAGCAATTTTTATAGAATCTTGTAAATCCAGTCGAAATCAATCTCTAAGCTGTGTGAATTGGTTCAACATTGAGACTTTAAGCTTATTAGTAAATCAGTCTTAAAACAACGCGTTGAACATGAAATCAATGTGTAAGCTGGATGCAAACTGGGTTAGATTTAAATTATGAGTCAACCTACAAGCCGAGTCAAAACCAACTTTAAGTTGTTTAGTAACCCAATTGAAGGCAACGGGTTGAATAGGAAATAATTTTCTAAGCAGAATGCAAACGAAGTTAGGTTTAAATCATGAGCCAATTTAGAAATTGATTCAAAATCTGCAAATCCAATTTCTAGCTTATTAGTACGAAATTTTTGAAGCAGCTTCGGAGACTAACCTAAATCTAATTACAATTTGGTTGCCAACTGTTCAAAATTAAAGTGATGTAATTATAGGCCGATTCCAAATAGGCAAATTGCTTTTCAATCCTGTTCACAAGCAATTTTTAAATAATCTTGTAAAACCAGTCGAAACTGATCTCTTGATCTGTGTGAATTCGTTCAACATTGAGACATGAGTCAGTTTACAAGCCGAGTCGAAATGGACTTTAAGCTTATTAGTAAATCGGTCTTAAAGCAACGCGTTGAACATGAAATCAATGGTTAAGCTGGATGAAAACTACGTTAGATTTAAATTATGAGTCAATCTACAAGCCGGGTCAAAATCAACTTTAAACTGTTTAGTAAATCAATTGAAGGCAACAGGTTGAACAGGAAATAATTTTGTTAACTGAATGCAAACTAGGTTAGGTTTGAATCATGAGCCAATTTAGAAATTGATTCGAAATCTGCAAATCCCATTACTAGGTTATTAGTACTAAGTTTTTAAGCAGCTTCTGAAACTAATCTAATTCTAATTTTAATTTGGCTGCCAACTGTTCAAAATTAAAGAGGGATTTAATTATAAGCCGATTCCAAAACCGCATTTTGCTTTTAAGCCTGTTGACAAACAATTTTTAAATAAATAAACACCCGGTGTAAATTGGTTCAACGTAGATGCATGAGTTAATTTAGAAGCCGGGTCCAAATCGACTTTAACCGTCTTAGTAAATCAACCTTAAAGCAACGTGTTGAACACGAAATCACTTTGTAAGCTGGATGCAAACTGGATTAGGTTTAAATGATGAGCCAATTTACAAGTCGAATCGAAATAACTTTAAGATGGTTAGTAAACCAATTTTAAAGCAACATGTTGAAGAGGAAATACATTTTTAAACTGGACGTAAACTGGCTTAGGTTTAAAGTATGGGTCAGTTTAGAAATTGATTAGAAATCTGCAAATAGATTTTGAGCTTTCTGTTTATCAGCTGGCTGTAGGCTGTTCAAAATTAAATTATGATTTAATTTGCAAACTAACTCTAATCTAAAAAACGCCATTTACGCCTATTAGCCAACAATTTCTAGAAAATCTTGCGAAAGTAATCAAAGCTAATCTCCATATTTTCTTGTGAATTTACTCAAAATTGAAGCACCAGCCAATTTACAAGCCAAATACAAATCGAATTTAAGCGTGTTAGTAAACATTTTTTAAAACAGATCTATAGCAATTTTCTTATCTGGATGTCAAATGGATTAAGTCTGAATCATGAGCCAATTTATATATGGAATCCAAATCTGCAAATCAATTTTAAGCTTCTTAGTAGATAATGTTTGAAGCAGCTTTTGAAACACATCTAAATTTCTTTATAAGCTGACTGCAAACTGTTCAAAATTCAATAGTCATTTAGTTATCGGCAAATCAGCAGCTATCAAATCTGAAAAATGCTTTTTGAGCCCGTTGTATAGTAGCTTTTAAGAAAATTTTTGAAAGACCAATAGAGATCAATCTCTAAGCTGTCTTGTGAATTGGTTCAACATTGATGCATGAGTCGATTTACAAGCTTAATTTTAAGGCTGTTAGTAAGCAAATTTTAAATCAACGTGTTGAAAAAAAAATTGTAAGCTGGATGTAAACTGGGTTAGGTTTCGAATCATGAGCCAGTTTACACGTTTATTCGATATCTTCTTAGTAATAACATTTGAAGCAGCTTCTGGATTAAATCTAAATATATTTATAAACTGGCTATAAAGTGTTCAAACTTAATTAATGATTCCAAATCAGCAGATCGTTTCTTAATCCTGTTGTCCAGCAGCTTCTAGAGAATCTTGCTAAGCCAATCGGAATCAGTCTTTAGGCTACCTTGTGAATTGATTCAACATTGACACATGAGTCGATTTACAAGCAGACTCTGAATTAATTTTAACCCTTTTAATAAACAAATGTTAAATCAACCTGTTGAACAGGAAGTCATTTTGAAAGCTGGATGTAAATAGGGTTAGGTTTGAATCATAAGCCGATTTACAAATTTAATCCAAACCTGCAAATCGATGTTATGGTTCTTAGTAAGCAATTTTTGAAGTTGCTTCTGTATCAAATGTAAATCTATTTATAAGCTGGCTATGAGTTGTTTAAAATTAATGATGTAATTTCTAAACTAATTCCAAATCTACAAATTTCCTTTTAAGCCCGTTGACAAGCACTTTTTAAGGAAATTTGTGAGATAAATCGAACTCAATCTCCAAGCTAACTTGTAAACTGGCACAAAATTGAAGTCAGTTTACAAGTCTAACTCAAATGTCTCGACCGTTTGTCAATTATTTTTAAAAACCTTTTAAATTCGACAAGTTTTAAATACCTTTACAGTTTACACGTTAACTGACTAATGCATGTATCTTCTAAGCTGATTACATCCAACGATTTAGTTAACTACTTGTTGGTATGCCAAGAGAACAAAACCCTACTACGCTTCTATAATCGTAGCACGTTTTGCCTAGTCTAACAAGTTTCAGCAGCACAAAATTTGTTGTAATTTCATAAGTTAATGATTACGTAATAATAAGCGATAACATTTTGCAATAAAACTAGCTTTCAGCTAAATATCCGAAGTGCTTTCGAGTGCTCGCGTTCGATTATAGCGCGAGTGGCTGTAAGGAAACTTACTAAACTAAACTAAACCACTTGCTGAAGTTCCCCAAATACCTTCCGTGCTTTATTTTGTGGAAAAGTTGCTGCAAAAGTATCGTTTTTACCCCCGGTAGGCCCAAACTCCCCGGCGACACGTTATGAAATATGGTATTGTACTTTAGGTGCATTATTCCTATACTCCAGGCCAACTTATGCGCGCAACCCCGCGGGGGCGAGAGCCCTCGTCGCCCCCGTAAGGCTCAGGCCCTGAATTACCACGGAACAGGGAATCGCACCTTAAGGATAGGGATTACACGCCATTCATTTGCGATAAGATACGGTTATGAAAAGCTTGATATGTGGGCTCGGGCTATGATGCGCCGAATCCTTTCTGGGGCTTAGGCCCGCGACAGATGTGAAACAATGTGGAGAAAAAATGTTTCTTGGAGATATCTCGCCTCGCAGCGCGACGTATGTTCGGGCGAAATTAAAAAGGGCCCGGAGTGCCTTTGTTTTCGTAATTAATCCGCTTTATTGCACAGCAGCTTTTATTTCGCCGCCACAAATAAAAGTAATGTAATTTTGAGCTTTAGCTTTTTACGGCTTCTTTTCAGCCGATCTTTTGTTGCGCCGCCATCTTGCCACTTAATATTCCAATTTTGGCGGGTTGCGGCTTGCAGTCGCTGTGGTTGCGACCTGCTGATATTTAGCTGAAAGAGTTCAGCATGAAAGGCTCGAGAAATTGGTTTTTCAGTTGCTACACTTTTGGTCCTTTCAATAAACTTGCGGAACAAGTACCTGTAAATTGTTATCAAAATTGTAATGATTACTCACCAGTGTAAATTCACAGTGGTAAAAAGGTCTTCCAACTTTGAAGTATTTTTAAACTATAGAAGGTTATGTGCAATACAATAATATTACAGTTTCCATATCTTCTCAATAATCCATAAAATTGCTAGACTTTCACTTATATAACTAACCTTAAAACTAGATTTCCCCAAAAAATAAGTTTAAACTGAAAAACTTCTTGCTACGTTTGACCTTCCCAGCCGCAATTCCTTCCATTTCGTGGTTTATGTTATCTCTGAAACTTTTTCTGAAAGTACTATTCAAGCAGCAAGTTTGTATTCATTGCATCTTTGTATACGTTTTATGTTCTCCAGAATCTCTTCCCTCCGATATTGGGTCTTCTTAAACCTGTCACTTTGCATTCCTCATATTGTATTTTTTTTTGTCTAGCGGCAATGTACTCAATATTTATATATACACTCGAACGGAGGCGGTTTGACTTCGTATCATAATCTTTCGTTCAAAGCTCTGTAAGAGAGACGAGAAAGTTGTACGTAAAGATCAAATATATTTTGTTTTGCTAAACAGATTTAACTTACACAACTCAAAAAAGGTTCAGACTGAACTACTTTTGATATGCAGATACGAATTATAATCGATAGGTTTGTTTCGTTAAGATTAACGATCGGCCTCAGCTTCTTTGAATTCAATTAGAAAAAATAATTATAGCACACACACAGATCTGATGTTTGGTTAAGCGAAATGCTAACTACAAATACCAATCTCAAAAATATTTCGCTCGATAAGTAGGTCTGACTTCATAATATCTCATAACTTACGGCTGGTATATCCAGAACCGGTTTGGTACTCGACATAACCACTCGGAACTTTGAAATTAAGCCAACAGAACAAATAGAGAAGCAACTAAATTATTACAAAAACCTCTTTACAATTCCACCCTTCAGGTTAGGAAACTAAAATTGATAAATCATTCAAGCGGGACTAAAGTCACCTTGCTACCCCCGTAACCTTGATGGAAATGCCAAATCGTAATTTCCGATTCTGCTGGAATTGCAAATCACTACCTGATTTGACTCGAAACAGAAGCTATAATTACGTCACGATTCGAACAATCGTAACATTATTTCACGACTTCCTTTTGAGCCATCCTGTATATTAGAAAATATAGAATTTTATAGAGTCAATAATTTTGAAATAAGTTAGTTTTTCTTTCATGTTTTATAAAACCTAGCAATTTCACTGCGTTTGTAACTAAAAACGTAGATTCACATGTGCGAGGTGCTCCTCAAAAGTTCCCAAAATTGATTATAAAAGCAAGTTAGTTACCCGAACGTGTAGTTCCCACCGTCGTCATTGCAGAAATAACCTGTTTTGAAATGTACATACAGTGATTTTCCATGATGCCTTGAATCTATAGAAATCCAGAAATTCTAATATTGTGTATATCTATTCAGAGGATCGACATTGGGACATTTCGGCTACATACTCGACTGCCGGTTATATGACTCATTTAGCACCGAGAACTAGCGGTTGCAGGTTTTGTCTGAAGCATGGAAATCCGGTTTCCTTTCTGGAGTGTCGTTTTATCTCGAGTTGTGAAGAGGTTCCTCGTGTTCAACATGATATTTTAATTTTTTGAGTTCTAGAGTGCAATAAGAGAGATAGTGGAAGCAAGTACTAGGCGTTTTGTTAGCGTTCAAAGCGTAAACCAGATGTTATGTCGATTTTGTTAGTTGCAACTCTCTGCTATTTGCAATAGGCAGAGTTCTGGTAAGAAGTTGTTTGGGCTTCGGAATCGCTGTAACCATGCTTAAATTACTTAACTTTTGTGGGGTTAGCATAGTGTGCCCGACACTCTACTTTACTAAAATTTAGATTACCCTTTTTTTGTCAGTTGTATAAGCACCAGACCGGCTCTTACCTCAGTATGGCTACGGGTTTGATAATGTAGCTTGTTACGACCTGTCTTTTATCAGGTTATCACCTGCAATTGTGCAATCATACATACAAATCCTGCTAGGAATAAAATCCAAACAGTTTACATGAAAATACATATACTCTGGAAAAGAACACACATGCATAAAAATACAGAAAACGATACTCAATGGTAATATAGAAATGTTATACGCTATGAACAATAGCTAAGAAATGTCCACGAGCTTAATGCCGAATCTACCTGCTTAGATACACACACCTTAAATAACGTGCATTCAAAAAAAAATTATCGAAAGCACTTTGAACTAGATTTTGTCTTACTACTGCATGTCGGTGATTATTACATCGTTCTACCCAGAATTCAGCGCGCTCAGTCACTTGAGTTGTCAGTTGTCAAAGTGAGGTTATGTGTTTATACCTAAATTATTACATCGCTCTACCCAGAATTTAATGCGCTCGGTCACTTGAGTTGTCAGTTGTGTGAAAGTGAGATTGTGTGCATACGCAATCCATAAAATAAGTTGCGACATGACTTTCAAAAATTACTGTTTGACACAAGGCCACTTGATAACGGTTTTTTAACGCACTTTAGAAGTGTGATTCTCAATGCGCAACGCTAAGTCAAAAAACAAATCGTGCGAACAATGTTTAAATTCCTCCCACAAATTCACATAATACGGCTCTGCCGTTGCTGGTTTAAAATCAAGCTGAAGCAATACGACAGCGGGATGCACCTGCTGCTTTCGGGCGCGTAATTGCTCGTCGTAGCTATTGTGCAAACTGTTGCAATCCCTGAATAATTTACCTTTATGCTTCTACACCCGCAGTTTCCTGGATCATGCATTCGATCGTGGGAATTATTTACAGGAACTAAGCTTCCTTTATAGTTGCTCCAAATGGTTCCGTACATTGACAAGATCGACTGTTTCTATGAAGCTAGAATAACGGCTTCTTGCTACGAAGAATTATCGGTACCTCGATGTTGTTTCCAAGGTGGGTATTGCTCTTTAGGCTGTATTTCGCCTCAAAAAAACGAGGCGTCGACTGCTCTTAACGCAGGCTAAAACAAACTCTCAGTCACAATGCTTCGCGTGGCGTCCCTTTTGTTTGGACGAAACTCACCGTTCGCCCATTAGGGAGCGACTCGCTCCACGTACCTTCGTTCGCCCACAACTTGCGTTGTTCTATTAATAGCCGCAACTATGACATCAGCTGGTTTGCACCGCATAGACTGACGCGCGAAACCTAATTATTACTATGTAAAAAATACAGTTTGGCTTAAATCTACAAAGGTGTTTATTAAATACCAAGGTGACACGAACTAGCCCGTTACGAGGTGGATACGGGTGAAGTCCAATATCTGAGGTTGTTTGGGAAATTCTGGTAGAAGGAAGTATTGCTGAACTTAGGAACGTATGTGGGTCATTCACTGAACTGACCTTTGTGGTAATGTAGTGTAGGTATTTTAGGCTGTAAATGGTCTAGTACACGATGTATTTAATTTCAAAACGCTTTAGTAGTAGCAATATGCACTATAATTTAATTTAATTATAGTACGATCATATATCTGAATTTTGAGGTTAAGTTCGGCTATCGTTACGACGTAGAGACTATTTTCGTTTATTACTTCTGCTTATGGAACCCCAAATGCTGTATTTGTATTAAATTTATGGTTGGCCGTTTCAAGTTGTATAAAGCCAAGCTTCACATTGTTAAAATTTAACCGTTTAATCACGTTCGTGGATGTATTTAATTTGAAAATTTCAAATTAAGTGCTAGTAGTGATTCCTGTGATGGGTAAATCATTTTATACTGGTTGAGCTAAATTAAGTCGCTGATTGGCTAACCTAATTTTTATGCTGGTACTCAAATAGTTTTGAACTTAATAATTTCATATTTGATTGCTGCCACATCGTTGGTATACTTTTTAATTCTGTTAGTAAAGCCATCTTTTCTCAGTTGCCCATTTAAAGAAATTGCGTTCTTGTTTCGGATCCCACAGCTGTAATTATTCCCTGTAGAATTTAAGAGGTCACGTATTACAAGTGAGGCTACCAACAGGTATATAAGGTAGAGATGGATATTTACTAGTTGGGTATGTTTCTGTGATATTTATGTATTTGTGTGTTAGTTATAGTCCTTATACACTTACATTTTTACAGTTGTTTGTTAAATATCAGTAATTACAGACCGTTTATACTACTTATGTTACTACCCAAATTCTGTTGACTGAATTTTAGCTTTAGTTGAGTTGCTTAGTGGTTTGTCGTCTCAGTAATCTAGGGATGAAGGTGCCAGATACAACCACTTGGCACCCCTTTAATTTCTTTCATTGTCTACTAAGCTTCGTCGAACCTGATTTATTCTAGTTGTAGTTAGTCGGCAACTTCTTTTAACGTTTGAGATCGGTCAAAAGTCTCGTAATAACATCAGAAATCGTCGCAAAAGTGTGTGAAATTATCCTATCAAATCCTAGCTTTAGCGGCAGCTTATGACTTTCAAAATAGGACAGGTGAACCCTACCTCTGTTATTCTCTGGATTTGGCCCCCTGCGACTGTTCCTATTTCTCAAGCTTAAATATGACATGTTGAGATGATTGAAGAACGTTAGTCAGGAATACAAAATATACCAACACACCTGCACTCAAAGACTCCAAAAATGCATGGAATCATAGATAAGCTTAGATGGACACGACGGAAACTAGAAATTCCATTACAATTTTCCCGCGCTTTTGGGAGATCACTTAGAGTGTTCTGATTATACTGAAAGTAGCTATTAAAAATGGTTTAGTAGTATTAGAGAGGCATGTATTTTGCATTGAATGAATGGCGATTCCGAGGGTATCGAAGAATCCCAGTAGACCATATTTTCATGACACAATTCCTCAATGCATTTATAAAAAATCTAATTTATTTCCGGGTCGCTATTCGTGAGCCGAATTAAGCCTTAAACGGTCCCTTCAATTTCGAAAGTGACCGCCACTGCCGATAAACCGGTACGCAGTGTTGCCACATGAATAGGCTAAATCCCGCAGCCATAATGGGGAAGTAAGCCGTGAAATTGAAAACATCAAAACTAGGTTTCCGGCCCGCTATATTTATTTTTCAATCCGAGTGTCTCCTTCCGAAGAAATATCGCCAGGAGTCGCAGGGCCGGTGGGCGCCGCAAATAGGAATTTAAATCGCGAGCGCAGTGGCGTCGGCCAGGGTGCGAAAAACGATCCCGGGAAATTTATGCAGCGGCCGGTTTTTGCGCCGGAAATATTTTACCGCAGAGTTGGCAACTTATTAGCGATTGTTTTTGCTGCGACGCTGCAGATTTTTCACCGGCTTGCGCGCAGATTGCTTGAGGAACTGCGGAGGACGCGCTAAATCGGCCGTGTCCACTTCCCTTTTTTGGCGGAAATATAATTTCCCGGGATGCTCGACTTTAAAAAGTTGGCAAAAGCCCCTCCGTTCATACGAACTCAAATTTTCTTGCGGCAGAGACGCAAAAACTGGGAAAATGTGCTGCTGTTAACGATTAGTCAAAATATAAACCGTCATATTTTTAAGCTTGTTGTTTCTTCGTACGTCTAAATACTATATTTATTTATGAATTGTAGCAAACCGTTTAGTAATGACAACTTTTTCAAAATTTCCTGGATGTTAAGGTCAGTCAGCTCAGCTCATAAGGCATGAATACGATCGAAGCTTCTGAAATGTGGACGAATAGACATATTGAGATGGTACGTTACCTATCGCAATTCTAGCTCCTTTATTATTGTTAAATAATTGTTGATTAATTAAAAGTCAAACATTTCAGAAAATTGATCAAGTCAGCGTTGAATAGAAGCGACGTCCATAGTTACCGATGAACAGGTTTGCCTGGTTTTGAGATTGCATTTATTTCATTGTTACTTATCTGTGACGTAATTTTCAACAGATTTCCTTAATTAAAGTAAAAATTGAACGCAAATTTCTGTGTCGCCTCGTGACCATTAATTTGAGGTTAAGTTTATTAAGAATCATACACTATAACAGTTATCATACAATTGAGTAAGTTTTTTACTGTGTAGAGACTCAACCCTGGGATGAGAGATATTCGAACCTAATAGCTAGTCGGTGCAAAAAGTATTAGTTATTGCGATAAATAAATTATTAAAGGCAGCATATCTAATAATTTTTTAGTCATCTCGAATGAACAATTTTATTTATCCATTTTAGTTAGCATTATTGGCAGTTCAGAGTCAATTGACTCAGATATTTTGGGCTCTAGAGCTCAATTATCGTTCAATATACGTATATATAGTTACTGACGTCAAACAGCATTTTAGACGGAATAAAAAATAGTTTGTTTGTATGGACCGTGTTTCTCTACTAGTGCAAGATACCATCACCACCATAAAAAGAAAAAACACTAGTCTTTGAAGGATGCTGGAATATGTTATGTTAAAGAGTATCTGGATCTAGGAACAACTAACAAAGTAGAGCGTAAGCCGAAAGACAAATGTGAAAGTAGCTACAGAAAAGAGGGCACAAATTGGAAAGATAATGTTTTAGATATGAAACTGTCATAAATGACAAATAATAGAACAAGTTCAAATATGTAGAAGTAGGTAGAGTTACATACGAGTGAAAATTTTGTCTCGAGGAGCGGAAATGAAATTGTAAAGGAAAAACCGAAAATAAGACGGACGGTGAAAAAATAATAATAGAGGACGGAATGTTAAAATAATGATGGATGCATGCAAGAATAAATGGGAAATTACAACAAGGATTAGAACATTTCGAAACACTAAATCAGTTCTCTAAGGAGAGGAGTGCAACAAAAGGCTACCATAGACCCTAAACTACTTATCGGCGCTAGAAAACGTTTAAAAAATGCATTGGACAGGCAAAGCCATTACCATCAGTAATGAAATATGAAATGACCTGAGATTTACGGACGATGTAGTTCTTGCACCTGACTCATACAAAGACATAATGGATACTTCGATCAGCGAATGACGAATGTTAACGAATGCATAAAGATGACAAGAATAGACGTAAAATCAATATAAATAAGTAGTGTCTATATAGGATAAATAATGAAAATTAGGAAATAAAATCAATTCGAGGAAATATTTTGAAATAAAGACCATACTATGAGAAAAAAGGGAGAGGACTCTTCAATTAAGATAGGGCGATGGCATCAAAAGGGTATGGAAATATGCCGGAAAAGAAATACAATGAAGGAAAACGTTTAGAAAGCGAGAGAAGCCTTTGTTCAGAAATGGGCATATACGGCTAATTTATATTAGAAGCAGAAATAATGCACTGCAAAGCCAAAAAATACAATGTTAAGGAGTTTTTGACCATCCTTAAAAAACGGACTCATACCACCAACAAAACTTGAGGGAATACATCGAGTTCGACTTAGCTTAAAAAGTGGTGAACTAAATTAAAGGGCGGCAAGAGGTTCTATTTGGCACGTTCATCGCTAGATTCTTGAGACGACAGACCACTAAGTGTCTCAAATGAAGTCCAAAATTTAAAAAAAACCTAAATAGTAAAGAATATCATATAATAATAATCAATAAAATGGATAATATCAGATATATAAAACTATACCCCATTCATTCCATTTGTGATCCTGAACAGGCTGTGCATGTACATTTTTTACGGTGTAATTCTCGGTTGGTGATAAAAACAATTGCAAAATTGGATAGTTCATCAATATTCAATTATCAAGTGAATTAAAGTTATTGAAAAACATAATTGATCATTCCAGTTCAACAAGATTCCACGAATGGGTTTTCCGCAACGGCAGTACTTTCTACAAGATAGAAAATGTCAATGTCATTTGGACATTGGTAACTTTTTGTAACTAATATTTGATATATTGGTAAAAATATTCACATTCAAGGCCTGCTCAGAATCACAAATAGATTGACTGAGGTACATACGTAATTATTGGTATTCCACAAACAAACATAAAACATTTAGTGTATAAGAAAGAAGCATTATCACATAAATGCATAAATATCACAGTCCTTGCTCAACTAGCAAATATATTTTATTGGAAACAACAAATCTAATACGTTGCTTAAAAATGATCTAAATGCCTTATTGAGGCCTCCATTCTAATACCGTACTTAATAAATTACCTAAATGCTTTCTAAGGGAACCCGACACCTGTATATCGAGCGACAACCACCAAACCTGGCCATAAAGATTCAATGTAGGAAATTGTTTTGACATGACTTCTGGTATCTACTTCATTAATTTCTTCTAAACAGATCATTAACATTACATTAAGCAAAGATATGTCATGGCAATTCAGGCATACATTTACATGGCCAGGTCTGGTGGTCATTAAACAACTATTTCACTGTGGCCAGATTCGGTATATTTCCCCACTAAATGAAAATTAACATATATGGCAGCAACTCAATATTAACTCAAACTCCTAAGCTGTTTGAGTCCAGCGTAAAAATTAGGTTTGCCAATCAGCGACTCAATTTTAGCTACATAAGTTAACTTTAAAACAGTATTAAATATTTTCCTCGCCACAGAAATTGCTCCTAAATTATTATACATAATAACAACCATAATTTAACACGGTGAAGCCTAAATCTTTAATACAATTGACAAATTATGAACACCAAAGTACATTGAAATACCTACTTGAGGAAAAATAATCTGTCTTTATAGAGCATCAAAGAATGATCATCGTTTGTATCTACAGTATATTTTTGAGTAAGATATTGCTCAAAACCGCAAGGAGAAGAAATAAATGCAGTCAATATCGTCTGAGAATTCGAGTACCGACAAAACTACTAAAATTTCCAAAAAACGACATCGTTCTTGTGGTCTTAATAATAGAACAGACTAGACAGATCAGACAAAATGTAGTACCACAAATGAACACAATGCGGTTCCTGTGGGTGCAGGTGAAATCTAGAAATAAATCCAAATACGACACTTCGTTGTCATAATTTGTTCTTTAAAACAATTGCAAATAATAACCTTAGCAGTAACTGCATGAGCGGTATATTGTACACATTGTTAGCCTTCTTTGAAAACTTAAAAATACGTACAACAACCTGTAGAAATAAAATAATATTTACCTCTTGTATTACTTTAAGCAGATTACACTTTTGTGTTATGTTTGTATCGGATCAATTTTCTCTTCGATGACGTATACAATTTTCGAAAAGTGTTCTTAGTCTTCTTCTATATTGGCGACCCCCTGAAGCTGCTCTGTGACCTCTCCATCTACTAGTGTGTTCTAGTGACTACCAATACTTGGTCTTCTTGACATTCATTCGTAGCCCGTATGCTTATCACACACGACCAGGACACAACCTAGAGGTCGCTACGGGCAACCAGAACGCTGTCATCTACATATTGAATGTTTTTTCTACCTTAATCCTCCTCGTAGCCTAACCTCTTCAATCGTGAGATTTCCTACCTTGATTTGGTCTCTTGCGGCCATTAGAAGTTGGGTATGAACTGTAGATCTTCCTCGTCGACGTCAGTCAGGTGCAGCACTTCGATCATCTTCTCATGTTGGATATTGTGGCATCGCTGTACCAAGATTTAGATGATAAAGAGAGCTTCTCGTGTGCCCAGCATATATCCTAGCGTGGATGATACGTACGAGAAGCTTCAAAGTGTAGCTAGTGAGACTGATGGTTCTGTGGTCTTGACCTCTTCGCATTTGGTTTCCTTGAAGCTAAAGCTGCTCATCATTTCGTGGATACCGTGGCCGCTGTCGTGCGTGTTCGAAAAACTCTTCTATGCATTGTTTCTACAATTCCAGTTCCTGGTCCGGGTCAACCATGGAATTCGTATAATTCATGTTATCGTTACTATTATTTCCATCTTCGAAAATAGTATCGAATAAGAAAATAGTTTTAACGTTATACATATGGTTGTTCTTGCACCTTCTCGTTAAGCAACCTTTCTACTCGTATATCGTAAGTAAAAACATAACCTTTTGGTATTCGTTAATTTTTGGAGACTTTCGTTTCCCTAGTTACTTGCATTTGCGTTTGTGAATGCTGCTTTGAGGGGCTTTGTCCATAGCCTAAAGTGGAAATTTAGTTTTTTACAAATTTCACTTATAAGCCCGAACACTAACAAAGGGGTGAGTAAATTTCATGGCATAGCATTAAAGTACTTGACACGTATTTTCCAGAGCTTCATCGCCCTTTTACTGCGCTTTTTTCTACATTTGACAACCTTTTTCGACGTTATTTTACGTTGTCATAATTGTTTGCTTGAGATGGATTCCTTACGAGCGCCGAATCAGCGGTTGGTGAAGTTCGGAGCACAGCATTTTAGAGGAGACGTCCATATTAAATCATGTTGTATTTGCACTAAGGTCGGTACTTAACGTTTTATAATCTTTAATTATGTCTGCACTGACAGAATAGCGTAAATACTTAAAAAATTTGTTTTTTGTGCAACAAGTTAGCAATAAGGTAAGCACAATATTTTAGGGAGCATTATCAAAAATTTGCTTAAAATATAAAGTAGTGACTAAATGCCGAACCATGTCGTACATACCAGCAAGCTTCAGATTGTCAATTTTGAGAACTTACTTAAATAAACAATAATTATAACTACGACTGAAAAACTGGTTTCTGAAGCAGTTAGTACTTTTAAACACCTCTGGCTTTAACTATGTAACTGTATTTTCTTAGGTGGTACTTCTCATGGCTTATAACTATATGCTATTGAAGAACAAAATTATTTTATACTCATACGTAACCTTCAAATTCTAGTAACATTATGAGAATTCAAGGTAAAGGGTATTAAGAAGTGTGAGTTAAAAATGAAGACGTAATGTTGCAGAGAATGTTAAAAATGTGCCTCCGCAATACCACAGTCAAATCGATTCAATTTACTACCTAGCTAAAAACAACAAGTGCCAGGTGTCTAGTCGTGAAATGTAATGAGTAAATCTACTAAAAGTAAACAATGGCAACAGCAAACCAGTTGCTTTGTATATTTGTTTATTAACATTCAATTCACTTGTACAAATATTACCGAACAGTTATGGGCACGATCAAACTTAGTCGAAGCGCCTTATCCGTCTACGACAATCGGATTCCTTCCTGATTGCAGATGCGGTGTTTGCTTGTTGACTACGTGATTAACTAATTAGCGAAGTATCAATTTTCACACCTAATCGAGGAGTTCGTAAATCTGAGAGATGCCGCCCTTATTACGCTCCGTCATGCTCCGACGTCACATTAAATTCAACCCTGCCATGATTGATGCAGCAGGGCGGATTTATACATCATTACCGGAAACGTGTAGATGTGGCTGTAAAACTTCTGGATATTGAGTGTGAGTGCAGGGGAAGAGATAATAAAAAGGAATTGTTTCAGCATTTTTACACCTGAAAAATAAAACTGAAGAAGTATTCATAATAACTTGAAAACCAATCGTGTATAGTTCAGATATGAACTAGAATTTACCTTGCATATCTACACATCTGCAAGTCAACAAAAGAACAGTTAATGCTCTTTATCATTGGTCGTTATTAAGACAGAGACTGAAGCTTGTGAACCGAACTAAGTGGCGAACACAAAATAGACTGACAGTAATGAAATGGGAATACATTTTCACACTCTCCCTACATTGTATCTTTTATCCCCAAGATGATTACCATGGAAGAATGTTGTACAATACTGCCTCACCACTCATAAAAAACTTCATCTTAGAGGTAGTTTTTAACAGAAGACGCAGAGATACAGACTCATCAGTAGCGAGTGAAATGGAGTTTTTAACCTTGTTCAACAAATGCAGAAAAACACATTACTTGCTTAACTATTTTTAAAAAACAATGCAGGTACTGAGATTATTGATAGTTGTTTAATTGCTATTTACTAATTAAATTAGTTCGACAATTAAAAATATATTTTATCCCGCCCAAGACGGGAATAAACCTAACAAAAATATTTAGCATTTGACGTGCAGCGTTTAAGTATTGAATTTAAGTCATTTACAATTCAATTATATATGAAGGTGTTTAAATGAATTTTAAATTAAACTAAAGAGCATTTAAAAATGTGCATGGGTTATTTTAGTACTCTATTAAATAGGTATTGCATACAGTTAACTCAATTTTCTTTAGAAGCCAAGCAGTAATTCACTTTTGATACGATAATCGTGCACTGCAGTCGACAATGTTTTGGTTACCAAATCAAAATATCTATAAAAAAAGTAATAATAACATATGAAGGCATTTAAATGAACTCTAAATAAAACTTAAGAGCATTTAAAAATGTGCATGTGACTTATAAAATAAGTATTGCGTATAGTTAAATCAGTTTCACATAGATAGTTACCATATATTATTTCACTTCCAGTACCAGAAACATGCACTGTAGTTAACAAGGTTCATATGAGCAACACAAGATATTTATAGAGAAGGAAGAATAACGAAGTTGATCAATAAAGACAATTCGTATAATAAACTGCAAGAGTAATAGAGTTCAATACTCGAAATACAGAAACATCTATTAGGTTAGTTGCACCATTAATGAAATGTATGTGGAGATATATCCAAAGACTTTGTCGAAAGAGTATGAAGAATATGAAAGTAATGGAACGTGAAAACCATATAAAGAAATAAAGTACTGGTTTTAAACCAGAACCAAGATGTGTAGGGCTAATAACGGAAAAAATAACTACCAACAAGTCTAAGACTACCGCATGATGGAGAGAATACTTCGGCAGCCTATTGAATGGTTGTTAAGTACGAAGAACTCGACGAAGACGAGAAAAGCAGAAAAGAAGAAATATTATTAATTGAAACAAGAACTGTAATGCGGCGTAATGCGCTATACTCTACTTTACTATGAACTAGATTGCCCTTTGTTTACTAGTTAACCCAGTCGTAGATGCGTAAGACCCGCTCTTACCTCAGTATAGCTAAGGAAATTATCAATATAGCTCGTTCCAACCTGCTTGTAACTACCTACAATTCTGTAAATGCAAATCCAGAAAAGAAAACCAAACAGTTTACATGAAATTACATATACTCTGGAAAAAAACATACATGCATGAAAATGGCTACAAAGAATACACAATAGTAATATAGAAATGTTATATACGCTATCAACAATAGCTAAGAAATTTCCACAAGCTTAATGCTCAAGCTACATGCTTGAATGCACTCCTTAAGTGTAGGTGTGACTTATTAATTATCAACGGCAAGTCAAAAAAACCAACACTGCTAACAATGTTTAAATTCCGCACACAAATTCACTTAAGACAGCTCTGCCGTTGCTCGTTTGAAATTAGGCTGACGCTATGAGTCGGCAGGGAGACGTCATCGCTTCGTAAAGACGCCCACCAAGGATGATGTACTCGGCGTAGTTTATTAATTACACTTTTAGTTTTTACAGTTTCCTGGACCGGGTGGGAATTATTTGTAGGAACTAACCTTGCGTTATAGTTGCTCCAAATAGTCTCGGAAGCGCAGGGTGTAAGTTTCTTGCTAATAGGCAACTGGTGCGTGCGTCTAAATAAAAGGGACGCCACGCGAAGTATTATAAAATGCGATTGAGAGTTTCTGTGTGCACCTGAGGTTAGAGCCGTCGACGCCTCGTTATTATTGAGCCTAAATACAGCCTCGAGAGTATATAACTACCTTGGAATCAACACCGAGGTACCGATAATTCTTTATAGCCGAAAGCCGCTATTCTAGCTTCAACGAAGCAGCGATCTTGTCAATATCGCTGCTTTGTTGAAGCTAGAATAGCGGCTTCCGGCTACAAAGCAATTCGTAAAATGGGGACCAAGAGCATTCAAGAGAAACGTTGGCAGACCACAGCCCGAAGGCAAGTAGAGAAAAGATGTGGCCCAAAATAAAACAGAGTAAAATAGAATGATCGAGGCCTATGTCTAGGGGTTGACAGTGAGGGGTTGTTAAAGAAGAAGCTGAAATACAGGTATTGTGCTCCGATGTCGTGGGAAATAATAAACGAGTGCTCTTCATCTTCGCTTTTTTCACGGATTAGATCTAGTCGGCCTGTTCCGACATATCAAGATGGTCAGATCAAGCTGTCAAACACCAAGATGGTCACATTATCTTTTCTTCGATCCTGCTCTTGATCTTTTCTCTTCAGCTCTTAATAAAGTAATATATTCTACTGCCCCTAAGAAAACGAATTTAGATGTTTGGATTTGTCTTTTGTGGCTTTTTGTGAACATTCTGGTTTTGTTGAAATGTTGAAAGTACTAAGCTTCTGCTTTCATATCTTATAAATAACTTTTCTACTGCTCCCAGAAAATGCATTTCTGGATTTATCTCTTGTCATTCATCGTCAGCGTTCTGGGCTTAGATCCATATATCAATGTTGGCAGTGGAATGACTTTGCCTATCGTATAAAATCCAGTTACTTTGTAAAGATTTATCAGGAGATAATGAATGAGTATTCTACGTTAACGGTTTCTTCTTCTTCGGGGATTAGACCTATTCGATTTGTTCCGGCATCCTAATATGGTCATGAAATGTTAAAAGTGATATGATTTTACCGGTTTTATAAAATACATTTATTTTGTAAGGAACTCTTATGAGATAGTGGATGAGTGTTCCATGTTAGAGTCTTCGTCGTATTCTTCTTCTACATGTATTAGTCCTATTTGGCCGGTTTGGGCATACCACGATACTCTTTCGGTCTTCCGACTGATCTTCTACCTTCATATTTTATAAGAAATATTATCTACTGTTCTCAAAAAACTCATTTCAGGTAGTAAAATTCGTATTTTATCATTCTTCGCCAACGTCCTGCTCTCGGATCCATATAGAAATATTGTTAGTTACATAATCTCACCTGTTGTATAAAATTTACTTTTTAAAGCTCTCTCGGGAGAATTAGTGCTCTATATTACAATCTTTTTCTTCTTGTTATTCTTCAGGAATTAAATGCAGTCGACCTGTTGCTGCATACCAAGATGGTCAAATCATCTTTCCTTTGGTCCTCTTTCTGATCATCCAGATTGTAGTAGAATATTTCGCAATGAACGTAATTATATAATTCTGATTTGTTTTATCGATATTTTGGTGAAAGCCAAATTTAGAACTTAGGTGAAAAAACGGTTCACACCTTGGCAAGTAATAATCTCGCCCTGGTTAAGTAAATTAATTGTTTTATGTCCTACCAGTACATTAATTAAAATTAATGACTCTATTTTAAGGTATCTTAGATACAAAATAACGCTCCAGGGCAATTATTTTCTTCATAAGAACACTAGGGTTATTATGAAAAATTAACAGTATTTGTTTCCATGGATACAACCTTTATTTAAAAAATTATGCACCACTGTCACAATGAAAATTAATGACAGCTCATCTAATGTCACAAATCTAACTTAGATCAGCAAACTAGATCAATCTTAAAATACCATAGCATAGTAATTATATGAATTGAATAGGAATATGAATTAGGTAAGAAAATTGGTAGGACATAAAACCTTGAAGGCACCACGGGCATTATGAGCTAAGAGCCCGCGATTGTTGTACACAATCTAATGTCACAAATCTAACTTAGATCAGCAAACTAGATCAATCTTAAAATACCATAGCATAGTAATTATATGAATTGAATAGGAATATGAATTAGGTAAGAAAATTGGTAGGACATAAAACCTTGAAGGCACCACGGGCATTATGAGCTAAGAGCCCGCGATTGTTGTACACACCTCGGGCCAAAGGCCCTCGGTTAGTACACTAACAATCTTGGGCTCTTATTTTACTCATAATGCCCCTTGGTACCTTAATAACTATTATTATGATTATGTATTTATATGTGATCAATAAAAGCCTTTATCATTATTATTATTATTATTATTATTACTATTCGTATAAAATACAATTATCTTGCAAAGCTCTTTCGGGAGATAGTGAATCACCGTCCTACGTTCAAGTCTTCTTCGTCCCCTTAACAAATTGCATCTATTTGGCTTGTTTTGGCATATCGCAATAGTCAGATCTTCTCTTCTTCAGTCCTGTTGCTGATCTTCTACTTTAAGCTTATACGTAGAAGCAATTCCTATTTATCTAAAAAAATTCATTTCAGGTTTTTGCATTCGCCTTTTACCATTCTTCGTCAGAGTCCTGGTCTCGAATCGACAGAGAAAGTTTGGTAGTGATACGGTATTACCTATCGTATACAATACAGTAATTTTGTAAGAACGCTTAGAAGATTGTAAATTTAAACTTTTCTTTTTCTGCAGGGATTCGACCTATTCGACCTGTTCGGGCATACCACGATGGTTAAATATTTTTTTCCTAATCTGCCTACAGATTCTCCACCTTCAGGTTTTAAAAGTAACAGTTTCTGTTGCTTTCAGGAAATGCATTTCAGATGTTCGGATTCGTTTTTTATGATGCTTCGTCAACGTGCTCCTCTCGGGATATAAAAAATTTGGTAGTGCATGATTTTATCTGTCTGTAGTTATTTTCTTGGAATATAGTGAATACATGCTTCTTCTTCTACTTCATTTTCTTCAGCAATTAGATCTATTCGGCCTGTTCCGACATACCACGATCGTCAGATTATCTTGTGTTTGGTCCTCCCATTAATCTTCTACTTACAGCTTCTAAAAAAATTCTTACTACTCTCAGGAAACGTATTTTAGATATTTTAATTGGTCTTTTAGTATTCTCCGTCAACGTCCTGCTCTTGCACCCATATGGAATTGTAAACGGCGCGGCGGCATAATTTTACCTGTCGTGTAAAATACACTTACTCTCTCGGGAGATAGTGAATGAGTGCTCTACATCAAGGCCTTTTTCTGCTTCGTCGTCAGAGGTTAAACTTATTCGCTCAGTTTTCGTCGACAAAGATGGTCCTCCTACTGATCATTCACCTCCAACTATTAGAAAAGTAGCATTTTCTACCGCTCTCTGGAAACGCATTTTAGGTGTCTGGATTCGCCTTTTATTATTCTTCATCAACGTCCTGTTTCGGATACCTATGGGAATGTTGGCAATGACATGGTTTTACCCTTTTTATAAAATCTAGTTATTTTTACAGATCTTTCGAGACATAGTGAAGAGTACCTACTCTACACTAAAATCTTCTACTCATTTTTCTTCACGAATTTGACCTACTTGGCCGGTTCTGGCATACCACAATAATCAGGTCATCTCTTCTTTGGTTCCACTGATATTCTACCTTCAACTACATTTTCTACAAATCTAAGGAAACGAATTTCAGATATTTACAATTGTCTTGTATTATTATTTTTGGTTATAACATAATGTTATCTGTCGTATAAAATACAATTAATTTGTAAAGATCTCTGGAGATATAGCGAATCTAAAGTTGGTTCCTTTCCTTTAGGGTATATACCTAGTCGGCCTGTTCTGGCATACAGAGATGGTAGCTTCTGTGAGTAGTATTTTCTACTGCTCTCAGGAAACGTAGGTATTTATATTAGTTGTTTATTATTTCCTAGAATTGCATCATACTTTGTTTGCTTGTTCTTGTTTTTGCATGCAATTTTTATAGTTTCATTTCATTAAATCTCGTTATGTTGTACAGATTTCTTTCTCTTTTCTAGGTAATATTATAACCCAAATTGTGTAGGAGTGTAGGAGATCTAATCCTATGAAAGCCATACCCTAGCTTTATAACTATGGGTATTAAGATTATAGTATCTGTCAATTTCATTTAGGTAATGTATTACTCCCTGTAGAGGATTCCCCTTGTTACCTGTTATAACATGACCACCTGCGGCAAATAGAGTTGCCAGTTAAACGCTAAGTCGGTGAATTCTACTATTTTTAGTTCCGTTTCCCAATTTATAATTAGGTCATCAGTGTTTAGGTTATATACGGAAGGCGATAAGAAAATTTTTGTTTCCCAGTATAATCTATTGAAATTTATTGTTTCCGTTTCAACTACACCTCGTAACACATATATCTTCCTCATTACATTATTTTATCTTTACCGAGGGTTGTTTCAATGTGTATGTTATTTCATATGTTGCTGCTATTTCGGATTCTTATGCCATCTAGCTTTTAATTTCAGAATTGAAGTTAGCAAATATATATTAAAGTGAGTCGAAAAAAATTATTATTACAGAATAAATGATTGTGGCCTGATATGTGACAGAACATTATACCTACTAGCGATGATAAACCCCAATACGTTATAAACAGCTCCTTGAAGCTCTTTCAAATCTCAAACTGGATGTATATCGATCACCACCCATAACTTTTCATTGTTATTTCCTGCACTATTGGCATTCAAACTTCATAGAAGATACTTGCCACCGCCAAATGAGCACGCCTCATGCAAATTACCATCCAGAATCGCGCCTTAAATTGCTTGTAGCCGATGCGGTAAGCCCTTAATCCCTGTCCGAGCGTCTTTGGGCATGTTCGGCATGTCGAGGCGAAGCTGCGGCTGAATATATTCTGCCCAACTTGCCAAGAATAATGATGCATTCTGGATAATGGCAGTTTACAACACCTGTGCTAGCGTTTACATGTTTGCTCGAACTTGAGTACATTCGCGCCACCACCTCTGCCTAATGAAGCGCCGGTCGCGATACGGAGCTAATTTATATTTCATGGAGGCATTTTCTGCAGACTGCAGCTATTAAAGCGTTGCGATATCGGACGATCGCGAAATTATATAATTTCATACGCAATCTAATTGCTCGTCGTATTTCCCGGATGGCATTGCGAAGAGTATGACAGGCTATCAGCATTCTAATTGCTTATTACAGCGATATGGAACAACGACGTCGGCAATGCTAAGTTGTCTCCACCACTACCGTCGCTTTCTTGGTTGACATACCTATTGCCGCTATCATTCAGCCATTGCTCCGTTTTTGCCCGAAAAGCGCCTTTAATTTACTACGGAATGCTGAATTAGCTATGAATGAGTACAATTATTGATGTAGTAGCTCGTTACGTACACATTTTGCATAACGATTTTGCTTTATCGATAAAATCATCTAAGAAAACTTTCATGTGTATCACACAGTGGCGGCTGCTCCTTAGGGGCTCAGGGGCTTTAGCCTCAAATTTGTCAACAGCCTATATGTCTTTAGAACAAAATAACTATTCTTTAATTGAAAATATACTTTATCATCTATCATTCCGTTATAATATAACGGTTATAACGTTTAAATAATGAGATCCGGCGGTAGCCATTCAATACCGCAGTATCTCAACATAACATGAGTTATCTGTCAACAGCAACTGTTGAGAAATATCATCAATTCCCCAACTTATATGGGAATTAGGGCGAAAATGCTGTTGCAGCAGAATCTGTATACTGCTCTCGAAATAGCATGCCATCTGAGGGTGAAGGCGGCCACCAGGCCGATAGCAAATGTGGTGCAATCTTTGACAATGAAAATGAATGTATTAGAGCTTCGAGCACTCTCTTGGTAATAAAATTAGTTCTTATTGGCATAATTGCTTGCATAATAACGAGAAGTGAAGTCACGCCTCCGCAAATTTTCACGGGTTAGATACTTGTATATTAAATGAAGATAATATGAAAGTCGCCACGCTTTAAAATTCCGATATAAAAATATATCGCAGTCACGACCAGGGTGCGATTGAAAAATCACGATATCACCCACCAGTAGTTGAAGCGTGTTTATTTATCTTGAGTGCTTTTCGGTTATTTCATGCAGTTTTATTTATGGCGGAGAATAGTGTAACGAAGTATGCTCAACATCAACCTACTATTACCTGAAAATGTTAAAATTTAAAAAAATTGGACGTCCTACACCGGTATTAAACTTTAACCTGCAAAATAAAGCTGGGACTCACAATTTTATAGAATATTTTTCTATGGACATGATGTATGCTCTGTTTTTCTACTATTACATAAATTATCGCGTTTTGATTTTAAGGCTTGTGTATATTTTGTGTTGTATTAGAAAACTTTTTGTTCTTTTTATTATTAAAGTAAAAATCATTGCTATATTTGGATTAAAACGTTGACGGAATGTAGATGAGTCATTAATTATTATTTTTTTGCTTGGTAATTGTTAAAAAGCCCCCCTATGAGGCGCCACTGGACTATCACATCTCAAATTGTGCGTACATAAAATGGCACATTTTCTCATATTCGAAAATATTTCTCGCCACAACTGTAAGCGCTGTAATACATCATCGCCGTCAGCCTTATTGGAACAATGACACCTAGTATGAAGTAAAACTGTTGAATATGTTGGACTATAAAAGTACCTCAGTAAGCTAGTAATAAACATTTGTGTAGCTGCTCGATCAAAGCCCACAATTTTATAATGTAAACTTCCGATTACCTAATCAAAGTAGACTATTTGAAGGGTCATTAAATGCAGCTGCTCGAATGCAGCCTTTGAATATAATAACAAAATTACCTGCGCCAACACTAAAGCCGCGGTTTCATTACCAAAGTAACTAATAATCGCACCGAACAAGGCCAATGAGCGCAATCCGCACTGGCCGTTTGGCTAAACCGAAAATTTAATGAAGAGTTGAGCTACAAACGGTTTTATTCAATGCAGCTCATTAAAGAGCAAATTATTAAACACGAGCGGAATTAATTTATGCAGATAACACACTACGAGGCTCGTCACTGAATATTCCGAGGCGGCTTATACTTTCATAAAGCAGTCCTTATGATTACAAATGCACTTACTCTGGTTCGCTGAGCGATGCAACAGATTTCGCAAGACTGCATAAATGGATCTGTTTTCATTATAAGGGCGGCCATGACACCCATTTTTATGGGTCACATGTATATCTACAGCTGAAAGACGCATTGATTTCCTTCAGTTTTGGAATGTACTTGACTGCACAAACGTCTCTGTTTTGGCAAACATTTGGCTAATATATATGCTTTAACATCTAAATTAAGTAGCGGACTAAAAATGGAGGCCTCTACTTTATGAACCTGCAAAATCTTTTAAGTTCCAATGGGTAAAATGTATTGCATTTGCCAATCTGTTGTTTATGACTTTCAATACAGAAGAAGAAAGTTCAACGTCAATCTGATGAGTAGAAAAAGCAGCTACACATAATTAAACCATAAAGTCAACTATTTTATCAGTACAAGAACTAATATAGACGATTTGATCCCTTTTTATCTTTTTTCTTCTTTCTAGTCGTCTTCCCGTTTCGGGGGTTTCCCTTTTCCGCTGTCGATATACAGGGCTTTTTCATTGCAAAATAATTCTCTGTATCAAAGATGTAGATATAGTGACATGCGCGCCTGCACAAATTGAATTTGAACATATTTGGTGCCTGGGAACCTCCCTTGGGACTTAAGATCCGTCGCCTGCAACCAAAGAAGGCTTTCCAATCGAAATCGTCGAGCTCGTCCAGCCCAAAGTCCAGAGCCTCACCTGAAGAAACCGGCCAGTACTCCGAATCCAGAACTTTTCCTGAAAGCCTGACCTTCCCCTTTCTTTTTATCGGTGATGCAAACCGATCTAAAACAACATCCACCACCTCCCCTCCACCCATGCGGTCACAGCTACCGCCGTGATAAAGCAAACGTTTGACTTACGTGGTGAAGAGTTTCGTCTCAGCAAATGAACTTCCCCATATGACGTCTCCAAACGAATTGCTGCACCAACTCCCGGACCTGCAGAATGGCTGTAAAATCGACCAAAAACCCATCTAAGCGGTCGGGTTTTTCCAAAAGTAAATTTGGCGCAGCACGTAGCTTGCCGACCGGAACAAATTGGCGTCAGATGCCCCGTAGCACCGGAACTACACCGTCCATACCTGAATCTAATCAATCGACGCAATCAACTCTTGACTATTGACTACGGAAAAATAATTATGAAAAAATGCAGTTAAATAGAATACAGAAATTAAGTCCTAATATCATCATCATCTTCGTTCTCTTCTTAACTCATTTCGGTGCCTTTATTTACTTCAATCTGTTTCTATTCTACGCTCCTTTTACCTACGGGGGTTGTCCCAAATATAATGCACATCGCCCTCTAGCTATCGTGCAGTGTAACATAAATAGCTGATCTTGTTCTCAGTTTGTAGCCTGAAGTCTAACGAACACATTAGTAGTTTTAGTGAAGTGTAATGATGCCAGAGAGCGATAACGACAATGAAAACAAATCCTTCGCTCACACTTTCAGATTAGAGCAACGCGCGTACATTAAGGTTGAATCAATTTGTGGTAAAACAGTGCTAGAAGTTCATGCCGCGTTAAATGAAGCGTGTGGTACGCATACAGTGAATCATAGTGCAGTACAAAGATGGCATCAGCGATTCCGTGGAGGTCGTATACGCATTGAAAACAATCCCCATTCTGGCTGACCTTCTACAGTCACCTAAGATAACACTAACGCGGCTATTGTCGCCACCCTAATTGATGAAGACCGACGAATAACGATGAGAGAGACAGAAGAACAAACAGGTATTTCAAAATCAAGTGCTCACCGCATTATAACTGAAATTCCGCAAAAACGAAAGATCGCAGCACGTTGGTTTTATCTTTTCCTTTCGCCTGAGCAGAATGCTACGAGCAACATCTGCCGGGAATTGCTCTCTCGCTATGAAAATGAATACGAAACGTTTCTCGACCAGATTTGAGTCCCCCAGACTTTTAAAACTCAAGGAACCGCTTCGAGGAGTCTATTTTCCTGACTTAAATGCTTTGAATGAAAGAGTGAGCCAAGGTTTTGTTTTCACTGTCGTTATCGGTTTCGGACATCATTACACTTTACTAAAACCATTAACACTGGGCACTAACGTGTTCGTTAAACTTCAGGCTACAAACTGAGAACAAGATCAGCTGTTTATGTTACACTGCACGGTAGCTAGAGGGCGCTGTGCATTATATATGGGACAACCCTCGTAGTTTAGCCCTGCTATTAAGCGGCTTCTTCTGTCTTGTTAATGATCTCATATTCGCCATGATATCACTTGATATGACATTAGAATATAGTCTTGTAATTATAATTTGATTAATAACATGAGATCAAAAAAAAATTCTGAGCAGGCCTTGATATGTGTTATACCTTTGGCAGTACTGAAGTGTATTGTCAGTCTATGTCAAACTCGATGTTAATAGGTTAGGTTTTGTTTGTTGTTTGACACAGACTGACGTAAAACTTAACCTGCAAATCTCGAATTTGACATAGACTGACAATACACTTCAGTACTGCCAAACGTATAACACATCTCAAGGCCTGCTCAGAATCATTTTTTTTATCTTATGGTATTACGCCGAGTAGTAACAAAGTGCGCAAGCATCCTGTTCACACCTTGATCACTTTCTATAAAAAACGGTCAACAATATTTTAGAATAAGTATATACTGTCATGAAATCTCAGGAATTTTACGAGAAAGATCGTTAAGCTTTGGTGGGATGCAATATTTTAGTGTGCATTATCCTCTAAGCTACACGTAGAGACTATCCTGAACCTTCAATTGCTTGCATTTTCTTTCAAAGCTTTGCTCTTTCCCACAGAATATTTTTATCCACTGTATTTTAAGCATCCCGCTGATAGTATTGTATAACTTTGTTCTTTCCCGTGCAATCTAGTTATCAATTGTTCTTTAAGCTGTCTACAGACAGTACCATAAACCTTCTTTCTCATGCAATCTTTATTTTTATTAATTATTTTATTATTTTTATTATTATTATTATTCTTTCTATTACTTCCATGGTCTTTCGTGGCGTTCTTCTTCCTTATGCAATATTTTCCCATTGTTCTAAAAGCTTCCTGGAGTTAGTATATTAAAAATTCCTCCAATTACTTCTATGGTTTCGAGGTTCTTCATAGGATTGTTCTTCCTGATGCTTTTTTATTAACTGTCCCTAAGCTGCCCGCAGATAGTAACCTGTACACTCTTTCAATTGCATCTATAGTCTCTCGTATCTTTGTTCTTTCCCATGGAGTCCTTTTTTTCATTGTTCTACAGATTCTCGAAGATAGTATCCTGAAACTTCCTTCAATTGCTCCATAGGTTTGTTCTTTCTCATTAAATTTGTTGTCCACTGTTCTTGAAGCTACCAACAGATGGTTATCACGAACCTTTCTACAGCTACTTACATGGTGCTTGGTAGCTTCGTTCATCTTCATGCTATCATTTGAGCTGATACTATCCTCAATTACATCAGTGGCTCATTATAGCTATGTTCTCTCTCGTGTAATCTTCTTTGCCCATTGCATTATAATCTGCCCACAGATAGTATCCTAAACCTTTCTTTAATTTCTTCCATCGTTCTTCGCAGGATTATTCTTTCTTATACAATCGTCATTTTTATTGATTGCTCTTTAAGATGTCCGCAGACAGTATATTTATTTGCTTCAATAGTCTGTCGTAGCTTGGTTCTTTCTCATACAATACTTTTTGTTCATTGTTTCTTAAGCTGCCCGCATCGGTACGCTAAACATTTCTTCAATTGTTTCATTGTTCTTAAAAATTTTGTTTTCTTATGCAATATCTTGTGCCTATTGTCCTGCCCATTGCTTCAATGGTTTTTCATAGGTTTGTTCTATCTCATGCAATGTTTTTGTTCATTGTGGTTTCAGATGCCCGTAAATCTTCTCTTAAATGTGCCATATCCTCAGCGGACATCGGCGATCATTCTTGCCCAAATGACTATTTACTGCTGATCTAAATAATTCAGCAGATGTTTTCCAGGTCCTTTGGTGTATGTTCCTCAGCCAAGATATGCAGCGCCTCCCGGGTTCTCGTTTTCCTTCTGCTTTACACTCGGCGATAAGTTGCAGCAGTCTATAAGCCCGTAAATACTATCTTAAAAATTCCATCAATTGCTTTTAGAGTCCTTCGCAGGATTCTTATTCCACATGGATTTTTATCCATTGCTCTTTAAGCTGCCCTCAGATTATAACCTAAATCTTTTTTCAATTGCTTCCATGCTCCGTCGTAGCTTTAACTGCCCGTGATAGTACCTGTTCGACTATTTCCATGGTCTTTCGTAGCTGCTCTCTTTCTCATCCTATCGGTTAAACTCCCCGCATATAGTATTCTCAATTGCGTTCATGATTCATTATAGCTTTGTTCTTTCTCATGTAACCTTCTTTATTCATTATTCTTTAAACTGTCCGTAGATACTCTTCTTCATTGCTTTTATGGTCTTTTGTAGCATTTTTATTTCACATGCAATATTTCTTGGGCATTTTTCTCGGGCCCGTAGATAGTACCCTCAATCTTTATTCAATTGCTTCCATGGTTCTTCGTAGGATTACTCTGTCTCACGCAATATTGTTTTCCCATTGTTCTTTCAGCTACCTGCAGATATTATCATATACCTTCGTAGCTTTGTTCTTCCTCATGTAATATTTTTAATCTATTGTTCTTTAAGCTTTTCGGAAATATCGCCCTAAATTTTCTTTCAGTTCTTTTCATTTGTCCTTTCTCGTACAATAATTTTTCCATTGTTCTTTAAGCTGCCCGCAGATATTATTCTAAACCTGTCTAGCTTTGTTCTTTCCCGTCATTCCCATTGGCTCTTCAGCTATCCGAAGACATTTTCCTCAATTGCTTCCACTAATCTTTGTAGTTTAGTTTTTTCTAATGTGTTGTAATATTTAATTTTGTATTCTTTGAGCTGTTTGAAAATATTCTATACTTTATTAATATTACTATGATTATGGGCTTTGACTAAATCAACCGTTGAAATATAATACGTTCTAAATGTTTTTAGAATTAAACCGTGCCCGAAGTTATATTGAGGAACTGGCGGTAGCTTTAAAATCTCGGAGACTGGGTGGTCAGTTAGTCGTGGACGTGCATGTGTAAATGTTCTGAAATCTGTTACACCACAGAGGGTAGTGTTTCAATGCGACAGCTATTATGTTCTTTTGCAGCCTTGCTTGTGGTAATTATGTGGATTTATAAGAAATGAGTGAAACAATAAGGCCTGTAATAGATATTCTTGCGAGTAGCTTTGTAATGGAGGTTATGTATAGTTCTATGGTGCAGCCGAGTTGAACACTATTTCACTGTTGGTATTGCTGCTGATTGTAGAGAGCTTTGTTGTTCGGGTCGTAGCTCATTGTCTTATTTTTGGGTTGGTGTCCCATCGGTACCGCTTTAGTGCACTATTTGCTAGGGTTAGCGATCATCCAACGAGATGATCAATAACCCTTGGTCTGATAAACAATTATCAGTGATCAAGAAAGTGCTTCTGAACATCCCGGGATGCTTTTCCCACAAACGTCTTGCGATTTCCATATTTTAATGAAGCGGCAACGGCAGATGAATATCACACCAACATGAGTTGCAGTTTATTGGTATAGTTAGAATTTGGCTGATAGGCACTAGATGTGGTAAGCATCCATATTGCTGGATTTTACAGGCACATCATGGGCGGTGCATCTGAAGATTATTCCTGAGCGGAGTATTTTACTAAATGCGGGAACTGCGTGAGGGGCGCAAAACTCCCAGTAAGTATTATAACATAAGTCGGCAGCCACTATGCATAAGAGCCGATCTAAATCCACAATAAAGCTAACTAGCTCGTAACCCCTGTATGCCTACACATGCAGTCTTTTTTGTCGATTGTTGTTTGAGCTACCTGTAGAGATTATCCGTAACCTTCTTTTAATTGCTTCCATGGTCCTCCATAGAATTGTCCCTTTTCATGCAATATTTTTTGTCCATTATTCTTCAGGTCCACAGATAGTATCCTGGACCTTTCTTCAATTCCTTCCAGAGTCTTTCATAATTTTTTTCTTTCTGATTCTAGTTCTTTTTCAAACTTTATTTCGTTTTTCTAGAAACCGGAAATGTTGTCCATTTTATACATAGAGGCATTAGAAAGTACTGCTTATATATAACAATGCGTTGAGTGAGCTTACAAATAAAAGTAAAACAATGTCGGACAATTAGGGTTCAACCGTACGAAGTGCAAAAGGTGTGACACCGTAAATAGCAACGATTACGTGTCTTGATCCGGGTTTTCCGGTTTCATTTGGGCGCCGGAACGAAAGAATTGAACTGTATTGTGCGATCGTAATAATCGCCCACGTGGCGATGCCCTAGTGAAGCAACGATTTCTGGAGCCCACGCAGCTCGCAAGTTCCATCCAATTCGTTTGATAATTCCGCGAACATGAAAGGTTTTCGTCCGCAAGATATTCAAAGAAATACATAAAACGAATTGAATCAGCAGCCATTCCTTTGTTTCCACATTACAATCCAATAAAAGATCCAAATCTAATCTGCCGAAACTTTGTAATCTGAGCGCCATAGTTAACCGCCACTTTAGGGCAGGTTATTCTTCCCCTTTCCGTTTCCGGTTGCAATATTCCCCCATGCATTATGCATGCGGCCCAGACGTAGAACTTATTATTTTAGATTCTAATATAATTTTAATTTGCATGTTCCTTTATGTAGATCAAACGCTGGCGGTGTGATTTTTAGCGCACCAGCAGGATTTTTATTGGATTACCCCGGGTTATGTAAATGTATCAAACACTGGAGGGTCAGCCCCCTAACCACCAACAAGGAGCTCCCCACCGCGTCGGTGCGATCGGTTAATCCTAGATTAAATTAAACAGCGAGTTATGCCAACTTGCACTATGCCGACTGACTTGTTGCGCCACCGACGCCAGCTTTGCCAAAAGGCATTTGTGCACGAAATTACACCTACATTTGCATGTATGACTTGCTCCTGTCTCCCTATAGTATCGCTTCGGTCGAGGCTTGCCATGCATTCATAGTCGGCTCGTGTTTTCTAAACTTGCGTTGTCAACATTCTGCTCTGAATTCCAATATTTTAGAATATCGACTCGTTTCTTGGTCTCTTATTACAGTATAGAAAAATTATAATTTTATACAGACATAATTGAATTGCGAGAGAAATGTAATTGACAAGGGTCTGAGTGCTAATGTGATGATATGGAGATATATTGAGATGGTATGGGTATGCTACCTATGGCAATTCTGGCTTCTTAATCATTTTTAAATAAATGTTAATTAAAAGTTAAAAATCAAACATGAACAGAATTTGTACGTTATTAATCGCTACAGAAAAAAAGGTATTATCAGAATTAAACATTAAAACCATAATTGATAAGCAATTTATAATTTAATTAGACTAAGAATAGCAAATAGGTTCCAAAATCTATATCGGCAGGTTAACGATTTAAAATAATAAGTGCTACTATGATTTTGGTAAATGCTCAGATATTTGAAGTAACGTAAGACGTTAGTAAAAAAGGTGGCGATGCGTCGCAGAGTCAAAGTGCAGTTAGTCTGTATTCAGTGCGACATGCTAGGCTGTTGGTCAATGAAGTTACGGGTAATCACACAGCGTAAAGAATTTTATAACATGTCTAAGCGCATAAAGCATTTAAGAGTGACCGTGCTTAAAACCATAAAAGTAAAATTTGTGAATTAAAACAAATATGACGTCAGCGCAACAATATTTGACCATTCGAGAGAACAAATAAGTAATTTGTAAGATCATAGTAGGTGTACTCGCAAATAATAAATGTAGTAGGTTACTTAGCAACGCTAGTAAATAAAAAAAAAGCTCGGCCAACCAAAGCCAAAAAGTTGATTGCGTGCTAGCTTCCAGTGAGAATGTTGTAAATTTCAAGTAATTAAAGTCGCTTGAGTTTCAATTGTTCGTATTATTGTTATAGAAACGTGGGCAATTTGTGTAGAGTGCAGTGTTTACGGTAGTTAGTATAATAGTCAAGATTGGAGCAGCAAAACTCCAAACTTCGACTAACATCCACGATTTGAAGAAGCCAGTAACGAGTTGGAAAAGCGCAGCCACGATTTGGACCAGCAAACGAAGCCTGAGCGCAGGTACGAGTAATAACAGCGACATCGAGAGCACAAGCTAAGGCAGTTCAAGCAGCATGAACCGCAGTCGAGGGAGCTACCGACATATTGGAGCGAAGCGCTTCCAACGAGCAGACAACGGTGCAGAGTGGAAAAAAGGCACATTTTGAGCAGTTCCCAGCATCTGAGGGTCCAGGAAGGCACTGAAGTAGGTTGGCGTGATTGTGAAATTCGAATCGAGACAAACGTTGGACCGATGCGGCGTCCCTGGTTACCGATACACAGGTTTGCTTAGTTACGGAGTTGCATTTATTCCATCGTTATATACCTGTGACGAAATTATCAACAGCTTGTTTTGATTAGAGTAAAATTGAACACAAATTTCTTTGTCGTTTCGTCACCATTATTTGAGAATAAATTTATTATTTCTTACTGTGTAGCGACTCAACCCTGGAATGAGAGTTTTGTAAACCTAATGGCTAGTCGGAACAAAACTATTAATTAGTGTGATTAATAAAATATTAAAGAGCAGCATAACTAAGATAATTTTTATATTTATTGTAAAGGAACATTTTTATTTAGCCATTATCAGTTTATGAGAAAGAAATTTTTATCCTTAAGCTCAATATCCAGTTCAAGAAATAACAAGAAGCTGCTTGCATGGACACGTACCACGAACGCCGGTGAAATGGTATTGACAGTTACGCAACGTTAGCCGCAGTGGACACTCATGGGCAAATCGTAGAAGAACACAGAGAGCAAGTAAGGAAAAGGAGTTAATCAATACTATGAAACTTGACAAATGTAAAAATGCATCATTTGAGAACGAAGAAGACCTTCATCTTTCTTATGATACATAAGCTTGCAAAATATTAAAGGGTAATAAAAAATTAGTAGCATAATTTGATTTTCTAGGTAACCTTGAATCCCAAAATGTCCCGTAGCGGCCCTGAGCTAAAAATATGCCTTTGTTATCTTCCGAGTAGACATGGTCTAATACCCGACGAATAATTAGCAGCAGCATCGATCGGCATGCATGGTCACGCTTGAAGTTCGTCTTGTTAGCGCCGTCCCTTGACATCAATAGCATTGCACATCATTTTCACCCACTGACCTACGCTATTTTCGTTCGAAACGCTAATTTCATTAGACGAACACAACGGAAAAACTATCCTTGAGTACGGCGTAGCCGCAAAAGCTGCTTTATCTGCATGTTATGCAAATCGCCACTGGATGCAAGACCTTCGAGTAATTTATTAAACTTTTGCAATAACTGGCGGTAATTTCGTATGCATTGTTGGCTCCCGAGAAAAAAGAAACGTTCCTGCTGTTATTGGGAAAACTATTTCCTAATCACGTGCTTTACCCTGCAAGCGTTTCAGTTCGATGAGTTTTCAGTTTCAGCATGTTTGAAAAAGGGGTGATGCATTTTATTGTAAAAAGCTGTAACTTCCAATATTGAGGTAGGTTATTTTACCAATTGCAAAGGTTACTTTCCAATGTGAATTTACATAGGTGAGAAGTCATTTCAAATATTACTATTTAAGCAATTTTTTTAAATACTTGAACAAAAGAAGATTACTGTTGTTATAGCTATGAAATATTAGTTATCACTAAAATATATTTGCTTACTAGTTATAAAAGCAACTTATTCTATGTTGTAATCTAGAATGCAGCTCTAATAATGCAATGCGAACACTGATCGCAATAGCAGTCTTTTTCGTCCTAAAAATAGAGCACAGCGAGCAATAGCAAAAACATCTGCGATAAATGAAAAAACTGGAGCAGAACATTCTCGTAAGCAGCAGAAACTTTTTAAAGTAAAAGCTTTTTGCTCGCTTGCGTCCTTCCACCCACGTGCTCGGAACGCCTTGCATCAAGGAAAGCGCAAATATTATGACCGAAATATTTCCATACATCCGTCAACACTCCTCCGTTGTAGTCCATGCGTTTCCGCAGAAATCGAAAGCGTGAAAAGGCGGCGCAAAAACAATATTGACAATTACTTTCGCGTTTTGTAATAGGCGCGATCGAGCCGACTTTAAATTAGTCTCAAGGCGCTTACGTCACGCCGCGATCCAATCCAGTGAACTAGAAACGAGCCTCCGCGGCAAAAGCCGCCTTTTAGTGTCCACAAGAAGAGCAAGGTTGGGGCTGTTGAATATTAAGAACAATAATAAGCACAATGCGATCAGCCATCACGTCAGCTGCATTCTCCATATTGTCAAGGTCTCGATCTACAATGGTTGTATAATTATTAGGTGTGGAGTGCATTGTGATTTTCGCACAGTTGGCGCTGAGGAAGGTCGTCCTCTCTTTGTGCATAATAAGGCAATGTGGAAGATTTATGGGCAAAATAAGATTTTTGAGCGGCTACAAGTACAAGATTTTAACTTTGCGTGTTTAAAATTGCACTTTTACAGCGATAACTTTGAGAAACAGTACGGTTCATTATTAGGAACTTAAACACGGAACAAGTTGTGTATCTTCATTTTGTATGTAAACAGGCGCGTAGGAGCGTTTTCTAGACTGCGGGGGCCATTCTATTTTCAATAAAGACTTATACTTCGAACTTGATCCATTAATACGAGCTATAATATTTCTGATTTCCTGATTATCAATTTTTAGTTTTATACTATAATAGTATATTGTAGTCACTGGTTACTTAATAAGTGCTATTTTATTTAAAAAAAAACACTGTACCATAAAAAAAGTTAATTAAACCATTAACAATGTTTATTATCAGATTTTTACATAAGCAAAGAATACACATGAATAAGCAAACTTAAATAAACATAGAAACGAGTTTCCGAAGAATAAAAAGGGTATAAATAAAGATTAAAAATAATAAAACACAAATACAAAACTAAATTCAATTAAGAAACTATCATTTAGAAACCTGTACCAAAATCAGAAATTCTAGTTGGTAAAGCACCTACTAATGTTCCACATACTAAATCAATAAATGTATTTTATCTACTCCAGTGGGATAAGTAACGCATTACGTCACCCATTTGACACTATTTCAGTTAGGTAATGAAGCTCATTACACCACTCAGTTATGTAATGGTTTCATTACGCAACTGAGTTGTGTAATGACTTCATAACGTAACTGAAATAGTGTCGAATGACATAATGGCATTTGCCTACTAAAATATTTTTGAAAATAACAGATCTGACATTTCTCTTAATGCACTTTTTTCAATTTTAGGCAGTCGTAGATAAAATTTTGTACAATACATGTGTGATAATGCATCATTAATATACTTGTGTGCTTACATAACTCGTGCGACGCACTCGTTTGTAACTTACACACACGTATATTAATGATGCTGTTATCCCACTTGTATAGTAAATAACTATTATCAAACCCGCGCCAATCGGTTATTCAAAAAGGCGGTTAAAATCTTAATAGTAGGCATCTTTTGGAAACAACCTTGCAGTTGCACGTCAAATACCCGATAAGAAAAGTGTTGTTATAGTAGTCCCATTTCAATTATATCCGACCACACTGATTACTTTCTGGAATAGTGAAATTTAATATTGCTCACTCGGCGGCAATAAAAAATAAGGCGATTTACTGACGCGGGTTTTAATTACAATTAAAGTTCATATATGTTCGTTAGTGGTTGCAAGAAATACGTAAAATTATAAATTATGATGAAACTAGAAACAGATATTTTTGAGGGGGCCAGGCCCCTCTGAAAATTATTTGAGGGGGCCATTGGCCCCCGTGGCCCCCGCGGTTCCTACGCGCCTGTATGTAAATGTGTGCTCCATGTATATTAGAGATATAGAAATAAAACAGTCATTACTCTATAGTAAGAAGGATTACGAAAAGTCTTTGCAAATAACAGATAAAAGCAGTTAAACAAATGTTTTCGCTGACTCAACAGACCTACCTCTTTATTTATTTGGCATTAGTACATACTATTGTATTTACCTAGTTCCTTCTATTTCTATTAATACAGTACTGTACTGTTGCACTACAAATCCTGTTGTTAATAAAATTTAAAAGCTACCCACACAGCAAAAACTTACTATTTCTTTACTACGTTGTAACTTCAGAGAGTTCCTTAATAGTTGCGGATGTCGCAGTTTTCCTTACAATTTAGTCACTAGGCGATTGCTGTTATGTTACTAGAAATTGTAACGTTACTGCAGATAGTAAAGAAATTGCCTCAAGATTGTCAATTTGTTCTAAGGAAATAGTAAAGGAATTGTTAAAAGAACGTTACCTTGTAGTATGAAAATTGTCAAGAGATAGTTGTTGCATTGCAAAGAAATAGTAAAGCAATTGTCACTTTATAGTAAAGAAATTGACAAGAAATCGTTAATTTGTTGTAAAGTAACAGTAAACGAATTGTTACAACATAATCACTTTGTAGTATGGAAATTATCAAGAGAGAGTTACTGCATTGTAAGGAGATAGTAAAACAATTGTAACTTTATAATCAAGAAGTAGTAAATTTGTCGTATAGGAACAGTAAGAAAATTGTTAAAAAGTAGTCACTTTTTCGTAAGGAAATTGTTTCTTTATAGTAAAGAAATAGCTACATTATTGTAACGAAAATGTAATTTACCGAAGAATGCTCATTTACTAGGGCCACAAATAAAAGTCATAATGTACAAAATGTATTTATTCATTCTCGACATTTACATCCTTAATGTATTATATATTATATTATAAACTAAACTAATCTAAACTACAACTAGATTATCACTTATAATACCATAAGCAGTCAAAGTTATGTTGAATATTTTTGCTGTGGTATCACAAATGTCCATTGCGCTTAGGTTCGATTGGGACTCGTGCTAGCGCACTCGTCCTAATCCCAAGTTCATGGATATGAGTAGTGATACCACCAAAAATATTCTACTTAACTTTGACTAAGAATGGCATTCGAGGGACCAAACCAATAAATCAAACTACTTTTTCAGATTAGTTTTCAGTAAATCTAGCAACAAACTACGCAATTTCTACAGTAGCAGAACACTAATATTGACTTTATCTAATAAAAATCACATTTGTCTAAAATATTCACTTGAATACCTTCTAGGGAGATATTTCCACTGATATTTTCTTAATTGGTTAACAAATGTCAAATTGTGAATTTTTATTGGTAACTTTTTGGCAGATGACAGGTGAATTGAATAGTCAACCTTATTTGATGAAACTAAATATAATATTTTCCTGATTTAATTAATTATAATGTAGAGGGATTTTTAAAAACTTAATTGCAGTAGGCCCTGGATAGCCCGAAACAGTTGGCAGTACTGAAGTGCATTGTCAGTCATGGAGGTAGTAGGTACCTGTATTACCTCCATGTTGTCAGTCTATATAATATATTTTATGGTCTGTATCAAATTCAAGGTTAGTAGGTTAGGTTTTGTTTGTCATTTGACACACACTGACTCAAAACCTGTAAATCTCGAATTTGACATACACTGACAATACACTTCAGTACTGCCAATTGATTCACGCTATCCAGGGCCTGCTTTAATGCAGTTTTAAAAAAATCACTCTGTATATAAAATTAAGTAACATATTACATTAAATAAACCTATAAAATTACCTATATATCTATTATACATTTGTAGAATTTTTTGAAGATTTATTTTTGGAGCGGATCGTATCTCCAGTACAGCGTATCCAAACTTTAACATACCCCAGTACAGAAGCTTCTGTGGCGTTGGGATGCGGTTTTTGTTGCAGCTGAAAGAATTGTATTAGAATAAAAACGATATTAAGAATATCCCTAGAATATATTCGGGGATAGAATTGACATGTTACAGAATTTAAACTATGAATTGCAATGCTCTGAAATTTAAATTTGAAACATAGTCAATTTGAAATTAATAAAAAATTGGTGACAATATGAAAAATTACAATCTATTAAGATTTTAAATGGCTTGCCAGTCTAGACAGAGCTTGTGTAATGTGATACCTATTTAAAAAGTTGAAAATAAAAAACGACTTACCTGCACCACAGTCTCTAAACTAGTTAACTATAAACTTAGTTTACAGACTCTGCCTGCACTATCAATCGGAGATTGTAAAGTGTATGAAGCTTTTGCTTATTGCGACTGCAGAGCTGTACACTGTTCACTGCTGAATAAATCGCTTATGAGAAAATTAAGAACACCGTAAATTCAACAAAAACATTTACTAAACAACACGCTCCGACAGCCAACCTCTCCCGCTTACAGTTCCTTAAATTCTCCAAATCGTATATGTATCACTTAACAGGAAACAGCCACATCTGGTTCAAATGACTGTTTCTTGCCGACTGAACACTAATTTGTCGTAAATTTATTACTTGCGGTAACCGACAGACGACAAATAGCAGCGGCAAAATAGTAAAGAAATTGTAACATTACTTATTACTGTAAGAAACCAATAACGTTGCTATTTTTTACGGAAATCTACTAACAAAATAGTAACATCACAATAAATTGAACTTAAATTACGTATTGCCGTAAGGTCCTTTTTAAAAACAACTTTATTTCAACAAAGATTACAAATATTACACAAAGCACATGTTACAATTACGAGTTCTAACTACAGACTGCCACTGATAACATAAAAAGTGCAAGATGTCATAACTCAGGCGAGCGCGTGGATTCCGCTGACACAACAAAGTCACATAAGCCGCCAGGTTCACTAACACTGCTATTACGTGGAACTGCCTGTAATATAACTCCTCCATCCCTAGAACGAAGCTTCCTCCGGAAGTTTCACTGTTGTTTTTGAAGGTTGGGCTTCCAATTCTTGATTTTTTGATGAGATTCCTTTTCTTCGGATGTTTTTCCATTTCTTGATTAAAATGTGGATTACGACGATAATTAATATTACGTACAGAATAATCGTCCAGCCACTGGGGATATGATATGTTTCCCGATAAGTTTCTCTAATCGGAATTATTGGATTTATTGGTAATTCCTGGAGATGTAAATTATTCAATTTAATTTTAAATTCTGGTAGAATGCTATTCTCCAATTTAAAATGTGGCGTGTCCATTACCAACGGTCTTCCGTAAGTGGCTTCTTGAAAACGTAGTTCTCGGCCTCGGAAAAACAAGTTGCAATGCGGATTTTCTTTTATTAAATAGATTCCTGACAGCAATTTTGTTTCGATGTCCTTCTGGCATTGAATTTGGAGCTTTTCTTCTTTCGGAAAGACTGACAGATATTGGTTAATTTCGGGGATGATTTCGATGTGATTTTCTAAGATTTCAATTTTTGTAAAGAGGCACTTGCTTGAATTTCCATTCAATAGGATGTCCTCTTCACAGGATGCTTTATAATTTGATTGTAGTTGAAATGAACAGTGGTAGGGTTTGCCTTGGGTACATTTGTCATTTAGAGGTGTTATCATATTACCAAATTTTGACTTTAGCAAATATTTTACACTCGAAATAATTGTCACAAATTCTGACTCATGTTTTGAAGGAACTAAATAGTAGAGATCATATTCCTTTTCAAAATCAATAGGTATTGACAGAAAATATGTAATTTTATTTGAATCGATTTTACAATTTACTTTTAGAATGGATTCGAAATCTAAGATGTTTTCGTACTTTAATTCGAAGGGAAACTGATTCCTATAATGATCCGAAATTTTCTGGAGTTCAAGGAACAATTCCTTGGATTTAATTATTGTAGGATGCAAGGTTCCTACTCTGCAGAAAGTTATTGAATTTTCTATATCCTGTAAGGTATTAAGTAGTGAGCCATAAAGAATTAGTAATTGGTTAAACAAACTTCCAGCGAAAAGAATATCTTGACGTGTAGCTTCGATCTTAACACGATCACTGAGCTGCATTATTTTAGATTTTAACATTATTTCATTATGCTGAATATCTCGTATTGTATCATTAAAATTTCGAACAAGTTGGTTGCTAACGGAATATTGCATTTCTAGTTGAGTTTTTAGTGAATCTTGGTTATTTTCTAAATGATTAATAATTTTGTAGATTTTTTCTCCGTCATTAGCGTCCAAATTTCCAGTTAAGCCTTTAATTAGTGATCCTAATCCATTGATTAAACCTCTTTTGGTTCGGTTATTTAAGCTATGAATTTTTATATTTTCGATCTTTGCCAATATTGTTTTACTACTAAATTGAGCTACCTTATTGTAATTATCTAATTCCCGTGTATAAGCTTCATTATTAGCTATACTTAACCTAAGATTTTCGTATTGAATATTAAGATTATTATACTCTATATATAGCGGTTCTAAATTATAATAATGGACGAACGTGTGATCCGTTCTTTGAAGTTTGGCGGATCCCAGGTTTATGGGTAGAACGCCTAAATTTTCGGTGATGTTCTTTATTTCTATCCCTTGTCCGATGGCAAGGAACCTGAAACGTTTTTAAATTTATAAGTTTTACACTTCGGTCTTTTAATATTCGAAATGTGTATTTTATTAACAGTATTATGATGAGTTGGATTAATTTCAGCTGTTTTTAGATTGGGATTAATGCTTTTAACTACTTCAGGTTTGAATTTATTGCGCGTTTTGCTTTGTTTTTGTTTATTTTTGACAAACACTCTTGTTGGAATTGGAATTTTGCTCAAGTTTTCGCGGACTTCGTTTGCTTTACTTATAACTTTTTCCTTTTGTTGTTGTATATCTGCGTTTAATTTTTGATACAACAGTTTAAGTTTTTCTTTGTGATTAGAAATATAATTGTTTACTAATTGTTTGTCTATTTCTAGATTAAAAGGGGATTCTGTACCTAAATGTCCTGTTATTATTTCGTATGGTTTAAGATTTGTTACAGAATGAATAGTGTTATTGTAAGCTAAAAGTGCATAATTAACTTTAATTTCGATTGGTTCTTTTTTATATTCGGTTTGATTATTAAGTAGCCTAATATGCTCTATTAAGGTTGAGTGAAAACGCTCAATAATACCATTTGATTCGGGGTGTTGCGAACTAATAAAGTGAATTTTTATTCTATGGGTTTCTAGTAGTTCTCTTACAACTGAATTTTTAAATTCTAATCCGTTATCGGAAATGATCTGTTCTGGTATACAATGATGGGTAAAATACTTTACAAGATTATTTACTACTTCGATTCCTTGTGATGAATTAAGCTTATATGCTTGACCATATTTAGAAAAAGAATCTACGATTGTCAAAAACTTGCAGTTTTCTAAAGATATACTGTCGACATGTACAATTTGAAATGGTTTAAACAGCAGTAGGTGTAATATTGAATTCTAACCGAAGTGGTCTCCTGTCATATTTTGTTAATTGACAGATTTCACAATCGTTTATAAAAGTTTGAATAGATTTTTGTTGATTGGGCCAATAGTACGTATTGGTTATTCGCTTTACTATTTCTTCGATTCCTCTATGATTACTTTTGCCTTCATGATGAGCTTGAATAGTTTGCTTAATTTCGTCATCGTTAATGACGTCGATTAATTTTTTAGTACATTTAATCATATTAATTTGAGAATTTTTGAAATATTTTTGAAGCACAAAGCTAAATTTTTCGTATATTGGGTCTTCAAAATAAACATAGTATTTAACTTTTGGCACTACATGTTCTTTAATAAATCTAATTATTTCTTGTTCATAATTATTTTTTGAAAATTGTACCAATATTCTTTGCTTGGTTTCATATAATTTAATTTTTAGAAATTTCTGCTGGTGCAAAGTTTACTTCTGAGATAATTATTTGATTTTTCCCAAAATTTACGGGACAGTCCAACAATAGGAATCCCTGCTATTGGGTCTTCGATATTTGAATGAACCGTTGCGTTACTGTCTTCGACGGCGTTAGCTAAGTTATCTACATCACCCGTTTCGACAATAATTGACTCATTATCAGTTTGATTTGGATTTGGTTTAAGTTGTTCGTTAAATGTTTCCATATATTCAAATATTAGAGGTTCTTTTGTGGCTTCGTTCATATTAAGTTCTACACGAGACAACGCATCTGCATTTTTATTTAAACAACCTTTTTTATAAATAATTTCGTAGTCAAATTCCTCTAGTTTGAGACGCCATCTCACTAGCTTTGAATTTGGCTCCTTAAGTGAAAACAGCCACTGAAGGGGTTTGTGGTCGGTTACAATTTTAAATCTTCTGCCAAAGAGATACGGCCTAAAATATTTTACAGCCCACACGATGGCTAAAAGCTCCTTTTCGATTGTGGAGTAATTTATTTCTGAAGAATTAAGAGTTCTGCTTGCATAAGCTATTGGTAGATCGGAACCGATTTTACCTTGAGAAAGAACGGCGCCCAGCGCAAAGTTACTTGCGTCGGTCGTTAAAATAAATGGTTCAGAAAAATTTGGATACTGAAGGATTGGTTCGTTAATTAGTAAATTTTTACATAACTCAAAACATTTAATATATTCGGGATCTTTAGGATTTATTACAGAATCCTTCTTTAAGCACTTAGTTAAAGGTTTTGTGATTTTTGCAAAATCTTTTATGAACTTCCTATAATAACCTAAAAGACCAAGGAAGCCTTTTATTTGTTTGGAAGTTTTTGGCAATGGAAAGCATTGAATTGCTTTAATTTTTTCCGGGTTAGGTTTTACACCATTTTCTGTTACAATATGACCTAAATAAGCAACTTCTTTTCTTAGAAATTCTGACTTATCTAGTTGAATTTTAAAATTTGATTGCCTTAGCCTATCAAATACTTCCTTTAAGCGATCGACATGTTCTTGTAAGCTAGTACTAAAAACTATAATGTCGTCGAGATACACGAGGCATTTTTCATTTTGTATACCCCTTAATATATTGTCCATAACCCTTTGGAAGCAGGACGGCGAATTTTTAAGCCCGAAGGGTAAGCGTAAAAATTCGAATTTTCCATTTTCTGTGCTAAAAGCAGTTTTTTGAATGTCCTCTTCAGCCATTTCAATTTGGTGAAACCCTGATGCGAGGTCAATGGTGGTAAAATAATGACAACGGCCTAATTTATCTAGCAAATCGTTGATATTTGGCAAGGGATACCTATCACCTATAGTTTTTTCATTTAATTTCCTATAATCTATCACAATTCGCCATTTTTGTTTGCCAGATGCATCAAGTTTCTTGGGGACTATCCATATTGGAGATGACCAAGGGGAATGCGAAGGCCTAATTATATTTTGCTCTAACATACTTGCAATTTGCCTTTGTACTTCTTTCCTATGAATTTCAGGATATCTGTACGATTTAGTGTAGACTGGTATTTCATCTACAGTTTTTATTGAATGTTTAACTTCACTTGTAAAAGTTAACTGGTTACCTTCAACATGAAATATATCGGAATATTCTTTAATTAGCTTTAAAATAGTTTGACGTTCTTCTGAATTCATATGTTCAGTTCGAACCATTGAAATGTCGAATTTGTATTTTTCGAAATTCAAATTATTAAAATTAGGACTCCTTTGACCAAGAGATTCGTATTCATCGAATTTTTCTACTTTTAATGGTTTTAGGGAACCTACATTTTTAATAGAATCTGATTGATTCAGAATGGAACAAATTGCTTGATAATTGTGCACTTTAGTAAGGCACTGTGGTATTTCTAAATCTGCAATTTTTGTATAAGGTACGATTACGTCACCTTCTTTAATATTTTGAACATCAATTTAAATTATTTGTTCAGAATTAGGTTGTACTACAATTGGCGAGTTATAATAATTTATTTTTATTTGTGCATTGGGTGTTATTAACAAGTCTTTATCTAAATCTACTGTTGCTTTAAGTAATTTTAAATTATCCATTCCAAGCAAACAATCAAAATGCTTATGAAAATTGAATAAATAAAATTTTAATGGAGCTACGTTGGCTTTAAATACTTTTGAACAGGGGACACGAGTACTAAAATTTTCTACTGATGTACCGTGTGCTGTTGATATTTGAAAAGGGTCATTTATAATTGAATTTTTAAAACATTTTTGAGCGATTTTAGGATTAACAAAAGATTTAGTGCTTCCAGTATCTATTAAAATTTTTAATTTATGTTCTGGAAATAAAATATAGGGTAATGCACTGTCATTGTATGAATTCAATTGAAATCTTGGGATTCTAGATGTTCCGAGGCTTCTTTCCGAAAAAAACTGATTTTCGGCTTCATTATCGTCATGTTCATCGGGCATTTCAACTGAGGGTTGAGAATCGTCGATATTGTGCAGTTCTTCAACTATATAATTTTGATTGTTGGGTTTGAACTGGTTTTGGCGATAATTTTGGCCTGAAAATTGTAAATTCTGAGGTTTCCATGTATTCCTTGTAGAAATACTCATGGGAGTTGGTTTTGGAAAGTTTTTAGTTTGATTGGGCCTAAAAACATCAACTTGATTTCTACTACTTTGTGGACGTGCATTATTATTCGAAGAATGTTCCTGTGCATTGCTATAGAAATAATTTTGTTTAAACGCAGGTTGCGAATTATGAGGATAATTTGTTAATTGCAAGGGCAATGTCATTCTTGGTCTATTTTGAAAGAATGGTTTATTCTGAGGGTTTAATTTTTGTGAAAATTTAAACTTGGACGACTGAGCTGGTTTTTGCTGGCTAGTCGTTAATTGAAAATCGTTGGTTAACATACGCAATGCAGCATTTAAATCTGCAGGATTTTTAGTACGCATTAAAGAACCAATTGGATCTTTTAAACCTAGTAGTAACACTCTTAGAGCTAAGTTGCGAGAATATTGTGTTAATATAATGGCTTCTGCTTTTACCATCTGAGTTGTTATGTTAGCAACAGTTAAATTTAATACTTGTTGAACCCTATTATAAAACTCAAATGCGCTTTCGTTTTTCCTGTTTTAAATTTGTGAGTTCAATATTTAAAGTGTAAATATCACGTTTATCAGCATAAGTATTCAACAATGCAGTTTTTAAATCTACCCAATTTATAATTACACAAGACGAGATATTAATTGCAGCGTCTCCTTTAATTTTAGCTAAGATGCTAGACATCAGATATTCATTCTGAAAGTCATCAGCGTTATCCTTATTATAAAATTTGGTAACTAATTTTTGGCATATTTCAATAAACCTAGGGAGTAGTTCCGTTTCTCCATGAAATTCTGGGATCATTCCCAAGTATTCCTGTTTTAGTACAGGTGGTTCCGTCATTTTTGACGTATTTAAATTACTTGCGTTTGAATGAGTACTGTTAAAAATTGTTGGTGGTAAAATTTTTGAATGCGAGTCTGAATCAGAATTTGTATCTTCGTCAGAACTATCTGAATTAAATTGTTTACAAGGCCCTCTATATGACATAGGTACTTACAGCAAAATTACTGTCCTCTCCATGCGTCCTGGTTGAACACAGAGCCTCCTTCGATGTGCCTTCGAAGTCTTCTCGTTAAGCTACTCTCCCTTTCACTTAACTAGATGCGGAAAGTTGGAAACTTCGAAAAAAATCACAAGTTCCGGATTTTTTTATTTATGGTCAATAAATCGTTGATACGAATCGATATTATGTTCATTAACACCGTTTGACCATCCTAATGACTGCGCCACTTAAATTACGTATTGCCGTAAGGTCCTTTTTAAAAACAACTTTATTTTGACAAAGATTACAAATATTACGCTAACACATGTTACTGTTACGAGTTCTAACTACAGACTGCCGCTGATAACATAAAAAGTGCAAGATGTCATAACTCAGGCGAGCGCGTGGATTCCGCTGACACAACAAAGTCACATAAGCCGCCAGGTTCACTAACACTGCTATTACGTGGAACTGCCTGTAATATAACTTGTATGTACAAAATTTTGTTCAAATATCTCGAAGCAAACTGGTACTTTACTTGAATAGGTACCGCTACCTGTTTAGGTAAAGTGCCACTTCCGGTTAACCGATTTCGCTCAAAATTTGATAGGAATCTACAAATTTTTAATAATGACTATGTACATAATTTCAAGGGTCTAGCTTACTTCGTTTTAAGTTATCGTGTTCACACACACACACACACACACACACACACACACACACAGACATAATTCGAAAAATGGTTTTTTCGGACTCTAGGAGGTCTAAAACGTCAAGATTCGTCAAAATCTCGAAGTCGATTTTTTTGACGATTACAATACTTTATACTACCGTATGCGAGAAAGTAAAAACCATATACACGAACACTTTGAAAATAACAAACTATTTGAA